>OY728143.1:1158601709-1159851709 GCA_963277665.1 Viscum album | reverse complement strand
AAGAAAATAATATGATCAATATTCTATACATTTTTTAATTTTTATACATAAAAAAAAGAAATGGTATTTCTTATTATCTTAAAAATTATATTTATAAATGTTTTTATAAATAATTTTTTTATATTTGTTAACATATTTTAAATTATTCAAATTATTCCTTAGGGATTTTATCTAGTGATTCCATGCACTTATTTTCTTTGGATCACCTACGATGATGTTTTAAAGACAATTTCAATGAAACCCATTTTGTTTAAATGTGTTAATCAAGTTATAAAGGGAACAAAGGTGGTTTTTATGAGTTTTATGATTGAATGAAATATTTTTAATCTTTATTCAAGTTATTTTTATTAGAATTTTTTTTATTGATGGGTGGGACCAGTATATCCCATAATGATGGGTGATCCTAATATATATCTCTAATGTATTGGGTAAGGTTATGGGGATAACCTGGTTATGGGTTACTCCAAAGAGATTATGGGAACTAAGTAGGTTATCCCATTAGTAAGTGTGATATGATGATGATGTCCCAAGATAACAACATGGTTTCTCCATGCCTACTATGATTTTAATAGTTACATTAAACAATATTTATTTCACATGTCCCATGATTTTTGAATTGAGTGTCTCTTTTATTATGCTAAAAATTTATGCCACAAGTCATTTTTTATGATCCATGTTTTGATGGTCATGAATCCTTATATGATGCAATCATGAAATTTAATTAGGTTATTATTCATTTCTTACCATCTTATGCTCACTGATGATATTACATTTCTAATTTATATGTTTACCCTTACTGAGTATTTTAACACAACCTTCATATGTTTCGATTTACTTAGGTTATGAAAAATTATTTTAAGTAGGTTATTTCTAGAAGGGTTTAATGTGTGGAGAATTTTATAATAGATGTTGAATACTTATTACAGAGAAAGAAAAGTTGGGTATCCTTGAAAATTATCAATTGAAGACATGGGCCTTTTTACATAAATGAGTTTCTTTCTAATCATTGAAAAATATAATCCTAAAAATATTCTTGGGTATGTGAGTGACTCAATATTTCCTTTTGTGATTGTAACTATGGATGGTTAAAATTGGGTATCATTTTTTAATATCAAATAAATAATGTATAAAATATGTTTTTAGAACCATATTTAGGGGTATTATTTCATTGAATTATATCAATAATCAAAGAAATCAAGATATTATTTGTGTATCTGTGACTCCCACTCCACAGTACCCTCATCCACTCTACCATTCTTCCACAATACATGAATCAAGGGGATAAATTTCCAATAAAGAACCTTTATCTTATAATCCTTGATATCAACTACCCACTCCACAAACATTGTTTCAATATCGACATCGAACTCACCCCACTCAATGAAATAAGAGTCATCTTGAATATAATTATATAAATAAGAAATGTGGAATAAATTTTGAACTCTTTCAATCCATGATGGTGGTGCCAACTGATAAGACACCACAACTTCGTTCTCCAATACCTCTAAAGGCTCAATGAACCTGGGAGAAATCTTACTCTATCAACCAAACCTCCACTATCCCTAATGAGGTGAAACTTTCAAGAAAACATTGTCTACTAACTAAAATTCTAAGGGCCATTTCTTATGATCTTTATAGGCCTTCTGGAGGTCCTGTACTACCTTCATTTTCTCTTGAAACACCCAAATATTCTTTGTTGTTCTCTATACCAAATTCGGACCAAGAAATACTATCTCACAAGCCTTATCTCAACGCAATATGGAGTGACACAATCATATTTAAATCACCTAAAATAAATCCATGTTAATGGACTAGTGGAAACAATTGTTATCATAAATCTCAACCAAGGGTAAGTGCTTCACCCACGATCTACCAAATTCCAAGATGTAAGATTGAAACATATTCTTCGGCATCTGGATCGTCCACTATTTATGTCTATTTTTTGGGGGTGTAAAGAAGTGATAAGGAAAAATTGAGATCCAAAATAATGTTGTAATCCTATCCAGAATCATGAATTGAAATGATTATACTATTCAGAAACAATGGTATTTCACACCCCAAGAGGTTTACACTACTAAAAAATTAGGATATATCCACCAAAACTGTGACTATAGGCTATACCCATAATTTGGCTAGTCAGTGTTCTTATTGGAATGGAAATATGGTTGAGGAAATTTCCACAGTGTTTAACTATGGAAATAACGTCATCCATGAATACATATTACCACAGTTTATAACTGTGACAATAGACCTATATCCACATTTATAACCGTGGTAGTAAACCTAGTTCCATGATTACAAACTGTGGCTATAGCATGGCTTATAGCCACATTTAATAACTGTGTAATTATGCCAGTATCCATGGTTCAAACCATGGTAATTGGTCTATTTCCATGACTATAAACCATGAATACATCCTATCCTTACCATAAAAGAATGTCTACCCTACAACCTACCGGAACAGATATCCTCTAAATCTATGCATAGGAAAACAAAGAAGAAATTTAAATCAATCTAAAAATCAAAACAAATATATTTATCACCAATTAAACTATTTAAAAATCAAAGAAATGGATAAAATCAATTTAAATCAATAAGTAATCCATAATTAACATGTGATTATATTTGATTATCTAAGTAGTCCACTTATTCATTATATATAATCAAATATATATTTATATATATAGTTTTTATCTATAATTATAATATATATCTCTATGTTTAATTATATATAATGAATACATGGTTGAGTAGTCTGGGTTCTGCAGTTTCATACACAAGGTGGGGGTTTGAATCTCAACCCATGTGAACAATGATAACTATATGTGGAAGAGGAATTGAGGGACTTTGGGCATATGAGGATTTTGATGCTTCCTAGGTGATCTATTTTAGGTCATCCTATTGATATAAAATTACACTACCTATAAATTGGTCTATTTTAATTCATAAAAACCCTTAACATAAGAAACTGGTATATTTAAGTATTATTATGGTTTAGTTTTCTAGGATTGCATATCATTCCAAATGAGAGATTTTTCATCATTTGGATACCTAAATTAGGATCCTACACAACAAAATGTTTCTATTATCATAATAAGTCATCATATTATCTATGAAATTTTCTTGAGTGATTTCATTTAAAAAGATAAAAATGACCGACATATGGAAATATGAATAGATAAATAAAATCAATTTCAGATGTATTGAAAATGAAAAAGTGCTAAAGATCTCAAAAATATAGAACTATAAGAATTATAATCTAAATTTAATAGTAATAGATGATGTAAAATATAATAATGTTTAATAAATAATCATAAAACTAAGTTAAACTTCAATAACTGATGAATCATTCAAGATAATCTGATGACATATTGAAATAGATAACATTTTCCATGTGATGATCTTAGTGAAGTCAACCCCATCATATAGTCATACTCAATGGCGTAAAATACCTAGGAAAACAATAATAAGAATAAGATAATAGAATTTAAAAAATCATTAAAGATTGAATAATAATTCTTTATAACACTACACTAATCTTAATTAGATTTTCAAAAATAAAATATATTGTAAATATTTATAACTGAAATCATTACAACTAGACTATGGTGATTACACAAGTTCAATGGATATATTTTTTGTACCTAAATAACACCACTTAAATATCATATTAAATATTTTAGGCAGTAAACAAAATAATCTTCACACTAGTATAAAAAAATAAGAGATCAAAAATCATTAAAATTAATCAAAAACTTGTGTTTAGTCATAATTTTGATGATCAAATGAAGGGAATGGAAAAATATACAATTTATATTTAGATCAATGCTATAATTTTTACCTACAAATAAATACTAGAGTAATAGATAATTATAAGTGTGAATGTTTCATGATAAGACAAATGGATGGAGAACGAACCAAGTATTCTAGATATAAGGTCATACACTATTACAACTAACTTTAATAGTATTATCTCCCTCTCCTTATAATATTAAGATCATTTCTTCTTTGAATTCATTCCTTACTCTTTTATTTATTCATTCCCTATAAAATATTTTTTTGTATTCATTTTAAAACGGCACTAGGAACCCCTCAATCACATTCAACATATCCATCCATTAATATAATGATTGATAAATTACTAGGGATATAGAATTTACCTTTTCAGATCATTATCGTGTTATGATCTATCAAGAAACCAATTTTCAATGTGAGGAGTTCCTGAAATAGTATTTTAATCATTATACACTTATATATTTTTTTAATATGAGACTTAAACAATACAATAATGTTATCAAATCAGAATGTAGGGAGAGGACACCACCTAAAGACGTTGTCATCATCTTTAGAGGGTGATATCTATCACCATATAAGTTCCAACAAATATGGTATATCACCAAACATAATATTCATCCATCCACAAGGCCCAATCATAGATTAGAAAATAATAATGTAGATTCAAAGTAACAAAAAATAAGAAAAATGGAAAAAGAATACCTCTAACCTCAACAATATAATACCACATAGTGAAAAAAATTCATGAAAAGGTTCATAGACATGAGAGAAATGTAACAATGATAAGAATTAATATATTATAAATAATTTAAAGAAATAAGTGTAAGAACCTGATCATAAATTTATAAATATAATAAAATAAGTTCAAAACGGTTATAAAAAATGAGTCTCAAGGAAGAAACATCTAAAATGACATAAATATTAATCTTTTAAAAAGGAAATAAGAAAAATATGCATGTATTATTTAACTAAACACTATATCTATACAACATTGAAAATGAATTTGAAGAATAAACATAGAAATAATTATATTAGGAAAAAATAATGGGAATCCTTATTTTAAAATCCAAAATTTCAAACTAAAAGAAAGCTAAATAAGTAATGTATACCAGATACTAATGAAAAATTTCATCTGCAATGGAATATTAGATATAACTAAACTATAAAGTCACCAAACATATTACATCTAGCATTGACAAAATGGATAAAAATTACAGGCTGTAGAATCATATTAATAGAAAAACATTGATAATTCCTTATTTTTTATATCATAGGTGAATAAATTGGCTGAAACTTTAGTGATTTAAACTATCATATGTAATAAAGGAGGATGTTATCTAACTCTATGATGTGGAATATGGCCATAGCATTAATTTTTTTAGCTAAGCCCTTAGATATATGGGTCACTATGTCAAGATTATATTGTGTGTAAGAGTCATTGACTTTGAAACTAGGGGATATCTCATCCAGTTCTGAAATTTGTTTGAAGAAGTTACATGGATATGAGAATTTATATTTTTTTATCCATGATTAAATAGAACCCAAACCACTCAACCACTTATTTAATAAGTAGTAAAATTATTCATTATATATAATAAAACATATCTATAAACATATATTCTCAAATGAATGAAAATTTAAAATTTAATACAACTAAAATGTGAATATTTTCTGGGATATTGGGGTATAAAGTATACTGGGAAGTTTATGAAAAGGATTTAAATTTCATATTTCTTTTACAGTAACATAACAAATATCCCTTGAAAGTATATAGAACATTTTATGTTGAGTATATAAATAATGATATACTATATTTGGATTTATAATGAAATTAAATGGCATAACATAAAATTATATTTTTCATTAAGAGAAAATATTATTAATTTCATTTAAATTTTTTTCATTTGAATAAATAATGAAGAGTATATAAAACAAAAAGCGTAATATATAATAAGATTTTGTACAGAAAAATAGGCAAAAATAAAACCAAATATCAATATAATTCAATGTATTTAACTATGATTGAAATAATAGAGTATTTTAAATTCCAAAAAACATCTAGTATTACATTGTACCGATTGAATTGAAATAAAAAAAATCCAATTTTGAAAAAAATAGATAAAAAAAAAATTCTGTAGTGAAATAATAATGTGTGAAAAAATATACCAATACACATATAACATTATAGTTTCTTTATACTGTCAGTCGAGGATGATAAACCAAGTTGGTTGGGTTCACATAGGTAGAAATTGAGAATATTGGGGTATGAGATTACAATCTATGATGGAATCTAGTGGTCATCGAGTATCTCGATGGATGAAATGAATGGGAGGGTAGATTTGAGGTAAACATTATAGGATATGGTGACATGTGTATAGAGAAATCATATAGTTTGATATAATTATATATAGTATATATAATAGTATAAGAATGTGAATAAAACCTAGAAACTTGGAAAAAATAATAGAACATGTATTTAACATATATAACATCAATTATTACTTAACATTATGCATATAAAAATATATGTGAAATTAATGGATGGACTTTATGGCCTAATTTTTTTAAGAAACATTACATATAAGATGAAATGATTCAATAAAATTAACATATAAACTCATATTTTCACGAAAAATTTAAAATAGAATCACTAAAACATCAATAAATAAACAAATATATAAAGTTAAAGGCATATATTTGAATGATTTTTTAATATTGAATTAATTGATAGATGGAATAAATTATTACATACCATTAGGTACAATGATGATGTTGATATAGTACTTGATTCAATTATTCAAGATATTGCATCAGAAGAAGCATCGTGTAAGGAAATAAATAGTAATGTCAGATTGAATGACTACTCATATTATAGACATAGGTGGCTGGAAGTAGCTAATAATATTAGATCTCATAAGTATTCCCACATTATTATGCTTGTTAATAGAATAAATTCATCCTCATTACCTTGTAAACATATCTCATCTCTCTTTAAATATCATGATCAAAAAAATCATTCCCCGGTGATGCACCCACCATTATAAAGAGAATAAAAGGTGGGGTTTAAAAATGTGAAAATTATAACATGGTTATTAGGTGTAGGAAGCTTCTATGGACCTTATATTTCGTGCTCAAGTTTCAAAATGTGATATAGAATACTGAAATATGATTCTATTTTCAGGAATAATTAAAACTAAAGGGTGTGTTGGATGATTTAAAAGGAATGAAAAAGCTCATACATTATTTAGAAAGTGATTTATGTCATATCTTGACTTTTAAAAGGCATAAGATTTTATGTTCCATGTACATGATGGTATTTAAATTTATGTAATGTAATATTCCGATGTTCTAAAATATGTGACACATTTAAAAGAACATATGCTGGAATATGTTAAGTTCATGCTAAAGTGGGATACCATGGCACATGAAGATGTTATAAGTAGTTATAAATGGATAATATTTTTTAAGGATGAAGAATGTGATCAAAAACCACATTTACTATTTGTTTTTAGTGTAAACTTGGTAAGAAGTTAAAATGCTTTGCAATGGTTATATCTATCACCATAAAGTTTGATATTTTTTGGATTTTATTTTAAACAACGGAGAGGAAAATTTGAGAATCTATGAGTATATTTATAGATAAGGTAGGATCAATGAGAATAAAGGTTGGTTTAATGTTTCATTATGCGGGACTCATTTTATGCATGGTAAAGTGAGAAAGTTTGATGTAGAATAATGGAATCTACTTCTGTTTTCAGGAATTAATAAAAGAAATTGGTATCTTGGGTGGCTTGAAATTAGTGACTGGGTTTATACATGATTTTAAAAGTAGTTCATGTGATATCTAAACTTTATAAAGGCATATGTTTATATAGTGTAATAAAAACTATCATATAACTTTATGTATTGTAATCTTCTCATGTTCTAAAAACTGGGAAAACACCTTAAAAAGGACATCAATGATAGATTGATGACCATGGATTAAAATTAAGGAGAAGGTGAAATTCATAGTGGAGTTCACACATTTTAATATAACTTTATATATTTATGAAATTTATATACATATAGAACATACATAAGTTCTTTATAATTCAAAATCTCTAAAATATAATAGGAAGGAGCATCAAAACTAACCTCATAAAAGAAAATTATAACATCTTGAGGTGTACAAAAAAACTGACTATTATGTTGAAGAGACTCTCAAGAGAATCTTATTAATGGATTAAAAGGGGTTTATTATTAATTCTTGATGGGAATTGATTCAACTTACCTTAATTATAAAACTCTCATTATGGTTATATACAACCCAACTTCACAATCTAATTTTACCACAAATAATGCTAACATAGGAATAATCATTTTTCATACATAAAATTATAGAATAATAATTACATAAGTTAAAAAATGAATAGATTAAAGGGGATGAATTAAAATGAAAATTAGAAATAAATTTGTTAAGGGAAACTCACTTTTCATACCTGAAACCAAGTAAAAGTAGTTTCAATTCTTGGGAATGTATAATGGCCTAAAAAAATTTCTTCTTTTTGAGCTTTCTGAAGATGAAATATTTATTAGAGAAAAACTCATACAAAAAGAAAATAATATTGAAGGTATGAAGACTACTATATTAGTATTTTCTTTCATTACCATTTTCCCAAGTCCTTCTAAAGTGTTGAATAATGAATTATTTGAATCAAATGAGTATGTAAGAACAAGTAGAAAAATCAATGGAAAAAGTAATTCCCCGAACCAGAAAGCCTCTCATTATGATTATATATGACTCAAACTCCCAATATAATTTTATTACAGATGAAGATTATATAGGAATGTCCATTTTTCATACCAGAAGTTATAGAATAATAATCGAATAATTTAAAAAATGAACATAAGAAGAGAAAGAATAAAAAATGATAATTATAAATACAATTGTTAAGGGAAGATTAATCTTCATACCTAAGACCAAATAAAAGTAGTTTTAATTCTTTTTAATTCATAATGGCCCCAGAAATTATTACATTCCTAAATTACCTGAAGGTGAAATATTTTGTTGAGAAAAGCTCATTCAAATAGAAAATAATATAAAATTATGTGCCATCTCATACAAAACATGGAATGCTGCATTATAAGTAAGGAAATGTTCAATAAAATAACATGAAATCAGATCAAATCTAAATTAAAGAACATAAAATATTAATTCATCTATTAAAACCACTATATGAAGCATAAATCCATAGTTTCCATGCTTATATATTTTATTTTTGTATTGAGAGAAGGGAACAATATAGTGACCCTGATTTTCTTACATTATTTTTACATTATTTTAAAGATGAACAATATAGAAGAGTTAAACAACCATGATACACAATTTTAGTGTCTTAGAAAAATTAGGACCATAGAGAAATTTAAAAATATAAAACATAAACATTTATTTAATTCATTATTCTCTAGCTTCTTAGAGGTCATCACATTCTCTTTAATAAAAGCAATCACCTTAGTATATACATAAAAAGGGGAGAGATAAAAGACTAGTAAGGGTATAATTAAGAACACGAAACAATATAACATGTGGTGGTCATAATTATTATCATCATAAAATATTCATAGGATCATAATAATCAGAGGAATCATTAATAAAATCTTGGAATGTGGTAATACGTAAAAATTAAACATCACATCTTAGTGGTCAACTACCACACATAGTTGTGAAGAAAACTATCATTATGTTCATGAATATTTCACTTTAGCTCATGTTATTAATCACATTAACCAATGAATTGGAGGTCTATATAATTCTGGGTGCACCCATCACATCATAACATTTACATTGTGCTATATAATTCTGGGTGCACCTGTCACATCATAACATTTACATTATCATGCATGCCACATAGAAAATATATCAATATTGGACATAAAATAAACCATGGAAAGGAAAAAGTTTCATTTCATCAAGCATACATTAATAAAATTTGGGGTCCCAAATGAAATAGGTAATAACATATTCGATATAACAATCATCAACCTTGATTGAATAAGAAACAATCTCAAGAATTAAAAGGTATGTTTTTTAAAAGAAGAGTTCTTTTGGAAAATATTAATTTTGTCATAAATGAAAGTAGAAAATATGTATATCCCATAAAAGGTAATATTATTATAAATAAATTATATTTACAGAATATCCATACTGAAAATGCAGTGAAAGAGGGAAAACCCAAAGAAAGAAAGTTAAGGTTGAGAATTTCCCTTACGTTATGTCAGAATGCTTTATTCACTATAATATCCTATATAATCACATTATATTCATTAATTAACAAATAAAAAACTTTTTATGCATTAATTTTATTAATTATTATTTTATTAAGTTCATTTATTATTTTTATGAGTTATATAGTTTAATTTCATCCTTCCGATGTTCTCATTTTCTTAGTTTTCAAGATCAGTTCACTTGTATACATGAATGGATATTGATGGAAAATGTGGATAAATGTATAAAACTATTTTTATATGTTATTAATGACATTACAGAAGTTTTAATGATCTTATAAATAATTTGGTTATATGGTATGAGAGTGAATCACTAGATAAAAGTTAATAATGATCATTTTAGGTAAATTTTGGTGGTTTTTCAATCACAACGAACTCATTTTGTTTTACCATTTAGTATTATGTAAATATGTTAGTTAAAAAACATATAGAGGGTTGTAACATAAATTTTGAAATATTTTTCTACCATTTTATTGTTTTTATTAACATCCTTTAAGGAGTTAAGGGAAAATAAAAGTGCATCCCCCACGATGTCGGTAAATTGACACATCACGGGTGACGATTCCATTTTTAGAATAAAAGAGATATATAAAGGATTTTAATGATAAATACTACATTAAAATGATATAATTATATTACATTAAATATACTAGAGTTATCATTCTATTTTTATAAGATAAGATGAGGCAAAGAGTATAAAAGAAATGAAATTGAAAAGAAATGAAAAGAAAAAGGAAGAGGATTTTACCTCTTGGATTTATCCTCCTTGAGAACCTCCATTGAGAAAAGGTTTTGACCAAGAGATTATAGATGTGTGGGAAAGTCTTGGGGAGAGGTTTGGGTAGAATTTGGACAAGGATAAAATATTTAGAGGTGTGAGGAAATGTGGTTGTGAGGGGTGGTATTTATTGAGGAGGGGAGGGGTGTTTTCCCAGTATTTAAATCATTAGTTTATTATTTTCACTCAAGAATATGAATAATTTGAGATTATGTTTCTTAAATTAGTCATGACCCAACAAATAGTGTATTTAACTTATATTGTATATATATCATAAATTTCTGTATTTCACTATTCAATAAAAATTCAAGTATTTCAGAAAAATCTAAACAATTCACCCTAAACATTTTTCAACATGTAGAATTAAAAAATGAAATCAATTTTATGAAAATAATTTTCTAAATATGAGTAATTTAATTTTTAATTAAAATCATCATTTACTTGAAAAATACACATTTTAAAATTATAACTGATTTTATAAAACTTTAAAAAATTAAATAAGATCTCATAAAATTATATTAGAATAAAAATAAATAAAAATATTTCCTTATGGATACATTTTATGAAAATATATTTTTTTTTTTAAATTATTAAATTAATCATAAAATTTAAATTAAATATTTATAACTTACAAAAAATACCATTACTTAATTTATAATTTTTTAAAATATTTATTTACTTCTACTATGATATAATTATTTCATATTGTATCTTATAAGATGGATAAATTTTATTTATAATTTCATTGGTGTGGATACTATTTAATTGTTCAGTTTACTATTCATAAATGTCACATTTCTATTCCGAAGGCCACATTACTATTTCATTTTTATATGTTCCTTAACTTCTAGAAATACCTTTTATTTCATTAATTCATAATTTATAAAGTTTGTATTGTGTTATTAATGTGATTTTATGTGATTATACTATATGAAATAATTATAAGAAGGTAATTTCATTTATAAAAGTTTTTGGTCGTTACATTCTTCCCCCATTTGAAATTTCTTCCTCAAAATTTCATTTTATATAAACAGGTGAGGGTAATTCTCTTTCATAATCTCCTAAGGTTCTAAAGTTACCTCTTCATACTTATGGTTCCTCCACAATACTTTGACAAGGTGAGTTTTCATATTGCATAGAACCTTATCTCTCTAGTCCAGAATCTTTACTAGCTGGTCTTTATAAGAGAGATCATATTCAAACTGTACCACCTCTACGTTCAGTACATGTGAGGGTTCTGGTATGTACTTCCTTAGGAGTGATATGTCAAAAACATCATGAAGTTGAACCATATTTGGTGGAATTGAAAGCCGATAGTCCATATATCCTATGTAATCAAGGATCTCAAGAGGTCCAATGTACCTTGGTCTTAGCTTCCCTTTCTTTACTAATTGCATGAATCTCTTCCATGGTGGTATTCAAAGGAGGAATTTGTCTCCAACATTGAACTGAAAGTCCCTTAAACGGTTATCAACATTGTGCTTTTTCCGACTTTGGAAAACTTAGATATGCATCTAGATGGAATGGACCATCACAATATTCTCTTGAACAAGATGAGGTCTAAATAGATTTCTTTCTCGAACTTCATCCCAAAAGGTTGAAATTATACTTTGATTTCCATACAGAGCTTCATATAGTGCCATATGAATACTCAAGTGGAAGTTATTGTTGTATGAGAACTCAACCAATTTGAGAAGCTGATCGCATCCTCCTTTGAATTCTAGAGAGTATTCTCTTATCATATCTTTGAGCATCTGAATAGTTCTTTTAGATTGGACATCAGTTTGGGGGTGATAGGCCATTCTGATGTTTAATTCAGTACTCAAAGCATGTTGAAGACGCCTCCAGAATTTTGATGTGAACCTGGGGTCAGGATCAGAGTCAATTGAGAGTGGAACCCCATATAGTCTCACAACTTCCTTCACATATATCTTTGAAAGTTATTCAAGTGAGAGATATTATCTAATAGTGATAAATTGTGCAGCCTTAGTTAGTTGGTCTACCACAACCCATATTATATTATTTCTTTTGGATGGTTTTGGGAGGCCTATGAAAAATTCTATAGTTACATTATCCCATTTCCACTTGGGTATAGGGAATTGTTTCATCATACCTTTTGGACTTCTGTCACTCAGCTTTAACTTGTTTACATATCAAGCACCTTGAGATATTTTCCGCAATCTCCTTCTTCTTGTTGTCACACTTAAAGTGTTTTCGGAGATCACAATACATCTTGGTACTCTCGGTATGAATAGAGAAAGTTGAGCTATGTGCATTTTCAAATATATCCTTCTTTATCCTAGGTGATTAAGGCACACAAAGACTCATTCCAAATGAAATCACACCACCTTCATTGAAATTGAACTCTTAAAGTTTCCATTCCATTACTGCATTCACCTTCTATTGCAACTCTTGATCATCCCTTTGTGCCTCCTTAATTTTCTCTTGGAATATGGTAGGGAAATCATTAGGGAAAGGTAGGATATATTCCCTACCTTTATTATTTAAAAATCCATCCATTGTATTTACAAAAGATAGATTCTTTCTTAATCCACAACATAGATAGAGTAACATGTTCTTTTCTGGTAAGAGCATGAAGTACCATGTTCGCCTTTCCAGAATGATAGTGAATAGAGAAATTTTAGTCTTTTATTATATCTAATCATATCCTTTGAATCATTTTGAGTTCATTTTGTGTGAATATATTTTTTAGGATCTTATGATCAGTATATATGTCACACTTCTCACTATAGAGTTAGTGCCGCCTGATTTTTAAGGATAAAATCATAGCTGTTAACTCCAAATCATGCGTCGGGTAGTTCTACCCATTGTTCTTGAACTTCAATGAGGCATAAGCTACAACATTATCATTTCTCATTAGTACACAACCCAATAATTTCTTTTAACCATCAATATATATTACAAAAATTTCTCCACTTTTTGGTAATGTGAGTAAAGGTGCATTGATCAACCTCTTTTTAGCTCTATAAAGCCTTCCTAACATTCTTTCACCTAGAAAAACTTTACCCCTTTCCTTGTTAACTTAGTTAGTGGTCTTGAAAATCATGAGAAATTTCTCAAAAAATGTTGATAGTAGCCTACTAAGTCAAAGTTTTTTCATATTTTTGTGAAACTAGAGGGTTTGGGTCATTCCTAAGTTTCATTTTTTGAAGGGTCCATATAAATTCCCTCACTTGTGATCACATGTCCCAAGAAAGTGATTTTCTACATCCAAAAGTCAAACTTTTTGAACTTGGAATAACATTTCTCCTTCCTTAATTATTCCAACACTAGCCTTATATGTTCTTCATGTTCCTCCTTTCTCTAGGAGTAGATAATATTTTCACCAATAAACACTACCAAAAATTTGTTGATGTAATGTATAAATGCTCTATTCCTAAAATCCATGAAGATTGAAGGGGAATTAGTAAGTCTGAAGGGAATCACCAGAATATCATAGTTCCCATACATTGTATGGAAGGAATTCTTCTGAATATCTTACTTGTTCACCTTTAGTTGAAGATATACAAATCAAAGATCCACCTTTGATAAGTACCAAGCTCCTCTTAGATGATCGAACAAGTCATAAATCCTTATAAGAGGATACTTGTTCTTTGTATTGATCTTTTTGAGTTCCCGATAATGGATAAACAACCGCATTGATCTATCCATATTCTTTATAAAGATCTTTGGATCACCCCATGGGGATTCACTAGGTCATATGAACACTTTATAAAATTATATTATATTTTCTTTAACTCATACAGTTCGATAGGAACCATCCTCTTGGGACAATTTGAGATAAGAGTAGCTCTAGGTATGAGTTCTATTGATAAATATACCTTACGATCGAAGGGAAGTCCGAGTAACTATTTAGGAAATACATCCCTATATTCCCTAAAGGTGGGAATTTTTGCCAGGTTGACACTATCCTTTGACTAAACTGTTTGATCAAGGTATGCTTATTCATAGGGAATCAACACCCACACAATTGAAGGATTTTGAAAATGAGATTCATGATCTTCCTTGCATTCGTAGAGGAGCATGGGATGGTTTGGAATATGAAAGATATTTCATTTTCCTGATAGTTGATATGTGATCTATATAAATATAGGCAATCCATCCCTAGTATAACATCTAATTAAAACAAGGAAAGTATTATGAGATTCACTACAAGAATATTCCCACATACAATAACTGGAGAAGAGTCAAACATGTGGGTTGAAATGATTTGCCCACTAGGTGTCTTTATAGATATCTTTAACTAAAGGTTTTAGGGATTCAATTCAATAGTTCTAGAAAACTTTCATGATATAATGGAATGCATAGAACCAAAATCAAATAAGAAATATTCCATTATTGAGTGAATAGGAAGTGCACCTTGTACATCTTCGTTTTCTTGTTCCACTTCAAAAGTAGAGATGGAATACACCTTACCTTTATACTTTTTATTTGGTTGATGCTAATTCTGATTACCCTCAAGGACTCAAGGTTTAGTACACTTGCTTTCATAGTGACCTTTCTCCTTATAGTTTTAGCATTGAACTGTGGGTGGTTCTCTGCTTTCATCCACCACATTTTCATGCTTCCTCATGTCTTTTTGAAATTCATGAGATTGGTGTACTTATCCCTTATAGTTGAATAATTTCCCCACCCCCTTGAGGAATTTCTTATTATTCTTATTCCCAAATTTTTGACATGTGGGTGGTTGAGTTTTCTTTTCGCCTTTCTCATTAGATCCTCCTACTTGAAACTCAATCTTTCATTTCTTATCACCATAGCCATGTGACCATTCTCCAAACTCAATCTCAAATTTTAGAGCACATCAAACAAATTCTTCATAACCCCAAAGTCTCTAATTTCTAGATCCTTTAGAAGGTATGTTTTTTAACCACTAAAGAATATATCAATTTTTCTATCATTATTGATAACAAAACCTGAAGCATACCTTGAAAGCCTTGTGAAATTTTATTTGTATATAACAACCCTTATCTTTATTAAAAATTAATACCTGATTTAATTACACTAAATTACACTTAATAAGACCCAAAATATATAAAATTCTAGTGTATTTGGGAATTAGGTACATTTCATTACAACTTTAAACATGAATTACAACATATTTATTAAAAACTTCTTTAATATGCTTGAGCTTAAAACTGCATTGGATAACCTGAGGAAATACCTAATAAAGAGGTGAGATATAAATTATAATAAGGTAATAAACATGGAATAACATAAAGATAATAATACATGTTAGAGAGGGCATATCAATGAGGCATAAGGGAATAAGAATAATAAGGAATGATATAGCGTGATAATCATAACATGGGAAATGTGGCAACAACTTAAGACACTACATCATAATCATAGGTCAAGGACATACCGCCAATTCTTCATGATGGAAAAGGTCCCATAAAGGAATTAGGTACAACCATATATCAACATGGCGTATCATGATACTAAACATTACCCAATGCATTGGAGTGTTATATAATTCCGGGCTCATCCATCGCTTTCATTTTATTCTCATGCTTAAGTGTTCCACATAGATAATAAAACGTAGATTCATTCATCATTATAATTTGTTCCATGATAAAGGAGTTTGTAATAAATATATTTAAGTCCCTAATAAAAAGGGTATATGTTCATAAAAGTGAACACTTTTGATAGGTAATTGGAATGATATTCACTATGCAATTGGTTTGGCATGGAGAATCATAGTTAAAATTCAGCAGCATAACAACATCAATTAAAAATTCATAAAATTGGTTAATGAGAGAGAAATGGGTCTATCATAATATTTTCATGAAGTGGACACTAATAGGGAAATGTAAGGATATGTACACATAGATAAAATTATAAAAACAAGGAATACTATAATAAATAAGCTTGAATAAAAAGAGAAAGGAAATGATGATTACAAAATTTTGGCATGGTAATTGGTTCACATGGGAGAGATTAATGAGAGAGAAAGGGGTATATAATCATTTATATATAATAAGGGTAGTATGAAGGAGGTGAGAAAACATACCCCATCATTATTAATTGAAAATAAAAGGTCATAACAAGATAAAGAAACACAGATAAAGATGAGAAAGGAAAGAACCCTTACATGAGTGTGTGACTCTAAAAGCTTGAAAAGGGGATTCTTGAAATATTGGGGTGCCTTGAGAGGATTAATAAATAGAGAGGGATGAGTAAGGACATTCTCCAAGTATTTTTCACTAAAAAATAATTAGCTTTTTATAACATGTGTATATCTGTTGGTAAAAGTGCATTTTTTGTTGGTAAAACGTTTTACCAACACAAATTATTCTGTCACTAAAATGTTGGTAAAAACTCTGTCGCTAAATGTTATTGTGATAGATAAAATAGTGCTGTTACAATTATAATAATACCAATAGTTAATATATATGTTGGTTAAAGTGTTTAGCAACAAATTTATATGACAAATTTATCTGTTGATAATAGAAATATCAACATTTAATATATATTTACAAATTACTTTTTAAATGAAGAACTATGTGATATTATTATACTAATTGGTAATACATTGTATTTTATTTATTAAATTATTTATATATTATATAGTGATTGTAAATATAATATAATAATAATTAAATTAACATGTATAAAAATATACCAAAAAGACCGGAAAGATGATGCAAAAGAATCAAAAAATACTTTATTTTCCTAAATAAATAATGACATTGTTATCATAATCTAATAGTTTCACCAATAAAACAATACCCATGAATTTGATTCCATTATGTCATTTAAATCAATCCAAACAATGATTACACAAAATCCAAGGTACACAACTAATGTCTATGAATAATTTTTTACATGAGCCTAACAAAGTAGAGGAACCATGACCACCAAGAATGCATCTATCTCAAACCCTGAAACCGACACCATGAAACACTTAGTCCAAACACTTTCATCTTTCCACACTGCAACTGTGGAGAGAAACTCCTTGAATATGGTTTGGTCCACCTCCAATGTCCCTTCATGAGTAGTGAACATAGAACGACTCTAACAATAGTAGCCTCTTCAAAGACTGGCTACAAACATCTAGAATGATAACCAAAATCAATTACAAGAACCATAACCCAGAACAAACTGACCAAAACAAAAATAGAAAAACAATGTCAGCATCATCCAGGTCTACATTTAACCACCTGAATTCCTTGACCAGAACCTCCATATAAACTGCATTCAGTTTGAAAACAAAATAGCTTGTCATGTTTAAAAATATTTAGTAAACTGTATGATTTACAACATACAGTATGCATGAAATCAGTATAAAAAATAAACTGATTTCATATTGTATACAATATGAAAAATAGTACAGTATAAAATCAGTTTAGGCAATATGAAATCAGTTCATAGTGTAACATAAATAACAGAACAGTACGAAAAACTGTAGAAGAAGCTGATAAATGGTTGATACATCAGGTATAACTGCATACAATATGATAAATAGAAAAAAATTATGAAATTAGTTAATACTGTAACATAAATAATGGAATATGGTATGAAAAGAAGTATATAATATGAAATCAATTTACAATATACAATATGAAACCAGTTTATGTAGTATGAAACCAATTTACTGGTGACCTATACTTGAAAAAAATTATGGTATGAAAAGAATTATACAATATGAAATCAATTTACAATATTCAATATGAAATCAGTTTATGTAGTATGAAATCTATTTACTGGTGAGCTATACTTGTAAAACATTATACAATGTGAAATCGGTATGAAATCGGTTTACAATATATAATATGGAATAAGATTATAGTATGAAATTATTTTAATTAGTAAGGTGTATAAAGTTTATAAAATTTATTCAATAAACTGCATTCAGTTATGCATTTATTTTATTCATTAAACTGTTTACAGTTTATGGCATCCCGCCTTTTTAAAACATAACTTTTCATTACATTTTACAAAACCGAGGATCTTTAAGGTTTAGTGTCTTGGAAACGAGGAACTTAAAACATGAAAACATAAAACATCCTTCTTAAACACTTGAAAGGATTATCTTTATGTTCATCCTAGGTTCATTAATGCATCTCATAACCTGGGGACATACATCAAAAGAAAGGGTGAGCAGAAGGCCCAGTAAGGGAAACAAGGGGAAACATTTAACATGTGATCTTGAGATACATCAACAATGTCATGAAAAAGAACTTTAAGGCATGAGAAAGAAATCACGAGGCATGTCATAATAAAAATAATGTATTTCATAACTTGAAGATGTGGCTAAATCATTTAATATTGACAATCATTTCTGTTTCACCAAGGTCCATCCACAAGGTGTCATTACAAATTACCAAGGTTATTCACCAAGGCGTCGTTAAAAATGGTCATCTCTAGAGATTAAGTCTTTACCCAATGCATTGGAGAGATATCAGGGCGTAACCTTAAATTTGTCTTTATTACCATGTGACCCACATATATCATCATCAAAAATTTCATAAACAACCCATATAGCATAAAAGAAATGGGTTTCCTTCCATAATCATGATGTTTTAAAAACTACTTTAAAAACATGATCTTTATGTCACTTTAAACCCATGAAAAAGGAAAGCAGGTTTCATGTATGTAAATCCCAGAATTAAAATAGAAAATTTTGATATATATGTGAATACCCCTATATAAAAAGAGCTTTTAGTATTCACTTAATAAATTAAAAGAATTTGAGAAAAAGAGAGAGACATTTTGAGATGAAAAATCTGCAGCATAACAGCTATGTTACAGGGTTTTAGAAAACATTGAAAAGAGAGGGGAAATGAGTAACCCACTCATAAATGATTCATAACACAGTAGAGGGATAGAATATAATAGATATAAGAACATGGTAATTAAATTTTAAAGACATATCATATGAATTGAAAAACATAGAAGGAAGACAAAAATAAGATTTCTCTTATGAAAATTCGGCAGCCTAACAGTGTCACTTAAAACTTCAAAATAAATGAATTGATGAGGTAAAATAGTATCTCTAATTAGATGGTCATAAAATATCAGTATGATAGATATAGAGATAATACCCCAACATAATAAAAAGGAACATGAAAGACTTGACATGAAAATAGATCTTGAAAATGAGAAGGGTGAAAGAATCCCTTAAAAATTTGGCAGCCTAACAACGCCACTTAAAACTTCAAAATACTGAATTGAAGAGATCAAATAGGGTCTATCATCATATGAACATAAGATATCAGTATGATAGATATAGAGATAATACCCCAACATAATAAAAAGTAACATGAAAATAGATTTTTGAAAAATGAGAAAGGTGAACGAATCCCTTAAAATTCGGCAGCCTAACGGCGCCACTTAAACTTTCTTAAAATGAATTGATGAGAGAAAGAGGGGGTCTACTATCATATGAACATGAAAATTTAATTAAGAGGAATATAAAAGAACATCCTAAAACATAATATCATGGAGTATAAAAGAAATGACATAAAAGAGATTACTTGAAAAGAAAGAGAGAGGTAGAATCCCTTACCTTAAACATAAATCTTAAAACTCAAAGGTTGGGACCTTGAGGGCTTGGGGGAACCTTAGGAGGACTACTTGGGAGGTAAGGAGACCATAAATTCGTTTAGGATGATTTTGGAGTTGAATGGATGAGATGATAGCTTGGTATTTATAGGAAAAGTGAAGGGACAAGGCATTAATGGCCAAGGGACACCTCGTTGGTGGTTTTGGAAAAACCACGGGATTTCCAATGGTATTGACCACTTGGGACACCTAATACCTTATCTTACTATTCATAAGTCGACCATATTAATTACATACTTAATACATCATTTAATGATGTCATTAAACACCCGTAACTTAAAAACTGTATTTTCACTATTCATCAAAAATTCAACTTTCTCAGAAAAATCCCAAAATTTCACCTTAACCAAATATCAATGCTCTGATTTAAAAAATGAACTCCATTTTATAAAAATAATTTTCTAAATATTTTTAATTTAATTTTTAAATAAATACACTATTCATCAAAAATTCATTTTTTTCAGAAAAATCCCCAAAATTTACCTTAGCATAATATCGATGTTCTGAATTCAAAAATAAAGTCCATTTTATAAAAAAAAATTCAATTTAATTTTTAATTAAAAAACACTATTCACTCGAAAAAACTAATACTTGACTAATAATTTATGAAACCATTATTTAACCATTTTATTGAATCACATTACTTAATCAAGGTTCCTAGATTATATTAATAATTTCTTTAAGTGAGATTACTAATCCATTTGGTCACATTACTAATCCTAAGCATAAAATCACTATTCATAATTTACTATTCATCAAACATTTAGTTGATCTTATTAGACTCTAAATTTCGTACTAAACATAATTGTATAAAGCCATTTTTTGAAAATCATTACATATTTTTAATTATTTAAGGTTTACATAAACATTTTTAAAATATCCTTTCTCTAAAATTCATCAAAAATATGCATACTATATTTATCCGGAAATTTGAAAATTCATAAATATCATCATAAGAAGAAATAAATTTTTTTATTTAAAACAAAGGATTACACAGGGCAGTTATGGTCTCCTTACATAGCCCCTTATAACCCCAGTATAAGACCTAAGTGTAAGGTGTGCTAAGGTGAGAGAATCTAAGGGTGGCTCAGCCAACATTGCACGAGTAATAATTTCTATCAGTTTGAACTTCTCACAAAGACGATTCCATTCTAGCTTCACACGATGAAGTTCGGCTTGGGTTTGGTCCAGAGCAAATCCCAGTGGTGATACCTCCTTCCCAAGTTCCATTAGATCATCTTCGATTGGCCCGAGACTACTGGATGAGGCCATAAAATCTTCTTTCTATTTTAATAATCCAAGATCACCTGTATTTAGAGACAATAATCAAAACATTTAGTTTCCAGCAGTCATATTTACCAATGGTCATATAACAGTCAAAACCCAATGGTATCATTTTAATTATACTCATGTTATCAAATGAAACAGTTTTATTGAGTATAAAAAAAATAAAATAACACACAAAATTAGGAAACAAGATTTACTCAAAATTTCGGGTCGTTACAATCTTCCCCCCTTAAGAAATTGCGTCCTCGAAATTTTTAAAATTGGGTTTTGAAATTTCATTGATAGTCCCACATCGAAAAAGGAGTCAGTAAAACTATTACTTTAAAATAAAGAAAGGGAAGTACAAAGGTCACTCGAGTTAACCCGCACTAGGATTCCATGTAGGAAAACATGGACATGGAGGAGAAAACAAAGGGTCAAGTTTTGAGGGAGAGTGATAGAAAACATGATTAGGAGAAAGTTAACCACAAGAAAATCACAAACTTATGATGTGTGTAAATGGTCTTTGATTACCTAGTAGGAAACGTAAACCAACAACATTTTTGTTTTACGTTCCTTTTCATAATTTTGAGGAATTCATTTACTACATAGAACAAAAACACAGGGAAATATACCCACCTTCAAGTAGAGTTTCATCCTTTAATAAGTTTCTACCAAAACGAATCTTTTCTCCAAACGATGAGCATTCAAAAACACTTGGTCTCATAAAAACACAAGAATCATCTTCTTGAGAGTCACATAATCCACAAAAGATTAACTATCAATTTCTTCTATCTTTAAACATTATCCAAAAAACATAAAGGGTAAGATAAAACAACTCTTCGAAAAGAAAGAATCCCATGGGAAGGGAAACTACTTTTAAATCTTCAAAGTTCCATGGTACTACCCAAAGTTCATCATAGACCATTCCATAAATAACTATCCTTAAAATTATTCAAAAATAAACCATACTAAGATAGAAACCCAATTATAAGAACAATCTCATAACATAGTCTTTCAAGATAGACTTTATCATTCATTTCCAAACAACATCAACCACTCTTATCATCTTATAACAGAAGTAACTAACCTAATCACATTTTCCCAAAGATTGGTTAATCATTTCTATATGTAACCTAAATTACTATAAGTTCATCTTAAATTCATCGATTCTTAAAAATATAAGTCAACCTTTATTCCTCAAAGAAAATACCGTAGTAATCTATTTACCTTTATCAAATAGGGTTCCCAAAATAGCGAACGTCTTCCAAAATAATAATCATCTTTTAATCCCCTAATCACCTTTTTTTTAAGAAGAACAGCTTCACTACATAAACATGTGGTACATAACAATAGATGTTTTCCTTAATGATATCAAATAATCTTAGGTAGTGACTCGATGATCTTAGAAAACATAAAAGATATGCTCATATAGCACGAACTAAAATACAACATGACATAAACAATTATTGCGAAGAAGTTCCATGTACTTCATTCATCATGATCCATCTCAGCATAAGACTTGCATTGTTCTATTATCCTCTAAGATTATTGATGCTCATTATGCTTCTCACCCATTCCAAGAGAGAATTGCCTTGGATAATGTCTAACTTCTCCACATTTACGACATCAAAATGTATAAGGTACATTAGATCGAACCTTATCTCCATTAATCACATTATCCATTTTTTAAAGCAATTGGCTACTTTATGCCCTATCTTCCCACTCTTAAAACAACTCCTGGTTCCTTTGTGACATTCTCCTTGGTGCCTCTTCCCACACTTTTTTCAAAAAATAAATTTGGTCTTCTTTCCCTTATCAACTTTATCAAATGAACATACTTGAGACTTTGTCTTCTTCTTCCTTGATGAATCTGGGCATTCAAATAGGTACCAATTATTAATTGTGATTTTTGATAGCTGTTTTGGCATAATCACAATATGTTCAACTTAATCTTTTATCATCTCTGTCACATTTATAGGGAAATAATCACATTTCCTATCACATTGGTTGTTGGGACATGCTCTTCTATTTCCCGCCAATAACTAAGAAAAGAACGTATAATTAGGGGCTTAAATACTTATCTAATAATAATTAAAAGGAAACTTTAACAATAGAAGGATAAACATGTAGAATAAAATTATATCCTAACTTGTGATCCCCTAGGTTCCAATCTAGGTTATCCATGATCATATATTTTTATGTGAATCTTTATTTTATTTTATCTTTGTCCCTTTAATAATGGTTCATACTAAGCTTATGAATTTACCAATGCATATCCCCTGAGAGTGTCGTAACCAAGAGTGTAGAAAGGCCCGTTGTCATTTACCAGTTCCCGTTCGAGTCTCACTCAAAGCGGTGTTTTCGGGTTTTACCCCTATGTACATCTGTGCCAGAGCCACCTCTACCTGCTTGTATCCAGACAGGGATGTATTTTCTTGACAATCCCTTACTCAATACTCACCAAAATAACAGGAAGATTTATTATATTTAAAATTTTCTATAGGGTTATTCCTAGAGTTTTCATATCCTAATTTCCACAAATAACTAAACCATCCTTTGATACCAACTATAGCATCCCGACTTTTTATAACATAACTTTTCATTAAATTTTACAAAACTGAGGATCTTTAAGGTTTAGTGTCTTGGAAATGAGGAACTTAAAATATGAAAACATAAAACATCCTTCTTAAACACTTGAAAGGATTCTCCTTATGTTTATCCTAGGTTCATTATTGCATCTCATAACCTAGGGACATACATCAAAAGAAAGGTTGAGCAGAAGGCCCAATAAGGGAAATAAGGGGAAACATTTAACATGTGATCTTGAGACACATCAACAATGTCATGAAAAAGAACTTTAAGGCATGAGAAAGAAATCATGAGGCATGTCATAATAAAAATAATGTATTTTATAACTTGAATATGTGGCTAAAACATTTAATATTGACAATCATTTCCATTTCACCAAGGTCCATCCCCAAGGTGTCATTAAAAATTACCAAGGTTATTCACTAAGGCGTCGTTAAAAATGGTCATCTCTAGAGATTAAGTCTTTACCCAATGCATTGGAGTGATATCAGGGCACAACATTAAATTTTTCTTTATTAACATGTGATCCACATATATCATCATCAAAAATTTCATAAACAACCCATATAGAATAAAAGAATTGTGTTTCCTTTCATAATCATAACGATTTAAAAACTGCTTTAAAGACATGATCTTTATGTCACTTTAAACCCACGAAAAAGGAAAGTGGGTTTCATGTATGTAAATCCAAGAATTAAAATAGAACATTTTGATATACATGTGAATACCCCTGTAGAAAAAGAGCTTTGAGTATTCACTTAATAAATTAAAGAATTTGAGAAAAAGAGAGAGATATTTTGAGATGAAAATTCTGCAGCATAACAGCTATGTTACATGGGTTTAGAAAACCTTGAAAAGAGAGGGGACACGATTCACCACTCAAAAATGATTAATAACAAAGTATAGGGACATAATATAATGGATATAAAAACATGGTAATGAAATTTGACATACATATCATATGAATTGAAAAACATGGAAGGAAGACAAAAATAAGATTTCTCTTATGAAAATTCGACAGCCTAACGGAATCACTTAAAACTTCAAAAAAATGAATTGATGAGGTCAAATAGGGTCTCTCATTATATGATAAGAAAATATCAGTATGATAGATATAGATATCATACCCTGACATAATAAAAATAAACATGAAAGACTTGACATGAAAATAGATCTTGAAAACCAGAAGGGTGAAAGAATCCCTTAAAAATTCGGCAGCCTAACGACGCCACTTAAAATTTAAAAATACTGAATTGAAGAGATAAAATAGGGTCTCTAATCATATTAACATAAAATATCATTATGAGAGATATAGATATCATACCCAAACATAATAAAAAGGAACATGAAAATAGATCTTTGAAAAATGAGAAAGTTGAACGAATCCCTTAAAATTCGGCAGCCTAACGACGCCACTTAAACTTTCTTAAAAAGAATTGATGAGAGAAAGAGGGGGTCTCTCATCATATGAACATGAAAAGGGAAGTAAGAGTAATATAAAATAAAATCCTCTAGCATAAGATCATGGAGCATAAAAGAAATGACATAAATAAGATTACTTGAAAAGAAAGAGAGAGGTAGGATCCCTTACCTTAAACGTAACTCTTAAAACTCAAAGGTTGGGACCTTGAGGGCTTGGGGGAACCTTGGGAGGACTCCTGGGGAGGTAAGGAGACCATAAATTCGTTGAGTATTATTTTGGAGTTGAATGGATGATAGGATTTCTTGGTATTTATAGGGAAAGTGAGGGGACAAGGCATTAATGGCCAAGGGACATCTCATTGGTGGTTTTGGAAAAACCATGGGCTTGCCCATGGTATTTTCCCATGGTATTGGACACTTGGGACACCTCATACCTTATCGTACTATTCATAAGTCGACCATATTGATTACATACTTAATACATCATTTAATGATGTCATTAAACACCCGTAACTTAAAAACTGTATTTTCACTATTCATCGAAAATTCAACTTTCTCAAAAAAATCCCAAAATTTCACCCTAACAAAATATCGATGCTATGATTTAAAAAATGAACTCCATTTTATAAAAAAAAAATTCTAAATATTTTTAATTTAATTTTTAAATAAATACAGTATTCATTAAAAATTCATTTTTTTTCAGAAAAATCCCCAAAATTTACCTAAGCATAATATCGATGTTCTGAATTCAAAAATAAAGTCCATTTTATATAAATAATTTTCTAAATATTTTTAATTTAATTTTTAATTAAAAAACACTATTCACCCGAAAAAACTAATACTTGACTAATAATTTATGAAACCATTATTTAACCATTTTATTGAATTAAATTACTTAATCAAGGTGCCTAGATTATATTAATAATTTCTTTAAGTGAGATTACTAATCCATTTTGTCACATTACTAATCCTAAGCATAAAATAACTATTCATAATTTACTATTCATCAAAAATTAAGTTGATCTTATTAGACTCTAAATTTTGTACTGAACATAATTGCAGAAGACTATTTTTTGAAAATCATTACACATTTTTAATTATTTAAGGTTTACATAAACATTTTTAAAATATCCTTCCTCTAAAATTTATCAAAAATATGCATACTATATTTATCCGGACATTTGAAAATTCATAAACATCATCATAAGAAGAAATCCAATTTTTTATTTAAAACAAAGGATTACACAAGGAAGTTACGGCCTCCTTACATATCCCCTTATAACCCCATCATAGGACCTAACTGTAAGGTGTGCTAAGGTGAGAGAATATGAGGGTGGCTCAGCCAACATTGCACGAGTAGTAATTTCTATCAGTTTGACATTCTCGCAAAGACGATTCCATTATAGCTTCACACGATGAAGTTCGGCTTGGGTTTGGTCCAGAGCAAAGCCCAGTGGTGCTACCTCCTTCCCAAGTTCTGTTAGATGAGATTCGATTGGCCCGAGACTACTAGATGAGGCCATCAAATCTTCTTTCTATATTAATTAACCAAGATCACTTGTATTTAGAGACAATAATTGAAACATTTAGTTTCTAGAGGTCATATTGACCAATGGTCATATAACAATCAAAACCCAATGGTCTCATTTTAATTATACTCATGTTATCAAATGAAACAGTTTTATTGAATATAAAAAATAAAATAACACAAAAAATTAGGAAACAAGATTTATTCAAAATTTAGGGTCGTTACACAGTTTATTCAAATAAACTATATGAAACCAATACACTACTTCAATAAACTGTATGTAGTCATTTTATTCCAAAAACTGCATATACTATTTAACTACTCTTGGTGAGGATTTGGTGTATGGTAGGTGCTTTGGGCATGCCTAGAAATCTGGAGTGTGAGCTAGATTACAGAGTACTATAGATTAGTGCTTCATCGTGGCTTCAATTTAGAATTTCAAGTGAGAAATTTTGGTTCAATCATGATAGTGTGCTTGAGGGTGAAATGATTGTGAATACATGGTAGATTATACTTTAGGAGTTGGGTATTGTGCACTTCCTCCTAGTGGGCTTCATAGATGGAAGCTGGGATTTCGGACCATAAGGGAATGTGTAGTAACATCCAAAAAACACAATGAATTTTATATTTATAGAAATAATTTTCGACACAACAATCACACTAAAATTCTAGTTTTTCAACATGAACTGTGATGAAAAAAATTACATGTTTAAATGAACAAAAACATGCAATTTTCACAACATATTTCAGATTACACAATTAATGAATATTCTAAATTTTTCCAGGTTTTGTAAAAATTTGGGGGTTGTTTTCAATAAAAATAAATAAAATGAATGATGATTTTATGTTAATAACTACCCCCACACATGAAATTTTCACTCCTAGAAAAAATATCCTAAAGGACTCTCCATAACATGAAAAACAATAACACTTCATGAAAATATTTTAAGTAAACCCATTTATATTTCCTGCTCAAAGTTTCCCTATCACAATTTAAAACAAGATACAATGTATGCAATCAATGCAAATTCAAAAAGAATTTCAAAACTCCCAATCTAGATATATTTGAAACAATCAAAATACATTGGCTTCAAATTTTCAAAAATTAAGAACTTATAGTAAATTAGCTGATAATTTCAGAGAAAAAGAATATTGATACATTTAGAAATTCCCAAACCAAATAAAAAAATCACATTTTCTAAGAAATTAAAGTTCCACTTCAACCAGATGAGAAAATTTAATATTAAAGTCAAACATGTCTAAGTATATTGTTTCTTTTTTACTTCTTTCATTAAACATCCTACATATCAAGCAAACATCAGTTTAATAGTTGTGCAAGAAAATGTTTGTTTCCATGTATGTTTCGCTAATCAGTATACTACACAAAATAATCTCTTCAACACGACAACCATAAAATTAAATCATCAACTAGTCAAACTTCAGTTCATTTCAAATGATTTCTATAGAAATTTCAAATAGGTTCTATAAAATTCATAAAGGGTTATGAATCACTGAAATATTACCAAGATTGCTTCTTGAAATATTCTATTATTTTCTTTCTTTTTTACTTTCTTTGGACTCTCAACAATAGTGTTGATTAGTACAATCCCATTTAATGGTATTAATTGATATTCAATCAGCTTAAAAGTAAGAAAAACAATGGTAGGGTAAACTAAGTTACAATCAATATTCAAGTAACAAATTCTTTCTACTGAGAAGATCTAATAATAAACAGGAAGATCTAGCACTGGGCAAAGTATGATAACAAAACAGAGAAGAACCTGCATTATGAACTGTAAGAATATCAATTAATCCGATCATGAAAGTCCGAGATAACATACCCAACTTCATTTCCTCATACTAACTACAACAACATGATAAAAACCAAATCTAAACCTGCATTGCTGATGCTAACTACAAGAATGTATGATCACATCCAAAACTAAACCTGCATTACTAATGCCAACTGTAAGAAAGTGTGATAACAACGAAAACTGAACCTGGATTAATAATGAAATCTGTATTAACAAAACTGAACCGACACTAAATTCTCATTACTAATGCTATAACTCACCAAAGTACGTCAAAAAAATAGAGAAGAACCCTCGTTACTAACTTCAAGAACATCAATTAATCAGAGCATGAATGTTTGAGATTACATACTAATCTACACTGCCTCGTGCTCATTGAAAGAACATGAAATCAACCAAAATTGAACCTATTTTCAGGAAAAAAACAACCAAAATCAATCATTTATTAATAAATGCGAGAACATTAAAACCCAGATTACATACCAACCTACACTACCACATGATCCTGATTAATATGATCCAAAATCCGTTGATAATTACCCATATCAATGAATTGAAAATAATTATACACAATCAAGGATGAAGGGAGGCATGGGGATAAGTGAGGATCAGGGAAGGATTATAAGTAATGATGGAGATTTGAGGGACTGGGTGTGGGGGGAAATGATGGAAATGACGACGAACTAGGTGAGTGAGGACAGGAAGCAGATCGCTGATGTGGGGTCGGGTGTTGAGGAGATGCGAACGAGGGATGCACAGATGATCGAAACAAATGAACATGATGTGAATACGAGGTGATCAAGATGAACCAAATGGGTAGTTGATGAAACAATAATAAACGGGTGGAAATGAATGAGGTAGAAGAATTGACGAAGAATAATTAACGTAGATGAACGAGTGGAACTTAGGGTTTTCAGGATCCTCGAGGGCGCGGGAATGGATAAAGGGGCGTACTGTTTTTAGGATAAATGGACTAAATGTATAAAAAATTAATAATAATTTTAAAAAAATCTTGATATTTAACAACTTCATATATAATACATTTATATATAAAAAAATATATTATATACATATAAAAAACGTTTTTGCCTTATTTTCAATAAATTTTATTAAATTATGAATATTTTAATTAATCATATATTTATATTGGTAAAATGATATGTTTGTAATAAGTAATGAATATAAATATATATATATATATATAAATATTTTATTTTTGGTAAAATATTTCTATTATTGAATAATTTATTACAAAGAAATTTTATAATAGTAAAAGATTTGTTGGTGATAATAATTAATAATAACAAATTCAATTAATGGTGACTCAATTGTTGGTATTGTTATGATAAAGCAACAAATTTAAATGTGAGTAAAAGATGTGTTGGTATTGAACTAATAATACAAACAAATATATTTGTTGGTAAAAAAATTTGTTGCTCCCTATACTTAATAACAATAAAATTAAATATCTGTTGGAATTCATCATTTTTACCAAGAAATATATTATCTGTCAATAATTTTCTGTTGGTACATGTTACTTTTTTTGTAGTGTTTAGTGAACATAAATGGGAGCTTGGGTGGGTTTATATAGGAAAGTGGAATAATTTCATTAACATTTAGGTTTTGGACTCTAAAAATTAAAAACTTAAAACCAGAAACCTTCACATAGTTATTGAAAATGGTTTTTTCCAAATTTATGAAGTTTTAATTATTTTATTACGTAAATATTTTAACTTATTAAAAAATTATCCTTTATTATGTAGAGGTGATTAAATCTTTTAAATAAATGAATTTAAAATCATAAAATATATTATATATTTTAGAGGATTCATAAAGGCATTATAAAATTAATAAAATAAAGTTAAAATTACATTATTTTAATGGGAAAAAAATTTATTTGTATGAGTATACCCATTATAATATTTATTACATAATTTTGTGTCATTATGATGTCATAAAACACACCGTATAATTTTATGGTATTTAATTTTTACCTAAAAATTAGAATGTCTCAGAAAATTATGAAAAATTAACCATTGGGTAATTTTGAAATTTTTATTCAAAAAATAATAATCATTTTATCTAAATAAATTTATTAATATTTGAATTTTCAGTTTTAGAAATAATAACCTACATTTATTGAAAATGACATTTTTTTGGAAATAATAGTTTTTAAACCCTAATAAAAAGTACATTTAACTTCATAAAATTGATATGAACATTTATAATAAACCTTATTTAACAATTAAATTTTATTAAAATTCTATCTATTTCAAAAATCCATTAATTCATCAAAATAAACCCCTTAACTGAATTTGAATATTACCTGAAAATACAATTTGTGTTAAATTGAATAAAAATAAAAATCATTTATAAAGTAACAATAAAAATGAAAATAACTACATTATTCTATATAATATACATAATCATATTATTAAGGTCTTGATACATATCCCTTTATTACATTGGATTAATCCCTAAGAGTAAGGTGTGCGATGTGGTACTTTGATAGGGTCGTTCAACGAACATAGTTTTGTTTGTGATCTCAATGAGCTTGAAATTATCCCATAAATGGTTTTGATCATGATTATGTTTTTGGATATTAGATTTGGCTTGGTCAATAGAAAATAATAGTATTACTATCTCCCTCATATGCTCGGATAAATGGAATTCATAGGGTACAATCCTACTGGATGAGGCCATCACATCCTTTGTCTGTTTCAATTCGATTCATGAAAGCCCTATATTTATAAAAATCATGTGATCACTATTTAGTGGATATATTATCAATGTAAAATATTCTTAATGGTCTTTTAAATCCAAAAAAAATAAGTGATTGTGTTTTCTATAACCATAAAACTTCAAATCATAAGGGAATTTTATTTATAACAGTTGGGGTCATTACAATCTCCCCCCCTTGAGAAATTTTACCCTTGAAATTTTTATTTCACCCATTAAAATAGATGATTGTAATTTTATATCATCAATTTCTCTGGTTCCCAAGTTTCTTCTTCAAACTTGTGGTTTCTCTACATCACTTTGACAAGGCGTGTTGTCTTATTTTGTAGAACTTTGTCTCTATGATCTAAGATCATCACCGAATGATCGTCATTGGAAAATCATTCTCTAATGGTACCACCTCTAGACTGAGTGCGTGTGAGGGGTCAGGTATGTACTTCCTCCAGAGTGATACATGGAATACATCATGAACTTGAGATAGTTTTGGTGGGAGTGCAAGTTGATAGGCCACCCCTCTGATGCGATCAAGGATATTAAAGGGGCCAATGTATCTTGGACTTATATTTCCATTATTCCCAAATCTCATCACTTTATTCCATGGATATATGTAAAGGAATACTATGTATAAAACATCAAACTCTAGGTCTCATCTATGATTATCATCATAGCACTTTTGTTGACTCTGAGTGCCTTGATGTGCTGCTGAATGGTCTTAACCCTTTCCTCCATTTATTCGACCATTTCCGAACGTGATAGTTTTATTTCTCCAACTTCATCGCAGCATATAGGTGTTATTCACCTCTTCCCATAAAAAGATTCATAGGGAGGAATTTGGATGGTCTATTAGAAACTATTGTTGTAGGAGAACTCAAACAGAGGATGATGTTGATCCCATCCTCCATTGAAGTTAATTGAGAATTATCTCAACATGTCCCCAAGTGTCTTGATAGTCTACTCAGTTTGGACATCAATTTAATGGTGATAGACCATTCTAAAGTTCAACTCAGTATTCATAAAATACTGGAGACTCTTCCAGAACTTAGAGGTGAATCTTGGATCTTGATCAAATACAATTGATAGTTCTACTCCATGCATCCTAACCACTTCCTTGATGTATATCCATAAAACTAGATCTAGTGATAATTACACTCATAACACAATGAAGTGTGCAGTATTTGTAAGATGATCCACCACAACCCGTATAGCATTATTCCCTCTTGATATATTTGGAAGTTTAGTGAAAAATTCCATGGTGATGTTTTCCCATTTCCATTTAGTTTGGGGTAATGGTTGCATCATACCCATGTATTTTTTACTTTCTACTTTCACTTGATGACATACAAGACATCTTGATGTATATTCTGTGATCTCCTTCATCATATTGTCCCACCAATAGTTTTCATGGAGATCTCGATACATTTTTATACATCCTGGGTGGATGGAGAAGGTTGATCTATGTGCATCATCCAACAACTCCTTCTCTAACTCAGAATTTGATGGTACACAAAGTCTTGACCAAAATCTCACAACACATTCATCATTAAAATTGAACTTCAAGGATTTACCTTTATTTATAGCTTTATCTTTCATTTGAATTCCCACAACAACTCTTCAAGAATCCTTTAACCTCTCCTGAAGCGATGGTTGAGAAATAATTTGTGAAACGATTGATGATGTTCCTTCCTTTATGATTCCCATGTATATCCTTTCCAAATCTAAGAAGATCATATTCCTCTCAATTCTCATCAATGATAGAATTTCTAGATCCTTTATTCTTATAGAATCTTCCACTTTATTCACTTTCCTAGTATGATAGTGGATTGACAAGTATTTTTATTTTATTTTCTCTAACCATCTTCCTTGGTGCATATTCAGCTCTTTCTATGTAAACATATACTTGAGATTTTTTTGATCCATATATTTATCACACTGCTCCCCAAAGAGATAATGATGCCAAAATTTTAAAGAAAAATAACTACTGCCAACTCTAAATCATGTGATGGGTAGTTCTATTCATGAAATTTCAACTGCCTTGAATTATAGGCAATGACTTTGTAATTTTTCATCAACACATAGCCCAAAACCTTCTTCAAAGCATCTTTAAATACCATGAAATTCTCTCCACTTGTGGTTAGTGTGAGAACATTTGTAGTTATAAGACGACCTTTCAACTCCTTAAATACCCTTCACATTCATCATTTCAAGAAAACTTTACACCCTTCCCTGTTGTCTTGGTAAGAGGGTTTGACAATCACGAAAAATTTATCAAAAATTGGTGATAATACCCAACTAACCAAAGAAAACTACAGATATCTGTAATAGATGTTGGACTTGGACATACTTCGATTGCTTATATTTTTCAAGAGTTTATAGATATCTCATTACTTGTGTTGATATTCCACAAGAAAGAGTCATCCTTCAACTTCAACTCACATTTAATGTACTAGGCATAAAGATTTTCCTTTCAAAAGGTCTTTAGAATAGTACTCAAATTCTCCTCATGCTCCTCCTTAATTTTAGAGTATTTTAGAATATCATCTATAAATAATACCACAAATTTATTGAGGTAATCTCTAAAGACTCTATTCATCATCTCCATGAAGATTTCCGGGGCATTAGTGAGTCTTAATGGAATTAATATGAAATCATAGTTCCCGCACCATGTATGAAAAGTAGTATTTGGGATATCATACTTCTTTATCCTAACTTGGTAATATCCTGAACAAAGATGTACCTTGGATAAGTATTGTGCTCCATATAACTGATCAAACAAGTAATGAATCAGATTCAGATGATACTTGTTTTTTTAATGATCTTGTTGATCTCACGATAATCGATGCAAAGGCACATTGAACCATCATTTTCCTTGTTAAATAGGATTGGTGAACCCCATGGTAAATCACTTGGGTGTATGAAACCTTTATGCATATTCTATTGTAGTTGTTTCTTGAAATCCTAAAGTTCGGTAACATCTATTCTATATGGAGTCTTGGATAATGGTAATTCCCTAGTTATTAGATCAATCGATAATTCAACATCACAGATAGGAGAAAAACGAAAAAATTCCTCAGGAAATGCATCATTGTATTCCCTCAAAATGGGAATTTCTTTAAGGATGATATTATCCTTAGACTCAATCATTTGATCTAGATATTCTTGATCATAGGGAAATAATATCCATACTTGAGATGATGATTCTAAAGAATATTCTTCATTATCCTTTCATTTGTATAGAATCACAGGACAATTCACAATATAGAGATCGATTTCCATCACATGACAATTTATGTTGGCTCTATAAAGGGAAATCCAATATATGACTATAATTGCATTAAATTCCACCAAAGTGAGTTTGAAAAGGTTTTCTAGGAAATTCAGACCACCAAATTTGATAGGGGAGGAGTTATATACTTGGGATTAAATAATTTCACCATATGTCATTTTCACTGAAATCTCTACTTCCATGCTTTTTGGTGGTGTTTGAATAGTTTTTCTAAGATTTAATGACATGAAAAAATGAATAAAACAAGAATAAAACATGACATTTTCTATTCTTGGATGAATAACTACTGTACCTATCACCACTTCATTTACGGGATCCACTTTGGTAGTAATGATGGAAAAAGATCTCCCTTGTTACCATGGAGGTTGTTGGTTTTCTCCTAAAATGCTTAGCATAGTGCATTGGTTTAAAAAGTTACCTGGTTACTTGTAGTTGTAGGAATGAAAAATACGCTGAAGGTTAACATGAGAAATCCTTTACTCAGTCATAGTAGTGGGTTTCTCCTATCGGCAATAACTAGCTAGGTGCCCTTCCTTCCCACACCTAAATCATTTCATCACCCCCTTTAGAAAATTTCTAGGGTGATTCTTTATGGACCTTTGTATAGTGGGATGTTTAAATTTCTTGACACTGTTAGATCTCTCTATCGGACCACCAGAATTAAAATCTACTTTATACTTCTTATACCCATGATACCCATGATATTTTCCATTCTATATTTCTACTTTGAAGGAACATCATACGATTTTATGATAGAAATCAAAGTCACGGATTTCCATGGCTTTCCATAGGCTAGGTTTTAGCCCACCAAAGAAGTGTCAAACCTTGAAATTTAGGTTAATGACAAAGATGGAGGTGTATCATGCAAGACTTTTAAAGTTTACCCTGTATGCCCCAATAGATTCATCTTCTTTTTTCTTGAGGGCGAGGAAGTACCTTTCCATTTTAAGAAAAAGAGTACGAGGAAAATATTTGTTGATTTTTTTCCAAAAATACTTTCAAACCATTGATTTGATCTCTTCCTCAGGCTTAATATTTTTGATTAATTTCCAAAATTTATTAGATTCACCTTATATATGATAAAAAACAAGCATAAACTTCTCATGTTTAGAATATTTAAGGATGGAGACGATATTTTCAATGGGGTTGATCCACTTTTCTGTGATTAAGGGATCAAATGACCCATTGAAAGTAAGAGTCCATTGAGGCTTGAAGCTCCCAATTATGGATTTTTATCTCTTAGGGGTGTTTAGATGCTCTTATTGATATAGGTTTCTATTCAAAACCTGAGTCAGCTGAGAGAGTATCATCATAAAGTGTGAGATTACTTCTCCCATCGGTTTGGGCATCTCATTGGGGTAGTTATCACATTTCACTTCACATTAATTTTTTACCTGATTCCACCTATTTCCATCCATTAGTTAGAATAAAATGGAAATTAATTATGAGTATATTGAAATTTTAAATACATTAATGGGAATTTAATTACATTAAATGGATAACTTATAACTTACATGTAGTTCATTAACTTATGGATTTCTAAAATTTAGTCTTTGTTACCCATGATCTATTTCATAACATAAACTCTTATGGGTATTTTTTTACTCCATTTATAATGGTTCTAAATGAGTTAATGAATTACCAAAACCTATCCCTTGAGAGTGATAAACCAGGTGCATAGTAAGGCCCATTGTCGTGTACTAGGTTAACCCAAGTTAGGCCTGGAACACCTTGTCAGATTTGTTAATACTAGGTACATATGTTATAGAACCATGTACACTTATTGTATCCAGGCATGAATGTATTTTTTTGATGAACCACTTACTCTATACTAACCAAAATTTTGGGATTAATTCTTATAATTAGTATTATCCCTAAGACTTTCACTAGAGTTTTCTAATCCTAATCGCAAAATAACTAAACTTTTCCTCAGATACCAACCATAAAAACCCTTATATTTTTTACACAATAATATATGATTTAATTAAATAAAATTACACTTACTACAACCTGAAAGATCAATATGTATATCATATTTCATAATTAGGTACATTTCATTACAACTTCAAATATTAATTATGATATCTTTATTGAAAACTTATTTAACATGCTTGAGCTTAAAACTACATTGGATAACTTGGGGAAATACATAATAAAGGGGTGATCTATAAAGCCTAGTAAGTGAATAAATATGGAATAAAATGAATATAATAATACATGTTAGACAAGGTATATTAACGAGGAATAAAGCAATATGAATAATAAGGAATCATATAGCATGATAATAATAACATGGGAAATGTGGTAACAACTTAAAACACTACACCATAAACATAGGTCAAGGATAAACCCCCAAGACTTCATGGTGGAAAATGTACCATAAAGGAATATGGTACACCATTGCCCCAACATGATGTATCATGATATTAAACATTACCCAATGCATTGGAGTGCTATATAATTCCAGGCACACCCATCACTTTCATTTCTTTCTCATGCTTAAGTGTGTCACATATATCAAAAAACATGGATTCATTCATCATAATAATTTTTGAAAATATAAAGGAGTGTGGAATAAATACATGTAAGTCCCCCAAAAAATGTTATATGTGCATAAAAGTGAACAACATTGATTGGAAATGAGTATGGTATTCAGTACACAATTGGTTTGGCATGGAAAATCGTGGTGAATATTCGACATCATACCAACATCACATAAAAATTAATAAAATTGTTTGATGAGAGTGAAATGGGCCTATCATAATTTTTTCATGATTTGTAAAGTAATATGGACATTTAATTAAACTTACACACATATAAAATTAGAAAAAGAATGCATACAATAATAAATAAGCTTGAATAAAAAGAGAAAGGAAAGGATGCTTACAAAATTTTGGCATGGTAATAGGTGTACATTAGAGTGATTAATGAGAGAGAAAGGGGTATATAATAATTTTTATATAATAAGTTCATTATGAGAGAGGTTGGAAAACATACCCCGTAATTATTAATTGAAAATAAAAGGACATAACAAGATAAAGAAACTTGGAGAAAGATGAGAAAGAAAGAACCCTTACTTGAGTGTGTGGCTCCAAAAGAATTAAAATGGGATTCTTGAGAGATTGGGTGCCTTGGAAAGTTTTTAGAGAGTTGTGGGAAGAATATAAACATGATAAAAGTATTTTTAGTGAAGATAAATGGGATATTGGGTGCGTTTATATAGGAAAAGAGAGGGATTTCATTAATATTTTGGCTTTGGACTCTACAAATTAAAATATTTCAAACTGGAAACCGTCCCATGGTTTTTGACCATGGTTTTATTCCAAATTAGAGAGGTTTTAATTATTTTATTAGAAAATTTCTGAAATTATTAAAATATTACCCTTTATTATGTGGAGGTGAGTCACTCTATTAAAGAAATAAATTTAAAATAAAAAAATATATTATATATTGTGGAGGATTCATAAAGGAATTATAAAATTAATGAAATAAAATTAAAATCTTATTATTTTAATAGGAAAACCTATATTTGGATTATTATACCTGTTATAGTATTTATTACATCATTTTTGGGTCATTATGATGTCATAAAACACACCGTATAATTTTACAGTATTTAATTTTTACTCGAAAATTCAACTGTCTCATAAAATTATGAAAAATTAACCATTGGGTAATTTCTTTGTTTTGATTCCAAAAATAATATTAATTTAATATTAATAGTTTTATAAATATGCGCATTTTCAAATTTAAAAATAATAACACGCATTTATTGAAAATGACGGGTTTTTGGCAGTAATAGTTTTTGAACCCTAATAAAATGTCCGCTTCACTTCATAAAAATTATATGAAAATTTATAATAAACCTTATTTAATAATAAAATTTTATTAAAATTTTATTTATTTTAAAAATCCATTAATTCATCAAAATAAATCCCTTAATTTAATTTTAATATTACCTGAAAATACAATTTGAGTTTAATTGAATCTAAATCAAAATCATTTATAAAGTAACAATAAAAAAAGAAAAAAATCTATTATTCTATATAATACACATATTAATATTAATAAGGTCTTGATAAATATCCCTTTATTACACTGGTGTATTCCCTAAGAGCAAGGTGTACCAAAGTGAGACTTTCACGGGGCTGTTCAACAAACATGGTTTGGGCTATGATCACGATGAGCTTGAAATTATCCTATAAATGATTTTTCCCATGATTAAATTGTTGGATCTAAAGTTGGGATTTGTCAAGGGGAAATCCCAGTGATTCTATCTCCCTTGGAATCTCTTATAAATAGGCTTCATAGGGTACAATCCTACTGGATGAGGCCATCACTTACTTTTTTTGTGTCCATTGGATTCGTTAAATTCCCAGAGTTATACTATTTATGTGATCAATATTTAATGACCATCTTATCAATGGAAAATATTATTAAATGTATTTTGAATCCAAAAAACAATTTCTTGTGCTTTCTATAACCATAAAATATTTAATCGTAAGGAAATTTTGTTTATAATAGTTCAGGACATTACATCGTAGGCCGTGACAAATTCTCCTTCCTTTTTCTTCTGTTTTATGAACTTTATCTCCATATTTGTATGAAGAGTTTGAGGGAAATAATTATTAGGAAAAATCATGTTAAAGTATTCCTGCTACACCTGTTTAATTTCTTATTTTGGGTTGGTGTTATTAATCAAAGCCCACCATTTATTGGCCTGTCTATCTAAATGATATACGACCAGTGTCACCTTCTTAATCTCAGAACACTGAATAATAGAAAATATATTCTCCATTGAGTTAAACTACTATTTCGAAACTAGTGGATCTAAATATCCACTAATCATAAGTGGTTTTTGACTCATAAAACACTCAATATCCAGTTTCCCCCTCTTAGGTGAAGGCGGATATTACACTGTATTCAAGTTATTATTCAAAACTTAAGATAACTAGGTAAGTATTACCATGAAATTTTTAAATCCACCACCCAAGGAATTAGGGATGTCCTTAGGGAAATCATTTCATTGTCCTTTTCATGTGTTTTTGGCATGGTTTCTCATGGTTATAACCATTTTCTAAAATAGGAAAGGTTATAAAAGACATAAGTCAACAAGTCAAGAATAAATAATTTTTTCCTTTGTGCAATTAAGTATAAAGGCCTATATTGTGCTATCCCTATGTTTATCATTTTATAAAACAAAGATTCTTGGGTGCTAACTTATACTTAGTCTCATACTATGGGTTTTCACTAAGGTTATCTAATCATAATCCCAAAATTAACTAAATTGTGCTATGATACCAACTATAACGACCCTATTTTTCTTATATTTTTATTACATCATTTTAAAGATAAAAAACATAAAAGAGTTATCGAACTAGGATCCAAAGGTTTAGTGTCGTGGGAAATTTAGGACCATACACAAATTTAAAAAAATAAAACATAAACATCTATTTAATTCATTCTTGTCTAGCTTCTTAGAGGTCTTCAAATTCTCCTTAGTATAACAAATCACCTGAGGATATACATCAAAAGGGGTGATCTAAAATCCCAGTAAGAGAATAGATAACAACAAAAAATAATATAAAATGGGGTGAGAATAATCACTATCATCATAACAAAGGAATATGATCATAATCATGAGATGAAAAATTAATAAAAGGCTTGAAATGTGGCAATGCCTAAAAATGAAACATCATGTCTTAGTAGTCAACTACCACACATAGTTGTGAGATAATCTAGAATTATGATCATAAATATTTCAATTTATCTCATTATATTCATCACATTACCCAATGAATTTTAGCATTATATATTTCTAGGTGCCCCCATCACATCATAACATTTATATTGCGCAATATAATTCTGGGCGCACTCGTTACATCATAACATTTACATTATCATGCATGGCACATATAACATATATCAATCATGGAAATAAAATAACCCAGGGAAAGGAATGGGTTTCATTTCATAAATAATAAATTAATTTACATTGGGTTACCAAATGAAAGATTTAATACCATACTTGATATAATAGTCATCAACCTTGAGTGAAGAAGAAACAATCTTGAGAAGTAAAAGGTGTGCTTTTTTTGAAAGAATAGTTCTTTTGGAAAACACTATTTTTGTAGAAATCTCAAGTATAAAACATTTATATCCTATAAAATGTAATATAGTTATGAATAAATGATATTTAAGTAATTTCCATGCCGAAAAATGGGTGAAATATGGAAAACCCCAAGAAAGAGAGTTGGGTTTGAGAATTCCCCTTTCCTTATGTTAGAATGCTTTTGTCACTTTAATATCCAATATAATCACATTATATTAATTAATTAAAAAATAAAGGACCTTTTATAAATTAATTTTATTCATTATGGTTTTATTATGTTCATTTATGAGCTTTTAAATGAGTTATATAATTTAATTTCATTGTTCAGGAGTGTTTGTTTTCTTAGTTTTCATGATCGATTCACTTGTATACATGAATGAAAGTTCTTAGAAAATGTGGATAAATGTATAGAATTGTTATTATATGTTATTAATGATATTAAAAAAGTTTTAATGATCTTATAAAGGATTTGGTTATATTAAATGAGAATGAATCATTAGATAAATGTTAATGATGACCGTTTTAGGTTAATTTTGGCAGTTTTCGATCACAACAAACTCATTTTGTTTTATTATTTAGTATTATGTAAATATGTTAGTTCCAAAACATAAATAGGGTTGTAAAATAAATTTTAAAATAATTTTTATCCATTATAATGTTTTTATTATCATCCTTGAAGGCGTTAAAGGAAAATGATAGTGCATCTCCCACGATGTTTGTAAATTGACACATCAGGAGCGACAATTTCATTTTTAGAATAAGAGGGAGATAGAGAGAGAAAGGAGTTTGATTATAGATCTTCCATTAACATTATATCATTACAATATATCAATCATAATTGAGTTATCGTGCCTTTTTGATGGGATAAGGTGAGGATAAGTGAAGAAAAAATGAAATTGGAAAGAAATTAAAAGAAAAAGGAAAAGTATTTTACCTCTTAAATTTATCCTCCTTCAGAACCTCCTCTGGTAAAAGGTTTTGGTATTTTGATGACACCAAGATCTCCTAGATTTGGGGGAGGGGTTGGGGATATTTTTGTGCGGAATTGGAATAATGATCAAAGCTTGAGAGGTGTGAGGAAACGAGGTTGTGAGGGGTGGTATTTGTAGTGTTGGAGAGGGATGTTTTTACTTTATTTTAATCATTAGTTTATTATTTTTGGTTCTAAACAATGAATAGTTTTATAATTATCCCCAAAAACATTAAAATAATGAAATAAAGTTTGAGATTATCATTCTTACATAAACAATGAATCAATGAATGGAGTATTAAAATTATAATGTATATATTCCGCACCTTTTCCTTCCTATCCACTATCTTGAGTCAGCTGCAAATCCTCTCCTTGGAGCTCCTAATTGGTGATCTTGTGGCATGAATCTTCTTCCAATGGAAGTATTGATCCATCTTGGTGAATATCATAAGTTGATAGTCGGTCTTCAAGCCCTAGACATTGAGCTGGATAAGGATTTCTTAGCGGAGCAATGAAGTCGAGTTCCTAATGCTGCAGTATGGTGGTTTCCACCATGTTATAAGTTTTCTGTGGGTGTGTTGGGAGGATCTGGTCTCTGTGTACAGTTTTGAAGGCAGCAATAGGATCTGAGGGTCCAGATTTTGAAAGGATCTTCTTCCGGCGAGCCTTGGTGTTTTGGAATTAGAAGGCCCTTATGGATCGCGATGTCGAAGCAGCCATGTAGCTATTGCCTGGTTCTTTCTGGTTCCCCTATGAAGGGTGGGTCAAGGGTACGGTGTGGAATGACTTCCTATGGTGATGGTTCTGACATCCTGAAATTTTATGTTTCTATGTGGATTTGGTGTTGTTTAATTATGGTTTGTTTTCAGGGTGTTGTGGTTTGGGTTTTGGACTCTATGGTATGCAGTTCAAGGATATTAAATGAGTTCGTCTACAAGAGGATACTCTCAATGATGTTCGAGGTAAGGAGTTTTTAATGTAAAACATCTATTTATAATTGAATTTTTGAGAGGTTATGGCTATTTCTATCGATACGAGGCCCAAGTACTTTTCCCCGGGGCAACTAGTCAAGAAGCATTAAGAATGTGGAAGCTGGGATGGATGTTTTTTACTACCTAGAAGGGATTTTCTCTTGCAGTTTGGATTTTTTATTATCTTGGTCTTTTAGACCATTGAGGCCTATTTTTTGTCTATGTATTTGATGTCATTATAGGCTCCCCATCAACCCTTAAAAGGGGTTCTATCTTAATAAGAAAAAATAATTTTCAGTCAACTGATTTTATAACATGATGAAAAATTACTTAAGGTCTCAAGAAATTATCTTAAAATCCCAAGATATCAAAATATTAATTTATGGATACATTTTATGAAAATTAATTTTCTTTTAAATTATTAAATTAAGCAAAGAATTTTAATTAAATATTTATAACCTACAAAAATACCAAAAATTAATTAATATTTTTTAAAATATTTATTTACTTGTACTATGATATAATTATATCATATTATCACTTATAATATGGATAAATTTTATTTATACTTTCATTGTTGAGGTTACTATTCAATTGTTTCGTTTACCATTTATAATGATCACATTACTATTCCAAAGGTCAAGTAACTATTTTGTTGGTATAGGTTCCTTAACTTCTAAAAATACATTTTTTTAATGTATTCATAATTTATAAAGTTTGTATTGTGTTATTAATGTGACTTTATGTGATTATACTATATGAAATAATTATAATTAATAAATTTTATTGATAAATGTTTTGGGTCGTTACATTCTTCCCCATTTTGAAATTTCATCCTCGAAATTTCATTTTACCTAAACAGGTGAGGGTACTTCTCCTTCATCACTTCCTCTGGTTACCAAGTTTATTTTTCATACTTATGGTTCCTCCACAACACTTTGACAAGGTGGGTTGTATTTTTTAGAATAACCTTATCTCTTGGTCCAAAATCTTTACTGGATTCTCTTTATAAGAGGGTTCATCTTCCTACTGTACCACCTCTAAGTTCCGTACATGTGGGGGATCTGGTATGTACTTCCTTAAGAGTGATACATGGAACACATCATGAAATTGATGCATATTCGGTCAAAGTTAAAGCCTATATGACATGGATCATATAGGATCAAGGATATAAAATGGGCCAATATACCTTAGGATTAGATTCCCTTTCTTTCCAAACTGCATGACTCTCTACCATGGTGATATTCAAAGGAAGACATTATCTCCAACATCAAACTCCATGTACCTTTGATGTTTTTTAGTATATATTTTTTGATAACTACAAATAGATTTTATATATATCTAGATGTCTTGAACCTTCTCTATAATATCTTTCAAAAGATCAGGTCCAAGTAGTTTTCTTTCAACTACTTCATTCTAACAGGTTGGTGTTCTACATCTCTTTCTATATAGAGCTTCATATGGAGCTATCTGAATACTCAAGTGGAAGCTTTTTTTGTATGAGAACTCAACCAATTAGAGATGCTGATACTATCCACATTTTAATTCTAAAGTTTTGGCTCTTACCATATATTCAAGTGTCTGAATAGTATTTTCAGACTGGCCATCAGTTTGGGGGTGATATACCATGATGAAATTTAATTTAGTACTCAAATCATATTGAAGAATCCTTATGATTTTTGATGTGAACCTGAGGTTATGATCAGAGAAAATTGAGGGTAGAATCCCATGTAGACTCACCACATCCTTCACATATATATTTTCACGTTGTTCAAGTGAGAGATCTTCCCGAATAGCAATAAAGTGTGTAGTGCTGGTGAGTCAGTCACACTACTGAAAATAAGATCTATACCAATGGTTTTGGGAAAACCGATGGTATTGTTCACTTATATAGACCTATACCAATAGTTTGGCCAAAAATTTTGGTATAGGTCAGTAATTTGGACACATACCAATAGTTTTGGACAAACCGTTGGTATAGGTCACTAATTTGGACCTATACCAACAGTTTTAGACAAACCGTTGGTATAGGTCCATAATAGAGACCCCATACCAACGATTTTCCAAAAACCATTGGTATAGGTCCCCCCTATACCAACGGTTTGTCCAAAACCGTTGGTATATGTTGCAAAATCAATGAATCTATAACAACGGTTCTCAAAACCGTTGGTATAGACCTATACCAAACGTTTTGAGAACCGTTGGTATAGTTACATGTATTTTTTATGGAATCTTATTATAGAGAACATTAAATAAATAGAAATTTAAAATATTTTTGATATAAATATATATATTTATAAAATTATGTTCAAAAAATTCAAGTTAGGTTAGTGTTTAGGTCGTTCAATCATAAACCGGAGGTACAAAGATCAAAACCAACAGAATGATTCTTTTTTGAAATACATATACTAACGGTTTTATAGAACCGTTGGTATAGATTTTTCATATTACTTATACCAACAGTTTTCCCAAAACTGTTGTTATAGACCTAACCCCACGACTTACTAGCCAACAGTTATCCAAACTATTGGTATAGTATATACCAACAGTTTGGAGGCCTATACCAATGGTTTCAAACCGTTGGTATAGGGTATTTTTCTAGTAGTGTCCATTACAACTCATATCACATTATTTCATTTGGATGTCTTTAGGAGACCCATAAAAAATTCAATAGTGACATTCTACCACTTCTACATGTGTAAAGGAAATGGATGAATCATCCATTTTTTCTTATGTCACTCAGCTTTTAATTGGTGAAATATCAACCAACTTGAGATATATTCTGCAATCTATTTCTTTATGATGTACCTCCAGAACTGTTCTGAGAGATCATAGTCATCTTGGTACTCTAGGGATGGATAGAGAAAGTTGAGCTATGCACAATATCTAATAGCTCATTCTTTATCCAAGGTGATGAAGCCACACATAGTCTCATTCAAAACCGAATGACACCATTATCATTGATATGGAACTCTTGCAGTTTCCTTCCTTTACTACATTCACAATCTTTTGTAACTCTGGATCATCCGTTTGTTCCTCCTTAATCTTCTCTTGGATATGTGGTAGGGAAATATTTTCAGAAAGGTAGGATTTATTCGATAATGTTATTATTTCCAAATCCATCCTTTGAATGTCTAAGAAGATAAGGTCTTTCTAAATCCACAATACGTATAGAGTAGCATGTTCTTTTCTACTAAGAGCATTGGCTACCATGTTTGACTTTCTCAGATGATAGTGAATATAGAAATCATAGTCTTTGATTATCTCTATCCATTCCATTTGATGCATGTTGAACCCCTTTTGTGTGAAAATATACTTTAGGCTCTTGTGATTGGTATTAATGTCACACTTCTCACCATAGAGGCAGTGTCACCATATTTTCAAGGAAAAAATCACAGCTACTAACTCCAGTTCATTCGTCGGGTAGTTCTTCTCATGGATATTCAACATCTGTGAGGTATAGTTTATCACATAATCATTTTTCATGAGTACACAACCTAATCCTTTATTTGAAGAGTCAATTCATATCATAAAACTTTCTCCACTTTTTGGTATTTGAGTATAGGTGCATTTATCAACCTCTTCCTTAGCTCCTTGAAGATATCATCAAATTCTTCCATCCAGAAATACCTTACCCTTTTCCTTGTTAACTTAGTTTTTGGGCTTGAAAATCATGAGAAATTTCTCACAAAATGTTGATAGTTCCATTCTAAGCTAAGAAAACTTTGGATTTCTATGACACTAGAGGGTTTGGGCCATTCCTCAATTTCCTTTTTTGAAGGGTCCATAGAAATCACCTTATTTGTGATCACATGTCCCAATAACGTGACTCAATACATACAAAATTCACACTATCTAAAATTGGCGTGCAATTTAACCTTCATTAATATCACCAAAAAAATCCTTATCAGTTCTTCATGTTCCTACTTTATCTTATAGTAGATGATAATATCATAAAAAACATTACTAAAGATTTGTTGAGGTAATTTCTAAAGACTCTATTCATCAAATCCATAATGATTGCAGGGGAATTAGTAAGTACTAAGGGCATCATCAAAAACTCTTAGTGCCCATACCTGGTATGGAAGACAATATTTTGAATATATTCCTTCTTCACCTTTCGTTGATTATATCTAGAACTAAGATCCACTTTTGAGAAGTAATGAGCTCCATGTAGCTGATCGAAAAATTCATCAATCCTTGGAAGAGGATACTTGTTATTTATGGTTATCTTGTCGAGTTCTCGATAATCGATACAAAACTGCATTGATCCATATTTCTTATTTACAAAGAGAACTAGTGTACCCCAAGGGGATGCTGTAAGGAATATGAACCCTTTGTCCAAACTCTCTTGCAATTGCTTCTTTAACTCATCTAGTTCGATAGGATTAATCTTATAGAGACACTTTGAGATAGGAGTAACTCTAGGTATGAGTTCTATTGAGAACTCTACCTCATGATCCGGGGTAATTCTGGGTAACTATTCAGGAAATAAATCGCCGTATTCCCTCACTATGGGCATTCCTACTAGGTTTACACTTTCCATTAACTCAAGCATTTGAGGGATATATGCTTATTCATAGGGAATCAACACCCACACCATTGAAGAATTTTTAAAATGACATCCATGATATTCCTTGCATTTCTAGAGGTGCATGGAATGGTTCATAGTATAAAAATATATTTCCTTTTCTTGACAGTTGATTTTTGCTCTATATAAAGAGAGACTATCAATCCCTAGTATAGTATTGAATTTTACCAAGGGAATTATTATGAGATTCGATGAAAGAATATTCCCACATACTCCGATAGGAGAGAGGTCCAAAACTTGGGTTGCAATAATTGCACTGCTAAGTGTTCTTATGGATATCTCTAATTAATGGTTTCAGGGCTTCAATTAAATAGTTCTTGCAAACATTAAAGATATAAAGGAATGTGTAGTGCCAGAATCTAATAATACATTTTCTATTCTTGAAGGAATAAGAAGTGTACCTTGTACAACTTTGTTTTCTTGTTCCAATTTAACAGTAGTGATGGAATTAGAATTGCCTTTATCCTCTTTATTTTGTGGCTGCTGAAATTAATTACCCTTTAGGACTTGGGGTTTAGTTGATTTAATTTCACAGTGCCCTTTCTCCCAATAGTTGTAGCTTTAGACCATGGGTGGTGCTCTCATATCGTCCACCATGTTATCTTGATTCCTCATGTATTTTTGACATTCATGATTTTGATGTCATTATCTGCCACACTTGAAGAATTTACCAATCCCTTTGAGGTAGTTCCCATTATGCTTCTTCCCACATTTTTGACATGTGGGTGATTGGGTTTTCTTTCCACCATTTTCATTAGATCCTCCAGATTGAAACTCTATCTTTTATTTCTTATCACCATATCCATGGGACCATTCTCCAAACTCCATATCCACTTTGAGAGCACATCGAACAACTTCTTAATAACTGATAAAGACTCTAATTTATAGAGCCTTTAGAAGGTGTGGTTTAAACCACTAAAGAATCTACCAATTTTTATATCATTGTTGATAAAAAAACCCGAAGCATACCTTGAAAGCCTTGTGTAATTTTTTTCATATGCCGTGATAGATTCTATTTCCTTTTTCTTCAGCTATATGAATTCTATATGCTTATTTTTATGATGAGTTAGAGGGAAATACATGTTAGGAAACATCATCTTAAAGTCTTCCCACTCCATCTTCTCAATTTCATCCTTCAACTTGGTGTTCTTAATCAAAGCCCACCATTGATCGACCTCCCCATCTAAATGGTAAACTACCAGAGTCACCTTCTCCATATCAAAATAATGAAGTACAAAAAAGATCTCTCCATTAAGTTGAACCATCATTCCACTACTAGTGGATCATAATATCCACTAAACGTCAATGGTCATTTCCACATAAAACTCTCGATATCCAGTTTCTCCCTTTTAGGTGAAGATGAATATTCCACATTATTTAGGTTATTTTTCATAACTTGAGACAGCTGGGTAAACATATACATGGAAATTTTAACTCCACCTCCCAAGGCATTGGAGATGTCATTTTATAATTTTATTCATTTTACCTCACATAGGCTATTATCCGAGTTTCTCTTGGTTCCCACCATTTTCTAATATAGAAAATATTACCACAAAATAAACATCAACAAATCAATAATAAATAATTTATTTCTTTGTGAAATTAAGTTTAAAGGGATGTATTGTGGGATCAATATTTTTATAATTTTCTAAAACAAAGCCTATTGGGTTCTTACTTATAATTAGTCTCATACTACAAGTTTTCACTAAGGTTCTTTAATCAAAATTACCAAATTAACTAAACCATTATCTTATACCAACTACAGGGACCCCACTTTTTTACATTATTATTACATCATTTTAAATATGAACAACCTAAAATAGTTACACAACTAGTATCCAAAAGTTTATTGTCTTAGAAAAATTAGGACCATACAAAACTTTTACAAAATAAATCATAAACATTTATTTAATTCATTCTTTTCTAGATTCTAATAGGTATTTTCATTGTCCTTAGTACAAGTAATCATCCAAGTATATAAATCAAAATGATTAAGCTAAAAGCCTAGTAATAGGATAAATAAGAACATGAAACAATATAACATGGGGTGGGCATACTAATTATCATCATAACATTTTCATATGATCATAATCAAGAGAGGATGTATTAAGAAAGGCTTTAAATATGGAAATGCATAAAAATGAAACATCATGTCTTAGTGGTCAACTACCACACATATTTGTGAACAAAGTTAGCATCATGTTAATGAATATTTCACTTTATCTAATGAGATTCATCACATTACCCAATGCATTGGAGCACTATAAAATTCAAGGTGCACCTGTTACATCATAACATTTACATTGCGCTATATAATTCTGGGCGCACTCACCACAACATAACATTTACATTATCATGCATGCCACATAGAACATATATCAATTTTGTACATAAAATAACCCATGGAATGAAATAGGTTTCATTTCATAAATCATAAATTCATAAACTTTGGGTTCCGAAATTAATGAGGTAATAACATACTTGATATAAGAATCATCTACCATGAGTGAAGAAGAAACAATATAGGGAAGTAAAAGGTGTTCTTTTTTTGAAAGAAGAGTTTTTTTGGAAAACATTATTTTTGACATAAACTCAAGAAAATAAAATGTACATCAAAAAAGGTAAGGTAATGATTAATAAATTATATTTAAGGAATATCCAAACTGAAAATGGGATGAAAGGGGGAAAACCCAAAGAAAGAGAGTCGTGTTTGAGAATTCCCGTTACCTTATATCTAAATGGTTTATTCACTTTAATATCCTATATAATCACATTAGATTAATAAATTAACAAATAAACAATATTTTTTACAATAATTTTATTAACAATGGTATTATTAAGTTCATTTATGATTTTTTTCTATGAGTTGAATAATTTAATTTCATCATTCAGGAGTGTTAACTTTCCTAATTTTCACGATCGGTTCACCTGTATACATGGATACAAGTTCATGGAAAATGTGAATAAATTTATAGAATTGTTACTATATATTATTAATTATATTAATTTTTTTGAATGATCTTATAAATAATTTTGTTATGTCGTATGAGAATGAATCATTAGATAAAATTTAATGATGGCCATTTTAGGTTAATTTTGGCAGTTTTTCAATCACAACGATCTCATTTTGTTTTATCATTTACAATTATGTAAATATTTTAGTTCCAAAACATAAAGAGGGTTGTAAAATAAATTTTAAAGTATTTTTTAACCATTATAATGGTTTTATTAAAATTCTTTAACCCTTTAAAGGAAAATGAAAGTGCATCACCCATGATGTCGTTAAATTGACACATCAGAAGCGACAATTTCATTAGTATAATAAAATAGAGGGAGAAATGAGTTTGATGATGTATCTTACATTAAAATGATATAATTATAGTATATAAAACATATTTTATTTATCTTTCCTTTTGGATAAGATAAGGTGGGGATAAGAGAAGAAAATAAATGAAATTGAAAATAAATTAAAAGAAAAAGGAAGAGGATTTTACCTCTTGAATTTATCCTCCTTGAGAACCTCCTTAGAGAATAGGTTTTGGTATTTTCATGAGACCAAGAGCTCACATAAATGGGGGAGGGTATTGGGTAGAGGGTTTGGTATAATTTGGAAAAATCTTAAGGCTTGAGAGGTTTGGGGAAACAAGGTTGTGAGGGGTGGTATTTATAGTTGAGGAGAGGAGTGTTTTCCCATTATTTTAATCATTAGTTTCTTATTTTGGATCAAGATTGAATATTTAGAGAATTATCACAAAAAATATTAAAATAATGAAAGTAAGTCCTAGATTTTGGTGCTTAAATCATAGACGACTCAATTAATTGTGTATTTAACTTATAATGTATATATACTGTAAATTACCATATTTCAGTATTCATAAAAATTCAAGTATTTCAAAATAATACCAAAAATTCACAACTACCATTTTTCGATGTGTATAATTCAAAAATAAAATCTATCTTATGAAAATAATTTTCCAAACATGATTAATTTTATTTTTAATTAAAATAATCATTTACTTATAAAATACTAACTTTAAAATTATAACTGATTTTATAACACTTTGAAAAATTACTCAAGGTATCATAAAATTATATTAAAATAACAAAACATAAAAATATTAATTTTTGGATACATTTTATGAAAATACATTTTATTTTAAATTATTATATTAATAATAAAATTGTAATTAAATATTTATAACTTAAAAAAATACCAACACTTAATTAAAATATTTTAAAATATTTATGTACTTATAATATGATATAATTATATCATATTTTCACTTATTAGATGGATAAATTTTATTTATTTCTTCTTTGGTGAGGTTACTATTCAATTTATTTGTTTACTAATCATAAGGGTCACATTACTATGCCAATGGTTAAGTTAATATTTCAATGGTATAGGTTCCTTAACTTTTAGAAATACCTTTTATTTCATTCATTCATCATTTATAATGTTTTTATTGTGTTATTACTGTGTATTTATGTGATTATACTATATAAAATAATTATAAGAAGGGAATTTCATTAATAAAAGTTTTGGGCCATTACACCTGAAATGATGGTAGGTAAGAAAAAAATCACAATTAAAATATTATGAGCCATATAAGAAAAAATATATTTGTATTTATCATATATATATTTTTTCATTTTTAGTGTAATTGCAATAAAAAAATACATTTTTTCTGATCCATTAATTTTATAAAAATATACTAAATATATTTTAAAACAATTTTTTATAAGATTTAGAGGAAGAACCTACTCTCAAACTATAATTTTCTCAAACCAGTCTATATAATTTTGTGTGTGATGAATATATAATCATTGATAACATGAACCTAAAAAAATTTGGGGGCCAAGAAAGAATTAATGGAAAGTAGAGAAGTTAGTGATGTATTTTGAATGGAAAAATTGAATTCATAATTATGTAATTAAGCTCTACAAATGATTTAAGTGATGAATATTGAAATTTATAATGACAAGAAGGTAATAAGAAATGAAAAAGAATTTATAGATATGAAGAAATGGATAAAAATAACTATTTTTCAACTCATAAAAAAGAATGTAGTATAGGTAAAATATAATTGTTTCATTGAAAGCGTTATTTTTTATAACATACCATAGGGAATGAAAATACATAATATTCATTTAATAATGTAATTTAGTGTATTTAAATTTGATATATGAATGAATCCAGTTATAAAAAATAAAATTTAATAAGAAATACAAAATTTTATTCATAATGTATGTAACTGAATAAAATTTGCAACAATCCATTTCTTAAAGAATATGTCAAAAAATTATTTTTTATTAAATTTCTATTTTTGATACATATAATTTTAAAAAATATTCATACTTTCATATTTACAAAAATATATATTAAAAAAATTAAAGTTTAAAAAATCAACAGATATGAAAAAAGAATTATAATATGAATCTTTATATTTGAGTTGATAGATATAAACAGACATAAACAATGAATCAGAACATGAATCTTTTTTAGAAAACATATAAAAACATATGAACCATCTTATATAATAAAGAAATATTGGTTCATTATGTTTATAACATAACAAAAAAAGAAGAAAGGGAAATGAATATCGATAAACCAATTTCATTTGCAGTTGCATAACCTCAATGTTGGTTCCTTTTATGTAATGTTAACTATCTATATTAGGACATTCTTGAATAGCCTGAGATACAAAAATAAAAAATTTAACACTTTTAACAAAGCTGGAGAAGCGATATGGGATGACATGTTTTTTGATATTATATGAAAGAAATATGAAGTAGTGTAAACTCACCCGTGGAACTGGAACTGGGAGAGCAGGGGGATGCCAAGAAGAGGTCAAGATGGTGACACAAAGAGTGAGAGGTAGATATGGGAATTTTTGGAGATGAGGGGATTCCAATCATAAGAGAGGGTGGGTAAGGGAAAAAGGGGAGGATAAACTAGGTATGGAGGGAGTGACATGTGTACTTGGATCCGCACACTTTCAAATGAATAATAGATATATATATATTCAAAAAATATAAAAAGTATATTTATTTTTATAATACAAACACACACATTTTATTCATAAAAACTTATAAGGGAACTCAATATTACAATTTGGTAAGCTCAAGCATATTTCCAACTCCCCAAAAAGTCTATTTGCTTTCTATAAGTTTATTCAATAATTTATACTATTAAAATACTATTCCAAGATTTGTATAATCCAAAAAAGATAGCCTAATAATTCATATAAATCATTAAAGTTTGAGGATAATTCACCAAAGTAGGATTTACATTCTTATCACTCTTAAACACAAGTTTCCACATGCGTAAATGACCATTTCAGCCTCAACTTTACCCCTTAAAACTTATGTTTACCTTATCAAGATTACATAATGGACCTTATAATTCAACCATATGAAATTAAAAAGCACTATTCGTCACCTAATATTACACTATTATCATTCTTTCATAAAATTGTATCCATATTTACCTATCTAAATACATCCCATTATTGTCCATTTATCTTATGCATTTCATATTATCCTTTCCCAAACCATTTCATCAGTTTAAACTTGTCCAAACTAAATTCGAACCCTATATCACCATTTTTGGGTCATGATCACCATTCTACAATTCAAAAATAATATATTTATTACAAATTAGACTAATTAACAATAAAAGAAACACATATAAGTAATTTAAATCAATAAGAAGTCCATAATTCACATATGAACACATACCGATCCATTTCGAAAGTGATAATTCATTTAAATGAAAGAGGGAAAGTAATCCTATTATGGAATAGAACCATAGCTTCTCTAAGACTAGAAGGATTCAATAATTTAAATAAATATAAAGAGAATTATAAACAGACAGTGGTCAAGGCCCCTATAATTTTAAAAAATTTTGACACAACAAAGTTAAAAGAAAATTACTCAATTGATAATTTTGAGATTTGTGTTAGATGGTGATCATTTGTTGATTTTTTTTTCAAAATATCGTACAACCCAGTTACTCAAGTAATAATTTTAAAACATTTTGGAACAACATAAGAAAAAGAATAATATAATTCATTTTGGAATTTTATGTCAATTTTTTTATGTAACCTAAGTTCTTATCAATTAATCTATTGATTAAAGGAAATCCATTTACCATTCAAAACATGGAAATTCATAGGGTGTAGATATATTAGAAAATTATAATGAATGATTTTTGGATGTTCCCAAACAAATAATAGAAGAACAAAATATTTAAACTGGAGTAATGTTGATTATATGAATGTAAATATAAATTAAAACCTAAATAGAATAATGTAAGAAACATAATATAGAGTAAGGGTGCCAAGGTTTTGAGGGAAGGCCTTGGTTCTTGTGGAATGTGCACAGGTGGGGGAGGGAGAACAAATTATAGGTAGGGGAACTGCTAGAAAATGGATGCTGGTGGTGGGATCAAGTTAGTTGAGGAGGTGGGGAATAAATTTAGGTGGAGGAGGAGGAAGATGAGTCTGGGTCGCAGAGGGTCTCAGGCATCGGGGGCGACATCAGGGAGGGAAATGATGAGTAAGGAATCATCGTCAATACTAGGGGTGTTGAGGGTTATGGGTGGGGAGTTGTTAGGGGAGAAATTAGTAAGGGAATTTGGTAACAAGTATTGGGGGAACGAGAGCTTGCAGAGTCAAGGGAGGAGGGTCACTAAGAGGAGACTTGGCTGCGTCGTGGGAGGAGGGACACATTAGGATAATGATAGGAGGGTCGTAGGGATTAGGAGATCCACGTGAGGGTATAGTGTTTAAAATGATCCCTATAGTGATGATTTGTTGTAAAAACATGGCTTTAAGTATACATATATCCAGAGTTCTAATTAGACTGGGGATATACATAAAACTATATCCATAGATGTTCAAAACCAGGGTTATAGGTCTGTGGCTATAATTCCTTTTTTCTAGTAGTTTTCACCATCTCATCCAAGTACCGTCTGTCTATAACATCCATAGAAATTGACTCTCTTATTGCTATAAAATGGGTCATCTTCATTAGTCAGTCCATGACCACCCAAATGAAATCAAAACCTCTCTAATCCTTGGGCAACTGAATGATGAAATAAATTGATATTTTCTCCCACTTCCACCGAGGACATCTAAATACTAGAACAAACCTATAGAAACACAGTGCTCTTATTTCACCTACTGGAAAACCAGACATATTGTTATAAACTCTTCCACCAACTACTTTATCTTAGGACACCAAATATCCCTTCTTAAACTATGATACATCTTGGATACACCCATATGCACAACTAAGGGTGATCTATGAAACTCAGAGATATCCCTAATGAATTTATAATATAAAAAACAACCTTCCCTAAAATAAAATCTAGTTACATCCATGATAAATCTCTCATGAATCTGTAACAGAACAAATTACCTTCCTTTGGATCATCACTATGACTAATATGATCTTTATACACTTCCACCTCTGAGTCTCCCCACTTAGACTACTCCACCCACCAAATCAGTGATGATTCCACTCTCATATTATAGAGACAACATCTTCCACTAACTTCCTCCACATTTAGATGCATATTTTCAATATCTTCTATCCCTGTACAAACATCCTTAATACTCTAAATAAAATCTACCTATGACTTCTAGCTTAGTTCATTTGTGATGAAATTCCACTTTACTTTGGTATATGATATCTCAAAATCCTAATATTATAGAATCTCCATCTACCTATGCTGATGTAGGTTTAGATCCCACTAATAGAAAATATAACTTAGACTCGTATGGTCTATAAAAACCAAAAAATTCTCACTGATGAGTTAATGTCTCCAAAACATCAAGGAAAATATAACCATTTCCAACTCCATGTCATGAGTGGAATAATTAAACTAATTTGGACACAACTTCTTGGACCCATAAGAGATCACCACTGATTTATATATAAATATTCACCCAAATATTAAATGGGAAGCCTTAAAATGACCTCAAACATAACCCCTTCCTCTATAAATTAAATCACTAGGGCACTAATAAACCTTTTCTCAAGGAAGTTGAATGCTTCTTAACACTAATAAATCTATATAAAAGATTGGTTCTTATCAAAGCTATCAACATGGTTTAAATCTAAGAGAATATAGGTAAAAACCTCTAGTAATAGGTTGAAAAACGAAGGAAGTTTTCAACCTATACTATGTTCTTAGGAACTACCCAGGAAACAAATATCTTGATATTTGATGGGTCCAAAACCATACCTAGCTGAGATAACACATGTTTAAGTAAATATACCAATAATGTTCAAAACTTTCACTTGAAAAAATATCCATAGAGTTTATGGTGTAGAAAAACCTGCAAGATAATTCTGAGATACTAGACATGGTACCCCTGTAACTTGGATTATATAATGATTTCATTGATAAACACGACTAAAACCTGGTCTAGGAACTCATGAAATATAGAGTTCATGTGTCCCATTAATATATTTGGTGCATTCGTGATACAAAATGACATGAACAAAAAATTGAAGTGTACATATCTACACCAAAAGGTAGTATTCATGATATCCTTCTTCTTCACCCCCATTTGGTGATATCTATATTATAGATCAATATTTGAAAACCAACTATCCCCTTTAATTAGGTTTAATGGATCATTTATTCTTGGAATGGGGTAATGGTTCCTAACTATCACTTGATTCAGCTTTTGGCGGTCCAAGCACACCCTTAAACTACCATTTTAAATTGTTAGAAATAACACATGATCCCCCTAAGGGGATACACTAGGATGGATGAATCCATTCTGCTAAAAATCATTGATCTAGACTCTCAATTCATACAAATCCTTACGTTCTAAACGATTTGGGGCCATCAAAATCTGAGAAGAATCCAATTGTAAATCTATCCCAAAATTGAAATTGCATGGGGGGGTAATGTCACAACCTCATCCAGGAAGACATCAAGAAACTATTTAACAACTCTAGGATACTCTACCACTTGCGTCTCCCCTAATAACTCCACCAAATAATATAGAAGTGGATTTGAATTAATTCTTCCCATTCAGTGGCTTCACTCACCAACAGATTTTTCCTTCCAGCCTTCCACATATGAAAACATGGATCTCCTCAAAATTTAGTAAAATACTGTATGCATAGTGTATAAGCAATCGTTACCAAGGATGATATCATATGCATGTAGCTATAAAAAATAAAATTCCCAATGATCAATTCTTCCCCATCATCAATCTACATCCTCATCATACATTAAAAAAGAAAGCCTATCTTCCAAATGGGGTAGATAACACTAGTGGTATTGGAAGCCTCTATCTATATATTCCTAATGCTTGGAATAAGGTGGGTAATAACAATTAGTGGGAAGATATATAATTGAAAAAAAAAGAATATAAAATTGTGTATAAACAAATCAGACCTCAAATAACCTATGGTCCCCATGGTTTTAGACCCTCTATAACATGAACCTACCTACATCCATATCATCCACCTTGACACAAACAACCTCCATGAACATTTTATAGTTAGGGTCCTTGAAGATAAAGACTATTGTGGGTATATACTCTACCATCTCTATATTTAATCAATTATTTAACAAAAATGGCATCCTCTATTGTTGTTGTGGTAGGAGAGGGGCCTGATTACCCAAACTAAACTAACCTTGCTTAGTGGGTAAGATCCGAGCATAGTAGAGACCATAACCTCCACATGCATAACATGAAAATGTTATCACCTATTAGATAATTCAGAACCACTAGACAAAGAAAAGATAGATGTAAACTAGTGTGATTGAATCCCTACTGATTGGAACCTTGACTTCCATGAAACCCGTGATCCCCTATATGAGGATATGCTCCTAGAGAAGCTCTACTGACCTCCCTCTCAAGTAACTCTCCCATGTGAGTGAAACTTATTGTTAAATTACACTTTCTTTTGTACTAGATACATGGGATGCATAATTAGGGTCACTATATATCTGATCACTGGATGTATTTCCACCTCTAGAATCTATTCTATAAAATCCTCATTAGGAAATATATTTATAGAAAAAAACATAAGGTCTTTAATATTAATATTGATCTCTCACATGCTTTGTCTCTCTTACCGAAAAAAGTGTAGATATTTCATCTTTTATTTCTTCATCATCAATGATAATAACTCTATACAGAACTCATGCTAAAAGAAATCCCCAGAAACATTATCCTTCTTCAACTCACCAAGATAATACATCCACTACTAGCGTATTACTCCTGCATCTTACTGACTACCAACAAATCCAATTACTTAAATCTGTCCCAAATCAGGCTAAAGGTAATCTAAATATCCTCCAACTAATTCCCCATGTCTTGGTCAAAGATACTTACCTTTTACATTTCCAGGATCTAACACTATAAATCATGAAATTCCATATTCCATGAATCATCCTCCATTGTTAGATCAATCCACCGATGATCGAATGAATCATTCTAATGGAATTCTACCCCATGAACTACATGTAAATGAAGACCAATATCCATCTATAAAAAAATTTTAGGGAAGAAACCACAATATTTTTAAGATAAAATTTATTTATATCAATTAATTATTTTTATTTTTAATTCCAAAAACACCCCATTAAATCAAAAAATCAAAAAATAATGATTCAGGTATGTCCCCTAGGTCTCTACACTAGAATCAATATTATCTCTCTTGGGATGTTCATTAAGCTTAATTTTCCTTGAATTAAATCAAACGGGGCTCTAAAAAACTATGTCTAAGTTGTTATTATTTGTTATATCACACACTAAGTCCAACTTACCTTATTTCCTTACCATTACCATGTAAGCCTTATTAGTTCCTAACTCCAAACTCTATCCTATCTCTCAACAAAAACTTTTGATACCACTATATCACGACTCACCCATAATGGAACCCCTCCTAAGTTTCCAGTGAAGAGATAGTATGACCCCCCGAGTTCTGCCTCTAATAGGCCCTGAGTTAGTGACTAGCACTGAGGGTGTAGAATACTCAAATAGGAGGTATTACTATCATTATATAAAAAGGATTGTGAGAAGTAAAGAACCAAAACCAAACAAACCCATCACATATCATAAAAAAACCAAGCCACCCCACATGTGTATGTTTATAAATACATATAAGAGTATCCAAAATCAAACAAAATGGAAACCCATAGCAGTGACTCTATATGAACTCCAACATCCAAGTTATTAATGTCTAGCTCAGTCCTTGAAAACCTCTTGGGAACCTGAAGAAAATAGTTTATATATGTAGGGTGAGAGTTACATGTATACTCAGTATGATAATACCCAGGGTGTCCTGCATAAATATCAAAAGAGCATACTAATGCACCAATCACATAAATAGGGAAACCGTTTATCCCAACCTAACCATAGATCGCTCACTTAATAACACTACTACAAAGAAACATTTTTATTCCAATCCAGGAATTTCCCAAGGAGAACAAGTTCAAAGAGGCTTAAAATAGTAGAGGCCAAGTGCATCGGCCCTCACAATGCTATTAAATAAAGAAGGAAGAGAAACCATGCTAGAAAAAATAGAACACTGATCCCCATTATCCACTCAATAGGCCAGAAAATCCGACACTTTATTCCCCTCATGCTAAGTATTCGAGTTTCCTAACACTGGATGAAGAAGGCATTTGTATTTTTGGGCAAGGTAAGTGATGTAACATTGACATTGAATCTTCTCTTGTAAGACCCCATGCAGCACCATTGTGTTTACCTCTACCGATTCTAGTGGTATATTATGATCCTAACCAGGTGCCATACCATTCCATATAGCTTTGGCCTCTGCCATAAGAGAGTCCCCCAGTCTGAAAGTTGTTGAAAAAGTCCAGAGTAACCACACTGATAGGGTCACAAAACTTTCCTCCCCCTCGAATAAAACCAAAGATATAGGACCCATCCACATTAAGCTAAAAAAGAGTAGTTGTCAGATTCCACCATACCCATTTACCATACTTGGATGAGTTCTATGGAATCGACCGAGAATACCTCCCAGTAGTCCATCACTGATGTGGGTTAGGTCACAACCCTTACTAGCCTTCCACTCTAACACCCCAATTTCAAAATTAATATACTCTTATCCCTTATATTAAATATCATCATCACATATCCATCCATCACTTATGTGGGTTAGGTCACAACCCTAGCCAACCTAGCCTTATGTAGGTCCCAATATCCTATGTTAGCATCAATGTAATCATACACGTCTCTCATAATTTTTCCGCATAATCATCCTCATAATCATGAATCCATTCATAATATCACAACTAGGGTATTAGGGTATCATGAATGTGAAGGACATCAACCTCATTCCCTCCTCATACCATGCATGGCCCCCAATACATATATGAAGTTCTAAAGAATCGAATAACAACTGAGTGTGTGTGTGTGTGTGGGGGGGGGGGGTGAATCAGCTGTTAAATTTTTATAAGTTTTGATAATTTTTGAAAAAAACCCTTCAACCTGTTAAATTTAACTACTTTATCATATTATAGTAAACAATCATGCCATAAAATTTAGAAAATCTAATAAATATCATGAGATTTACAAGGCTTGGCCTTAGTGTGATAACCTAAATCATTACCATATCCAATCTTGTGGGTCTATAGAAATTAAATATAATGATTAAGTGAATAAAACATGTGTAAAATCCCATTATACACCTTATATCTTCTAATAGGAATTATTATACCGACTCCCATCACTTTAGAAAGTTTTCTTACAAACAATTTAGCCAAAAAAGAAAAGATCACAAAATTTTTTTTACCTCAAAAATATATTTTGAACCTCAGTCTGATGAACCTAGGTCTGACTTCCTTAGTCTGATTGGATCATTATGATGAACTAATTACGATGATCTTATTAGGAGGAAACCATTTCTCAAACTTCACTTATTAAAATATTCCCAACTTCTTAGTCTGATCTTCATAATTTCAATCTTCCTCAGTCCGATAATAAAACTTTCAAATTTCCGATCTTCTAACAATATCTATCTCTGTAAAGTAACTCTTACTCAAACTCTAAAGTGACCCACCTTTTTCACACGTTAGAAGGTTTCAAAATTTTAATTTACAAATAATCTATTTATAAGAACCCCAGAATGGGAAATGTGGGAAACTGAAAAACTTTTCCTACTTACTAAAATTATAAAAATCCCATATCCATGCATATTTGAATTTAAAATTTGACCAAATCAACTATTCAATAATATTATATAATCTTCTTAAGTCTTATCCATAATCATTCTTCCCTAACTTCCTATCTTTTCTTCAGTATGATGGAACTTCCTCAGCTCATTCTAAAATTAATTTCCTCATTAGAGTTAGCGGGATTTATTTTCCTTCTCAAGGTTAGTTTGATTGACTTTCCTTATCATATTCAGTCATATTTACTTTCCTTATGAGATTGGGTTGAATTGAATTTCCTTCTCAGAGTCAATCCAATTGAATTTACTTATTAAATCCAGTCTGATTAACTTTCCTTCTCAAAGTCAGTCCAATTTAATTTCCTTCTTAGAGTCAGTTTGAATGAATTTCTTCCTTAAAGTCAATCTGATTGACTTTTCTCCTTAGAGTCAGTCCAATTAACATTCCTTATCAGAGTCAATCTGATTGAACTTCCTAATCTTCAGTCCAAAAGAATCATTATATTTTTGGAATTATCATTATGATGGAATTATCGTTATGATGGAAACTCCACTCTTCAATTTTGAAATTCTTCAAATATAGTCAGCTATAACCTATTTATACTTCTGAAAACTTATGTGCCCGATACTTCTGGATCTGATAAATTTTTATTTCTTGATTGATGGAACTGATACAATATTTTGGATTCCTTTATTTCTTCAAAAGATTTTATCATGATAGTTTTCATGATTTATGAGAACTTCAATATTGGGAATGCACCACATGACTTACATTGGAATGTATTATGACTTCCGCTACTTTCACCACCTTCTTTCTTGCAAACCAAAACTCAATATGATTGGATTCACCTATTCTCTTCCTTTTCTTCATAAGGATTTCAAAATTTTTTATAAAAAACAAATGATATTTGAGAATTACAAACCAGTAATGTATCTTCTAACTTAAGGTTTGAAATTTTAGAGCTTTCTAACTCATGGAATCACAATTTTCAGAAAAAAATATATTTATAATAGAAACTTAGAGTAATTATTCTTACCAATAGACCTGATTCTGATGATCAGTATTTCATAACTTTTTCCATTCATATTCCTAACAAATTCTATGTCCATCACTATTTAGTCTGAACTTCTGAATTTTGAGAACAACTTTATCAGAACCAAAACTTTTCTCCCCATTAATGCTTGGGTTCAAACATTTAAAAACTTTAACCATTTTTTTTCAAAAAAATTATATCATAAAATTTTAGTTGTTAGAAAATAAAAAAACATTGTGAAAACAAAACTTGACAATGGTTATTAAATGTTTCCCTTTGGATTTGTTTGAAAACTCCATTAACAACATTTACAACTCTCCATTTTAATCAAACACTCACACCTTTTCATGATTTTTTTGAAACAACTTAATGTTTTTAAATTTTATCAAAAAATAGCCTTTCTCAAAATAGAGTGTCCTCACACCACACTACTGGATAAAGTAATGTCTTTGAAGGAATTCATTCCCTTCATGAGAATTAAATGTTTCATCAATGTAATGATAAACTCCCCCTTACTTTAATCATTTCTAAACTTTTTATTTCTCTCCCCCTTGATTTTTATCTCCCCAATTATCTGATAACACAACTTGTGATAGATAAAAAAGATAAATAAAAAATTCGTATAAATTAAAAAGTGTTTACGTTCTCTCCCCCTTTATCAATAAAAACAAAGCATAGTGGGGGCTTCCTTATGAGATTTAGGATGTCATTGGAGGAGGCTGAACATGAATTTTCAACCTCTAATCAACAAACCTTTCTTTTGGAATTACCTTTTTGAAGATATTAGCTATTTGATACTTCACTAAGATATATTTTAGAAAAAAATTCCGACAACAAATTTCTCTTTTATAAAGTGAAACTTTATATTAATTTCTTTTGATCTAGAAGGTTTTAAATGATTTTTAGAAAGATCAATTACACTATGATTATCACAAAGTATATTCAATGGTTTAGAATATTTTACTTTCAAATATTCCACCTAAACTTTCATCCACAACATATTATTATAATCTTGAGTAGCCACAAAATATTTTGATTCTGCTGCGCTCAAAGTTACTAAACTTTATTTCTTATTATTCTAACTTATACTACAATAACATAAGAAAAATTTTCCTCCTGATGTTAATTTTTTATCATTATAATCTCCAGACCAATGAACATCAGTATAACCATTAAAATTTATCTCATAATTTATTTTGTTTAAAGACTCAAGTAAATTTATTCCTTTGAAATATATTATAATTTACTTTACTTCCAACATATGTGATTTATTTGGATTACGTTGATACCTGGAACAAGAATTCACAACATAAACAATATCCAGACTTGAGGATATAATGTAAAGTATACTTCTTATCAACTTCTGAAAGAATTTATAATTCACACTTTTACTAGACTCATCCTTAGTCAACTTTATCCCCAATGAGATAGGAGTAAAAAATTATTTTCATTATTCCATGAAAATCTTTTATAATAATTCCCCGATATATTTTTCTTGGGATATGAATTTTTTTGTTGAACTTGTAAACCAAGAAATAATGTTAATTATCATAACATTGAAATCTCAAAGTTCCTTTTCATTTATTTAGTAATTTTTTAGAAACCATCTTCTCTATCCCCAACAAAGAATATATCATCCACATAAATAATTAATATTAGAGTTCTAGAGTGAAAATATTTCATATATAAGTTCCTATCATCTTTTCTTTTAAAAAAATTCAATATTCTTGAATAATTTTCAATCTTAGAATACCATGCATGTGGAGATTTTTTCAGCCCATAAAAATATTTCTTTAATATACTAAATTTGTTTTAATCCCCATCAAGTAGAATCCTATAAGGGTTTTCAATATAAACTTCTTCTTCAATTTCTCCATTGAGATCTAATGACTTTACAACCATCTAATATACTTTGTAATTTTTGTAAGCATCCACTATAAAAAATTATAATAGTTTCTGACCATAAAACAGGGGAAAAGGTTTCATAAAAATCCATACCTTTCACATACGGATATCCTTTACAAATAATCTATGATTTTTTTCTTAAAACTTCTCCATTTTCATTCAACTTGTTTCTGTAAACCCATTTTGTTCCCATAACATTTTTATCTTTTAGTCATGGAACAAGTTCCTGTGTTTCATTTTTCTCAATTTGATCCAGCTCCTCATTCATAGAATTCAGCAATTCCTTGTGTTAAATAGCTTCTAAAACCAAATTTTGTTCAACTTTTTAGATTAGTGTAGTTTTATTTTCTAATATCATCTTTCTTCTGTTCTAAACTTGAGCATTTTGATTCTGAAGAATATTTTCATTCTCAACATGTCTTTTTAAAGTAGGAAATTCTATATTTCCTCTTCCTACCTCACTTTACTCATCACATGATTCACCTGAATATTTATTCATATTTCTTGGCTCAATTTTATGTGGAAAATTTCAATTTTTATTCCTCAAAACTACCAAAATGTTTTGTTAAATAAGTTATATTATAAATAAATTTCACATCATATGAGTGCGCCAACATTTTTAAACTTTTTCCCCATAATTTTTAACTTCTTCCATTGGTTGAGTAACCCATAAAATTTCCTCCTTCATCTTTCTGATATAACTTTCCAAGATCCGTATTTTTGATTATAAGTAAATATGGAATTCCAAAAACTTTTAAGTACCTAAAAAAACATTTTTTGTTATACCAAATTTAATAAGAATTCTTATTGGGTTATGGCCTTAACCTACATAAGTTTTTATCATGTAAAATAGTAATAATATCTTTTCTCCAGTAGAACTTTGATAGTTTGTATTCTTATAACATGTTTCTTCCCATATGCACAATAATTCTATTCTTCTTTTACATTAATATATATATTTTTGGGTTAAATGGAGAACTATACTGATTTTTAATACCATGATTTCTGATATAAGTTTCAAAATTATTTCCCATAAACTCTATTCCATTACATGTTTTCAATTTTTTTATATAAACCCCATTCTTTCTCAACTTCATTTTCGAAGGTTTTGATCATTTATACATCTTTTGACTTGTGTTTCATGAACATGATATTTTTCATCTGAGTCAAATCAACAATAAAAGTTATAAAGTACAAATAAAATTTTATTTATTAAATTCTCATAATACCACATAAATCGTAATGAATAAGTTCAAGAGGTCTTGTAGACTGAATATCAACTCTACTATGACTTTTATTTGTCATATTAGCTTTCTGAAAAGTTGTACAAATGTCTTTTTATCTTCTCTTAAATTCTGGAAAGTTTCGAACAACATCAACCTTATAAAGTTTTTTCCTGTTTTCTACCCAAGGTGTCCAATTATTTAGTGCCAAAACTTATTTTCATCTTCAAAACTTAAGTAATATTAGTTGTCCAATTTTCATATTTGGATTAGATTCCCATTGGGTTTTTATCGTTTTTAATAACTTTTCCATCTTTCACACTTTTGATATCACAATAATATTTTCTAAAGTTTACTTATTTTTTGTCATCACAAACTTTACTTACACTTAGTGTGTTATGTTTTCTTTAATCAACAAATAAGACTTCCTTATATTTCAACTTTTCAGCTTCAATATCACCCATACCAATTCCTATAATTTTTACAGATCTATCTTTCCAAATGGTAACAACACCTAAATCACAATTTTAAACATGTTTCAATATTTTTAAATCACATTTCATGTGTTAAGAGAAACCAGTATCAAGTATCCATGGTTTTTTATTTTTTACTTTCATTTAAGGCAGTCTTAACAATAAATGGAATTTCTTCAACATTCTTTTTTTCCTTCTTCATTTTGTTTTTTTCATAAAAAACTTATCCTATAAGGGTAGTCATAAATAATTCAGAAATAATATATGGTTGATCAAATGTTCCAAAATATTATTCTAGATAGTAAAACTACTTCTTTATTGGAAATTTTCTAGCATCTTGAGAATTAATTTTTTCAACTTTATGTAAGTTAGGAAAGTTAATAATTCTACTTTAGCTATTTATTCCACTCTACTTAGACCATCTTCCAGGTGGAGATAATTTGTTCTAATAATTATTTTCCATTTAACCATAGATTACAAAACCCCCAAAAAAATCATCAAATATTGATTTTCTAGTGAAGTAAGATCTTTCTCTATAGAAAATTTGTTGCGGTTAACAAATTATTTCTACTCTAACATACTATTGGTATGGACCATATTTCCTACCAATAGAGTTTTCAATTTTTTTAGATATGATAGGTTTTTCAAATCCCTTTTCAACCCATGATTTCCCAAAAATTATCTTTTCACTTGAATTTTTTCAAAAATATGATGAAACTTTATTTTTGGTGGGTAAGGATTTCATTAGATTCTTTATTTGAACTTTCTGAGAAAATTTAAAGGTATTATATTTTACTTATAAATATTTGTGGAAGTTTTCATTAATCTTTCTCAAGGTACTTTCAAAATCAATAAGTTTTCATTGAAACTTGTCAAATTATTCTTCCTTAGGCTTCCATCTTATTACTAAGTTATTTAACCATCTTTCCTTATTCAACAATTATATGTTTTTGATGTAATATCTCCTAGATGTATTCTTATTCTTTCTCGACAACATCTTTTTCACCTTGAAATAATTTTAAACCATCATCATTTATCATTATGATTTATTTCTCAAGAGATCTATTTTATTCAATACATACAACATGTTCTGTTATGACCTGATATTCTCTGTGAGATTCTTCACCTCCTTGTTCACCAATTTAGGAGTCTTTAATTTTCTAAACTTTTTTAATAAGAATTATAATATTTTATAAAATTTCAACTTATGAAGAATTATTTTTAGTGGATTCTGATCCATTTTTATTACTCAAAATAATTCTCTTGTTCCCCATAAACATCTTCTTCGATTTTTTGGATGAATTTTCATCTTTAGAACATTTTTCTAGTTCTTCCATCGAGTTTTTCCTCAAAATCATCTCGATATTCTACAATATTATTCATGGAAAAATTCATAGAAAAATGTCAAATTACACCACACTAAAATAATTTTAGAATAATTTTACCTCCATAATATCCTTTTCCTTTTCAATAGTTCTTGGATATAAGAGAGATGATTTTATCATTCCACACAACATCCTCTTTATCTTCAAAATAAAAAATATTAATAGCTTCAATATCTTGAATCTTTATTTTTCTCATAGATTCAAAAGCCATTTCAACTTTTACATTCCTTTTAAACATTTTTTATTTTATCAATTCATAAGAAATAAGAATGTTATGAAATTTATCAATAGATAAATCAGCTTTATCTTCTAAAGAAGAAATTTTATAATTAACCTTATCTATAAATTTTTTCATAAGCGTTTTCACTATTTTAGAATCTTATTGAAATTATAAAAATATTATGATGTTACAAAAAAATTCATTTACCCTGGGGAAGTATTCATCAATAGTTTATTCATCTATCATTCTTATGAATTTAGACTTACATTGCTAGATTTTTAGCTTTTCTTCATTAAATTTAGTATTCAATTAAAAAATAATTTGTAGCTTGTCATATATACTATTTAATGTTTTGAGACCCATCATGTTCATATATAAATTTTATGATAGATACGTAAGAATAAAATTTCTTTCTTGTCCATTAACTTCAATATTTCTATTATAAAAAAATTCATTGGGGAATCTTTCTCAATAGGTGGAAACCCAATTGTAGTAGAATCAAACACTTCGAAGTTAAGAGATAGAAGATAAGGAATCATCCTATATTTCCATCGATAATAATTTTTAGCATAAAAAATTGTAATCCCACTAATTTTGAATAAATTGATGTTATCATTTGATAAGAATTAAATAATATAACATAATCTCAAATACCAATTGAAGTTACAAAGGATCTAATAACAACAAATAAGGGGGTTTAATGAGTTGTTAATTTTTTATAAGTTTCAATACTTTTAAACACTTAACCCCTATAACCTATTAATGTTAATTACCTTATCATGTTATAGTAAATACTGATTCATTAAAATGTAGGAAATAAAGTAAAGAACATGATATATACAAGGGTTGGATTCAGTGTGAGAACCTATATCATTTCCATAGCCACTCTTGTGGGTCTCTGTAAATTCACTGTAATAAAGAAGTGAATATAACTTGTGTCAAATACCATTATACACCTTTTATATCTTTATAGGAATAATTATATTTACTCCCATTAGTTTATAATATTTTCTTAAAAACAATTGATCCATAAAATAAAAGATCAGAGAAACTTTTTCTTCTCAAATTTTTATCCGGAACCTCAATCCGATGAACTTGGGTCCAATTGCCTATGTCTAATTAGCTCATTATGAAGAACTAATTCTGATGAAAACTTTTCTAAAACATCCCTTCTCAATCTATTTTTAACTACTCAGTCTAGTCTTCCTCAGTCTGATCTTCCTTAGACTGGTAAGAAAAATTTCAGCTATCTGATCTTCTAATAGGATCTTTGTTTGAAAATTAACTCTTAATCAAAATCTATAGTGATCCACCTTTTTTCCCATGAAATTTTTTAAAATTATGAATGTAATATGAATCTATTTATATGCATCCCATAATAGAAAATTTAGGAAATTGAAAAACATTTCTAACTTACTCAAATTCAAAAACCCTGAGATCTTCTCATACTTGAATTTCAAATTTGACCCCTTCAACTTTTCACTAATAGTATTCAATATTATTGATTTCTCTCCGTAATAAACATTCCTAGGATTCCTAACTTTTATTTTGTATGAAAGAACTTCCCTAGATATTTCTGAATTAACTTTCCTCATTAGAGTTAGTCAAATTAACTTTTATTCTCACAGTCAGTTTGATTGAATTTCTTTCTCAGAGTTAGTCTAATTGACTTTCCTTATTAAAGTCAATCTGATTGACTTTCCTTATTAGAGTCAATCCAAATTAATTTTTCCCTAAAATTCAGTATGATTGAATTTCTTCCTCTGAGTCAGTTCTATTAACTTTCCTTCTCAGAGTTAGTTCGATGGAACTTCCCCAGCTTCAGTCTGATGGAATCCTCATAATGATGGAATTATAATTACAATGGAATTCTCAATATTATGTAAAATCTACTCTAAAACATTGAAATTATTCAAAACTCATTATCTATAACTCTTTCAGACTTCCAAAAACTTCTATGCCCTATACTCATGAATTCGATGAACATTGTTTCTTAATTTATGGAACAGATACAATGTTTATAATTCCTCCACTGGTACAATGTTTTCTATTACTCTATTTCTTGAAAATATTTTATTATGAGAGTTTTAAGGATTTATGAGAACTTTAATATTGGAAAATAATCATTTTTATTACATAGAAAAGTATTATGACTTCCCTTACTTTCAAAACCTTATTTCTTTCCAACCAAAATTTGATATGATTGGATGGACCTATTATCCCCCTTTTATTTATAATTCTTGTATCACAAGTGTTATAGAAAAATATGATATTTTATAGTTATAAATGAGAAAAGCATCATATAATTTAAGGTTTTAAAGTATATAACTTTATAACTCACCAAATTACACTTTTCTTCAACAACTGTCTTTATAACCTAAAGTTTGGCTGATTCTTCATACTGATGGAACTAAGTCTGATGATTAGGGTTATTGAAATTTTATCTTTCATCTTCTTGAAAACTTCTGCATTTTTCAGTGCTCAGTCTGAACTTCTATCTTTAGAAATAAACTTTCTCAAATTTTTTTTTCTACCCCTTAATGCTTGGGTTCAAACATTGAACAACCTTCAGATGTTTTTAAAAAAATTATCTTACAAAATATTAGTTGTAAAAAATACTATTTTTTATTAAAAAAACATCACAATGTTTGTTCAATATCACATCCTCTCATCATCAAGAATCACCACCAAATATTTCAACATAATTGGATAGGATCCACAAATGACTATGCCAATTCTAAATACTGCTGATGAAGAAATATTGGGGTAGAAGGGGTAATAAACCATCCATTATTAATCTTTAAGATGTTGGGGAAAACACACCCCATAACATCTAGGTTTCAGTACATAATACTCAATTCTAGTGGGGTGTGTATAAAAGTAACATGAAAATAAAGGTATATATAGACATAGAAAATACACTATCCTGACCTAAAGGTTTCACATCCATAACCTTCTCATTACCAACAACACCATGCTAACGTTACCATACACTACCAATACTAAATGAAACTCTACCACACCAGACAACCCCACACACAACCTAATTTCATTTGTTTCAATTACAGGTTCAACCATCTTTCCTAATTATTTGATTAACATCCACCATTCATTAATTAAGCCAATTAACTTCAAATTTTTTGAAAAACCACTATAACCAATATCTATATTTAATTTACTTTTTGTCCCAACCTATTCATAATTATTCAATTTGTTAAAACACTTACCACATTTAAATTTTAATCCAATTTTATTCAATTATAGACTACCATCACCCTTTTATTATTTCCAACCTCATATTTCATCTCTACTAATATACTAAAACAAGGTACCGCACAAAAAACCCATCCAACTTATTATAAAAACCATCACATCTCCTATAAAATTTAACAAAAGAACAAAACCATTTCACTAAAACAACCACATATCTATAACCACATAGTTCCACTATCCATAACACATCCCACATTAGAATCGTTCACCACTACCCTAATATAAACCCCATGAAGTCCACATAAACATAAGTACAGAAAAAACATATTATCAGCACAAAAATTAGATATCTAAACCACATAATTTTCTAAAAATCATTTTAAAAAGGTTTTATTATTAATTCATCATCTCATGCATGGTTATTTTCACACAATTTCTATATTTAACTTCAAAAATTTCATTATCCATATACAAGTCTTTTAACTTTTATGAGTGGATTTTTAACACAAAAAGTGTTTTCAATCTACAATAAAGTTTTTCAATTCACAGTATCTAGAATGTGCATATCACAACAAGTTATATATTTTGAGAGAAAACAATCGACAATAGAATGGAAACATATAAACACATGAAATAAGTTCCCTTTCCATTAAATTAAATTTAATATAGTTTATTATATTCATTATTTAATCTATACCATGCACCCATTGGAAAAGAAAAACATTCCAATTGAACAGATGCAAAAAATAAGTGAGAAGATGGATCCCATACCTAGAAAAGAAGTTCCAAAGTTCACTTCATTAATATAACTGGTTATATATCATGAAGGCATGATATTGATCAATCATACAAAAATTATTGATTATGGATGAATATGAAAGAGAAAAAATCATACCTAAAAATTGATACTCTACTATAGAATAAAAAAAGAGAACTATGTTATTTAGCATGCCTAGAATCACGAGAAGTAATGTTTAGAGTCAAAGGAAGATGCACATGAGACCCAAGAGTAGGTTTTTGGTTCATAAATAATTTAATAAAATAAGAAAATATTTTAATGGAGGAAATACCATACTTTTTAGATGCTAGATACATATCCTGGAATAACTTTGAAGATTAACGCAGTCAACTTTCTTTTTCAGTTTTCATTTAATTTGGTTTCATTTAAAACACATGGAATGGACCATTTAAAACCTAAATATTTAAGGAAATAAAATAATATATTTAAAAAATGAAAAAAATATTTTAAAAACATTTATTTAATACCATAATTTTACATTTTTTGTTAAAATCGTTTTTAAGTCATTCTGGAAAATCCTAGTATTTTGATAAATAGGGAAATTTTGGAAACTATTGAATCAATCACGAGAATAGATTAACCACATGGATCCAAGAAATTGACCGTAAAAAGGAAAAATCTAAATGCAATATTGGTCTAACCAAACACATGAAGGAACAAACTAACTGCAAGAAGGAAACAAATAACTATACTATGTAAATAACCAACTGTAGGAAGGAACCAACTGAACATATAAGGAAAACAACCGACTGAATGAAAGAACCAACTAAACACATGAAAGAACTAACTAACCATATGAATTAACCAACTAAACACATGAAGGAATCAAATAATTGCAAAAAGTATCCAAATGACCATAAGAAGAAACCAACCGACCACATTAATGAACTAACTAACTGTAAGAAGGAACCAACCAACTGTAGGAAGGGAAAAGTGACCACATGGAAAATCAAGTGAAAATATAAGAAAACTAATAAATTTAAAGGGGAAAGGCCGTGAACTCCCTCCTGAAACATTTATGCCTTGTGAAATCACAAAGGAAAGGTTTTAGTAACCTCAGGAATTAAATGAATGACTAAATGGGTGCTAACAACTTCTTCCAAAAGAAAATGGTGATTCAAGAATGAAGTGAGTATCATCTAGAATTGCATGAATCAAATGGTGAAAACAACATGTGGGATCATCTCCATCTAATATGATCTATATTTAATAAATAAATTCATAACATTGGAGCATCGAGATCCATCTCATGGAACCCACATTCCATTTCCCAATGGTGGTTCCATTCATTGAACACTTCAATGAATGTATTTAGTATTCAAATACTTTAATAACCCAATCACATTGATTTACAATAGAATGTATAATAAAGGAAGTATTGTAAATGATGTATTCACTAAAATTAATTAGCTCAATATTCTACTTAAATATATGTCATAATCAAAGCATCCTTAATCTTGACATGAATCAAATGCATGTCGATACCTATAAGGTATGGGCTATTTTACAATATGAAATCCCCATTTTAATGAATATCTAATAGTATCACACTTTTACTAAATTATATAAGGACATTATAAAAAAATTCACAACTTTTTTTGAATCCATCTAAAACTTTTTTTTGATATTGTTTATCAAAATCTCTTTATTTTTGAGAAAACACTCTATCCAAAACTTAATCCTTAAATAAATGCTTAATTGTGTGACTTTGTGGTCCTTTTTTTCAATGATTTTTTTGAGATCCTAATTTCATAGATGTATGTAAAGATAGGATTATAGAAAAGAATTAATACTTCTCATGATACAAAGGTTTCTAGTGTTATCTTGATCAAACACACTTATATTTTCATATGAACATTTCAACTACAAGATGTATTATATTAATCATATTTATAATTATATAATACATTTATATATGAAATAGAGTGAACAATAGATATAGAACATATAAATATAGCATGTTCTATCCCATCCCATTCACGACTCTATAAAATAGACTATCCATGTTAATGAATACATCACATGTCATTAATCTTGAAGATGATAACAACATATGTACTTAATACAAGTAGCGAAACACATCATATTTGACTTAACTAAGTGAGGCCATGCCTTTCCCTACTCTAATTAAATCAAGGGATAAAATTTCTTATCTCATAATATGAGTTAAATAATCCCATCTTGGTTGTGCTCTAATCGATGAAATGACCATCTACATGGCCAATAACCACTGATTATCATGTCTTGTATAAGGAAGGTATCAAAGAATGAAGGTTCTATTTTTAGGTGTCTCAATAAACTCAGGTAATGGTATTTGATAATAAGTATACACCCCAAAGTATATCAATGATTGTATGATATTCCATGAGATATATTTTTATGGGTTATTGCAATTAATAAGCCTCAAATTATTTCCTCACTATTTTACTATTTGGATCCTTGATATAAAATTTTTATCGAGGATAAGATTATAATATTTCCAACCATAAAATATCATTACAAATTTCTATAATCCATGATTATCATTGATTCTAGAAAACTCAAAGTCATACTTTGATGAGATATTATCACCCCACTATCCATGTAAAATAGATTTCACCACAAATGAATGAATATAAATAAAAATTGACTTTATTTATAAAATTATAATATATTATTCAACCATTACATTCAATATATTATATATATATATATCATATTCCAAGAAATTCAAAAAATTACCACCTGTTATTTGTACTGCAATGGATATTATACATTGTCATATATATCAACTAAATATATCCTTACATTTCCCCTATCAACAATCTATCATATGAGATAGATTATGAGAAGGACGTGATAGGTCCTTTGGTAAGACCATATATACTTTTCCTGAGAAATGGATATATTATTTCTATAGTAAATAAATATTGGCTCCCCAATTTTATGAACCACACCAAGTTCATAAATGAACTTCCCGATCGAGATAGATTCCTTTACAAGATTTGATGTAGTGATGTAATCTGTGATTTTTGTCAAATCATCCAAAGTGGATTGTTTATAACTCTTCCAACTAGTATCTCCATCCTTCAAGAAAAACATGAAACTATATTAGGATCTAATTTCAACTTTATTATATTATAAACTAGTACATGTGTGGCCCTTTTTATAGAGCTCATCCTCTCCACCAAAGATTAATAACATATCCTTAGTCTTTCTCAAGTACTTGAAAATGTTCTTAATAGAAATCTAGTGATTCTAAACAAACTTTTATTGGTATATATTGTTATTATTAGATTATATAAAATGTTATCCTGAGTAAACTAAATGGAATAAATGATAAATCCCATAGATGATTCATAAAAAATTATATCAATCCTTTCAAAATATTTAGAAGTATCCTTATTCCTCTTGAGATTAGTTCCATGAAACACTAGGATTTTTTTTTATATTTATAAATGTTAAAAGAATTTAACAATTTAATAATATATATGTGTCCTGAAAAATTCCAAAAATCATCCTATATCTATCCTTATATATTTTCATACCCCATATATAGGCTTCTTCACCCATTTATTTTATAGAGAAGAATTTTCTTAACTACATATTTATAGAGTAAAAAGTTGGGATTCCATTTTTGATAAGTAGTATGTCATCCACATAATATATAAAAGATACTACAATACTCCCAATTATGTACTTATATACATAGGTATTATCCACACTCTTCATGAAACCTAACTCTTTGATTACATCCTAAAATTAGATATTCAAACTTTGAAAATCATTCTTCAATACATAAACAGACCATTTTAATTTTCATACCTTAATATAATTATTTGTCACTTAAAAACCTTTAGGTAATATCATCTACACACCCTCCACTAAATTTCCATTAAGGAAAGTGGTTTTTGTATACATTTTATATATATCCTAATGAAAATGATCTATTATTGTAAGAAATATCCAAATGGGCTCCATCAACACAACAGGTAAAAAGGTTTCTTTATACTCAATAATATTATTATTTTTTCAATCCTTTTCCATCATACACACTTAATAGGTAGAAAATCTACCATCCATGTTTGTTTTCTTATGGAAAACCCATTTTCACACTATGGTTATCACACATTCGGGTTCAATTTACAAAATTGGTTAGTCTATATAGATTCTATTTCAGATTCTATGTATTTTAAACATTTCTTAGAGTTATAACTCTTGATGTACTCTCAATAATTACTAGGTTCATCTTTTATGAATATTAATTTATCATAATTTCTACAATAAATTAGTTTCTCTTGAGTTAATAATGAATCATATTATACCTTCATGGTACCTATGTAATATGAGTCATTTATTATTCCATACCTCTTTATATAATCATCTCTACCACCATATCTAAAACACTTCCTTCATGTTGGTTTTGAACAAATTCATGTTCAACTATAAAACCACTAACACCATGAATCATGTGTTGCTTATCAAGAAATACACCACTTTAGGCCACAAATACTTTGTATCTAGTTGTATTATAAAATTGATATTCTATAGTTTCTTTGGGATAACCAACAAATAACCATTTCACTAATTTAGGGATAATATTATCAAAAACCAGATGTTATACATATATTTCAAAACCCCATATCCTTATAAAATACATATTTGGATGTTTCACATTCCATTTATCATATGGTGTCTTTATGATTACTTTAGATGGAGTGCAGTTTAATAGGAATGTAATTTTTTTTAAAACATAACCCCAGATTGATGTATGAAGGAAACACTGACCCATAATCAATAAAAAAATTCGATTTCTCCTCCTAGAAACAGCATTTTACAATGCTGTTTCAGAAATAGTTAGTTGTGGAACAATTCCACAATATCTTATATAATCAACTAATTCCAGGATCAAGTATTCACCACCTTGATCCAATTAGAGAATATCAATAAATTTTCCTAGTTGATTTTATAGTTCATTATAAAACTCTTTGAACTTTTAATATGTTTTAAACTCATCTATCATCAGAAATAATAACTCTTTTGACTAAGTTCATCACTAAAAGTAACAAAGTATCGAAAGCCACCACTTGCTTGTATACTCATTTTTACATATACATCACTATTTATGAGATCCAATGGTCCACTATCCGTTTCATCTTTTTTTACTAAAAGGTGATTTACTCATATTTTGAAATAAATAATATTCTCATGTATGAAATGATTCATACTAAGGCGAGTATAACAAACCATCTGTATAGATTCTCTCGATACATTATTCATTTATATGTCCAAGGAGACAATGAAAAAGGTAATGGAATTATAATCAACCCTGAAATTATCATTTTTAATGTTATCCACAATATTTTCTATATCCAAAATATTTAAACCACGTACTATATTAAAAATTCAATAACACATTTCATTCTTATATATAGAAAAAATATTGATCTTAATAATGAATGAAAATCCAATATTTTCCAAAAATGATACAAAAATATAATTTTAATTTATGGAGAGAAGATAATAAATGTTCTCTAATTCCATAACTAATTCACTAGGTAGAATTAGATCATAAGTTCTATCTTATAATGAGACAACACTTTCTTTATTTATGACATGAATATATACTTCCACCTTTAACAATTACCTCATATACTTGAGTATGTGTTTATTAAAAAAATGTGTGATGTAAACTTGATATACAATACCCACATGTCATGGTTAGAGAAATTGATCTTTATAACATTTATATTTATATGATAATAATACTTTTTTTAGAACACTTCTCAACCTTGGATACCAATTTTGAACTCTTATATAGGTCATACCTATACGAAATCTCAATATGATTAATATGATGTATTGCATAACCTATAAAAGGACATATCTATGGATGAGTATCAAGTTTTATATCTTTTCATCAAGTAAATTTAATGAAACCACTCCCACTAAAACTGGCAACCTCAAAATTCATATCCATTTAGTGATCCAAGACCCATATCTCACCATGTCTTATATCGGGAATCACGTAAATAAACCATGACTATATATGGTAGAATAATATTTTCAATTATATCAAATATGAGTCTTGTCTAGATGAGGGGATAAATATTTTTTAAAATACTTCATATGGATTTACTCAACTCTATTCTTCTAGTATCTTAATAGTTAGTGTTTCCAAGTTAAGTGAAACCCAAATAAAGTTCTAAGAATATGGAACTTAATGATTAGAGTAACCTTATTACTTGTTTACCTTACACAATATAATTCATGGGTAACTAACAGTTAGGGTCCTCCATACTGAATGATATAGGTCTTGAAAGGTACCTCTTTATAAATAATATCATGGTTATTATTTGACTAGTTTTCTTTTAAACTCTCACTAAATTAATATACAACATGTTCATATTAAATCCATAACCGTTGAATCATACACAACTTTTTTTATCTCATGTTTTATTCATTTATGTATGCATTATTATAATGATTTAGTTATGGAATCACTATTCCATCCATCAAATTAATATGTTTACACCATTTTAATGTGTAACTATTTACACAACCAATAGTTTGTGTTACTCACCTAAATATATAAGTTGGACATATTAATACATATCAAAATCTATCCTACTAATAAAGTACAAGAAATTTTCATGTACAGGTTTAGAATTATATGAGATTTACAATATTTGGATGAGTAAGTCTGAAGAAATAGATTATTGACCTCCACCTTTCTTAAACAAGGCATAAAATACCAGTCGAGTGGGAATTCTAACCCAATGCCTCTCTCCTAGATGAGTCTTTACTCAAGAGAGAATATAATTTATCATAACTCAACAAATAAAACAAACAAACTATATTTAACAACTAAATTAATTATAATAAGTTTTTATAAAAAAATGAGATCAAGGTTGATGAAAAATAAATATTTTGTTTCCAAACCTATCATTTAATGTATAGATTAACGATTTTATAATAATAAATTTAGTTAATAAACTTAATCATAAAAAATATCTATATTTTATAAACAATTTATAAACATGAATATTATAAAAGAATTAAAAAATAAATAAACACTTCATTTATTTTTCAAAACATGAAATACAATTATGAACTATTCATATTTAATTTAGGCATGAAAATATCTCATTTTATAATTATTTTAACAAATAATTTATAAATATTTTATAAACCATAATAAAATTTATCAAAATATTAAAATCATAACATTTTGACATATATAATATTTTTTATAGATAATATAAATTATCAATCATAAATTATGATTGATATGAAAAGGTAACAATGCGTATTAGCAGTATCGTATGATATAATCCAATTGTAAACTATGATTGATATCCCCACTTATTATTGGAGATATTATAAGGTTATAAATTTTTTTAATGATATATAAAAAATAAAAAATATGTTATGATGCTTTATTTTTTCAAAATCTAGGGACTGGTTTAATTTATAATATATTTTATCATTTCCTATGGAATAGTTAAAATCCATAGGATTCCATCATATCATACCCTAATATATAAGGAAATTGTACACTATGAATAAATATATAGAAGTATCTCACCATATAGTATTTTAAAATATGGATTAAAACACCCTATGATATCTTTTTTCTTTGAAAAACCAATTGATTAACATACTATTCTATTGAATAAAAATTATCTAATACCACTGATGAGTTTTGGGAGTTCATCTAATGAACATTAGTAGTGGATGAAACCCATGAAATTCCATATATATCTTTAAATACATCAATATAATAATGAATAAAAAATGAGTGTACCAAAGATACTGTAAATTCCATATTTTACTCTTTTACATAGTATGATAGATGAAGATCATGCCAGTAGCAGCTAAGTTCATCCTACCACCAATTTATTAAACTGAACATTAGATCTTAATTTATAATAAGAGGATCTTGAAACTTTAAATTTGTGATAAAACCATCTTCCAAATAAAAATGGTGATTCGAGAATTAATGAAGTATCATCTCAGATAACATGCATCAAAGGGTGAAAACAATTGTTGTGATCCAATCCCTATTATATACTCTCATCATTTAATTTAGATATTCGTAATGTTAGAGTGTCAAATTCCATCTCATGGGACCCAAATGTTACTTCCGATTGGTGAATCCATTCATAAAACACTTAAATGAATGTATTTAGTATACAAATCCTTTAATAAATCAATCACATTTATTTATAACCAAAAACAAATTAAAGGAATTCATTGAAGTGATGCATTCACTCAAATTTATAAGCTAGAGATTTTACTTAAGTATTTAATAATATTAATGTATCCTTAAGCCCAACATGCATCATATACTTGTCCCTACTTACAAAATATATAATATTATAAAATATGATATCCCATTTTTAATTTATATCCAAATATTATTACTCTAATAGAATTTTCATTCGATGGAAAATCATGATCTAAGGTTGGATGATTAGTTAGAAGATCACTCAATTTATTTTCCCTTCAATTACCCCCCATGTTTTTATTATTTTCTCATTATGGAATAATGTCATTGGCCATAACAATGGCTAGAATATAGACAAAGGGATTCTAGGGTAATGATTCAGATTAAAGAATATAAGGATGAAACTAATGTGGGTATGGTAGCTATATAAGGGGAGTGGTTTCAAGTGTGTTTATTCGATAGAGGATGGGTTTGGATGTGAATGAATCTCTATATGATCGATGTTATGATGATGAAAATAATTTATATCAAAGGAACAAAACGATCTGATGGTGTGGCTAGGGTATGGTATTGGTAGCCATAATGGATCAGTGATTTTAGAGTGGTAGCATGAACTTTTTGAGTTCTAGGCAGTTCAAATGGTTCAGGGAAAATAATATGGCAGGAAGATGTGGATACCTTTGAGATATAATGTACAAAAATTTTGTTTTTAGTCTTTTAAAGTATGATATTCTCAAATTCTCTAGTTTCTTATAAGAGATTATCTTTCGACAAGCTAAGATTTGAACACTGGATTTATTCCTTTATCTTTGTCTACTTAATCCTTAGTAAAAATATGAGTAATTTTTCTAATTTCTCTATTATTCTATAGTTTTGGGGCGACTTTTTATTCCTGTCATCCCTTTGTGTTTTCAAGGAATCCTAATAGGTTTGTTTATTCCTTCTTGGTGTTAATTTCAATCACTTTGCATATTATAGGTCATGTTAGGGTGGAATGCTCACCTTACTTCCATCCTAGGTGGGACCCTAATGGGTGTAGTCATGTTAAAATAGTATTAGAGTGACTAAGTCCTAGGTACAGAGATTTTAGTCAGTAGTATTATGAGAATTGTTTTAAAATTTAATGAAATAATGAAAAAGAGTATTTAGTATAGTTTTTGAACTAGGGAACTCTGTATCTATGAGATGTGTGTTGTATCTATTCTTTATAAATCTGATAATATATTGATAGAATTTAAACTTTTAATGATTACACCTAAAAATAACCATTTTATTTTTAAATTCAAGGTTATGATGAGCCATTACTAGTTCTTAAGCCTCCTACCACTGACCATTCGAGTGATAAAGTATTGATTTGAGGAATTTATTGAGGGGTATGTATACTCCATGAGAAGATGCAATGTTTTACACCCATTTTAAATTTACTAAAAACTTATTTAGAGTGTATTATATTTCCATCCAATTCATAAAATATTACTCATATACTTGATATGGTGCATGAATTACAAAAAAATATTCCTTATAGGTTTTGAGGCAAGTTTGTTCGTTTGGAAATAGAGGTTTGGATAGAGTCAATGACTCGCATTTATATTTATATTGGATGCCTATTGATCAGATAATGTCTCTTTCAATGGGTCTTTTTTATGTATTGGAGAGCTATTGGTGGATGTTATTTAATAAAACTATTGATGATATTGCTTCACCATTTTGGGATATTGAGTTCTTATTCAGTTGGAGTTTTATTTTTTAATTTTGAGTATAGTTCAAGTTCAAGGAATGTGGGGCCTTTTGTAAGGAATCATGATCATGTTTGAGTATTATATGAGGTTCATGGACCTAATTAAATGTTACCTATACTTGATTCATGATGGATTATTTTGAGATCAAATTTTTAGAGAAGTTGTTAGAGCAGGTCTGTTAGGGATATATTCTGAAACATCTTCATATATGCTAATGTTTGGAGAGTTTTGGTGATAAAGGTCCTGGATAATATAACCATATGTATGGTCCAAGGATGAATTTCTTTATTTCTTGTATTAAAACACATACTCATTGTAATTAGTGCGATTTATTATTTCATTACTATATTATTGGATTTAATTTCGAATATTCAAGAAGACCCATTATCCCAATCTCTTCATCCATTAACCCTTTATGGTGGTGATCATCCTCTCACTCACATATGATGATAACATGAGATTATTTTTAGTAGAGAGAGATGTATTACATGGGATTTTATAATGTTTATATTATTCCTCATGACATCATCCATAGAATGAATAATTTATTTTAATTCCAATTCAATTCGAATTTATTTTTTAAGGTGTTATGGCGATGTCTGAATGGGTTGAGATTTACCTCCAATGGTGATAATGACCCTAAAGTGGAATAATTAGTTCCAAACCTCAGTGAGTTTAAATAGATTACTGATTTATTAGTATAATATACACATATGGATTCTATATAAGATAAGTTTTCAATAGTTTTGGAAGTAATTAAGGATTTTTTTTCTAGAATACATTCTAGGGTTTTACACACTGAGATTTATTTTTACATCATATTGCATTTTAGGGATATCATGATATCTTTAATATCTTATCGAATGACCCAAATAAGCTCAGAGAGATGATAGTTTAATTCAATGTCCTTTTATAGGAAGGGTTTTTAGACCTAGTGTAATTACATTTTATTTGTAGAATAGAGTGGGGAGGTTCCTCGAAAACTGATCTCAAGTATGGATATCAACATCTTTTGGTTCGTGAGGAGAATATTTCAAAGACAACATTCATGAATCACTATAAAAAATGTGTATTCTTAATAGTGTCATTGGGAGTGATAAAAATCCCAAATATGGTAACGATACATATGAATTAGTTTTTGGTGACATTAATTGATGACACCCTCTATTAATATGGGCCAGTGGATGAGAATGCTAATTATTTGAGGTTTTTTCTTGGCATAATTTTAGAGAATGAATGTATGTTGAGTTATCTAAGTTCTAATGTTTAATTAAATAGATCCATTATTAAGGGAAATATCTTATAAAATGGTAGATTAGAAATTGGTATTCCAAATTTTTAAAGATGTGAGATCTTATTTGAGGAGAATGGTACAACAGTTTCATGATAGTTAATGCCTTTTTCTCAAAATTCCTTACTTAGATAATGAAGGATATGTTTGGGAAGCTAGTATTGGTATGAATGGTTTATGATGAGAGTGTGAGATGTATCTTTCATTCAATCGATGAAGGTGGTCCCCACACTCCTCATTAAACAAGGCAGGAATAGTTTTTTGACATTTATTATGGGGTCTTACATGACCAGATATTCTTAATTGATACACTTGAAAAATTATCTAAATGTTGGGAGCATGTTTTCCCCTTCTAGGGCCAGATAAAGATCTCCCCCTGAGGCCCATTTTTTTATAAAGATCCACGATTTCAGTAATTAAGTACCATGTGAGTATATTATATGGCACACAACATTAGGTTAAAAAAATGAATAACCATATTATTGTTATAGCTATTAAATTGGATAGTATCACTAAAAGTAAATACTTTATAAAAACTACATAAAATTTTATAATAATAAAGATCATTTTATAATTAGAAATATATGTTTCTTAAAATTATTTTATGTGAACTTATATTCAAATTTACTTTATCTCTTGTATAATTTTAATTTTCAAAAATTAATAACTTCTTTGGATTTATCATGGACATAATAGCTTAAGATTAATTTTTAGTATTTTTTGAAATATTTGTATTTTAAGGTGAATAGTGAAAAAAATAATTTTTTGAAGATACCATAGATTTTTATATATAATAAAAAGCATAAAACTTAGGATTCCATTTTATGGAACAAATATATGTCTTTTAATTAACATTATATAATCTAAAATACCATTTTTTAATTGAAAACCAATATTTTTTATTTTAAAACAAAAGTAATATTTTCTAAAAAATTGTTTTAAATACATTAATATTTTAAAATTAGTTTTTATCATTTGAATGAAATGAAATGTATTTAAAATTTATATCTAGTGGGTTCAAATTATCTAATAAGTGCCACTTTATGTTTAGGCATAAAGATCAAGTTACCTTGGATAAATATTAGTTACCCTGGTAAAAATAATAATTTTCAAAGAATAATACTTATATATATATTGTGTATTTTTTTTTGAAAATTAAATAAATCAATTTTAAATAAAAACTATAATATGATGTGTAAAAATATATATAGATGAATTAACACTCATTTAATGGGTAATAAATGTTAAATAACATTAGTAACACTTAGTGATTAAAACAACATTTTTTTAGAGAAACCATTCTTTAACATGTTATATGTTTTTATTTAAAAGTAAATTTTATACTATTTAATATTTGAATTAAGATAAATGGAGACCAAATTATGATTCATCATATTTAAATTTGGTAATAAGGATTGAATTATATTTTATTAGTAAAATAATTTACATGAATAAAAATTAATTAAGAGTAATAAGTCTTTAAATGACTAATCTAAAGTGTATCGAATTTTACTAAATTAACATGACCTTTAGACCTTCTATAAAACATTTTTTAGCAGTTAAGGTCCTAACTACTTGTATCACCAACCTTCCCTCACCTAAATCACCTAATTTTCATTCCTTTTCATTCTTAATGCTTACTTACAATTCCTTTAAATGGGAAATTCCTTCTTCTATACATATAAAAGGGGGATTAGTTACAACCTTTAAATAATACACCCATATTTTGAAATTACACTAATCCCAACCCAAATTTACAATAATTTAGGTCTTTTACATGCCCAATTAAGACTTTTAATCTCAAATTATCCCAATTCCTTCAGAACTAAGGCATTCACTAAGAGGAGTTTCAAGGACTCAACTCCGTTTTCACATATTTCTTAATGTTTCCTTCTTATTACTTACTTTATATACCAACCGTAAACATAGTATAATAATAAAATTAGAATAATTATTATTTTGATATGTTATTATAATAATATTACAAACATTATTTATTCTATTCCATCTAATAAGAAAAACAAGAATCATCATTTGTGTGTGTGCGTGGATTACTGCCTCCTTAAAGTGACACTTTTGGTTTTTCATCACCAACCCTCATGGATGGTATTAATGATGGTATTGAAGAATAAATATGATTTATATAATTAATTTAGGATTCTTAAATGACCACTTACTATGCAATTTAACCCATATCATTTTTGGGTAATAGAAATGCAAATTGTGTGTTGTGCAGACCACCACGCCCATGAATAAACCTATTTCATTTCCCTACACTTAAAAACAAGGATGGTTATAGTTTATTGTGGATGAATATATATAATATATATAATTAATAATTTACCTTTTGGTTATCTCAAAAATTGATGATCAATATAATTCAATTCACTAATATCAATAAATAACCCCAAACAAGTTCATTACTATTTTCATTTTCATGAAACATGACTGAAACTCCCATATAATTGAAGTTACAAAGGATCAAATGACAACTAATAAGGGGGATTGAATCAATTTTTTATTTTTTATAAGTTTCAAGACTTTTAGAAACTTAAACCCCACAAAATATAAAATTTCAATACCTTATCGTCCTAGAGTAAATAATCATGCATGCAAGAGTAGGAAAGAAAGTAAAGAACATGATATTTACAAGGTTTGGCCTCAGTGTGAGAACCTATATCCTTGCCATTTCTACTCCTATGGGTTTATAGAAATTCAATATAATTTATAAGTGAATAAAACTTGTTTCAAATCTCATTAAAAACCTTCTATATCCCAATAGGAATGATAATACTGACTCCTATCAGTTTACAAAGTTTTCTTTCATATAATTAAGCCACAAAATAAAAGATCATAAAAGATTCATCTCCTCAAAAATATGTCCAGAACCTCAGTCTAGTGATGCTAGGTTCAGCTGCCTCTGTCCAACTGGCTCATTATGATGAAATAATTATGATAAACTTATTACGATGAAACATTTTCTCAAACTACACTTCTAAACCTCTTCTCAACTGCTCAGTATGATGTTCCTCAGCCCGATATTCCTCATGTTTATAAGAAAACTTTTAGTTGTATAATATTTTAAAAAGATATATTCCTAGAAAGTAACTCATAATCATACTCTACAGTGACCCTAATTCTTTGCACATGAAAAGGTTACAAAATATGAATTTACTATTAATCAATTTATAGGCATCCCAAAATGGAAAAGTTGGGAAACTGAATTTTTTTCTCACTTTCTCAAATTCAAAAACTCTAAGTTCTACACTTATTTGAATTTCAAGTTTTACCACTTCAACCCTTCACTAATCTTCTGAAATATTCTTGATTATTCTCTATAACCAATCTTAAAAGACATCCTAAATTTTATTTAGTATGATGGAACTTCCTCATCTTATTCTGAATTGAATTAAATCATCAGAGTTAGTCGGATTGAATTTCCTTCTCCGAGTTAGTTTGATTGACTTTCTTTATCAGAGTTAGTCATATTGAATTTCATTATTAAAGTCATTATTATTGAATTTTCTTCCCAGAGTTTGTCCAATTGACTTTCTTTATCTGAGTTCGTCTGATTGACTTTCCTCCTTAGAGTCTGTCAGATTAAATTTCCTTCTTAGAGTCAGTTTGATAATAATTCATTAGCATCTGTCTAATGGAACCTCATAATGATGGAATTCCCAATATAGTCAAATTCCCATTATAATGAAAACCCCAAGATGTAACTTTTAAATTATTCAATCCTCATCATCAATAACTCATTCAAAATTCTAAAATAATTTTTCCCAGTACTTTGTGATCTGATGAAAACACTGTATTGATTCCATGAACTGATACAGTGTTGATGATTCCTCCATTTCTACATAAGATTTTATCATGAGATTTTTCATGATTTATGAGAAGTTCAATATTATCATAGCAACATATAGATTACATAGAAATGTATTATGAATTAACTTACTTTAAAAACATTCTATATTTCTAAACAATATTCAATATGATTGGTTTCACTGATTTGATCACTTTTCTTTATAAGTATTTCATCACAATTATTACATAAATTTTATGATTTTTAGGAATTAAAAAAATAGAAAACCATCATCTGAATCAAGGTTATAAAGTAGAAAACTCTCTAACTCATGAATTCACACTTTTCATTAAGAACTATCTTTCTAATATAAACTTTGTTCGATTATTCATACAGATGGACCTGAGTCTGATGAGCAGTATTAAAGGAATTTTAGATTTCATATTCCTAATAACTTATACTTCTAGTACTACTTAGTCTAAAAATCTACTTCTGGAAAACAACTTTCTCAAAAATAAATCTTTTCTCCCCCATTGTGTTTGGGTTCAAACATTCATAAAATTTCACTTGTTTTTTCAAAAACATTATTTTACAAAAGATTTGTAGTTAAAAAATACAAATTTTTTAAAAAACACATCACAAAGGTTCTTCAATATACCCCTTTATATTTTTTTCATAACCTTTGTTAACAAATTTTACAACTCAATATTTTTTAAACACTCAGACTTTTTCATGAATTGTTTTAAAACAACTCAATGTTTTTAATTTTGGTAAAAAAATATCCTTTTTCAAAAGTGCATTTCCTAAAACCACACTACTAAATAAAGCAATTTCTTTCAATGAATTCCATTCCTAAATGAAAAGAAAAATTTTCTTCTATGAAAAGATAATCTCCCCTTCACTTTTATCTTTTCTCACCTTTCTTTTTTTTATCCCCCTTTATTTTTATCTCCCCCATTATCTGATAACCAAAAATATAGATACATAAAAAAGATATGCAAAAACCTATTAAAAAGGAAAAATATGTTAATTTATCTCCCCATTTTTCAAAAAAAAATCCAAAGTATAGTGGTGGAATTATTTACGAGATTTAAGAATTCATTGGAGGAGGATGGACATGAAGTTGTATGCTCAACTCCAAACACATTTCTTTTTTTCATTGACTTATGAAGATATCAACAATCCAACCCTTGATTGAGATATATTCCATAAAACATATACATAAACAGCTTTATCTTTTATAATGTAAAACTTTATATCGTTGTGTTTTGATTATTAATGTTTAACATGATTTTTGGAATGATCAATTGCACTCTGATTATCATAAAGCATCTTAAATGTTTAGAAATTTTTACTTTCAAATCTTCCAGCTGAAATTTCATCCACAACATCTGAGTACAAGACTAAGTAGTTCTAACATATTATTATTCTTCTATGCTCAAAGTTATAGAACTTTATTTCTTACTATTACAACTTACACAGTATTCACCAATGAAAAATGTTCTTCCTAGGGTTGATTTTATAGAATTAAAATCTTCAGCCCAATTGATATCAGTATAACCATGAAGCATCATCTCAATTTTTTAGTAACTAACCATTTGAATTTGTTCCTTTGAAATATGTCAAAATTCTATTTTCTTCCAAAATATGTGATTCTTTATAATTACTTTGATACCTGGAACATAATGTCACAACATAAACAATATCAGGCCTTAGGGATATAAGGTAAAGTAGACTTCCTATCATTTTCTGAAAGTCATTCTTATTCACAATTTTACCTGGATCATCTTTACTCGACTTCATCCCCATTGAGATTGGAGTACATACTTCTTTGGATTACTCCCTTATAAACTTTTATTAAAATTCTTCGGAATATTTTCTTGAGATAGGAAAATTTGTTTTTCTTTTTGTTGTACTTGTAAACTAAGGAAGAATGTTAATTATCCTAACATTGAAATCTCAATTTATTTAACATTTCTTTATAATTTTTTGACAAACATATTACCTATCCCCAAAAAAAATTATATCATCCACATAAATAATTACAATTATATTTCCAGATTCAACATATTTCACATATAAGTTTCTATCAAATTTTAATTTAGAAAAATTCAACATTCTCAAACAAGTGTAAATATTTGAATACATTCATGTAGAGATTGTTTAATCCAATACAAATATTTCTTAAATCTAAAAACATTATTATAATTTTTATCATGTTGAAACCCACATGTTTGTTCAACTTAAAATTCTTCTTTAGTTTTTCCATTGAGAAATGATAACTTTACACCGATATGATATGCATTTTAATTATAGTGAGAAACTAGTGTTAGAAACATTATAATATTTTTAACCTTGAATTGGGGGAAAATGTTTCATCAAAATACACACCTTAAACCTATTCATATCATTTAAAGACAATCATTGCTTTGTTTCTTAAAACTTATCCATGTTCATTCAACTTTTTATTGTTAACCCATTTTTATGATAATTTTTTACCTTTCAGATGTAGAAAAAGTTCCCATGTTTCATTTTTATCAATTTGATTCAACTATTTATTCATATAATTCAACCATTATTTGGGTTGTATAGCTTCTGAAACTGATTCTAGTTTAACTTTTGATATGAGTGATGTTTTATATTCTAACATCATTTTTCTTCTTCTATGAACTTGAGCCTTATTATTTCCAATAATATTTATGGTCTCAACATGTTCTTGTAAAGTTAGAAATTTTAGAGTTCCTCTTCTTACTTCACTTTCCCCATCACATGATTAGTCTAAATCTTTATGCACATTACTTTTCTAACATTCATTTTCATTGGAAAAAATTAGTTTTTATTCCTCAAAATTCCCTAAAACTTTTGTTAATGTAGTTTTATTCCCAATAAATTTTACATCATACGATTCCACTAAATTTTTTATACAATTATTTTAACATTTTTAACTTCTTTCATTTGGTGAATAACCCATAAAAAGTCCTTCCCCATCTTTCTCATCAAACTCCCAGATCTGGATTCTTGATTTTAAGTAAACATGGAATTCCAAGAAAAATTAAAGTACTTAAATGAATGTTTTTGTTATAACACATTTCATAAGAATTCATGTTGGATTATAGACTTAAAAAACATCTGTTCTAAACATTTACAATAATACTAATATCTTGTCTCCAATAGAACATTGAATGTTAGTATTCTGCTAACATGATTTTTCCCATTTCTACCAATCTTATATTCTTCCTTTTTATACTCCATTTTGTTGTAGAGTATATAGATAGATAAAATAATGTTTAATACCATGATTTATAAGATAAATTTCAAATTTATTTCTTGTAAACATTTTTCCATTATATGTTCTCAGATTCTTTATATAAACCCCCATTTCTTTCCCAAATTTTTTCTGAAGTCTCTGAACATTTTTACAGCCTATGAAATTGTGTTTCATAGACATTATATTAGTTATATGAGTGAAATAGTCTAAAAAAGTGATAAATTCAGAATCCCATTTTGTTTATTGATGTCTCATTAGCCCATATAAATTAGAATGAATAAGGTCAATATGTTTGGTAGACTCAATTTGAACTCTCTTATGACTTTTATTAGTCATCTTACCTTTTTGAAAATTTATACAAAATATTCTTCTCTTATTTTAAATTATGAATACTTTCAAATATAATCAAACATAAAAAGTTTTTTCATTTTTTTATACCCAAGATGGCCAAGTATTTAGTTCCAAAACTTATTTTCATCTTCATCACTTAAGTAGCATGAGTTGTTAAATTATATTAATTGGTATAAATTCTTTCTAGTTATTTAATCCTTTTTTGATAATTTTTCCATATTTCACACTTTTAATAATACTAGAATCTTTTATAATTATCACTTCTTTTCCATCATCAAAATTTTTACTAACACTAAGGATGTTATGTTTCATTCTATCAAAAAACTATACTTCCTTAGATTTCAACTTTTTTATCTTTAATCTCAACCGTATCAATTCCTATGATTTTTAGAGAACTATCAGTCTGAAAGGTAATGAAACCTATATCATGATTTTAAACATGTTTTAATATTTTTGAATAAAATTTCATGTGTGAATGACAAAGATTATAAATATCCATGATATGTTATTTATTACTTTTTTTAAAGGTAGTCTCAAAGACAAAGGCACTTTCTTCAACTTTCTTCTTTATTTATTTCTTTTCTTTTCTTATATACAAAAATTTTCATAGAAGAGTAGTCATAAATTCTATAGTAATATGACCTGGTTGATCGAATCTTCAAAAAACTTCTTCTAGATAGTCAAACTGATTCTCTATTGCAGTGTTTCTTACCTCATGAGAATTCATTTTTTCAACTTTATATAAGTTAGTAATGTTACTCATTCTACATTAACTATTTATTAAACTCTTCTCAAACCTTATTCTAGGTGGAGATAAGCTGTACCAAAAATTATAAAACTAGTGTCCATAGATTCCATAGCACTAGTAAAAACCATAAATTTTTTAGTTTTAATTAAGTTATTATCATTATCTATAGAAAATGTTTTGATGTTGATAACTACTTTCTACTCTAACATACTCTCAGCATAGACCATTTTACTGGTGAGGGAGTTTTTAAAATTTTAATATATGATAGGTTTCTCACAACCCTTCTCAACTTATGCTTCCCCAAAACTTTTCTTCTCACATTAAATGTTCTAAAAATAAAATGAAACATTATTTTTGGTGGGTAAGGTTTTCACTTGAATCTTGATTTTTTACTTTCTCAACAACTTTAGAAGTCTTAGATTTTACTATTAAAGATTTGTTCAAGTTTTAATTTATCTTTCTTAAGGAAATTTCAGACTCAAGAAGTTTTGATTGAAACTTGTTAACTTATTATTCCTTAGTTTCCAAATACTTACTGTGTTCTTCAACCGTCTTTCCATGTTTATACATTTTATGTTTATAACATAATATATCTTGGATATATTGTTATTTTTACATTAAAAACGCATTATCAACTTCAATAACATTTCCACCATATTTATTTATCATTTTTATTTCTTTCTAGATATTTTTATTTTACTAAAGACACACAATAAGTTCTATTATAAGATGATATTATCTGTAAGTTTCTTTACTTTCTTCTTCTCCACTATTTGAGGAGTCTTCAATTTTCTCAATTTTTTCAATTAATGTTCTATCCTTTTCTAAAATTTTATCTTATGAAGAATCATTTTCCGTTGAGTTTGATTCATCTTTATTATTAAACATAATTAATTTGTTCCTCATAAACTTGTTATTATATTTTTTGGATGACTTTTCCTCTTTAGAACTTTTATTAAACTTCTTCCTTTGAGGATTTTTATTAGAATCATCTCGATATTCTACAAAATATTATTGGTAAAATTCATAGAAAAATGTCCAATTCTACCACACTCCAAACATTTTGAAGAAAATTTACCTCTATACTTTTCTCTTCCTCTTTGATCATTATTAGGTATAAGAGACATGATTTTATCATTCAACTCACCATCCTCTTTATATTTAGAATCACAAGGATCAATAGCTTTAAAACCTTGAATCCTCATTTTTCTAATAGCTTCAAAAAAGTTGTAATATTTTATCTTCTTTTTGAACATTGTATATTTTCTCATTTCACAAGTAAAAATAAATTTATGCAATTCATCAATAGATAATTAATATATATCTTCTAAAGTATAAATTTTAGAATCAATCTTGTTCAGAACGTTTCCCACAAGTTTCTTTACTATTGTAGAATCTTCCCTAAATTCACCAATCCTTTGATGTTTCAAAAAATTACATTTACGTCATTGAATTACTACTAAATAGCTTCTTTGTATCTCATTTTTATGTCATAAAAATTACTATTCCATATTTATATCTTTGATTCCTTCACTTTAGTATTCTATTCAAAAACACTTTGAAGCTTTTCCCACATAGTATTTGAATTTTTGAGACCCATCCAATTCATATAAAAATTTTATAACAGATACATAAAATAACATTCCTAGATTTTCCATCAACTTGAATATTTCTATTATCAACAAAATTCACCAGGGGATCTTTCTCAATAGGTGGAAACCCAATTGTACCAACATCGATGACTTTCCGACTAAGAGATAAGAGATAACATATATTTTTATTTTTTCATCCATAATATTTTTTACATAAAACATATGAATTACTCTACTATTTAAATAATTTATATTATACATGATAAGAATTCAACCTTCCCCCTGATACCAATTGAATTTACAAAAGATTGAACAACAACTAAGAGTGTGGGTGGGGGGGGGGTGAATCAGTTGTTAATGTTTTGTAAGTTTCAATAATTTTAGAAAATTAACCCATACAAATTGTTAAATTTTATCACCATATAACATTATAGTAAATAATCATGCATGAAAAAGTTGGAAAGAAAGTAAAACACTTGAAATTTACAAGGATTGACCTCAGTGTGAGAACCTTCATCCTTTCCATAGCCGATCCCATGGGTTTATGGAAATTCACAATAATTAATCCATGATAAAACTTGTATGAAATATAAATTAGAGACATTATATATCCATATATGAGTGATTATACTAACTCCCATCAATTTACAAAGTTTTATAATAAATAATTGATCCACAAAATAAAAGATAATAAAAATATTTACTCCTCAAATCTCTATCTCAAAGCTCAGTATGATGAACATGGGTCCAATTGCCTTGGTATGATTAGATCATTATGATGAACTCATCAAAATTAAGTTCTTACGATTAACCCTTTTCTCAAGCTTTAATACTAAATTTTTTCTCAACTGCTCAGTTTTATATTCCTAAGTCTAATAAGAAAACTTTTAGCTATCTGATATTTTAACAAGATATCTATCTAGAATGTAACTCTTACTCAAAATAAAAAGTTCTCCACCTTTTTTACTCATGAATAGGTTTCAAATTATGAATGTATTGTGTGTCTATTTATAGGAATCCTATAATGGAAAAGGTGTAAAAATGGAAAAAATTTCCTGATAACACAAAATAAAAAACTATGAGATCTATGCATATTTGAATTTCAGTTTTCTGAACTTAAATTATTCACTATTCATAGGTAATCTTCTTGAGTCTTCTCCATAATCAGTCTTCCCAGAATCCCTAATTTTTCTTTAATATGAAGGAACATCCTCTTCTCATTCCAAATTTAATTTCCTCATCAGAGTTAGTCAGATTGAATTTCTTTTTCAGAGTCATTATGATTGAATTTTCTTCTCAGTGTCAATCTATTGTACTTTCCTTCTCAGATTTAGTTCTACCGACATTCCTTTTCAGACTTAGTTTGATTGAATTTCCTCCTTAAAGTCAGTCTATCTAAATTTATTCTGTAGAGTTAGTCCGATTGACTTTCCTTCTCAGAGTCAGTCTGATGGAACTTCCCCAGCATCAGTTTTATGGAATCCTCATAATGATGGAATTAACATTATGATGGAATTTTAATTATGATGGAAATTACAGTCTGCAACTTTGAAATTATTCAAAACTCATCAGATATAACTCATTCAAAATTCAAAAAGCTTTTATTCCCGATAATTTTTAATCTGATGCAAACTTCTTCTTGACTCATAGAACCGATACAATCATTATGATTCCACCATTTATTCAAAATATTTTATCATGAATATTTTCATGATTTACAAGAACTTAAAGATTGGAAAATCACCTTCTAACTTATATAACAAAGTATTATAACTTCCCTTACTTTTATTACTTTCTTTCTTTCTAACCAAAACTCAATATGATTGACTGCACCTATTCTCCCCATTTTCTCCATAAGGATTTCATCATAAGTGTTAAAAAATAATTATGATATTTGAGAACTAAAAACCATAAAATAATCACCTAACTTAAGATTATAAATTAAAGAACATTTTAACTCATGACTTTATATTTTTAGAACAACTCTATTAATAACATAAATTTTGACCAATTCTTTATACTGATAAACCTGAGTCTGGTGATCAGTGTTGACTTTTTTTAGCATTCATCTTCCTGAAAACTTTTACATTCGGTACTTCATAGTCCAAACTTCTGCATTTGGAAAATAAATTTCTCAAAATCAAAACCTTTCTCTCCCTTTATGGTTGGGTTCAATCACTCATCAACTTTCACATATTTTTTCAAAAACATTCTTCTATAAAAATATTAGTTTTGAAAAAATAAAAAATTTGTTAAAACAAAACATAATAATGGTTCTTCAGTAATGGTATTATAAAATTACTTGTATTTATAAAAAAATAAGTTTTAGTATATTTAATGGTTTTTAAATTATTATCCTTGGGAAAAAAAGTAATATGGACATCAATTTTATGACAGTAGCTCAAAACAGTTGAGATTATTAACACCTGATGTTGAAAAGATATTACAATAATCCAATAGATGAAGAGAATTGTTATCAATGAAGAGTATTAATAGAATTATATATGTAATTGTTTCTGAAATAAGTAACTAATTTTTTTATCTTTATGATACAAGAGGTAAAATCGTTCTTTGTAAATTATGGGTAATGGTAAGGGACTTGGTAAATCAAAATCCTTTTTTTGAGTTACAAATTTTCTTATAAAACATCATATTTTCAATAATTTTCATTTTGAATGATGTTTGTTTTTTATTTATAGGGGAAAAAATAGTTTTTGGACCAAAATCAATTTCTTGTAATGCATTCTTTCCATTTCTCTTAAAAACATAGGGGAATTTTTGAACATGGTTGTGTAACTGTGACTTTACAATAATGAATACACATTGTTTTCAAAAAAAAATCTTTTCCTGATTTGGTTCTCATTTTATTCAAGTGGTCTATCCCTAATGTAGTGATGATTTATATTTTATTACATTATGAAACCTTATGGATAATGAGATTTTGATATCCAATTATTTACTAAGTTCATATTATGTGATATGTTTAAGAACCCCATTATTGTTTACATGGATTATTTGTGTTATGTTTATCAGTTTTTTAAGTGGGACACATATGTGTGGATGATGATAGGTGGGGTCCAATATCACCCTCTTATGCACTACTACATGATTATATGTCATGAGATATGAAAAATAGGAAATAATAGGTTTATTCTAAAAGGAATAGACATAAGGGGTTTGCTCACATTTTTCAAGTGTGGATATAATGAGGTTTCTCACAAAGGTGTGGGAATAATGGGTTTCTCACACATGTTTTCCTATGATTATAAATATTCCACATATTCAAATTTATCAAGTTATGACACATTTATATGTTTTTTATCATTTCATTCCAAGTGTGAAGAGGAATTTTATTTTAAAGAAATTCCATGTTAACATGATTATTCCTTTTAATGTATCCTTAACCTTATTTCAGGTTCATATGTTATATGTTTTTTATTTTTTGTTTTCTTAATGATCATTTTATTATCTTATGTGTACCCATTATGTTTTGGTCTTATCGTACTTTGTATTATGATATCTTATTGAGATATTTATTTTTTCCTTACACTCTCCTGATGCTTATGATATATATTATACCCTAATATTTTATTGTATGTATCCTCTAAAATAAATTCAATTTATTCAATAGCTTACATTGTGAAAATGAATCGTGATCTACTATTAAATATTAACCTGACCATAAGAATAGTAATATTACCATTAGGAATAGTAATATGGTTATTATAATAATAAAAACACATATGATAATATAAATAAAATTTAGATATCTCATAAATGAAAATAAGAGATATTTATAACATGGAATAAGTAAATAAATGTTTTAAAAATTAAAAAGAAAGGGTTGGTATTTTTTTGAAACGTTAATGTTTATTGAAAAATTTAATATTATTTAAAATAAAATTTATTTTCATAAAATAAATTCATGAATTAAGTTTTTTTATTATAATTATAAGATAATTTTATGAGACAATAATTAATTTTCCAAAGTGTAGTAAAATCAATATTTGTCGAATAAATGATGATTGTAATTTGAAATTAAATTTCTTAAATTTAGAATATTATTTTTAAAAAATTTAGTCCATTTTTTAATTCTAAAATTTTAAAAATTCTTATGGTGAATTTTTTGTATTTTTCTAAAATTGTTGAATTTTTGGGGAATAGTGAAATATGATATTTTATGGTATTTAACAATATAAGTAAATAAATGAATTATTGAGTTGTGGATGATTCATGGATGAGGTAAGTGCTAATTAATTTGAATGAACATGATATATTTACTATATTTATTCACGAGAATCATTACTATTGATATTCTTGAACCAAAATAATAAAAAAATGAATAAAATAATCAAGAAAGACCCATCTCATCCACTATAAATAGCACCCTCACCACCCATTCTAATCACACCTTGTAATAATTAAATATGTTCTAAATTCTATCTATTTACCTTCCAAAGCCTCTTCCCCACGCCCAAGACCTACTAGTCTTACCAAAAGATAAATCCAAGTTTCTTAAAGATGTTCCTAAGGGGACGACATTCAAGATGTAAAATCCACATTCTTTATATTTTAATTTATTTTCTTTTCTTATCATCTCCTCACCTTCCTTATAAATAGTTTCATGGTAAATAAATTATCACATATATACTAGAATTTTATTTTTATAATTGAATATCAATCATCAAATCTCTCATATTCCCCTTTTATCTTAAAAATGAAATTATCATCCTTAATGTGCCGATTCACCACCTTCATGGATGTAGATTTTTTGTTTTCCTTTAACACCTTCAAGGATTGTCATAAAAATATTATTGTGGTTAAATAATATTTTTATAAAAATATTATAACTTAGATCATATTTTGGAACCAATATATATACATAATGTTAAATAATAAATGAAAACTAGTTCATGATAGTCGTAAAACCCGCCAAAATAAATTTAATCATTTTTAACAACATTTTATCTAAAGAGACATCCTCATACCATATAAAAAATGATAAATAAAACCATTTAAAATTATGTAAGTTCATTAATACTAAATAATTTCACTTATGGATTTTTTCTTCCATTTTACAAGAACTCCCATAATTATAAACAAGGGAACCAACCATAAAACTGTGAAACGAACGCTCCCAGAAGAACGAAATTAAAAATTATAAATCATTATAATAACAATAAATAAACTTAATAGAATTATAATGAATAAAATATTTGTTTAGTGGGTTTTTAATTAATTAATTAATGAATCTAATTTTATTATACAAGACAATATGTACAAGTGAAAAACTCTTTCGGACATAAGCTAAGGGTTTTTTCATCTCACTTTTAAATCTGTGAGATATATGCCTAATTCACTAATTATTTCTTATGTATGGTGAATGTATACTTACATTTTACATATTAGTTCATGAATCTAATTATATTCATTATATTTAATTTTTTATTTGATAAATATTACTTTTATTGTGTAAATGATTTGACTGATTCGAAAGTAGTAAATATTTTTCATCTCACTTTAATTTCTATGGGATATATACCTTGTTCGTCACTTATTTCCTTTGTGCACTACCGATTTTATTTTTGATAATAAATCATTAAATATTTCATTAAATATCAATATTTATTGTATTATGGAAATGATTATTATCTAAGAATTATACTATTTTTACATATGGTGTTTTATTTGAATGTTATTTTATTAACTTGTAAAATATTGATAAATTTGTTTCCTCTAATCAATACATATATTTTGATAATTCATAATTTCATGAATTAAATCTATTTATGAATAATTCTTTGTAGCTAAAGTGATGGGTGGGGCCCGAAATTATATATCCCTTCGATGCATTGAAGGGTCTCATGAGACAAATCAGTGGGTGATAAACCCTTGTCGTTTTTTTCTAATAAGAATCAGAAGGGTTTCTACCCATAGAATTAATCTATCTTGTAAAAGGATTTTATGGTAGTGGTTCATATGCTAGATACATTTCATCCAATAATTAATAATTTCCTTCATTCAGTATTCAGTTATTACAATCCCTGAGATTTTCACTATGAAAAAATCTATGGATGCATTTTAATTCTAAGATAATTGATTAAATGACATGTGTTTATCAGTTATTTACCTTTCCATATTGATTATTATTAACTTATTATTGATTAATGATTATACCATATATAACCCTTATTGTTCATTTGAGATCACCCTTTTTTTTCCTTCCATAGGTTATGAGGTTGAAATATTTAAATAAGTGTCAAGGAAGCAATTTATGTTACTTTGTTATGTTCTATGTTTAACTAAAAATGTAATAAGGGAACCATGTATGTGAATAGTTGTTAAAAACTACTAAACTGATCAATACATAATGATTTTATCTCTTGTATCTATTCCAATGTAACAAAGTAAGGATCCAACTCTGAGATACCAAGGTTGGGGTCTTTACAGTTGGTATCAGAGCAGGTTTAGTAGAAACCTTGGGAACTAAATGTTAAATAAATGTGAGATTTATAATAATTCTTTATAGTTTTTTTGGCTCAATAATCATGATGATTATGAGAGAATTCAGATAGTTCCATTATTTAGTGATGAATCCTAATGAAATAAAGGGAATCAATACCCACAAAAATGTAGGGATTTCCCTAGCAAGAAAGTTAACATAATTTCTATTGGATCTGAGAAGATCATGACCATATTAAGATAACATAATAAGTTTATGTAAATTAAACATACTACACCTATGTTTGATCATTTCATGTAGAAAAATACCCCATCTTTTAGTGGGACTACAAACCCAGTGGTTGTTGAGAAATGGATCAAGTCCCTTGAAAAGATATTTATTACATTGGGATGCAATGAAAATGAAAAGGTAGTACTAGAAGTATATTGTCTCAAGGGATATTCTGATAAATATTGGTTGTTGATCCATAATACTATGGAGGAAGGTGAAATATAACACATGGAATTTAGATCTTTTAAAGTGACATTCTTCATTAAATATTTCTCTCATGATCAATGAATTTAAATGAAGAGAATATTTCTCAGCTTAAAGAAAAAGGAATAAGTGAGTATTTGAAAGTGTGAGGATAAATTAACAAGAATATCCAGGTATTATATACATTAAATATATAATTTAGAGAGAAATATGGATCATTTATTTGATGTCCATAACACAAACCTCTGAAGGGATCTGTTTTCCAAAAGTTTTTCATCATATGATGAAATATTACTCTGTTCCATCAAAAGAGAGAAATAATTTTCAGGATCTAATATATTCAAAGGAAATAAAAGGGAATGATATTTTTACTAATATCCATGAAAAAGGTAAAGCACCAAAAAAGAAAAAGGGAATGAAGTGTATTCAATCTTGTGAAAATTGTGGGAAGAAACATCTAGGAAAATGCCTGAAGGGAACAAGAGTGTGTTACAAGTGTAGAGATAAGGTTCATATGTATCTTGAGTTAAAGGGGAAACAAACTAATGATATATTGTACTTCAACTACAAAATAAATGGTGAATTATTCAAACTAATTTCCCAAGCATCAAGGTAATCTACCATAGAAGAGGTCAAGGGGAGATGGGGAAGCTTATGTGATCACTACAATTGAGGTAGAAGTACCCAATGATGTGGTTGAAGGTATATTAATCCTATCTTAAAATTTATCTAATATTTTTTTTGATTTATGATCATCACACTATTTTATATATAACTAGTTTTGTGAGAAAATTATATATTTCCCTTTTTATTTAATAAGGGATTTTTAATTAAAAACTCCCAAGGAAAGTCTCATCACAATAAAGATGTGTCAAAAAAATCCATATTATAGAATATATATATGATTTATTTTCTGACCTTATCATCATACCAATGTTTTAATTTTATATAATCTTCCATATAGACTCGATTTCAAAATATGATATGAAAATTTATTGCAAGAATAGGGAAATTACAATTATCAAGGAGGATGTAGAATTCGTTATCTTTAGAGAAGAAAATTCATCATCTGATTATTATCTAGATCCACCCATAGCAACTCTAATGAATAAAAACATTAGAGTGTAAGAGAAAACAACATCTAGGGATGAGGAAAGAAATATTCAAAATGGGTATGCACTAATGTATAGGAATACATTGATGTATTTCTTATAAAATTACATGGACCCCCTATAGTGTGAAGTTGAGTTTAATATTGACTTAATCCCTGATGCAAAACCAATATCAAAGAATACTTATTGAATGACCAATTTGAAATTAGCAGAGAAGAAAAAAAAAGGGAGTTGAGTAATAAGGAATTTATTCCCCCCAGTGTTTCTCCATGGGGAGGCCATGTTCTCATTATTATGAAGAAAGTTGGATCCATGAGTCTATGTATTGACTGTAGAGAAATAAATTCTATTAAAATAAAGAAAAATAATATTATAACTCACATTGATGATTTATTAGATCAACTTCATGGAGCTAAATATTTTTCAAATATTTACCTTCGTTATGGGTGTCATGAATTGTGAATAAATAAGGAAGATATTTTGAAGACAACATCCTATAGGATCCATAAAACCTATACTTATTCCAATGTGGAAGTGGGATAATATTACAAAGTAATTTTTAAAAGGACTACCAAGGAACCCTAGAAAGAATGATGTGATATGGTTTATTATTGATCACTTTAAAAAATAGGATTTTTTTTTATAATAAATGATTTACCTCTTCAGTCCCTAATAAAACTCTATATTAATGAATTTATAATACTTTATGGTGCACCTATATCGATTGTGTATGATCAAATATTCATTTTATATCAAACATTTTGAAGAGTATTCAAAAGGATCCAGATACCAAGCTTCATTTGAGCACTACCTACCATCCAAAAAATAAATAACAATATAAATGGACTATTCAAACATTGGAATACATGTTAAGATCATGCTCACTTTACTTTCAAGGTATGTGGGATCAATATTTACCTTCAGTATAGTTTTCCTATTATAACAATTTTTATTCAAGTATTCAAATGGATCTATAAGAAGCATTATATAGAAAGAGATGTTATATTCCAACTTTTTGGGATGAATTTGGTGAAAATAAACTTGTAGGACTAGAACTTAATGAATAAAAATGATAAAGTTAATGAATATTAAGAATCATATTAAATTTTCTCAAAGTAAGAAAAACGTTATGTTGACAACCGAGGAAATGATTTGAGTTTTAAGTGGGAGATCATGCCTTTCTAAAATTAACTTTATGGAATGGTGTCATAAGGTTCAGTAAGAAATGGAAACTAAGCCCCATGTACATAAACATTTAAAATTATAGAAAGAATTGGAGTAGTAGCTTAGAGATAAGAAATGACACCAATTATATCCAAAGATCATGATGTGTTCCACATATCATTATTAAGAACATACATGTCAAACCCAATTCCTGTACTCACCAAGAAATAAATATAACTAGAACCTGATTTGTCTTACTATGAAGAGGTTATTTATATTTTTGACACTAGAGAGAAGGTATTGAGAAATCAGATGACTTGATTGGTGTTGGTTCTTTGGAGAAACCATAAAATGGAAGAATCAACATTGTAACATGAGGATGTTATAAAGAAGAACCAACCTCATCATTTTAGAAAGTATTATTCATGATTTTTTAGGATGAAATTTCCAAAGGAGGGATGAAAATAACACCCCATGTTTTTACGCTATATATCTTCTGAAATAAATTCAATTTATTTGATAACTTTTGTTGCACAAACAAATCATGATATACTATTAAATATTGATATAACCTATGGAATAATTACATGACCACTGATAATAGTAATCTAGTTTTTAGAATAATGACATCAACCATTAAATTATAAATAAAATTTAGGTATCTCATAAATTAAAATCTGATATATTTATACCCTTGAATATGTAAATAAATGTTTTAGAAATAAATTTTTTTGTGTTGGTATTCTTTGGAACATAAATTTTTATTGAAAATTATATAATGATTTAAAAGAAAAATGCTTTTCATAAAATAGATACACCAATTAATATTTTATTTTATTATAATTATTAAATAATTTTATAAGACCGTAATAAATTTTTCATAGTGTCGTAAAATCAATTTTTATATTAAAATTATTATTATTAGATTTTTTTTTATAAAAATGAGTCCATCTTTAAAATCTATATTTTTAAAAATTGTTAGGGTGGATTTTTTGTATTTTTCTAAAATAGTTGAATTTTTGGTGAAGAGTGAAGTGATGTAATTTATGGAAATTAACATTATAAGTTAATAACTGAATTATTGAGTCATGGATGATGGATTTATGTGGTAAGAACTTGTTATTTTGAACCACCATGCTCTAATTACTTTATTTAGTCATGGTAATCATCACTATTGATATTCTTGGGCCAAAATAATATACAAAGGAATAAAATAATTAAAAAACACCCCTCTCCTCTAGTATAAATACCACCCTCACCACCCATTCTACTCACAACTTCTAAGATTTGGACATTTTATAAATTAATCCCAATTAACTTCCCAATCCTCTTAACCACGTCTAAGACCTTATTTTGTTACCAAAATACCAAATCCAAGTGTGTTAAAGGGGTTCCTTAGGAGACAACATTCAAGAGGCAAAATCCTCCCTTTTATTTTAATTTAATTATTTTCTTATACTCTCCTCACACACCATATACAAAGTTTCATGATAACTACAATATCATAGATATACTGTAATTTTATTGTGCTGATGTAATATCTATATTCAAATCTCTCTTCCCCTTTTATCTTAAAAATGAAAACATTGTCTGTGATGTTCCGATTTACCACATTTATAGATGATATTTTTTGGTTTTCCTTTACCACTATAATGGCTATTCATAAAACCATTATTATGTTTAAATAATTTTTTAATATAAATATTATAACTTTTATCATATTTGGGAACCAATATATATACTTAATGTTAAATAATAAATCAAAACTAGTTCGTGTTGGTCATAAAAACCACCAAAATAAATTAAAACATTTTCATCAATGTTTTATCTAATGGGTCATCCTTATACCATAGAACCAAATTATATATGATACCTTTTAATATTTTATAATTTCATTAATACCAAATAATTTCACTTCTATAGTTTTTCTTCTATTGTAGGCTACACCAAGATTATCTTACTCTATACGCAACACCGTTACATTTCATACTTTAGTTTTTAAAGATAATTTTTGGTATTCCTTTTTACAATGTGGGTTTCTATGAGAGAAAATCTCATGTAATAAACCATTTATAACCCCGATGAATTTCGAGGGCAAAATTAATTTTAAGGGGGGTAGAATTTAACACCCCGAGATTTTATGAGATATATTCTTTTTAGTTTCTTTCATATATTATATTGTACTCTACACCAAGATTATATTACACTATACACAACACCATATTAGCTTTTAGTATACGCAACACTATTCTTGGATTGTGTTACACACAATTTCAAGTTTGTTTGATAGTAGTTATTATACGCAACAGTGAATGTATATATATATATATATATATATATTTATTCAATGTATAAATGAAATATGGTTGGATTCTATTATACGCAAAAACAAAGGAGTCTTGCACTACATGCAACCCTGACTTGGCTTGCGTTACACGCAATCACGACCTTCCTCGATAGCGTGTGTTGTATGCAATACCGGGTTTCACTAAACAACGATATATGGTTATAATATTATTATGAACTATCCATTATGAATAGTGTTAAATAAATTTTAAATTTTATAACATTATCATTCATCTTACACGTTTTCTAGAACATGGTATGTGAACAAAATAAATATTTCGGGTAAAATAAGAATTTTTCAAAAAATGCAGTTTTGCTGCCATTTGATGGTGCACCCACATTAAATTTAGTTCTTGAAATGTTTATAAGTTCAATTTTACAAAATAAACTTCTACTTTTGAATCAGGATATAAAAATTTACATTGGATAAACTTTTTTTTTCTTCTGAAAATGTTCTTATTTCGATGAATAGTAAAAACACGCTAATTTTTTTTCTTAAAAACAACTTTTTTCATCGAGATAATTTATATGGATAAATTATAATAGTAAATTGTTTTAAATTATAAATAGAATATATTTTTACCATTTAATATAATGTATGTCATTAGCATTGATTTATATTGAATTTGCAGGTTAAATAAATTCAATCTTTTGCAATGTTTTAAACAAAAACCCGTTTTTTTGACAACGGGATTAATTTTAAATTAATTACTGTAACTTCTGTGTTTTTAATTTGAAAAAATTCCTTCCATTTTTGGAATAATTAGGTAATTTTTTTTAATATGCTACTTTTTATTTTTGGGCATTATGAATAGTAACTATGGTAAATTTTATTTACCACAGTTAAAGGTAAATTAGGTAATTAAGGGTAAAAATAATATTATAAAATTACCCTAAAACTTGTATTAATGTAATTGGATGATTATATTTCTTCCTAAGGCATATTTGGGTTGATATGTAATCCATTGGAACCAACTTAGATGTGATTAAGACCTTTAATTTATTTTATTTTAAAGAAAGTGAAATATGTCTCACTCAAACTTTAATAACTGAATTATTTTTTATATAAGGTTATACAGAATATAATTTCAATTATAAATACTAATTTGAAATATAAAGTTTTTATCTTTATCATGGTAATTTATTTGTAATTTTTCAGAAATATTTAATTACCTTAATAGCTTATACATTAATGATGTAGAAATTATTTATTTAGTGAAAAATCAAAAGTATAGTTTTTATTAAAATAATAATACCTATCAAAAGGTCCACAAACTTGACCAAAACTTGTTTTTCTAGTTTAGATATACCCTAAACATATAAGGGTAGATTTTTGGACCATTTGGATCCTTATAAAAAAGATTAGGACATTTATATTATTTTATTTTAAATGATGTCAAAGATGTCACCTTCATAATTTAATAAATATAAAAATTTAAATGTTGTGATTTTAAGATAATAAATTCGAGTAAAAATATCATTATGAAATTTATTATAGTTATATTAATCATAGTATTTTATTTATAATTTTTATACAACTAATAAGTATATTAAATGATTATACAAAAATGATGTTGTAATTGTTTTATTAAGAGAAATATCAAATAAATGGTTTTATAAATATTAAAATAAACATTATGTGAACTAATTAATGTTCTACACAAATTTTATAGATTAATATGACATTTTATTAATCTATTAAACATTTTTTTTGAATATATCCTCTATTTGGATTTTATTTAAATTCAAATATTTTAATAGTGTCAAAATTAACACTATTGTTATTTTATAAAAATAACATATTATTAAATTGTTTAAAAATCACATTAAAATTTAAAAATTAAAAATTTAAATTTATATGGTCTAAAATGTCATTAAGTAACCGATTATGGATAATTCACAACACATAAATAATTATTTATAACAATTTAAAATTTAGAATATTATTACTTCAAATAAGATTAAATAAATTAAATAAGGACAAATCAAATTGATAAGGTTTAAAATAATTTTCCAAAATGTCTAAATTTGATTGGTTGATGATATTAAAACCATATATAACCTCATATACAAATTTGAGTCACTTTGGAAGTTTTTATGTGGGGTTTGAGTTTATTATAAATTAATATTTTTGAGGATTCCAAAAGTGTCCCTTTCTTCCCTTATAAAAGGGAACCTCCTCCCTGTCCTCTTCACAACACTTTGAGCTTTCATGCTCGACCAAACCCTACCCATTCATCTTCTAAACTTCCATTGAAACATCTTGGAGGTTCTGGTCTTCTCAAAAGACCAACTCTAGTCCCTTAAGAGGAATCTTAAAGGAGGTGCGTCGAAGAAGAGGTAATCTCTTCTACCGATTCTTTCAAGTTTATTTCCTCTTAAAAATCCTCTTCTTTAGTTGTTTCATTGTAAAGTAATAAAATCAGTATCACTAATATACTCATATGATATTATAAATATGAAACAACCCCATTTCACCTTCTATCCATCCTATGGAAAATGAAATCACCGCGCGTGCGTACATACGAAATACCATCTCGACGCTGTGGTGTAATCAGTGTTTCCACCACCACCTTAATTGTATGGTCATAATGGTGTAAAGAATAACTATATATGGTTATTATAACATCATACTAATTCTGATATATTATATCATCCACTCCAATTCTATTCAATAATTATGGGAAAGATATCATCGCTCGTGCGTACGTACGGACTACCGTCTCCACGAACGCGATGAGATTCATTTTCCATGATTGAACATTAAAGTATGATTATAAAGTATATATAATAAATTCTCATGAAATATATTACATAATAATTATACTATGTTTATGTACATATATGTTTCATTTACTTAATTCCATTCAATTGAATAAGGAAACGAAAACAGTGTTCATTCGTACATATGGCCTACCGTCTCCATGAACGGTGTATTTCATTCCATTTATCGATCTATAATATATATTTATATGATGAATATATATTATATATAAATAATGTTTTAAATTCTGGAATTAAGTAAATCTAGATATAAGTAATAATATCAAGAACAATAAACCGAAACACGAAAGATAAATGAAACGATTTAACCCAAAACGTTGCTTTAACATAGAATTTACAAAAGAACGGGTAATATAAAGTCATAAGAGAACCATATATGATATAATAACAATGAATATGATTATTTAATAAGTTAATGAAATTATTTAAATCATTATACAGGAGGTTCAGATACATACGAAGCATATCGGACATAAGGTAAGGGAAAAATTTTCCAATCTCGTTTTTATCTGAGATTGTTTATTCGTAAGTATTTACTGGGGTTATATTTATCAACCATGTCCCTATTTTCTAAAAATGGTTTCATGTATGTTTAGATTCCTTTTTACACATTTTTTACTTTTACTACATGGTATGTAAGGAATCTTTCTTTTGTTTACCATACGAGGTACTTTTTGACTTTTCTGGCAAAAGTACGAGAAGAATGATTTTTTTAACTTATACGGCATGAACGGATTTTTACGGTTTTATAACGCCATATTTTCATGAATCTTACTCTAAAATCTTTCATGAATATTTTGAACAAAATACTTTTCTTTTAAAATTGCATGGAATTTTGTAAAATGAAAATGATTTTGAAGAAGGAAAGATATTTTACTCTAGAATTCATTTCAAGTGTTTTATCAAAACCATTTTGCATCTAAGATGACATTATTTCATATGTTTATGTTTCAAGTATAATGTATCTATGATTTACATGGTTTCAAATTTCTTATTATGAAATAATATTCATTTGTTTTATATGAATTATGTTATGATGGGATGATGTTTATGAAACCCATTTTATTCTTTGGGTTATGATGAATGATTTATGTTTATGTTGTAGAACACGTAAGAATGATTTCATTATGAGATGGGTGGGACCAATATACCCCTCCAATACATTGGGTAAAGATTTATATCTCTTGATATAGACATGGCTTGAATGACAAGTTAATCCAGTTCAGTGATACAGGACTGGAATGAGGAGTGAAATCAATTTTGAAAGGGACTTTGTCCACTAAGATGGTCTTGGAAGCAATGCCTTGGCTACTATGGAAATCATGACATGTGCTTAATTTTTTCCACAATTACATGTTTTATTCCCATTCTATTTTATCATTTTGAATTTTTCTTTATGATCTATACCTTACGTACTTCCAGGTTTTATATCATTGCTCAAGATTTTGATGTTTAGACATTATGTTCATGTTTTTAAGTTCAAATATATATGGTTTGTTTTATTTTATCCATGATTACACTTACTGAGCATTTGAGCTCACCATTTATATGTTTTCTTTTCCCCATGATATAAATAAAGGTTTTTGGTAAGAAAACAAAAGGGGAAGATCTTTATGGGATATGTTTAAGATCTTTCACCATGATTAGAATATTATGTTCTGAGTTTCCAAAGACACTAAACTATTACGATCCTTGAGTGTTGGTTTTTGTTATTTATTAATTATTCCCCAAAATTAATGTAATGTCCATGTACGTCAAGCTTTGGCTCTCTACAGTTGGTATCAGAGGAATGGTTTAGTCAAGCTTTGGAAACTAGGATGCCAAAAATTTAGTGATATCCCTAGAGATATTTCTAAGGTATGTCTAGGTATGTCTCTAAGGTTAATTATAAATATAGATTATAGTCTTATAATTATGGTAACGATATTATAATTAAACCTAAGATGTTAGATATTGAAGGTACTCCCCCTTGATTATAATTTTTTTCTCTCACACTATTTTCTTTTGGGTTTTAGAAAATGGCTAGAAACAAGAAGATTCATGATAATGGAGGATATGATGGACAATTGAATGATATACTTGATGAGCAACCAAATGAAATTGGATCTGAAGGTCCACATATCATTATTATTCCTAATCATCAATCTCATAATATTATCAATAATCTCAACTTTGGTAAGTTTCCTGACTCATATAATAAGAGAAAGATGGAGTTTTATGATGATCATAGAGGAAATAAAGTTCAATTTACCTCATGTAATCATGTGGGTAGAGGCATCAGGGAGAATGTTTCAAAAGAAATGGAAGATGATTTGGGTTGGGAAAAGAAGGAACCAAATCCAGTAATTTTAAAGGAAAAGGTTTAGTTAACACCATGGACAAGGATAATGGTATTGCTAAGACATCAACAACGGTTAAATGTTTTAAATGTGGAATGTATGGGCATTATGAAAACCAATTACCTAAGGGAAAGTCTCATGAAGAGAATCAGCATGGTCGTATGGGTAGTATTTATATTTATGATGCTGAAGAGAATACTAATGATATGTGAGATGAAAGAATTGTTCCAGATTGGTCAATGGTTAAAGAAGGTAGTGGAATGATTACATGTTTATCAAGAGTAACGTTGTATAAATAATCTCATGGTACTATGGAATAAAGATACATCTAAGGATTGTTACACTATTTTTTTCCTTATTTTTTTGTAATTATTTGTTGAATGGTACCAGTAACCCTGAAAGGTTATTCTGATATTTCTGGAAAGCACCTAATATGCGCATAAAGATGGGATAAGGATATAATGAAATGTTTGATAGTATTAATGACCTGATGACTGATATAAGGACAATTTGATATCATGGTTTGAGTATATAGAATTTTCAGGATTTTGGTATGTGGAAAGAGTTAACTTTTGACAGAATTCATGATTTCACTATGGTTCTATGATAATTTAGGTTTCAAGAGAATACATGATTAAGGTATTCACATGTATGGAATGTGTTCAACAAGATATATCTTATGATATATGGGGGATAAATGATGGTATTTACATGCTCGGCAGATGACATTTATAGTAATTATTTTCATTATACTTAGAGCTTGGACAGAAGTATTTTGGATAAGCCTAAATATTGGAATGGATTATGTTGGACATAAGTTAGTATTGTTTAAGTCTAGAACTTTTTTTTATATTATTTATGGAATGTTATAATAATGTAGTTTTAGAAAAAGGACAACCTGCAAGACGAGCGAAAACCCATCGCATCGGACAAGGCTGTGGGAATCGAACGCACAACCGAAGTGAGACAAGACTTTATCGCCTACCAATGGCCTACAAGAAGTCCCTAGTTAGTATAAATTAGTTTTAATTTATTAAGTGGTATGATATATGAAGTATAAGTCCATTTTGGGAACCATATACGATTAATTTCACTATAGATGGACTTATATATATTTGATAACTTTTGCTAACCTTTTGTTTGAGACAGATGGAATGACCCATAATTATATCACATGATCTGATAACACTTCAAGAATGAAAAATTCAACTTCATTTCATTAATAGATTAAGAGGAAATTGTTCAAGGAACGAACAACAGTGAGATTTTACCGAAATAAAGTAAGTATTTCTTCTAATTCAAATTCTTCAACTTTAGGGAAATCATCTTGAAAAGCAAAAATTTTGTCCTAGTGTCCTCATATCCAATGAATCAGATGGTACCTAAGATCATCACAAATTTATGGCTTTGTGATTGTTGGCTTTATCATATCCATGTCCTCTACCACACTCCATCAGAACGTGATGGTTAGATTTCTCTTCCATATCCATATTTTCACAAATGTTATCCTATGTGGAAACCTAGTGATTAGTTAATTTGGGTAACGGTTACGTTTCATACTTTAGTTTTTAAATACAAGTTTTGGTATTCCTTTTTACGATGTGGGTTTCTATGAAAGAAAATCTCATGTAATAAACCATTTATAACCCCGACGATTTTCGAGGGAAAAATTCATTTTAAAGGGGGTAGAATGTAACACCCTGAGATTTTATGAGATATATTCTTTTTAGTTTCTTTCATATCTTCTATTGTACGCTACACCAAGATTATCTTTCACTATACACAACACCATATTATCTTGTAGTATATGCAACACTATTCTTGGATTTTGTTACACATAATTTCAAGTTTGTTTGATAGTAGTTATTCTACGCAACATTGAATGTATATATATATATATTCAATGTATAAATTAATTATGGTTGGATTCTGTTATACACAACAACAAAGGTGTCTTGCACTACACACAACCCAGACTTGGCTTGCATTACACGTAATCGCGACCATTCTCGATAGCGTGTGTTGTACGCAATACCAGGTTTCACTAAACAACAATATATGGTTATAATATTATTATGAACTATACATTATGAATATTATTAACTAAATTTTGAATTTTATAACATTATAATTCATCTTACACATTTTATAGAACATGTTATGAGAATAAAATAAATTTCTCGGGTAAAATAAGTATTTTTCAAAAAATGAAGTTTTGCCGCCTTTTGATGGCGCATCCACATTAAATTTAGTTTTTGATAGTTTTATAAGTTAAATTATAAAAAATAAACTTCTTCTTTTGAATCAGGATATAAAAATTTACATTTGATAAAGTTTTGATATTTTTCTGACAACGTTCTTATTTTGATGAACATTAAAAACACGCTAATTTTTACTTAAAAAAACTTTTTTCATCGAGATAATTTATATGGATAAATTATAATAGAAAATTGTTTTTAAGTATAAATAGAATATAGTTTTACCATTTAATATAATGTATATCATTATAATTGATTTTACATTGAATTCATAGGTTAAATAAATTCAATCTTTTGCAATGTTTAAAACAAAAACCCATTTTTTTCGACAACGTGATTAATTTTAAATTAATTACTGAAACTTCTGTGTTTTGAATTTGGAAAAATAGATTCCATATTTGGAATCATTAGGTCAAAATTATGTTAATAGGATACTTTTTATATTTGGGCATTATGAATAGTAACCATGGAAAATTTTATTTACCACAATTAAAGATAAATTAGGTAATTAAGGGTAAGAATAATATTATAAAATTACCCTAACACTTGTATTAATATAATTGGATGATTATATTTCGTCATAAGGAATATTTGGGTCGAAATGGAATCCATTGGAACCCACTTAGATGTGATTAAGACCTTTAATTTATTTTATTTTAAAGAAAGTGAAATATGTCTCACTAAAAATTTAATAATTGGTTTATTTTTTATATAAGGTTATACAGAATATAATTTCGATTATAAATACTCATTTGAAATATAAAGTGTTTTTCTTTATCATGTTAATTTATTTGTAATTTTTCAGAAATATTTAATTACCTTAATAAGATATACATTAATGATGTAGAAATGATTTATTTAGTGAAAAATCAATAATTTAGTTTTTATTAAAATAATAATACCTATAAAAAGGACCATAAACTTGACCAAACCTTATTGGTCGTGTGTATATATACCCTAATCATCCAAGGGTATATTGTTGGACCATTTGGATCCTTATAAAACAGATTAGGACATTTATATTATTTTATTTTAAATGATGTCGAAGATGTCACCTTCATAATTTAATAAATATATCAATTTAAATGTTGTGATTTTAAGATAATAAATTAGATTAAAAATATTATTATGAAATTTATTATATTTATCTTCATCATAGGATTTTATATTTAATTTTTATGCAACTAATAATTATATTAAATGATTATACAAAAATGATGTAGTAATTGTTTTATTAAGAGAAATATCAAATAAATGGTTTTATAAATATTAAAATATACATTATGTGAACTAATTAATGTTATAAAAAATTTTATAGATTAATATGATATTTAAGTAATCTATTAATCATTTTTTTTAATATATCCTTTTTTTTATTTTATTTAAATTCAAATATATGAATATTGTCAAAATTAACAGTATTGTTATTTTATAAAAATAACATATTATTAAATTGTTTAAAAATCACATAAAAATTTAAAAATTATAAATTGAAATTTATATGGTCCAAAATTTCATTAAGTACCCAATTATTGATAATTAACAACACATAAAAAATTATTTATAACAATTTAAAATTTAGAATATTATTACCACAAATAAGATTAATTAAATTAGAAAAGGATAAATCAAATTCATAAGGTTTAAAATAATTTTACAACATGTCTAAATTTAATGTTTTGATGATATTACAAACCTATATTACCTCATATTCTAATTTTAGTCACTTTGGAAGCTTTTATGTGGGGTTTGAGTTTATTATAAATTAATATTTTTGAGGTTTCCAAAAGTGCCCCTCTCTTCCCTTATAAAAGGGAACCTCCTCCCTCTCCTCTTCACAAAACTTTGAGCCTTAAATCTTTGAAAAATCCTTCCCATATATATTCTCAACTTCCCTAGAAACATTCTGGAGGTTCTGGTATTCTCAAAAAACAAACTCTAATCCCTTAAGAGGAAGCTTAAAAGAGGTGTGTCGAAGAAGAGGTAATCTCTTCTACCGATTCTTTCAAGTTTATTTCTTCTTCAACTTATTCTTCTTTAGTTGTATCATTGTAAAGTAATAAAATAAGTATAAATAATATACTTATATGATATTATAATATGAAATAATCACATTTCACCTTCTATCTATCCTCCGGAAAACGAAATCACCGCAGGTGCGTACGTATGGAATACCGTCTCCACGTAGTGGTGTAATCGGTTTTTCCACCACCACCTTAGTTGGATGGGTATAATGGTGTAAAGAATATACATATATGGTTATTATAACATCATACTAATTCTGAGACATTATATCATCCACTCCAATTCTATTCAATAATTATGGGAATGATATCATCGCTCGTGCGTACATACGGACTACCGTCGCCACGAACGCGATGAGATTTATTTTCCATGATTAACCATTCAAGTATGATTATAAAGTATATATAATAAATAATCATAAAATATATTACATAATAATGATACTGTATTTATGTACATATATGTTTCATTTACTTAATTCCATTCAATTCAATAAGGAAATGAAAACAGCGTTCATTCGTACGTACGACCTACCGTCTCCATGAATGATGTATTTCATTCCATTTATCGATATATCATATATGTTTATATGATGAATATATATTATATATAAATCATGTTTTACATTCTGGAATTAATTAAATCAGGATATAACTAGTAATATCAAGAACAAGAAACCGAAACACGTACGATAAATGAAACGATTTTAACCAAAACACTGCTTTAACATGGAATTTAAAAAAGAACGGGTAATATAAAGTCGTAAGTGAAACATATATGATATCATAAAAATGAATATTATTTTTTAATAATTAAATGAAATTATTTAAATCATTATACAGAAGATTCAGATACATACAAAGCATATCTTACATAAGGTGAGGGATAACTTTTCTAATATCGTTTTTATCTGAGATTGTTTATTCGTAAGTATTTACTGGGGTTATATTTATAATCAATGTCCCTATTTTCTAAAAATGGTTTCATGTATGTTTAAAGTCTTTTTTACCCATTTTTTTCATTTACTACATGGTATGTAAGGAATCTTTATTTTGTTTACCATACGAGGTACTTTTGGACTTTTCTGGAAAAAGTACGAGAAGAATGATTATTTTAACTTATACGGCATGAACAGATTTTTATGGTTTTATAACACCTTATTTTCATGAATATTATTCTACAAGATTTCAAGAATATTTTCAACAAAATCCTTTTCTTTTAAAATTTCAAGGCATTATTTAAAAAGAAAATTATTTTGAAAAAGAAAGGATATTTTCCTCAAGAATTCATTTCAAGTGTTTTATCAAAAACATTTTCCATCTAAGATGACATTATTTCATATGTGTATGTTTCAAGTATAATGTATCTATTATTTACATGGGTTAAATTTTCTTATGATGAAATGATATCCATTTGTTTTATATGGATTATTTTATTATGGGATGATGTTTATGAAAACCATTTTATTCTTTGGGTTATGATGAATGATTTATGTTTATGTTGTGGCACACGTAAGAATGATTTCATTATGAGATGGGTGGGACCTATATCTCCCTCCAATACATTGGGTAAATATTTATATCTCATGATATAGACATGGCTAGAATGAAAAGTTAATCCAGTTCAGTGATACATGACTGGAACGAGGAGTGAACTCGATTCAGAAAGAGAATTTGTCCACTAAGATAGTCTTGGAAGAAATACCTTGGATACTATGGAAATCATAACATGTTCTTAATTTTTTCCACAATTACATGTTTTATTACCATGATATTTGATCATTATGAATGTTTCTTTATGATCTATGCCTTACGTACTGCCAGGTTTTATGTCATTGCTCAAGATTTTGATGTTTAAACATTATGTTCATGTTTTTAAGTTCAAATGTATATGGTTTGTTTTATTTTATCCATTCTTACCGTTACTGAGCATTTGATCTCAACCTCTATATGTTTTATTTTCCCCATGATGTAAAGAAAGGTTTTAGGTAAGAAAAAAAGGGGAAGATGTTTATGGGAGATGTTTAAGATCTTTCACCCTGATTAGAAGATTATGTTTTGAGTTTCCAAAGACACTAAACTATTACGATCCTTGAGTGTTGGTTTTTGTTATGTATTAAGTATTTCGAAAATGTAATGTAATGTCCATGTACGTCAAGATTTGGGTCTCTACAGTTGGTATCAGAGGAAAGGTTTAGTCAACCTTTGGAAACTAGGATGCGAAAACTTTAGTGAAATCCCTAGAGATATTTCTAAGGTATGTCTAGGGATGTCTCTGAGGTTAATTATAAATATAGGTTATAATTTTATAATTATGGTAACAATATTAGAATTAAACCTAAGATGTTAGATATTGAAGTTACTCCCCATTGATTATGATTTTTTCCTCTCAAACTATTTTTTTTGGGTTTTAGAAAATGGCTGGAAACATGAAGATTCACGATAATGGAGGATATGATGGACAATGGATGATATTATTCATGAGAAACCAAATGAAATTAGATCTGAAGGTCCGCATATCATTATTATGCCTAATCATCAATCTAATAAGATGATCAATAATCTCAACTTTGTTAAGTTTCCCGACTCGGATAATAAGATAAATATGGATTTTCATGATGATCATAGAGGAAATAAAGTTCAATTTTCGTCATGTAAATAATGTGGGAATAGGCATCAGGGAGAATGTTTCAAAGGAACTGGAAGATGATTTGGGTGTGGAAAAAAAGGACACAAATCCAGTAATTATAAAGGAAAAGGTTCAGTTAACACCATGGACAAGGATAGTGGTATTGCTTAGACATCAACAACGGTTAAATGTTTTAAATGTGGAATGTACAATCATTATGCAAACCAATGACCTAAGGGAAAGTCTCATTAAGAGAATCAACCAGGTCATATGGGTAGTATTTATATTGATGATGATGAAGAGAATACAAATGATATGTGAGATGAAAGAATTGTTCAAGATTGGTCAATGGTTTAAGTAGGTAGTGGAATGATTAAATGTTTATCAAGAGTAATGTTGTATAAGTAATCTTAGGGTACTATGGAATAAAGATACATCTAACGATTGTTACACTATTTTTTTTCCTTATGTTTTTGAAAGTATATGTTGAATGGTACTATTAACTATGAAATGTTATTCAGATATTTTTGGAAAGCACCTAATATGCACCTAAATAAGGGATAAGGAGATAATGAAATATTTGATAGTATTAATGAGCTCATGACTGATATAAGGACAATGTGATATCATGGTTTGAGTATATAGAATTTTTGGGATTTTGTTATGTAGATAGATTTACCTTTTGACAACATTAATGATTTCACTATGGGTCTATGATGATTTATGTTTCAAGAGAATACATGATTAAGGTGTTCACATGTTTGGAATGTAATCAACAAGATATATCTTATGATATATGGGGGATAAATGATGGTATTCACATGCTCAATAGATGACATTTTTAGGAATTGTTTTCGTTATACTATGAGCTTGGATAGAAGTATTTTGGATAAGACTAAAGATTGGAATGGATTATGTTGGACATAGGTTTGTATTGTTTAAGGCTTGAACTTTTTTTGATATTATTGATGGAATGTTACAATAATGTAGTTTTAGAAAAAGAAAAACCTACAAGATTGGTGACAACCCATCGCTTCGGGAAAGGCTGTGGGAATAAAACCCACAACCGAAATGCGACAAGACTTTATCGCCTACCAATGGTCTACATGAATTCCTTGGTTAGTATAAATTAGTTTTAATTTATTAAGTGATATGATATCCAGTTTTGGAACCATATACGATTAATCTCACTATAAACGGACTTATGTATATTTGACAACTTTTGCTATCCTTTTGTTTGAGACAGATGGAATGACCCATAATTCTATCACATGATCTACTAACACTTCAATAATGAAAAATTCAACTTCATTTCATTAAGAGATGAAGTGGAAATTGTTCAAGGAACGAACAATGATGAGATTGTACCGAAATAAAGTATTTCTTCTAATTCAAATTCATCAACTTTAGGGAAATGATCTTGAAAACCAAAAATGTTTTCGTAGTTTCCTCATATCCAACGAATCAGATGGTACCTTAGATCATTAAAAATTTATGGCTTTGTGACTCTTGACTTTATCATATCCATGTCCTCTACCACTCTCCATCAGAATTTGATGGTTAAATTTCTCTTCCATATCCATATTTTCCCCTATGTTATCATATGTGGAAACCTAGTGATTAGTTAATTTTGGTAACCGTTACGTTTCATACTTTAGTTTTTAAAGATAAGTTTTGGTATTCCTTTTTACAATGTGGATTTCTATGAAAGAAAATCTCATGTAATAAACAATTTATAACCCCGAATAATTTTGAGGGCGAAATTCACTTTAAGGGGGGTAGAATGTAACACCCCAAGATTTTATGAGATATATATTCTTTTTAGTTTATTTCAAATCGTCTATTGTACGCTACACCAAGATTATATTGCGCTATACGCAACACCATATTAGCTTGTAGTATACACAACAGTATTCCTGGATTGTGTTACACACAATTTCAAGTTCGTTTGATAGTAGTTATTTTACGAAAAATTGAGTATATATATATATATATATTCAATGTATAAATAAAATATGGTTGGATCCTGTTATATGCAACAAAAAAAGAGTCTTGCACTACACACAACCCTAACTTGGCTTGCATTACACGCAATCACGATCTTCCTCGATAGTGTGTGTTGTACTCAATACCTTATTTCACTAAACAATGATTTATGGTTATAATATTATTATGAACAATCCAGTATGAATATTATTAACTAATTTTTTAATTTTATAACATTATCATTATTCTTACACATTTTCTATAACATGGTATGAGAACAAAATAAAAGTTTTGGGTAAAATAAGTATTTTCCAAAAAATGAAGTTTTGCCGCCTTTTGATGGAGCATCCACATTAAATTTAGTTTTTGACAGGTTTATAAGTTCAATTATAAAAAATAAACTTCTTATTTTGAATCAGGAAATAAAAATTTACATTGGATAAATTTTTGATATTTTTCTGACAACGTTCTTATTTTGATGAACAGTAAAAACACGCTAATTTTTACTTAAAACAACTTTTTTCATCGAGATAATTTATATGGATAAATTATAATAGAAAATTGTTTTTAAGTATAAATATAATATATTTTTCCCATTTAATATAATGTATATCATTAGCATTTATTTTACATTGAATTCATAGGTTAAATAAATTCAATCTTTTGCAATGTTTAAAACAAAAACCCATTTGTTTCGACAACGTGATTAATTTTAAATTAATTACTGCAACTTCTGTGTTTTCAATTTGGAAAAATAGATTCCATATTTGGAATCATTAGGTCAAAATTATGTTAATAGGATACTTTTTATATTTGGGAATTATGAATAGTAACCATGGAAAATTTTATTTACCACAATTACAGATAAATTAGGTAATTAAGGGTAAAAATAATATTATAAAATTACCCTAACACTGGTATTAATATAGTTTGATGATTATATTTCATCATAAGGAATATTTGGGTCGAAATGGAATTCATTGGAACCCACTTATATGTGATTAAGACCTTTAATTTATTTTATTTTAAAGAAAGTGAAATATGTCTCACTAAAAATTTAATAATTGGTTTATTTTTTATATAAGGTTATACAGAATATAATTTCGATTATAAATACTCATTATAAATATAAAGTGTTTTTATTTATCATGTTAATTTATTTTTAATTTTTCAGAAATATTTAATTACCTTAATAACATATACATTAATGATGTAGAAATGATTTATTTAGTGAAAAATCAATAATATAGTTTTTATTAAAATAATAATACCTATAAAAAGGACCATAAACTTGACCAAACCTTATTGGTCGTGTGTAGATATACCCTAATCATCCAAGAGTCGAATTTTGGACCATTTTGAGCCTTATAAAACAGATTAGGACATTTATATTATATTATTTTAAATGATGTCAAAGATGTCACCTTCATAATTTATTAAATATAACAATTTACATGTTGTGATTTTTAGATAATAAATTAAAGTAAAAAGATTATTATGAAAGTTATTATATTTTTATTCATCATAGGATTTTATTTTTAGTTTATATGCAACTAGTAAGTATATTAAATGATTATACTAACTTTATGTATTAATTGTTTTATTAAGAGAAATATCAAATAAATATTTTTAAAAGTATTAAAATAAACATTATGTGAACTAATTAATGTTTTAAATTTTTTTAGAAGAATATAACATGTTAGGAATCTATTAAGAATTTGTTTTCGAATACATCCTCAGTGTGGATTTTATTTAAATTCAAAATATATGAATAGTTTCAAAATTGACACTATTGTTATTTTATAAAAATAACATATTATTAAATTGATTAAAAATCACATAAAAATTTAAAAATTACAAATTGAAATTTATATGGTCTAAAATGTCATTAAGTAACCAATTATGGATAATTCAAAACACATAAATAATTATTTATAATAATTTAAAATTTAGAATATTATTACCACAAATATGATTAAATAAATTAAAAAAGGATAAATCAAATTGATAAGGTTTAAAATAATTTTCCAACATGTCTATATTTGATTGTTTTATGAGATTAAAACCCTATATTACCTCATATACGAATTTGAGTCACTTTGAAAGTTTTAATGTGGGGTTTGAGTTTATTATAAATTAATATTTTTGAGGTTTCCAAAAGTGACCCTGTCTTCCCTAATAAAAGGGAACCTCATCCCTATCTTATTCACAACTCTTTGAGCCTTCAATATCAGAAACACCCTGCTCATTTCTCTTCTCCACTTCCCTATAACCATTTTGGAGGTTCTGGTCTTCTCAAAAGATCAAATCTAGTCCCTTAAGAGGAAGCTTAAAAGAGGTGCGTCGAAGAAGTGGTAATCTCTTCTACCAATTCATTCATGTTTATTTCTTATTCAAATTCCTATTATTTAGTTGTTTCATTGTAAAGTAATACAATAAGTATCACTAATATACTGATATGATATTATAAATATGAAACAACCCCATTTCACCTTCTATCCATCCTACGGAAAATGAAATCACCGCGCGTGCGTATGTACGGAATACCATCTCCATGCCGTGGTGTAATCAGTTTTTCCACCACCGCCTTAATTGGATGGGTATAATGGTGTAAATAATAACTATATATAGTTATTATAACATCATACTTATTCTGATATATTATATCATCCACTCCAATTCTATTCAATAATTATGGAAACGATATCATCGCTCGTGCGTACGTACGGACTACCGTCTCCACAAACGCGATGAGATTCATTTTCCATGATTAACCATTAAAGTATGATTATAAATTATATATAATAAATAACCATGAAATATATTACATAATAATGATATTGGATTTATGTACATATATGTTTCATTTACTTAATTCCATTCAATTCAATAAGGAAATGAAAACAGCGTTCATTCATACGTACGACCTACCGTCTCCATGAATGTTATATTTCATTACATTTATCGATCTATCATATATATTTATATGATGAATATATATTATATATAAATCATGTTTTACATTCTGGAATTAATAAAATCAGGATATAAGTAATAATATTAAGAACAACAAACTGAAACACGTACGATAAATGAAATGATTTTACCCAAAACACAGCTTTAACATGGAATTTACAAAAGAACAGGTAATATAAAGTCCTAAGTGAACCATATATGATATCATAAAAATGAATATGTCTGTGTAATAAGTCAATGAAATTATTTAAATCATTATACAAGAGGTTCGGATACATACGAAGCATATCAGACATATGGTAAGGGATAACTTTTCCAATCTCGTTTTTATCCGAGATTGTTTATTCGTAAGTATTTACTGGGGTTATATTTATCATCCATGTCCCTATTTTCTAAAAATTATTTCATTTATTTTTAAAGTCCTTTTTACCCATTTTTTACATTTACAACATGTTATGTAAGGAATATTTCTTTTGTTTACCATACGAGGTACTTTTTGACTTTTCTGGAAAAAGTACGAGAAGAATGATTTTTTTAACTTATACGACATGAACGGATTTTTACGGTTTTATAATGCCTTATTTTCATGAAGCTTAATCTACAAAGTTTCATGACTATTTTCAACAAAATCCTTTTCTTTTAAAATTTCATGGCATTTAGTGAAAAGAAAATGATTTTGAAAGAAGAAATTATATTTTCCTCAAGAATTCATTTCAAGTGCTTTATCAAAACCATTTTACATCTAAGATGAAATTATTTCATATGTGTATGTTTCAAGTATAATGTATCTATTATTTACATGGTTTCAATTTTCTTATGATGAAATGATATTCATTTGTTTTATATGGATTATGTTATTATGGTATGATGTTTATGAAACCGATTTTATTCTTTGGGCTATGATGAATGATTTATGTTTATGTTGTGGCACACTGAAGAATGATTTCATTATGAGATCGGTGGGACCTATATCTCCATCCAATGCATTGGGTAAAGATTTATATCTCATGAGATAGAAATGGTTGGAATGGAAAGTTAATCTGGTTCAGTGATATAGGATTGGAAGGAGGAGTGAACTTGATTCAGAAAGGGACTTTGTCCACTAAGATGTTCTTGGAAACAATTCCTTGGCTACTATAGAAATCATAACACGTGATTAATGTTTTCCACAATTACATATTTTATTACCATGATATTTTATCGTGATTAATGTTTCTTTATGATCTATGCCTTACGTACTTCCAGGTTTTATGTCATTACTCAAGATTTTGATGTTCAAACATTATGTTCGTGTTTTTAAGGTCAAATGTATATGGTTTGTTTTATTTTCTCCATTCTTACCCTTACTGAGAATTTGAGCACACCCTTTATATGTTTTCTTTTCCCCAGGATATAAAGAAAGATTTTAGGTGTGAAAACAAAAGGGGAATATATTTATGGGAGATGTTTAAGATCTTTCACAATGATTAGAAGATTATGTTCCGAGTTTTCAAAGACACTAAACTATTACAATCCTTGATTGTTGGTTTTTGTTTTTTATTAAGTATTTCGCAAAAGTAATGTAATATCCATGTACGTCAAGCTTTGGGTATCTACACATATAGTTGATGAATTAAATATATGTATGATTAATGATTTAAAGTTTTAGTTATGGGTGGGTACTGAAATTAATATACCCTTGGCGCATCAACAGGTATCATGAAACAAAACAATTAGCGACAAACCCTCCATGATTATTTCCTAGAAGAATCATAAGAGTTTATACCCACAGACTTAAACCTTGTTATGAAAGGTTTTTAAAGTAGTGGTTCATGTCCTAGATAAATTAAGTCTAATAATTAATCAATTCATTTATTTAGTTTTCAGTCATTACAATCCATGATATTTTCACTATGATAAAATCTATGGATGCATTTTCATTCTCAGTTAATTGATTAATTACACATGTTTATCAGTTATTTATATTTAAATATTTATTATGAATTATTTATTATGATTCAAAATTCATTTATTATTTTTTATATTGTATTTAACCCTTACTGATCATTTGATCTCACCCTTTTATTTGTTTACCTTCCCAGGGTCATGAAGATGAAATCTTTGTATTAGTGTCAAAGAAGATGTTGTTTTCTTTTATTATAATCTATGTTTATTTACCGATGTAATAAGAGAACCATTTATACATATCAACATTCAAGAATACTAAAATGATCAATCATTAGTTATGTGATCTATTTTATCTATGTCATTTAAAAAATAACCATCAACTTTGGGCTACTGGGGTGGCGATTGTCACAATATAATACTTTCTGATTTTACTTTTCATTTACCATGAGTTTTAGCTCAAAAAATTATTATGATTCCCTTACTAAGGTTATAAATATGATTGCATCATGAGATATGTCTAATAAAGGGTCTATAGAAGCACAATTATGAAAAAATATATGCAAGTGTTATAAAATAATATGTTTACATGACTAATTTAAAAGTCACTGAACTTTTGAGTACTTTTCTTATGCGAATGTTGTGTGATGTATTATTTTGATCACGAAATTAATGTATTATTTAGGTTATGTTTATCTCAGGTCACTATATTTGATATTAGAAGAGGGTTTAGTTATTTTTTGGTTTTAGTTTAGATAAAATTAGTGAAAACCCTAAGGAAAATTTTAAGGGATGATTATAGGTATAGGATAACATCCCTCTGTTTTATTAAAGTATAGATAACATGGTTTTCCTAGAAATACATCTCTTTCAGAGTAATATAAGTTGAAATGGGTTTATAACAAATGATTTTAGGGGGTAACGACCTTGAAAATAGTTGTCTGAGTATATCTTAGCCATTAGTTTCATGCATGATGAATGGGGCCTTATTACATAGTTGGTTTGACACTCCTGAGGGATATTTTTTAGATAATCCCATTATCATTATCAACCATTTTGAAGGATTTAAATATATATATAACTAGTTCATTTAGAAGTCTAATCATGTATAACATATATTAAAACCCAAATATTCATTGGCTAACATACGTTGATCCTTTATAAAATCCTTCTTTTATGTTTATAGTTTAATTTTATGTATAATCATTAATTTAAGTATACTAATTCCAAATTTCTCTTTAGTTAATGAAATGGAGGGAAACTGAAGGAACTAAGTTAATAACCAGTGTAATAGATAATTTGGATATTGTCACAATGAGAAAACAAATGATATTGGTGATATAATGAAAAATATCATGATATTTCTCACCCAACTATCTTAAGATGTGGGAAAAAACAAATAAAATTGAGCTCCCAAATGCACCAAGGAGAGAACAACTTGCTATAAAGTCATTTATAAGGAATCATCTACCCTATTTTAATGGGTATTTTAATCCAATGGTCCCTGAGCAGTTTTTCAATGCAATTGAAGTAATATTTTCCTTTCCTAGTGCTTGTATCATGAAAAGGTTGTTTTGGTCATCTACTTTTTGGAACGTGATGCTGACCAATGGTGGAATATCATTGAGAGCACTACAAAAAATGATTACATTGACACAATAAAATGAGAAGAGTTATTTATCACTAATAATTTTCCATTAACACTTCGTACAAGGTTGGATTGGGAACTCAGGGAAGCTAATAAAATATAGTATGAATCTATTGGTTCATACCAAAAAAAATTCATAAGACTTGTGTGGTATGATTTCACTTTTATCTCTGATACTAAGAGTAAAATTGATCGCTTCATTACTTACTTAATGATGAGTCTTTAAAGGGAGTTATACATAAGAGATTTTGGAACATATGAAGTTTATTTTTGATATGATCTAAAGTGTGATATTGAATTTAGAACCTTTCAATATTCTAGGGAAAAGAAAAGGAAAGTGGAGTGTCATGTAATAACCAATGATAAGACACATGGGGGAAAGAAATCTCAATTTACTAAATTAAATAAATGTGAGAGGAAGAACATGTATAATTGTCTCAATGGATCATGAAAGCATTTTAACTTTGGTAAAGTAGGACAATGGTCTCAAAACGTTGGAACCAAGGCCAAGAGGTAGATTAATGCAACCGAAGAGAAGAAGGTCCCTATTAGGATCTGATGACACTATAATGCTTCAAGTTTAAGGATTTTTGAAATTATGTGAATTAATGACACATCCCTCAATCTAATACAGATAATTGGCCATGAAAACCACTGAAACCAAGGGAACAAGGAAGGCCATTCATGATCACTAACTTTGATATAGATCATGATAAAGAAGTGATGCAAGGTATACATAATCTCTATTATAGATTCGTGAATACCTTATTTGATTCGTATTTATCACATTCATTTACATTACACAAGTTTTATAACAGTATGAAATTACCACCCAAAGATTTGGATATTGAACTATCAGTGAAAACCCCTGGTGGAACTATGATCATGTCAGATATTTAAAAATAAAAACTGATTGAAATTTATAAGAGGATACTTCTTAAGGGTATAATTTTTATTCCATTAGTTGAATTTTACATAATATATGGTATAAGTTGGTTTTTCTAGTATAATGCACATATCAACTACCAGGATAAGGAGTTATCATTTCATATCCCAAAATTATCATATTATTATGTATCGATTAAATGATGATTGTGAACTCCCTATGGAAGAATATTCTATAATATGGGTTATATTTCCCAAAAATAAGATACTCTTGGATCAAATGATCAAAGAGGAAGTCAACATTTCTGAAATAACTATTATAAGGGAATATAATGATGTATTTTCAGATGAACTTCCAATATTCCCCTAGAGTGATAGGTTTATTTTTTGATTGAACTCATACATAGATCCATTACTATCTTAAAGAGTGTATATATAATGGATCACATTGAATTATAAGAGTTAAATAAGAAACTATAAGTCAATTTGGAATTGGGTTTCATACACCCTAGTCATCTACTATGGGGTGAACCAGTTATATTTTTCAAAAATAAGGATGGATTGATGTGTCTATATATCAATTATCATAAGGATAATAAAATCATGATAAAAAACAACTATCACATATCTTGCATTGATGATCTATTAAATAAAATCCAAGGAGCTCAATACATCTCAATTATTGAATTTCGATCTGGATACCATCAGTTAAGAGTCAAAAGGTGGATTTATATAAGATGAATTTTCATACAAGGTATGGACACTATGAGTTTATAGTGATGCTGTTTGGATTTATTAATCCCCCTATTTTCCAAATAGATATAAGAAGTAAAGTCTAAAGATAATACCTTGATCAATTTATGACTGTATTTATAGATGATATGCTAATATATACAAAGAGTAAGAGATAACATGATGATCATTTAAAAATCACATCAATGGGGTTGATAGAGGATAAATTGTTTGATAAATTTAGAAAATATGAATTTTTTATACAAAATGTGTCATTTTTGGTTCATGTAATCACAAGAAAGGGAATATTAGTCGATCAATTAAATATGGAAGTTATCAAAAAATGTCCTAGACCAACCACTGTAATAAAGATCCATAGTTTTCATGGGTTAGCAGGATATTACCAGTTCTTTTTGGGAAATTTCACATGAATTTAAAATCCAATAACCAAGTTGACATGGATAGTAGTAAAGTTATATTAGATAAACAAATGTGAAAAATGTTTGAAGGAACTAAAACATTATGAATCCTTAATACATTATTACATAGGGAAAGAAAATAAGGTGTTCGATTCTTTGAGTAGAAAATATCAAGTTACTGTATCTATGATAAGGATTGAAAATGGCCTAATAATCATTGATTTGTAAGGGATAAATCTTGAAGTCATAATGGGGTGAGATAATTCCTATCATTCCAAATTGATTACTCAACCTACCATTCATGTAAATATCGAAAAATCTGAGAAAGATGATGTATAACTATATAAAAAGGTAGTGAGTTTTTTAGAGTTAATCTTTGATAAAGATGAAGTTATTAGATTTGGAACCTGGATGTGTTTACCATCAAATCTAAATTCGAATAAGGTATTTCTGGATTATTCTCATAAACCATCCTTATCTATCCATCATGGAAGAAAAAATATTTATTTATATCTAAAGAAAAACTTCTAGTGGGATAGTATGAAGAGAGAGATTGTAAAATACATATCTTGATGATTATTATTCTAGAAAGTTAAGGCTGAATGAAAAATGTATAAGGGTATGTTTCAACCATTACCCATACCAGTCTTGAAATGGGAAAACACCACCATATTTTTTTTTTCATAATACTCTTAAAAACATCTAAATGCGACAATCATATATGGGTTTTAATCAAACGCCTTATAATGTCAATGAATTTTATTGCAATAAAAAAAATATTTCTCTAATGACCTAATTTCCAAGATATATGTAAAAGAATTAGAAAGTGTAACACCCCAAGATTTTATGGCATGCCTTTCTAAAATTGAACTTCTTTAATAACATAGGTTTCATACAACACCAAACTTAAATAAAGAATGATATACAATTAAATATCATTATTTTAAAATGATGGTTATAACATAGCCTTTTAATTGATGGGAATGAATAGTATTAATCAAAGTATGAAATTTATATATTATATATTTCGTCAAATTTTTTTATGTTCATCCAAATGATTTTATATCCATAAGATAAGAATATATCCAATTTTAAGCATAAAAGGATATATATTTTCTAAAAGAACATTTTACCACCTTTTAATGGGGTGCATGCTCAAAAACTAAATTTTGAAACTTTTATAAATCATATTGAACAAAATAAACTTTATTTTTAAAATCATAATGTCAGAATTATCCTGTATAGAAATTTTGGTATTTTTCTAAAAATATTTATATTCCAATTAATAATGAAAAATCCTGATTTTCATAAAACCATCATTTTCATTATATTAATTTTATATTTATGATTTGAATATTATACTGAACTATTAAAGTTTAAATAAAATTTAGGTATCTTATAAATGGAAATATGATATACTTATATCAAGGAATTAGGGAAAAAATGTTTTAAATATGATAAATTAAGTATTGGTATTTCTACAAAGCATAAATGTTTACTTAAAATTTTATAATTTAGATAATTATTTAAAATAAAATTTGTTTTCATTAAATATATTCATAAATTATTATATTATATTATTATTATTATCTGATAATTTTATGAGACCTTAATTAATTTGTGAAAGTGTCGTAAAGTTAGTTATAATTTTAAAATCTGTATTTTATGAGTAAATTATAAGTTTATTGAAAAATTAAATTTGTAATATTTAGAAAATTATTTTCAAAAAATTGAGTTCATTTTGGAATTGTACACATCAAAAAAATTTTAGAGTGATTCTTTGTAATTTTTCTAAAGTAGTTGATTTTTTGGGGAATGGTGAAATATGATAATTTATGGTATAAATACATTATAAGTTAAAGACACTATTAATTGGGAAATTTCTGATGTAATCACCATAATATAGAAATAAACTTCATTATTTTAATATATTTAGTGATAATTCTCAAACTATTCATAGTCATTAGCCAATATAATAAAGAAATTAATAAAATATTCAAAAAACACCCCTCTCCTTCACTATAAATACCACCCCTTACCACCCCTTCTCCTCACACCTCAAAAGTGTTGAATATTGTAAATTTCTACCCAATACATCTACAAAAACTTCCAACCACATTCTGATATTTCTTGTCTCACCAAAAATTCCATTTCATTGTTGCTTAAGGAGGTTCTCAAAGAGAGGAATTCAAATGGGAAAATCCCCTTTCATTCTTTTAATTTTCTCTGAATTTCTTTTCTTTTATTATCCTTCAATTACCTCTTCTGTCAAAACATGAATTATAAATCCAGTATCTTATATATACTAGAATATTATTATGATTATGTCATATCCACCATCAATTATTTTCTCTACCATATTTTGTTCTAAAAATGAATACATCATTTGTGAGTTGTCGACTCACCACCTTCATGGACAATGATTCTTTAATTTTCTAATAACACAATTAAGGATGGTCATAAAACAATTTTTATGGATAAAATTTATTATAATATTTATAGGAAAACTTATTTAGTGTTATGAAACTTATATATATGAAAAATATTAAAACTAGTGCACGATGATCCGTAAAAAGCCGAAATAATCCAAATGGTTATCATTAATGTTTTATCTAATTTATCATCATAATAAATGGACAAAAAATGATATATAAGACCATTAAATATTATTTAGGTTCATTAAAAATAAATAATTTCAATTTTTTTTAACCATTACCACTTTACATGATCTTTCATACATGTATACAAGTGAACCAATAGTGAAAACCATGGAACAAACACTTCCGAACAACAAAATTGAATCTTATAACTAATCAAAGTGGATATAAATGAACTTAATTAAATTATAATAAATTAAAAACATGTTTAATAGGTTATTAATTAAATTATTTATTAATATAATGTTTTTTATCAAGGAGATTAAGTGCAAGTACAGAACACTTTTAGACATTAGGTAAGTGTTTTCTCATCTCGCTTTCATTTTTGTGAGATATGCCTTATTCACCACTATTTTTCAGGTGTGGTGTATTTACACTAAAATTAGATGTTTCATATCATTAATATATTTATTTTCATGTTATTAAATGTTTAATTTTTTTTTAATACTTTTATGGGGCATACGATTCAAATTATTAAAAAGTTGTAAGGGATTCTCCTCGAACCACCACTTTTCGTTTGGGTTACATTTTCTCTCCCTTTACCCCAATATAATTATTATTTATCTATTTATAATCCATATAAATCCTATTTATATGTTCCAAAATCATGTATCTACATCAGTTAATCTTTATTTTATGGGTAAATACATATTTTATTAGGATTTCTTTTTAACTCCTCCTGATAAGAAACCTTGATTTTGGGAAACTTCACAGTTTCTTATCCATTTTAAGTACACTCCATAATTTCTTTAAGACACCAATATTTTTCTAAAATAACTATTTTTATCCTGAAAAATTAACTTAGTTATTTTCTAGTTTTATTAAAACAATTAATCCTTTGTTCTCTTTAAATACTCTTTTATATTTTCCCTTAAACCACACTAAAGTGGCCCATTTCTAATGTTTCTAAAAAAATCTTTTTTATATGTTTTCACTTAAGTTGGACATAATTTATGCCACAAAAATAATTTCATTGTCCTTCTATTTTATTTTTTAGGATATAAATTTATATAGTCTTATTTTAAGACAAATACATATGATTTTCCAAAAGAAATCATTTTTCCCAAAAGAACTCTTCTTTTCAAAAGTAAAAGGCATTTTTCTCAAGAATTTGTCAAGGATTTTATTAGAGTATTTTCATCTATGATTACGATTTAAATATTTATAAGTGGTATGGAACACTATGATTTAGTGTAATCTATTTTAAATACATTATTTGACATATGAGGAATGCATCAGACTTAGTAAGTGATGGGAGGGTCCCACTATAGCCACTCGATGCATCATTAGGTATCACGAGACATGATAGACTAGGTTGTTACTCATTTATGTATAGTGTATTAGATAAATCATTGACAATATGTTATGATGTACTCATAATGATACTAGTAATTGATGGTTCATGTGGTTATTGGAATATTAGAATATCTATGGTTATGTTTTATTCTCATATGATTATTTATATGAAATTATTTAATCAACTCTTATTCCTACCATATTATTCTCAAGTGTAAGTTTTAATGGTATGTGTTTTTAGTTATTCACCTTTACTTATTGTTAATATTTATTTATTATATATTACATTGTATTTATTACCATTAATGATAATCTAAACTCACCCCTATTTATATTTTATTTTTCCCCAGGATGAGAAGATATATTTTATGGATGACTTTCTGGGATAATATAGTGGTTCATGGGTGTTTCCAATGGTTTTTTTATGTTGTTTTTCCTTTCAAGATGTAATGGAAAAATTATGCTTGTATCTGGTTTTCCAATAATACAAAACTATTCAATCCTTTGGGATGCCAACGTTTGTTCATAGTACCAATGTAACAAAGTAAGGCACCAGATCCATGCTACTGAGGTTGGGGTCTTTATAGTTGGTATCAGATAAAGTTTAGTGGAAATATTCGAAACTATATTTAGAAAACAAATATTAGGGAATATAACCCTAAGATGGAAGTTTAGAATAAACATATATGAATATCCTAGAATGTTGGTAAGGTAGAGATTATATGGGTCTTCCTAGTAATAAATCACTGTCTGGATACTATAAGTGGATGTGGTTTTGGAATATATATACCTAGGGGCAACAAATATAACAAGGTGCATTGGGCATGACTCTGCGTAACCTGGAATAGGACAACAAGACTTACTGCACACATGTTTTGACACTCCTGGGGGACATGCTTTGGATAATTCACATTTTCTTTACATAACATTATAAAGATTTGAATATATAATGAAAATAAATAAGCTTGGTTAAACTTAATGTGTTTTTAGTTGAAAAAAGGTTTCATGATATTCTATAAATGATTATATGTTTTTATTACTCTGAAAATTGTTACTCACACTATGTTTTTTGGTTTAATAAAGGGATGGAACCCAAAAGAGTCACATTAATATAGAATAGAATAGACAGGGTGGTGGTGATGAGAAACCAAATGGGATATTAATAGAAGTGAAAGATATCATGTCCATTCCTAATCAGTTTTCCAAAAATATTATTAAATGTATATACCTTAAACAACTATTGAACTCACCAAAGAAGATAAGGATGAAGTTTTATAAGAGATCCATTGGTGGGGACCATGGATAAAAGAAGGATAAATTTCTATCATGTAAGAAATATGGAAGGATACACCCAGGAACATGTTTTAATGGAATGGAGAAACACTTTATTTGTGGGAAAGAAGGACATAAATCAAAGAATTTATGAGAAAAAATGAATATTATGATGGAAGGAAATAAAACGCATCCTAAGAATCCATTTATAGTTAATTACCTTAAATGTGGTGAATTAGGGAATTACCCGAGTCAATTCCCCATTCTATAGGATAAAATATAGACCAAGGTGGGACCTATGTGGAAATAAATGGATGAATTATTTATGTTTTGGGGTTATATTGACAACATTAGTGATTAAAATTATTTAAAAAACTTCCATCATAAATATTTTGGAATTTATATTAATATAGTTTTAGAAAAAAGGAAAAACTGCAGGATGGGTGATAACCCATCGCATACGAAAAGGCTGTAGGGTTTGAACCCACAAATGAAGGGATTCAAGGGTGAAATTTCTACCCTGATACTACATGAAGTCCTGATTAGAATAACCATTTTTTTAATCTTATGTATAAATTCAATTTTTTGTTTTTGGGATATTTGTTTTATCAAATAGATTACCTTGGGATTGGAAAATGATTTTGTGATCAAGTGATTAATGTCATTTTAAGAGATGCATAATATTTCAAGGAATAAAAGTTGAATTGTATATTGGATAAAGATATGAATTTATTGTGGACTTATAGTGATTTGGGTTATTTATGGAAATGGTTATCATATCTTTGAAATTTTGGACTTTTTTTGAAATGTGAATTTGGACAGATGTATTTTGGACGAGTCTTAAGGTGGAATTGATTAAGTTGAAAATTGGATATTATTGTTTGAGGTTAATGTATAATTTATCAGATAATTTCTACTAACAATTTTCGTTATAGTAAATATTTAGATGCTGAAGGAATGACTGGAAAATATTATTGTTCATAAAAGTGATTCATGCCTGAATAATTCATTCTAAACTTTTATTTCTATGTGTTAGGGATGATTTGAAAATATATTGAATCACAGCCAGAGGATGAGATAATTCTTATGACATGGAATGTAATAAAGCAAGTTTATTTCATCATTTTTCTATCTGTATAGTAAAAAGATCTCTTAACTTTAGGAAATGGATTCTGTAAAAAAAATATTTTCCGTTTACTTTTCATTATGAGAAATCAATGGTATTTTAACTAGACATTGATTTACAGTCCTGTGATGGTTAACTTTCCGATGAAAAATTTCTATACCACTCCCCATCATAACTTAATAATTATATTTTTCTTCTATGCCCATAGATTTACTTATCACTAATTTTATCCTATAAGAATTCCTAATTTTTTGGGGACCTTCGCATTTCCATTTCCCTCTTATTAAGAGGATTTTTTAATAACCCTCTTCCCAATGTTGGTTTCCCATAAATGAATTTTGATGTATCAACCTTTGATTTTAAAATTACAAGTTCAAATTTAGAGGAAAACATTTATTGAAATAAGGGAGAATGTAATGCTCAAAGATTTTATGACATTTCTTTTTTTAAATTTAATTTCTTCAATAGCATAAGTTTCACAAAACACCAAAATTAAACAAACAATGATATACAATAATATATCATTATTTTAAAATGACCCTTATAAATTAACAATTAAATTGACGGGAATGAATAGTATTAACCAAATTATGAAATTTATATATTATATGTTTAATAAAATTTTTTACATTCATCCAAATCATTTTATAGACACAAGATAAGAATAAATCAAATTCTAAGCATAAAAAGTTAAATATTTTCTAAAAGGAAATTTTACAGCCTTTTTATAGAGAACATGTTCAAAAACTAAAATTTGACACTTTTATAAATTATATTGAACAAAATAAACATCATTTTTAGAAATGGAATGTAAAACTTAGATTATGTTTATTTTTTATCTTTATGAAGATATTTATTTTCTAATGAATTATGAAAAATCCCGATTTTTATAAAACTATCATTTTCATTATATTAATATTATATTTATGATTTTAATAGTATACTAAAATATGAAAGTGTAAATAAAACTTCGTTATCTTATAATTGAAAATATGATATATTTATATCATGGAATAAGTGAACAAATGTTTTAAAAATTATTAAATAATTGTTGATATTTCTACAAAGCATACATATTTACATACAATTTTATAATTAATATAATGATTTGTATGAAAATTTATTTTCATGAAATTAATTCATAAATTAATGTTTTTTCTATTATTATTATATGATAATTTTATGAGACCTTAATTAAATTTTGAAAGTGTCAAAACATGAATTATAATTCTACAATCTCTATTTTTCAAGTAAATTATAAATTTTTTTAAAAATTAATTTTTTTTTAAAAATTGAGTTTATTTTTTAATTATAAAATGTAGAAAAATGGTTAATGTTAATTTTTTAGATTTTCCTTAAATTATTGAAATTTTGGAGAATAGTGAAATACAGTAATTTACAGTATAAATACATTATAAGTTGAATACACTCTTAATTGAGTAATTTATGATATAATCACCATAATATAGAACTCTCATTCCTTAATTTAATATATTTAGTGATAATTATCAAAATATTCATAGTCTTTATCCAAAATAATAAACAAATGAATAAAATATTCACAAAACACTTCTCTCCTCCACTATAAATACCACCTCTCACCACCCCTTCTCCTCACACCTTAAAAGCCTTGAATCATGTCCAATTTCTACCCAATCTATCTCCCAAACCTCTCCTACACGTTATGGTATTTGTTTCTCACCCAAATTTCCATTTCAATGTTTTTAAGGAGGATCTCAAGGATAGAAATTCAAGAGGTAAAATCCCTCTCGTTCTTTTAATTTTCTTTCACTTTATTTTCTTTTCTTATCCTTTTCTAATCTACTCTATACAAAAATTAATGATAAATATATTATATTATATATAATAGAAATTTATTATTATTATGAGATATCCACCAATAATTTGTTTATCTTTACCTTTTTTTTAAAAATGAATACATCGTCCATGAGGTGTCGATTCACCACCTCCATGGACGATGATTCTATCATTTTCTAATACCGAATTCAAGGATGGTCATAAAACCATTTATATAGTTAAAAGATATTATAATATTTATATTAAAACTTATTTAGTTTTATGTAACCAATATACATGCATAATATTTAAACTAGTACGTGATGATCAAAAAAATACCAATATAATATAAACGATTTCATTAAAGTTTTATATAATGAATCATCCTCATATATGGAAAGAATATATATAAGACCATTAAATCTTCTAGAGTCTCATTAATAATAAATAATTTCAATTTTTGACTACCATTCCTATTTAACATGAACTTTCATACTCATATACAGGAGAACCAATAGTGAAAACCGAGGAAACCAACAGTTCTGAATGAAGAAATTAAATATTATAACTTATCAAAAATCCAGAAATGAAATTAACAAAATTATAATAAAAAAATAAATTTTTAATAGGTTATTAATTGAATTTTTAATGAATCAAATTTCATTATCTAGGACATTTGTTGCAAGTCAAAAAAACTTTTAGACATATGGTAAGGGTTTTCTAATCTCACTTCCATTTATTTGAGATATGCCTTATTCTCAACTATTTATCATGTGTAGTGCATTTATAGTTCCATTTGAGGTTTAATATAATTAATATATTTTTTAATGGCATTAAATGTCTAATTTTGTGATTATTAATTTTATGGGGCATATGATTTGATTGATTACAAAAGTGGTAGGCGATTCTCCGGAACCTCTATTTTTCATTCGGGATACATTTTATCTCTCTCTTTACCTCAATATAATTCTCATTTATTTGTTTAAAATCCTTTTGAATTCTCGGTATATTTTCCAAACTCATGTATCTAAATATTTTTATCTTTATTTTATGGGGAAATACATGTTTTATATGGTTTCATTTTTAACACCTTCCAATAAGCAAAACCGATTAAGGGGAACATCCCAATTTATTACCCATTTTACATACGCTCAATAATCTTTTTAAGACAAAAATGATTTTATAAAATAATATTTTTTTTCATGAAAAACTATCTTAGTTATATTATGGTTTTATTCAAATAATTAATCTTTTATTCCCTTTAAATACTCTTATATTTTCCCTTAAATCTCACTAAAGTGGCCCATTTATAAAATTTCTTAAAACTATTTTATATGTATTCAATTAAATTGGACATCATTCATGCCTCAAACACAATTTCATTATACTTAACTTTTATTTTTTTGGGAAATACATGTTCATAATCTATTTTTTTTTGGAAAATACAAATTATTTTTCAAAAGAACTCTTCTTTCCAAAATTAAAAAGGCATTTCTCTCAAGAATTCATCGATGATTTTATTAGATTATTTTCACCTATGATTATAATTAAAGTATTTCAAAGTGTTATGATATTTTTTTTAAAATTTATCTTTTTAAATGTATTATTCAACATATGATGAATAAATTAGAGTTATTAAGTGATGGGAGGGGCCCAATATAGCTCTTAGATGCATCAGTAGGTCTTTGGTGGCAAACTAGACTAGGTTCTTACCCATATGTATAATGTATTTGATAAATACTTAAGGTATGTTATGATGTACTACATTATGAATTACCAAATTATATTACTAGTAATTTATAGTCCATGTGGTTATTTTACTAGTATAATATCTACAGTTATGTTTCATTCTCATATGATTATTTATGTATAATTATTTAATCATCTTTTATTCCTGCCATATTATGCTCAAGTTTAAGTTTTAATGGAATGAGTATTTAGTTATTCACCGTTCCTTATTGTTTATGTTTATTTATGATACATTTTTCTTTATTTCTTACCCCTACTAAGAATATGAGCTCACCCTTTTTTATGTTTCTCCCCCATGATACAATGTTGTATATTATGAATGATTTTCAAAGATAATATTGGAGTTTATAGGCATTTCCAATCGAGTTTCTGTGTTATTTTTCCATTAAAGTTGTAGTGTAACAATTATTTTTGTATCTTGTTTTCTAATACTACTACACTATTAGGTCTTTCGGTATGAGAACAATTGTTCATAGTACCAATGTAATAAAGTAAGGCACTGAATCTGGGCTACTGGGATCGGGGTATTTATTGAAAGTTTGTATAGAGACCCACTATCCATTGAATATGACAGGGATCCAAGGTTTACCTATAGTTTCTACAGAAGTATTAAAAAATAATTGAAGATAGAGATTATATTTAGAACTTTATATCATCCTCAGATAGAAAGTTAGTTTGAGAGGACCATTCAAAATTTTTTGGACATGATGAGATTTTGTTTGTTAGATTTCTAAGGAAGCTGTGATCAACACCTTACCATGTCTGAGTTCACATATAAAAATAGTTTATATTATAGAATTAATATGGTACCATATGAGTCTTTGTATTGGAATAGATGAAAGACTCCAACATGTTGGGAAGAATTAGGGGAGAGGAAGCTGATAGGTCCTGAACATGTTTATGAAATAATGGATAAAGTTCAAACCATTTAGCGGTATGTTAAAATGCTACAAAGTTAAGATCCTTGATCATTTCGTTTTCCTATATTATCACTTAGTTCTCCCTCCAAACCTATTAAAATTACACAACACGTTCCTTGTATCACTTTTGAGAAAGGATATTCTAGACCATTCAGATGTACTAAGATAAAAAGATGTACAACTAGAACATGATCACCCATATAAGACAAAATCTAGTGGAAAATTTGGATTGAAGAGATAAGGTACAAGAGAACTAGGCAACTCATATAATTATGTTTATATGGTGAAATCATAAATTTTTAGAGGCTATATGGGAACCTGAGGATTTTATGAGAGAGATGTACCCTCACTTGTTTTCCCCTATATAATAAAATTCCAAATATGAAATTCTTTTAAGGGAGTAGAATGAAACGAACCACAATTTCAGTAATCACTTTTCCTTTATCATGTACTATGTGAGTAGATTATTTGTCACAAAACACTAAAAAAAGAGTAACTGTAATATCATTATACTGGTCAAATTGGTTGGTATCACTAAATATAATAACTATAAAAAATATATAAATGGTAAAATAAAAAAAAGGAAATTTCTTACTTATAAATATATGACTCTTAAAATTATTTTATAATTACTTATATCCAAATTAAATTTATCCCTTTCATAAGTTTAATTTTTCAAAATTAACATAATATTTCGATTTATTAGGGTTATGTTAGATTAAGATGAATTTTTAGGATTTTATGAAACAATTTTTTAGTTGAATAGTGAATAATACCATTTTTGAAAATGGCATGGATTTTGATATTTATTTATAACATAAAAGTTTGGGAAATGTTTTATTTACCAAAAATATTTCATTTTAAGTATCATTATATATGTTAAAATATCATGTTTGAATTAGAAACCTATATTTTACAATTTTGAACATAAGTAATATTTTCTCAAAAAATTGTTTTAAATCAATTAGTATTTTAAAAATATTTTTTATCAATTGAATAAAATGAAATGGATTTAAAATTGAAAATTTATGGGAAAAAATATCTAATAAGGGAAAAATTATTTTTAGACATAAATATTAAGTTTCCTTAGGTATATATTAGTTACCCTAGTAAAATGATAATTTTTAAAGAATAATACTTTCATAAATATTGTGTCTATTTTAAAAATTAAATGAATAAATTTAAAAATAAAACTATAATATGATATTTAAATATATATTAAAAATAATTACCACCCATTTAATGAGTAATCAATATTAAAAAATATTAATAACACTTAATGATTTAAATGAAATGTTTCTAGGGAAATTGTTTTCCAACAAATTTTATGTTCTAATTTAAAAGTTAATTTTATCTTATCTAGAATTTAATTAAAAGAAATGGATCCAAAATTCAGATTCATTACATATAAATTTAGTAATAAGGGGATACTTATATTTTTATTAGTAAAACCATTTGAATGATTAATATTATATTAGGAGAAAAAGGTCATTAAATGACTAATATAAGGTTTCTATAATTTTCATAAATTAAGATGACCTTTATAACTTCGAGAAAACATTTTTTAGGTTTTAGTGTCCTACCTACATGTCTTACAAAACTTAATTCATGTAACTCACTTCAAATTTATTCCTTTCAATTATTACCCCTTACTTACCATTATTTTTCCTAGAAAAGTCCCTCTTCCTCACTTATAAAATGGGGATCACTTATACCCTTTCAATACTCCACTATTATTTCAAAATTTTCTTGAAAATATAAAAAAATTTCATTTATTTTAATCCCTTTACACTCCCATGTTCCCCTATTCACTTTTAATTACCCTAAGTACCTCATCAATAAGAAGTTAAAGGTCTCAACATAGGTATCACATCTTTCTTAATGTTTCTGTATTATTATTTACTTTCTAAACCAACCATAAACATAGTTAAAGGATAATAATTTCAACATAATTAGTGTGTAAATATGTTATTATAATAACACTATAACAACCATTATTTATTCTCTTCCATCTACTAAGAAAAATAATAATCTTTCTTAGCACGTGGACACAGATTACTGCCTCCACAAATCGATTCTTTATTGTTTTCATCCCCACCCTCATGGATTATATTAATGATGGTATTTCAAAATAAATATAATTTAAATAATATATTTATTGTTTTTAATTGATCTCTTACTATAAACCTTCACCCTATCATTCTTTGGGTAACAAAAATGCAATTTATGTATTGTGCGAACTACCACCTCCTTGAATACACATGTTTCATTTTCCTTTAATTACAAACATGGATGGTTTTAGTTTATAATTTATAGTTATATATACTGTATATAATTAATATATGTCATTAATATGTTTAATTTTTATAACACAAAAAGTGATGATCATTATAAGGTAATCTGTCAATGTCAGTAAACAACCCAAAAATAGCTCATTACCATTTTTGTTTTCTAGAAACACAACTAAAAATCCCATATAATGGTATTATAAATTTAAAAGTATTTATAAAACATGAATTATAATAACTTTAATTGTTTTTAAATGATTATATTAGGGTGAAAAAAGAATATGAACTTCACTTATAGAACCCTAGTTCAAAACAATAAATATTATTAACCCCCAATGTTGAAAAGAGATTAGAAAAAAATAATACATGAAGAGAATTATTATTAATGTAGAGTATAAATAGAAATATATAAGAATAAGGTTATAAAATAAGTAATTAGGATTTTTATATTTATGATATATGAGGTTAAATAATTATGTGTAAATCAGGAGTTAAGGATATGGACTTGGTAACTCAAAATCCTTTAATTGAGCTAGGAAATTTATTATTGAACATCATATTTATAAAAATTAAAATTTTGATTGATGTTATTTATATATTTATATGGGAAATTATTTTTTTAAGAAAAAATAAATTTATTTTAAGGTTTTCTTTTCATTTATATTAAAAATAAATGGGTCTTTTTGAAAATGGACTCATAACTGTGCCTTTTACAACAATGAGTACAAACTATTTTCAAAAAACACTTTTCATGTTTTGGTTACCATTATCTTAAAATGATATATCTCCAAGGAAGTTATTTTTTATATTTTATTACATTATGATTTCCTATTATTTATTGAGTTCATATAATGTGATATGTTTAAAAACCCATTCTTTTTTCCATGGGTTATTTAAGTTATAATGATGAATTTTTTTAAATGGAACCCATATATATGGATGATTAAGGGAGTGGTCTTATATTTCCATCCAAGGAATTAGTATTAGATTATATATCATGATATAGTCATATGTGGACATAACGTGTTTGTTCACATAGGTGTAGACATGATTGATTTTCTCACATTTTCTGTTATGTACATCACGAGTTTGTTCACATAGGTCTGGGTATAACTGGTTTTATAAAATATGCCTTCCCATGATTATATAGGTTCTAAATTATAAATTTTATCAAGTTATGACACATTTTAAAGTTGTTTATCAAGTTATTCCCAATTTCAAGATTCCTTTGATTTCTAAGAAATGCCATATTTTTGTGATTATCCATTTTAAAGTATCCTTCACCTTATGTTATTTACAAATGTTATATATATTATCTTTTATATTTACTTAATGATATTTTATATTATTATATAGATCTATTATTTTTTTTGATTATCATACTTGGTATTATGATCTCTTATTTATATATTTATGCCTTCCTTAAATTCCTTACATACTTTTGATATAATACTTTATGATATGCCTTTTTCCTTGACGAGTGTTTGAGATCACCCCTTTATTTTGTTTCCATTTACCAGGTTTTGAAGATGATAAAAACATGTGATATATTTAGGAAATGTTAAAGAGGAAAAAAATTATGGAATTTTTTTACAGGTGATATAAAATAAGATAATTATATAATTAATTTCTAAGTCAATAAATATTTCAATCCTTGGATTATAAAACTATTATTTGGTGTTTTATTTAAATCATGAGATTAATATTTTATTTAAGTTATCATTAAATTGGGTGAAAATAATTGGTATTAGAGGAGGGTTTATGTATTTTTGTATATTTTTTTAGATAAGTGTCATGACTAGACCCATCAAGGACCACCTAATAAATAGTAAAATAAGTATGAACACTCCTATCCCACCTCTAATAGGTGAGGGGCTTGAGAATAAAACTGAGTAGGCATATCCTTATTATCTTATGAATTATCCTTTGTACCTATATAAAAACACCCGAACATCTCCAAGCCCAAACAGTGATGAAATATAAAACAACACAACTGATACCAATGCATGCATACATATAAATCCTACAATCATAGTACCACATAGTACAAAATAGAAAAGGAAAATTATAAGACCTCTAAAAACTATAAAAGAGTTAACATAATCAGAATTAGGGTAATGATATCAAATGAAACAATGGTATAAAACTTAGTCTGTCTATCCCAATCTATTATCTACTTACTCCCAGTCCAATAAATACTATGTTAATTATTCTATCATCTATATAAGACAAAACACATTTTTGAAGATCCCATGCATGGGTGAGTATAAAAATACCTAGTAGGAAACCTGGAAATCACTAAGAATAATGCATCAAAAGAATTCATCTAATTAATATAAAGGTATGAAAATTCTGAAATTTGAGACAATGATAATAAAAACGAATAGATATACTCATAACATACAACCGGTCTCATAAGGGTCTCAAGAAATTCTTCCAGCCACATGATTTTTCTTGAGGCTTCAAGGTAATGATCATATGGGAGATATCATTCCACGAGCCATGCTATCACTAATAGGTCTCATCCAAGAGGTCATGCTCGTTTTTCCTCCCAATATATACTCATCGAATCTCTGAAGATCATGTTTCCAAGATAATGTATCACACTCAGGTCCACCAAGGGATCCCACCCAACCTACTGCATCAAAATTCAAGATAGGGGATATATGACTTATGCATGGTGGTCAATTCAATACTGAAAACCACACATAATAATAATATGATTGATGATAACACCCAAATCCTCATGGATGGATACTTTGAACTCTATCGGAAATCGAACCCATGGAGGGGATCAAAATCCTATGATGAGAATATAATACCAATTTGTACCCTCATAGGTATGGACTAAGGGATATCACTCAAATGAAACTGGTCTATAATGAAGATACATAGAGTCTCAAATTTAACTAGAAAAAGTACACGATATATACAGGGGGTAGATAATCTATCTCACTAGCTTGGGGATTTTCCCATGTCTCAATTTGTCACATGACATGTAAAACTCCTTATAAAAGGAATGTACTTGAAAGGTACACAACTTATAGAGGTCGGGATGACACTCTAAATGCTGCCAGCCCATGCCTGTATACAACTGTCCATGCTCATGTACTTCAGGACAAACCTGTGTATAGTGTCAATTCCCATGTACTTTCCCTTTTCTAAGTACTGGGTCCTGATAATGTACTCAACCCCTGCTCATGTTCATATCCATTTCTATATCCATGTATCCTCTAGGGTACACAATGATCCAACAACATTGGATCACACGACTTGTTTTAGGGGCCACATAACATATGATATTTTATTTTGTGCATAAACACTAGAAAGATAGCCAGAGACCCCACTTAGTGCATGTTCTTTGGATACACACTGTGTAATGAAATATTTTCCATAATCTTAAGCTTTTTCTATGCATCTTAATATTTCACCACCATTTCTGCAAATCATAGTTGGTATAGTGTATTTGGGGTTAACCAGTCGCACTGTCAACACTCACAATAATTTTTCCATCAAATCCGATTGGGAATTTCCACCACAACACCACATCATCATTGCATATCAAACTGTGGATTGAAAAAACAATGGTATGAACCTAATATAACTCCAATCATCCCGCACCACCATCACACTTATATCACACCCTTGATATAAAACTAAACCCATGGTATCGATCTTTTACACCAATGAATGGTCGCGTATTGATTGAATACCAAGTATTTTTCAAACATCCATCCAAGAAAATAATAGTGATGGATCATGCGAATAAATGGTAGATAAATTCACAAAAAATAAGGAATGAACCCAGAATATATTTGGTTTGGACTCAATTTTTTCTATTATAATGATGAAAAAAGAGTAATAATAATCAACACATCAATTCCCTTAAATCCTAGAAAGAAATAAACTCAAACTCATAGTCTCAATTTACAAAAAAACCAAATTGTAGGAAGAATTTATTTAATTTTATTATAGGATAAAAAATAAGAAAATAAACCATTGAAAAAAATTCCAAACCTCTAGTTTGGATTGATCACCAATTTATAATGAATCTTATTCATCATCGTTGGAAAGATCCTTGAACTACGTTGGTGAAAATGATCCTTGATCAATCGTTTTCGTTGGACAAGCCTTCCTATGACACTCTATATCTCAATCATAAGGGTTTTGAGGATAACTCTAGGAATTAACCATAACTATCTTTAAATAATTTGAGGGTTGTGTCATTATTCTAAACATAATACATAAATAAATAAAAATATTTATTTCATTATTTTCCCCATGATAAATTTTTTACAGATTTTTTAACACCGACATAGGTTATATCGTGCCTAGGGTAAAACCATGTTCTAGAATCAATGATTGTCTCATATTTCCTTTTGGAGTCTCTATTCAAGAATCAGTCCACTATTTAAGTAAAAATATGTGTGTGTGATATAAATATATTTAATAGTTTTATTAAATAATATATTGGATCATCGGGCCCTATAATATCACAATGTATCAAAACATGGATCTAGGAATATTAATAGATAAATTCCAATGTTTTACAACAAAAAAGGACATTACATTCCACCAAAATTAGGTATTTTCATCCCAAAAATATGAAATTACTACTCAAAAAGGTGTGGGTACTGAGCTTTCATCCGGGTCTCCCACTCCTAGGTTCTCTCCTAAATATTCCCATGATACTTCCACATGTGGAAAAAGGTAATCACTCATCCATAGAGGATGTTATCCTCCTGATCCTCGATCTCCATCTGGTACTCCACAATGGTGTAACCATCCTTAATGTACTGACCACCCTAGTTGATAACTAGTGACAAGTCATACACGTACCTCCTTAGCTACAACACATGGAAGACATTGTGTACCTGGTTTAACTATGGTGGGAGGGCTAATCCTAACGCCAACTTACTGACCCTATATAGTATTTGGAAAGGGTCAAAGAACCTCAAAGAAAACATTCCACTCAGAAAAAATCCACATAATTGAAATTGGGGTGAATCCCTTAAAAACACATGGTTTCCCTCCTCGAATTAGAAAAGCCTCCATCATTGATCCCTATTATAATTCTAACAGCCCTTTATAGTCCTCATCCGATTCTAGATGATTTGCAGCTTCTATTTTATAGCTCACACCAACTATAGGCCCATGAGTGCTAACTCACCCAGGTCAGTCCAATATAGCAGTGATCTTTAGGGTTTAGCATAAAAATATTCAGATAGTTCTATATCGATATTGGAATGGTAGATTTTATTGTACAAAAACTCCAAAAAGGTTAGGTAACCCTCTTAACTATGGAAAAATCCCATCATGAAAGCCCAAATCATTTGTTATAAAACCTGAATGGTCCACTCATTATAGATATCTGTCTGGGGTTGAAACCCTATGTTAAAAAAAAAATAAGTCCCATAGTATTATTGAAATCTTCCACATTATCATGATGTGGAGTGAGCATCACAGTGTAAAATAATATTCAAGGGAACTCCATGGATCCAGGATATCACCTAAACATAATGGCATCCCAAGATCTATAATAAACTCTAATCTCAAATAACTACGAAGTGGGTGGTCTTGGTGAGCTAGTTTACAATCACCCAAATTGCATTGTGTCATATAAATGTTTATGATAACCCCATCACAAAGTCAATAGATATACCATACCACTTAAAATCTGGCACCTCAAGGGGTTGAGCTAAACCTATTGGAACCTCATGATAATACTTTACCTACTAACAAGTGAGGCATCAAGATACAAACTCTGCTACATATTTCATCATACATGGACACCAAAACTAACGTTGTATGTATTTGAACATATTTTACAAATAAAGATATACCATCAAATATAATATATGAAACTACCTCCACACCTCCTCATGCAACTTTATTGGTACCATCATCCATTCTCTGAAAAGGATAGTGTTATTACCACCTTCAAAAAATCCATCGGAAGCATGTACAGTGGATATTTGAGCATGTAAGGTCTCACAATTATTATTTCCATGTTGGTCCTAATTAATGTAATATAAAAGTGGTGGGGTAAAAACCGTCGACTCTAGATAATCTGCACCATCCTCACCAATGTGGGACAACTATAATGAGGGTAACTACTCTAAAGCCTCAACCAGCAACTAACTGCCTGCACATTTCCCTTCCTAGAAGTATATAATATCTCTAAATCATAATCCTAGATTAACTCTATATATCACATATCTCTCAAGTTAATATCTATTTGAGAGAATATATATTTGAGACTCTTATGGTTAAAATAGATAATAAATCACTCACCCATAAGGTAGTGTCCCCAAATCATTAGGGAGAAGAATAAGACGGCCAAATCTAGATCATGGGTCTCATAGTTATTCTCTTGTGGTCTCAACTACTAGGATTCATAGAAATTCACTTCCTATATCTACATAATAACAAAAAAATTCCATTCCATGAGGTATCAATGAACACTATGTACTCGAAACCCTCCTATGGAAATCAAAAAATGGAAGTTCTCATCAATGTTTGACCCAACTCATAAAAATACCACTGGATCCTATTTATAAAAATGAAAGGCTTCCACTTTCATGTCAAGGAAGTTAAAGGTGTAAATATCTTGGAGAAATTTTGAATGAACCTCCTATGGTATCCCACTTACCTAAATAATCTCCGTACCTCCATAATACTCTTGGGTGGATTCCAAGATAACTCTGCCTCAACCTTCACCAGGTCTATTACTATACCCTCTAATGAGATGACATGTCCCATAAAGTGGACCTTATAAATCTAGAACTGACACTTCAAGAGATTCCTATAAATATGGTTCTCTCATAGTATCTCTAGGACCATCCTCAAGTGTATCTCATAATCCCCCTTGGTTTAAGAGTAACTATAATTTCATCAATGAAAACCACTAAAACAGGTCTAAAGAGGATGAAAGATTTGGTTCAAGAGTCCCATAAACATGGTTAGGGAATTCATCACATAAAAATGAATCAAAAAGTACTGATAATGATCATAGAGACATATGAATCCCATTCACGATACATACTCATCCCATACTTGATGATATTGATAGCCTGAAATGAGGTTTATCTTTGAGAACCATCATTCATCTATCATATTATTAAAGAGGTAATCAATCATAGATAGTGGATAATTATTATTCATGGTCACATGGTTTAGGTAATGATAATACATACACAACATTAACATATTATCTACCTTCTTGGTGAACAACATTGGGGATACCTTGGTAGATACACTGGTCCTGGAAAATAATTTCTTATACAAGTACTTAAACAACACCTTCATCCCATGAAACTATCTGGTAGCCATATTATTTGTTGGTGCAGATATTGGGGATTTCTTTAGATGAAATTTAATATATAATTCTACCTCTCAGAAATGAGGTATTCCCGACACGTCCTCATTAAATATTCCCTCATACTCTGCCACCACTATAGGAATCCAAAAGAACATAACATCCACTGATCCGTGTGTAATAATATCCAACTGGTGTGTAATTGAATATATCATCCTATGTATGATCCTATCATAATCTTCTTGGGGTTCATTCTCACCCATGAAAGAAAACATTGTTCAATCAACATGGATACACTACATCCTCCCCTTGAAACAGTCAAACTTGACATGAAATATGGACAACCAGTCCATCCCTAAGATTTTATTACAAGCCCTCATCCCTGATACAAATAGAACCTATAATAAGATATCCTCACCAAGAGTCAGGTTACACTATCAGAAGAAGTGTGTAATCACTAAGTAACCTCTGTTTGAAGTCTTTGAGTGTAAGGGTCGATCCAAGGGCTCAATCAAATTCTCTAAGTCTCAAAATAGATATGTTTCAAGAAGAGAGTGGATGAAACCTATGTTTATCAATAATGACTCTAAAGTATAGATGAAACATATCATACCACTAATAATCCTGAGATCCTTTGGGTCATAGGCCTTCACTTCCAGAAATAGTCTTCTCCACTAACCACCAGCTCCCTATGTCTGGTGTGGAGAACTCATGGGTGGTGGTGGCAAAGTAAAACCACATACCATCCCATACCACACTAACTGATCATATTCTATGTACAATAACTTTAAAAAATCCATACTCTTACCAGTATCTCTATCTATGTGTTCCATCAACTGTTTGTATTTTAGCTATGTGGTAGTTCTTCCAATATCGAGCAAGATGTCCCGAAAAGTGGAAAGAGAAGAACCACCTCTTTCTAGGATGAATCGAGCAATCATAAGAGACCTAAAATGCTGATCCTAAATCCCATGATTATATCCAAAATAATCCCACAAACCTATATATATCCATTAATTTCTTTTTATTCCTAATTCTAAGGTCTCAGTTCATGTGTGCTCACTACAATCACACACTGCTAAGATCTTCTTATCTAGAAATATCTCATCTTGACAATATTACCCAAGAACTCTAGTATAGGTTGGTATGTAAAGAGATATCAATCCAGTACTAATATCCCAATGTAATTTCCACTCAAAGGTGTATTTTATAATGAATGGATCTTGAACCACATCCAAAAAGTATCATGAAAGGTTATTCAACCTCATTGAAAACTCTACCATAGAAATAATAAAATACTGTAACTACAATATTTTTTAAATTCACAGTAATTAAAATGTATCCTAATAGAACTCTTATCTAAATAGATGCATAAAATCTAACTAGGGTAGAGCTATTTATTCATGTTACTGAGTCACTAAACTCCACCATCACCCATTAGATCCATGGATAAGACTAGCCGTTAGGAACAACATATGATCTATAAGATTCCTTACAAGGTAGAAAACTCGGATCATCACCTCAAGACAATCCTAAGATAATTGGAGGTCTGGATCAACCTGAAACACGGGATGTCACTTCCTATGAAGATCATGGAGTGTTCTCATCTTGTTAACCTCCTCAACCAATAATTTCAATGAAATATGATACTCAACAGGTGGTGACATGACTATAAAACCAGTTAGAGGTACTACCTAATGTACCTGCCTCTATAGTGAGGAATCATCACTCAAAATATCATCCTAATGACCATGTAGTGGAATCCTAGCTATATTTATTTGTGGAGGAATCCTGAAATAAAAAAAACTCACTATGGTCAATGAATATATACGGGGAACTGAATCTGGAAGGACATGGAAACCACAACTCTTTCCTATATGATGCATGTATAAATGTTTTCTTCCCTACAACTGATGGAATCTACAGAGTAAAAAAATGGGTTTCTAGAGTCCTAGTGAATGGATACATCACCTGCTGCATCAATACTGGAGTCCCTGGCATGAAATCTAAACCCTAATGACTTTAACACTATTGGAATAAATCCCAAAACAAACCTCACAATTAGAAAATAACTCTAAAATATGGTCATAAGGTAGAACCTTGTTTTGATACGACTCTCTCATGATTTGAACTATTGAGAAGGAATACCCCACAAGACCACCTCTAATAGGACAAGGGATGGAGAGGAGATATGAGTAGGCATATCCCATATATTAGAGTCATTAAACTAAGTAAATATATACACACACACACACAGAAATATCCAAGACCATACAATACCAAAATTTAAAACAGAATGAATAATACAAATGGTTGAATATATCTAAATCCCACCATTAGAGTACCACATAGTATAGAAAGAAAAATGGCCAAATACCGACCCACTAAAAACTGTAAAAGTGTCCAACCTACTCAAAAGGAGGGTACTACTATAAAATAAAACAATGGTATAAACCTCTATTTTTCTAGCCTAATCAATGATCTACCTTTTCATTGTCCCCCTATAACACCATAAAATGGCTTATAATTTTTATAATCAATGACACATGTAGGAAGTGTGAATGCATGTGTGAGTATAACAATACCCAGTACGACACCCCCAAAACACTAAGCATAATGTATCAAGAGTAGTCATATAATAAATAGATAGGTATGTTAATAAATATATTATACATAAAAAGAATAAAAATAAACTAGATATAATCATAACAAACAATCGGCCTCACAAGGGTCTCAACCAATACTATCAACCATAAGATTCTACTAAAGGCCTCAAGGTAAAGCTTCTCCGGAAGAACTCGGTAAAAAATCCTTGTTTTCATTAGCGACACTCATCTAAGAGGTTGTGATTGTCTGGCCTTACCAAGATATATTTCTTGGATCACCAATGATCACACTACCCTCATAGGGGATCACAACCAAGACCTCTAGGGAATGCCACCAACCCTAGTAGATCCAAATGATAGATGGGGGATTGATTCCACTTGTATGGTGGTCACACCGATACCATAATCCCCACCTTGGATATATATGATATAGGATCTAACCCCAGGTCTCGTGAAGTGACACTACGAACTCTATTTGAAATCGAATCCATGACGGGGGATCAAAATACTATATTTAAAAAGTAATTCCACAATGTACCCTTATAATAATGGATTATACTAAAGATAAGAAGGTCCTTACATTGACCTAGAAAAATAATATGGTCTATACTGGGGGTAAATGGCATGTATCACCATCTAAAAGGTTTACCTATGTCTTGCTATCTTATATGGCCTATAAAAATCCATATACACAGCTTTACAGGGTTACACAATGAGTAGATGATGGGATGGAATTCGACATGCCGCCATACCGTATTGGTGTAAAAATGGTCATGCTCGTGTACTATGTCTATACCTATGTGAAACTGGTCATTCTCGTGTACTATATCCGTGCCTGTGTACTTGTACATTTTTGAGTACTGAGCCTTTCCCATGTACTCCGACCATGCATGTATTCCTAGAAGTGTCTGTAATAGCGTACCCTATAGGGTACTCACCAAACTTCTAGCTCTATATAACATGGTGTGCGATATGGACCCCAAGATGTGTGATATTTTATTTTACATGTAAACCCTATCTCCATAGATGGGGACCCCATAAGGAATGTGTTCTTCAGATACACATCGTGCATTGTAAAATTTTATTGAATCTTGTGGTTATTCTATGTGTCTTTTTATTTCATTTCCATTTCCTCAAATCATGATCAAGTATAGTAGGTCAATGGTTTATTGGCCTTTCCCTTACCACTTTCAAGAATCTGGTCATCAAATTTGATCTAGAATCACCAATGTAGCACTCTTTCATTATAACACAACAAACCACCAATCAAGAAAACCCTTTTCTGAACACGATATAACTTTTATCATCCCATAACATCATCACACCTCAATCACACCCTTGATATTGACCCAACTCCATGGTATCAATCTGTTGCACTGAATAATGGTTTTATAATGATCGAATACAAGGTAATTAATTTAACCACTAGCAAAGGAAATACCAGTGATTAATCATGTGAAGAAGAATTGGAGAAATGAAAAAACCAAAAATAAGGAATGAACCTTGGTTGAGTTGGGGTTGGACTCAATTCATCGATGTTTTAATGATGAATAAAGAGAAATTATAATCAACAAATCAATTACCCTAAATCAAAGGAAGAAATAAACTTGAAACATCAAGCATGATTGAACCGGAAATAAAAATTTTGGAATAATTGATTCATGTTAATTATGGGATAAGAAACGGAGAAATAAAAAATAAAAAAAAACCTTACCCTATGATTAGATCAATCACTAATAAAGAATGAATCTGTATCATTGTTATTGGTGAGATCCTCAAACTACATTGTTAAAAATGATCCTCAATACATCATTATCATTTTGCAATCCTTCCTCTAATGTGCTCTCTCTCAATCCTAAGGGTTATGTGGATAACCCTATAAATTTTACATAAACATGTCTAAATAATGATTGGGTCCGATGGTCATGATAAAAATAATAAATAAATAAATAAATAAATTTACTTCATTATTTATACCCATGATAATACTGTTACACAGTCCCAACATCAACATAGGTTATGTCCTTATTATGGTAAAACCCACATTCTAACCTTAATGACAGTCTTAGATTTCTAGTAAAATTCACTATTTATGAGTATTTACACTATTTCAGGAAAACTATTTTCACATGATTTTAATATATTTAATATTGTTATTAAATCATTTATGGGATCAATGGGCCTAGAAAACTCATTCTGCATTAGGTCCTATATCCAAAAATATTATTAGATATATTCAAAATCATTACATGAAAAAATAGTGATGTTACAAGAACATTACTGAAAACCCTAGGGATAATTACAAGGGTTGATTCTAGGTATATGATAACATCCCTATGTTTTGGTAAAGTATAGATTATGTGGTTTTAATAGCAATACCTCCCTATTGGGACACTCTAAGTGGACATGGTTTGAGAATAGATGCATCTTGGAGTAAAACACTTGAAAAGAGATGGCTGAGTATATGTCCAATATCTTTTGGTGCATGGTGAATGATCCCATACTCTACACCTTGTTTGAAACTACCAATGTATATGATTTGGTTAATCAAATTATCTTTTCAAACAATTATAAAGGGTTTGAATATATAAAAATAGTTTAGTTTGAAATCCAACCATGGATTACCTAGACTGAAAACCATAGATTCATAGGCTAAGATGTGAACATAATTTATAAAATAATTCTTATATATTTATAGTTTTATTTCATATAAAATCATTAATTTAATTATACTCATTCATAGTTTTCATTTCATGAAGGTAATGATTAGAGCTCAAAATTACTGTATTAACAATGGGTGAAATTGAAATTGGGGAGATTGTCCTAATGGGAAACTTAATGAGATTTGGGGATGGAATGAAAAATCTCATGACAATTATCACCCAATTATATCTATCTGTGGGAAAAAACCCAAATAATTTTAATATCCTAAATGCAATAATAAGGGAGAAATTTTTTATTGAGTTGTTTATAAGGAAATTTCCACCATTTTTTAGTAGGTATTATAATACACTGGTTATTGAGTAGTGGTTCAATGTAATGGAAAATATATTTTCCATTATCTAGTTCTTGGACTATGAAAATTTTGTTTTGGATGTCTACCATTTATATTGACCAATGGTGGAGTCTCATTAAGAACACTTAGGAAAGAGGTGATATATAATATGTGGAATATGAAGATTTTATGAATATATTTTTCACCATGTTTTTTTCATAGACTCTTCACATGAAGATGAAGTAGAAATTATATAAATTTAATAAAAAAGTGGATGATACTATTTTGTTCAATGAACAAAATTTCTCAAGACTTACAATGTATGAATCCAGTTTTATCTATAGTACCAAGAGAAAAATAAATTACTTATTTACTAGCTTGAAGAAAATTATTTAAAGGGAGTTATTCAAAGGATACATCAGAATCTATGAAGAGATTTTTCGATGTGCCCTTAAGGTGAAGATGGAAACATTAACCTCTCAATATTCCAGGGAAAATAAGATGAATATGAAGTATCATGTGATAACTGATGATAATACAGATGGTGAGAAGAAATCAAAATTTCCTACCTGTAATAAATGCGGGTGGAATCATCTGAGTAATTTAATCAAGGCTAAATGGATTGTTTTAAGTGAGGAAATGTCGGATACCGTGCTCATTAATATCAAAACAATTCTAAGAGGATTATTAACCCAATAAAATAGAAAAAGGTCTCTTCTAATGATCTTAATGCACTACAATTAATCAAGAGAAAGGAGTTAAAAAATTATGTGAACCAATTCCTCAAACCTTGATTCTATAAAAAATAGGCTCCAAGAACCTCTCAAGATAAGTTAATAAGGAAGGGATTTTATGATCACTACCACTGAGGATGATCATGATATTAAAGAGATTTCAGGTACATTTAATCACTCTTCGAGGTATATGAATACATTTTCTGATTCTGGTTCATGACATTATTTTATATAAAATATTTTTTCTAAGAGTGTGAAGTCATGAACCTATGAAATAAATATTGAACTATCAATGAAAACACCTGGTGGGATATGGCACATCTATGATTTTCAAATTTTTTCCGATTGATATTTGTGGGAGGATAATTCCTACAGATCTAATTATTCATCCTTTGGTTTAATTTGACACAATATTAGGCATGAATTTTTTCCCTCCATAAATCATATATCATTTTCTAGGATAAATAAGTATGATTTCATATCCCAAATAATACTGTTATCATGTATTTATACAAGGATTATTATTACCTTATTTTAGAAGAAAATTATATAATATGAGTTATAATACCCAATAATAAGGGACTCTTGGCTCAAATGATCACAGAGGAAGTCAAAATTGAAAAGATGAATATTTCATTAGAATATGATGTATTTACATATGAACTTACCATTTCCCCCGTAAAATTAGGTTGAGTTTTCAATTGAACTCATAACCAGATCAATTACTATCTAAAATAGTACATATTGAATGGATCCCTTTGAATTGGAGGAGTTAAAGAAGAAAGTAAATGAAAATTTGGAAAATGGTTTCATACACTCCGGTGCTTCACTGTGGGTTTCACTAGTACTATTAGTAAGAAATAAGGATATATTAATGTTTTTTCATTTATAAACATGAGATTAATAAAATAATGATGAAAACAAGTATTTTCTACCCTATATCAAGGATCTATTCAATCAACCCTTAGGATATTAATACTTCTCTTAGATCTACCTTCAATAAAGATACAATTTTTTAAGATTCAATAGGAGGATATATCTAAGTCAAATTTCAATACAAGGTATGATCACAATTATTTTATAGTTATTCCATTTGGACGTAACAATGCCCCTAATTTATTTATGGAAATAACGAATAAAGTCTTTATAGACTAAATTGATCAATTTTTTGTTTTCTTTATAGGTGATATTCTTATATATTCAAAGATAAAGCAAGAGTAGGGAAATAATTTAAAAATTGTGTTAAGGACCTTGAAAATGGGGAAGTTATATGAAAATATTTGCAAATACAATTTCTAGATACAAAAGGTTTGAATTTTGGGTAATGTAATAATAAGAAAGGGTATATTAGTTGATCCATCAAAGATATAAGTTATCGAGCAATGGCCCAGATTAACCTTTGTAACTATGATTTGTAGTTTTATTGGGCTCGTAGTATATTACCGATTCATGTGATAAATTTATCATGGATATAAAATCCACTATCCAGGTTTACATATAAGGGGGAAACATTCCTTTGGATAATGTAATTCCAAGAATTTTTTAATGAACTAATGAATATTTCTGTCACTGCACTTGTACTTACATTACCCTATAGTGGTTAAGGGTTTTTAATATACAATATTACTTCAAAAAAGAGTTTGGTTTGTGTCCTCATGAAGAATGATAAGGTAATTTCTTATGGTTCACTATAATTAAACACTCATGAGAAAAATTAACCAACACACAATTTACAGCTAGAGATAATGATATTGTTATTGAATATTCAGAGAAATTATCTTACGGAGAAAAGTGTGAAATATGTACTTGTGACAAGATATTGAAATATATTTTCACATAGAAGTAATTAAACATGAGTAAAAAAGAGATTGTTGGAGTTGATAAATGATTATGACTTCTCAATACATTACCAACCAGGGAAGGAAAATAAGGTAGGTGGTTCTCTAAGAAAAACATTTCATACTAATAAATTCATGATGAGGATTGGTAATGACCCAATAATCATGGATTTGTAGAGGATGAATATTAAAGTCATAATTTGTGGATAAAAATCCTATCTTTTCCAACTGAATTATCATCCTTCCATTCATGAATAGATCAAATAATCCCATAAATATGATGATGAACTAAGAAAAGGTAGTAAATACTTCATATTTTAAATTTAATAAATGTGGATTTATAAGGTTTGGATCTTGGATGTGTGTCCCATCAAAGCCAAAATTTTAAGAATGAACTTTTGGATAATGATCATAGATAATCCTTCCCTATCCATCCATAAATCACAAATATGTATTGAGATATGATAAAAAAAATTCATGTGACAGTATAAAGAGAGATATTTTAGAGTACATATATCAATTTTTGATTTTATAGTGAATTATTGCCAAAATATTAATGTATAAATCATGTTGAAAACATTAACAATATTTTTATAGGACAGAAAAAACATCAACTTGGACTTCATCGCAAGAATACCCAAGACTTCTGAAGTATACAATTCTATTTGGGGTGTATTTGATCTCTTTATAAAGTCAATGTATTTTATTTTCATTAATAAATATTTCTACATCGACTTACTCGCCATGATATATTTAAGGGATGTGGTAAGGCAGCATGGAGTACCACTATCCATTATATATGATTGGGATATAATGGTTACCTTTAGGTCCTAGATATGTATTAAAAAGGAGTTGGATACAAAGATGAGGCTTAGTACCAAATATCATCATTATATATGCGGTTAGTATGAGAGTAAAATTCAAACTCTAGAGGATATACTGAGATCTTCTTTGTTGGATTTCCAAGGATGTTGGGATCAAAACCTTCCCCTATTAGAGTTCTCACATAGTAATAGTTTCCACTATAGAATTTATATGGAACCATATTAGGATATTTATGGGAAGATATATAGGGCTCCAACATGATGGGATATAGTTTGAGAGTGGATGATAATTAGTCCTAACCTTTTCAAGGAAATGATGGGGAAAGTTAAAACCAGTATTCTTCATATGAAAAAGGCAGAACGTTGACAGAAGAGTTATATATATTATCATCTATGCGATCTTGAGTATGATATTAGTGATAATGTATTTCTAGGAATATCTGTATGGAAACAATTCATGTGTTTTGTGAAGAAAGTGAATTTGATCCCAAGATATATCAGTCCCTTTGAGATCCCTGATCATTTCAGGTTACAAGTTATTTATTATTTCTCCCTCAATACCTCTCACAAGTACACAATGTTTTCTAGTTATCAATTTTTATAAAGAACATACAAGGCCCCTCATATGTACTAAAATCGAAATCTTTACAAATGGAACATGATCTCTAATATCAGAGAAAAATTGGAAATTCTGGATCAAATAGATTTGGTGTCGTGGAACAATCCACTCATCTAGTGAAGGTTGTAAGAACTCAGTTATTCCTATAGGTAAAAAAGATTTTAATTTTAGGTAATTTTCGATTTAAATGATTTTTTTGTGACCTATTGTGAATAAACTTTGTGGTTATGGTGGTGTCAGGGGTATCTGATGCTTTTCTAGAGCCTGAAGACTAGTTTTTTAGAGAAACAAGACATACCACATGGTTAGTAGAAAACGTTCAGGAAAAGACTCACAGTTTGGCCAATCCTACAAATCCTAGGAGAAGGATGTAGGATCCATAATGTTTTGAGGAAACCATGTGGAAAGGGGTGTACAACCATGCATGATCACCTTAGTTTTTAGGAGTGTTGTTTCCATGGTTTTTTCATTGTTAGTCAAATCGTACACATAAATCATGTAGGTGCTCCCATTGTATAGTGAGGGTACACATTTGGTGCATGTTTTGGCCAACAGTATAGCCAAACCATGAAGCCTATCATTTTGTGATAAAATGACTATTTTGACCTTAAAATGTTTTATAAAAAAAATCTAATATCACTTCTCCTTCATTGAAAGAACCATTAGATTGAGAGCTCTACTTTGAAGATATTTGATACATTTTTATCCCATTATTTTATCGGATAATAGAATTGAGAGACGTTTTTATCATTATATTTGCACCAATAATTAATCCATTCATCTTGTTACATTATTCATTCGTCTTGATATCGAAAGATTTATTTAGGTGTAAGATAATATTCCCTATTTTTAGGTTATTTGTCCGTTATTCATTTTTATTTTGATCTGGATCAAATTAATAGCTGATACTAGATGACCACTCTACTAGAGATATACGGTAGGTGGTATTATGCTTTCCATTAAATGTGGGGTGTTTATATATATACCATTGTTCCAGGAATCATATTTTCTAAGAGACCCCCTTGGAATGAAATTCATTCCTTGATTAAATGGATGGATATGACCTATGTAATTAACGACACCCTTTGATAAATGATTAAAGGTTAAGGACATAAAATAAAAACCAACCCTTGGGTGAGTTATTTAATTAATTAGACCACCATTGGTGGATTATGAATTTTATTACCTTTTAGGTGTGTTGTTTACCCCCTTTCCATGGGATGTTGAATAATGGAGTTTAATTATAATTTTGAATTGTTTAAAGAAAGAGAATTGAAGACCATTTCCTTAGTAAATAATCATGTAATTTCTTGATTTAGAATGAGTAGATTCTTATATTCATATTTATCACGTGAGATAATTAAGAAACCAATTCTCCTATGATTTTCCATTTCCCTATTGCACCTTCTGATCTGATGCTTAATTGAAATGATTCGGTTGAAGAACATTGAAATAATTAAATGATATTGATTGAATATTTATTATATGACTTGTGTGACACATGGATTTTTATTAAAATTATACGAAAGGAATTATTTTTCCTACTGCATTACATTAAAAAGAGTGAAAATTTGGACTCCTTAGTGGACTGCCAAGAATGGACACAGGGGGCTGACTGTCATATTCCTGAGTGATACTTAGAATCTTTATAGAAATCTAGGGATGAATTCAGAGGGCCAATTATATATATTCTAGGAGTGAGACATGGTATCCATTAGTGGAACTCCAAGGACGAAATAAAATGGTGATGATGTTATACCACATCTTGTGTGATACATTTGTTCTGATGAGGATCTACTTGGATGAGATTGTAGGGTGTCTGTTTTATGTTACGAATGGAGTGATACCTAGTTTCCAAATAAGGAATTTCAGGGATGGGATCCGGTTACTAATTTAATAATTAATGAAATGATTTATATGATGCATCTATCAAGACAATTTAGAATCTTATATTCAGTTAGTGTCTTATACCTTGTTGATGGCTATGTTTGGAATACCTAGAAAACAAATCATCATAGGGGACACTGTGCTATGTGCCATGTACCTATTCTTATTTATTAAACGAGATAGGACTGACTATTTATTCAAATACTTTTTGACTAAGCCTGAATTAGGTAGCAGAGGATGGGTGTCCATGGTAACCCAAACCTTTATGGTTTATTTACATAAAACACTTCTTTTACATATTATATTACCACCTAGACACCATTATTTTTGTATATTCATTTTCTGGGTGTAATTAGACATGTTGGTGGTGGCCTACTAAGATTTCATATCACACACTACTCTGGAGGCCATTGGCACCTGAGTAAGTAATAGTTTTGAAGGTATGGAAAAGGAAAGAAAAATGCCACAGGTTTTTGATTGCATTTTAGGAGCAGAGAATAACAGTACTGAGTTGAGGCTAGTGATTCTAGTTGGAGATATATTTTTTAGTCTCTTATACCTTTTACATATTTAAGGTACTGAATTTCATTCATTAATGTTTCTTTTTCTATAGTGAATGGAATAATCATAATTTTATATATATGAATTAGTTATGGTATTTTTTATCTCAGTTATTTTCTTATTACTACCACCTTGTATTCTTCTACCACAGTGGATTACTAGTTCTATCATTTGTGGTGTCTTATTCCATAGTTTTGTATTTAATTTATATCTTTAGTCCACTATTGAATGTTATTGATATATACGAAGACACTCTTACATGAGGGTATATTTTTGACATATACACATCGTAGGACCTCACGGATAGTCAGAATCCCTTGGAGTTTGGGGAGATTAACTTGAGGCCATGTGACCCGATGGCATGTGGAACCATTTAGAGGAATCTGGGTTAGGATGTTACAAAGTGGTATCATGGATTTTTCTTTTTCACCTAACTATTTTGTGAAAATGGATAAGAGATTAGGAAATATGGGAATCTAGAAATGATTTGTGTTTGGGATTATCTATCCCATGTATTGAAAAAATCCGAATTCTCATGAATGGAAGAATGTTGTTTTCTAGATTTTGACTATTACATTTGATTTTATTTCACCATTGGGTAATGAACTTTAGTTGAAATGTTCTCATTGATATGATTGAGGGTTCTAGTTTGATGTAACCTAATGATATAGGGGTATTCCATCTCATGAAACATTTTTGGCACCTGTTAGGATTCACATTCCATGCATTATTCAATTCCATATAAGGTGGATTTCATGAATGCATAACTTGTTGATATGTAACGTGTGTGATATATTTGATATAACTTCTTTTTTGATAGATGATTTGATTAGGGATTTGGGATATATGGTTGGTACTTAGAGTTCCTACCATAACCTGAATAGAATATTCCTAATTTGGGTACAACAGACACCCTAAGTGGTCCAGTATGGTACGTTGAATTATGGACTATAAGTCAAATGGAATGAAACATGTAATGGTATAGATAATAAGTGGAATCTATGTTTCAGTTCATGAGGAGTATGGGAACTTGTGGATTGAGAGTGGTTACCCATTTGGATCAACCATTTAAAAGGGGATTTTGATATAAATGTAAAATAAATGAAATTGAATTGTTTATAATAGGGAAATAGACCTAGAACCAACCTTAGAAGTTGGTTGTAGGTAGTATCTATTACTTTATTATGACCATTACTTCACCCAGAAATGAATCATGGAGTAGGAAAATGGGTGTGTTTCTAATTTATGAAAACTTGTACTAATCCTGTTTTGACATCCACACATTTAAAAGTTATTGAATATTGTTCTGAGGTGTATGCTTATAATTTGTAGAGATATGTCACCATGAATTCATCTATTGACATGCTACGAGGTTGGAGGAGACCATTCTCTAGAGGTGGTGGGACATGGAATAGTAGTATATCATCCTGTGGTTCTAGTTGAGGCACTAGTGATAGTACCATATATAGGTTACAAGGAACAGTTTTGTAAAATCTTTATGAATTTCATGCAGGCAGCACCGCGACCTACCCCGACTATGGAAGAGTTGACGCGTGAGTTCTAGACATAGAATCCACCCACATTTTTTTGGGTATGCTGGACCAAAATCTATGGAATCAGGGATAGAGTCCATGATGTCAATATCTGATCATCCCAAGAAACCTCTCAAGGGGAGATGAAGAACTATACTTAAATGTAGTATGATTTCTCCCAGAGATGTTGGGATTTTATTACTCAAATAGATCGTCATAAAGAGATGGCATGGAAGTATTTTCATATGGAATTATATGATTACTTCTATCCCATGATTTTTATGACAACCCTGCTTTTTAATACAAACTTAAACATGATTTATTACATAAAACATCAATTGATACAACAAATAAGATCGAGAGGTTTAGTGTATTTGGGGAATAGGATCATTACATAAAAACTTGAAACATGAAATACAACATCTTTATTGAAAAATTCCTTTACATGACCACTACATTCCCTCATACTTAGCATTGCATGGGATAACCTAAGACATGCATAAGAAAAGGGTGAGCTATAAATCCCAGTAAGGGAGTACACATGGAATTACATGAGGAGTAAAATAAATGTTAGACAATAGGCATATAAATAGAGTATAATAGAAACATGAAAATAAAGACACGATAAAGCATGATAATCATAACATGGAAATGTGGCAACAATAGTTAACATTGAATTAGCATGAGCCAAGGATCATTGCACATGGAGCATGAGTAAATACTCTTTGCACATAAAGAACGAGTAAACCATCATTGCACATGAATTAGCATGAGTCAACAATCATTTCACATGACGTATCATGATACTATACTTTACCCAATGCATTGGAGCGCTATAAGGGCGCACCCTTCTTAAACATTTCATTTCATGCATAAATGTGCCACATGGATCATAAAACAAGGATTCATTAAACATAATAATTTATTACATGATAAAGTAATGTGGAATTAATACATGAAACTTTATAATCAATAAGTAAATGTGCATAAAGGTGAATACCCTTGATGGAGAAATGATCATGGTATTCACTACACAAAGGCATTGGCTTAGAAAATTGGTGCAATTTCGGCAGCGTAATGGCGTGACATAAGAATTTATAAAAAATGGTTGATGAGAGAGAAAGGGGTGTCTCATCATATTTACATGAAATGGATAGTAAGGGGGTAATATAGATACATGTCCAAACAATTTTAATGGAATTCATATTCATGATACAAAAGTATTACTTAAATGTAAAAGAGGAGAGAGAAGTTCCTTTCAGAATTTCGGCCTAGTAAAAGGTGTACATGGGAGGAATTTAATTAGAGAGAAATGAATCTCCAATCATTAAAACATAAAGAGGAAAGTATGAGGGATGTGTGAAACCATACCTCAACATTCATAATTGAAATTAAATGGAAAAAACAACTTAAATAAAATTTGACAAAAATGAGAAAGGAAGAAAAAACCCTTTCTTGGAAGTGTGCTTCCAAAGGCTAGAGAGAGGCTTGTGAGAGGCATATTGGGAGCTTGGGGCACCTTGGTAGGATTATATGGAGAGTAGGGTAGAGGTTGTATGAAATACAAAGGCTTTTAGTGAGGAGGAAGTGGGAGCTTGGGTGGGTTTATATAGGAAAGGTGAGGGAATTCTTTATTATTTAGGTTTGGGACCCCTTATATTAAATTAATCCAAACCACAAACCATCGCATGGTTTTTCCCATGGTTTTTTTCAAAGGGAAGTGAAATTTTTTTTTTATACGGCCCAAGTCTGAAATTCTTAAAATAATAGGGTTACTTATGTGGAGGTGAGTCACACTCCCATGGAAAATAATTTAAAAAGACAAGATGTTTAATAAGTCTTGAGGGGCCCATTAATGCTTTAAAAATAAGTCAAAAAAACCCAAAATCATATTATTTTAATGGTAAAACATATATTGGCCGAACATAAAGATTATAGTATTTTATTACCTCACTATTGGGTCATTATTATGGCATAAAACACATTATATATTTAAACGGTATTTAATTTTTACCCAAAAATTTGACTGTCTCAGAAAATTATGAAAAATTCACCATTGGATAACTTTGACATCCTGATTCCAGAAATAAAATTTATTATATTTAAATAATTTTATAAATAAGTTAATTTTCACTTTTAAAATAAAAACCAACATTTATCGAAAATTCACGGGTTTTGGCAGAAGTGGCTTTCAAACCTTAATAAAAATTATAATTGCATTCATAAAATTATAAGATCATTTATATTTAATAAAAATTAATTTAAAAGTAAAACAATAATATTTTATTAAAATAATATTAAATTCAAAAATCCATTAATTTAACAAAATAGATTTCTTAATTAAATAATAATTAAAAACACTATTTGTACTTTAAAAACGATTTACAATGTATCAATAATGACATGAAAGTATATACATTATTATATACAAAAAATAATGTACATGAACATAGTACTATCGATTCGTTAGATAACCCCTTAAAATAGCCGCATAAGACCTAAGGGTAAGGTGTGCGATGGTGACAGACTCTTGGGGTGGCTCGGATAACATTTCTCGAGTGGTAATCTCTATCAACTTCCACTTTTCCCGTAGACAGTTCTGTTCAAGCTTGATATGATGAAGCTCAGCTTGGGCTTGGTCAAGAGCGAAGCCCTATGACGCCACCTCTTTTCCGAGCTCTGACAAATGGGCTTCGTATGGAGAAATTCTGCTAGATGAGGTCATCGCTTCTTTTGTCTGAGTAAATTGGATTTGTTAAAGCCCTATATTTATACTAATCTTGTGATCACTGTTCAACGACTATATTAGAAACGGTCAAAATTCTTAACATAAAACCAAAGAAGTTGACATTTTATATAAAAATTTTACATAAAGAGACATTTAATTAGATCAAGTGGTATTTCCATTAATGAAACTCTAGGTCGTTTTAATTTTGAGTACTGATAGAGATTGAGAGTTCATGATCTTGGAGCTCAGAAAGGTATCAGTTATGGATTATTCATCCTTTTTTATAGAGATCCATCTCTTTACACCTATTCTGATGGTTGGATAGTTATCTAAATCTCAATGAATTAAGGATGGTCTATGGTATGAAATATGATCATAGGTGAATATATTTATACTATATAACATATTTATAATAGTGAATTACATTCTTATCACTGATCGTAGATGAAGAGAGACTGAGGGTCCGAGATAAGGTGGTTTGACACCTAGATCTGGTGCTAAATCAACCAATAGTAAGAAGAATCATTTCAATATTATGTATAGTGATATTAGTTGCCTTATAACATACTTAGGTATCCTGGTAAGGTGCCACCAGTGCAGTAGATCAGGACATATGAGACCTCAGTACACAAGAGTCATAGTTGAGTGTTGATCATGCGACAATATGGGCCATCTACAATGATTTTAAAGAAAGTTTTCTCCATAAACCAGTGGGATAGGGTCTACAATAAATCCACATGCAATAGCAGGATCAAGAGCTTCTCTTCAGTTAGGGAACTGAAGTAAAAATAGTTGTGTAGGCTGAGGTGGTGGTTGGGCCATGGTAGTTAAGACCCCAAATTTGTAGTGATAGAAGAGAGGATCTACTTAGGGTATCCAAGTTGTATAAAAAATACATAGATCATTCCAGATATACATAGTCCCACTAACACCAGATGATTAGAATCCAAGACCCTCTATTATGAGAGTAACTATTCTTATATCCTCTAATTTATAATCTTCTCTTTTTGATAAAGTCACTTTCTCATGGATTTATATCTGTGACTTTTGTTGAGAAACTTGGGATAAATGTTTAGTTTTATGATAGAGTTATGAAACTTTATAATTAATTAGGGATTTGAGTGGAGGATGTATGCTAGTGCAGGGAGTTCCCCCTTTATATTGGAGGGTGTCATGTCATATGGGAACCTTTTTTTCCTCGAGATGACATGTTTTGAAATCATTATCAGGATGGACTAGTTGGTTCCCTTATATGCTTTCATTGATTTATATTTCCAAAGGGTCACCTTCAAATCATTATAAAGATGAGATTTTATTAACAATGTTGAATGGTATGTCAAGGCAGTCCGATCTAGACATCAACATCATGGTCTGGGTAAGATGACATGCCAAATTTTAATTTTATATCTATATGATTAGGGAACACATCAGGAAGATTCCCCTCCATTGGTTGATCATTTTAGATACATTTTACTAGACAAAATTTTAGTACAACATATAGTGATATAAGTAGTTTTATCCCTCGATATATTTCTATGAGCTTCACCAGTATCAAATAATCATTATAGGATGACTACAACTGAGATGCAGGAGATAAAGACGTAGATAAAGGATTTAGAGGAAAATGGGTTAATCTGACCCAATACTTCTCCTTGGGGTTTGATTTTTGTTTTGGTGAAAAAGGATGACATAACTCTCAGGTTATGTATGGATTACTCGAAATTGAAACAACTAATGATTAAGAACCGATATCTTTTTTTTGCAGATAGATGGTATCTTTGACTAGATATGAAGAGATTAGGTGTTCTAGAAGATTGTATTGAGATCAGTTTATCATCAGGTGCATATGATACCATCAGGCATACATCACATAGATTTTAATATTAGGTATGGCCTATTTATGTACTTGGTTGTTCCATTCAGTCTCATGATTGAAACAATAGTTTTGGTGGAAATGGTGAACCAAGTGTTCCATCCTTGTCTGGATTTGTTTGTTGTGGAATTCGTGGATGATATATTGGTGCATTCCCACACTCAACATGACCGTACAAAACATCTTAAGACCGTATTTGATACACTAAGATAACATTATTTATATTCTAAGATCACAAATTGACACTTCTAGATGGATCAAATTCACTTCATGGGTAACATTATCTTAGAGATAGGAGTGTCAGTTGACCCATAAAAGTTGATATATATAGTTTCCTAGGATTATCTTGAGAATGTATTTGTTATATAGAGTTTCATAGGGATATATTTTTTAAAAGATCTTTATATAGGATTTATCATGCTTTGAAACACCTCTTTTAATATTGAATAAGGAGGGAATGGAGTTTATATTGTTATATTCCTACAAGAAAGCATTTCAAGAGTTGAAAGGGTGATTTAATTCAGTTCTAATTCTGATTTTAAGAAATCTAGGTAGGAGTTACACTTTTTACTATGATGCATCAGCTAGGAACTATTCTGATGTAGGAGGAAATATTCATGTGTATGAGACTTGTAAGTTGAGACCGCAGAAGATGAAATACCAGACACACAATCTCAAGCTAATCATTGTTGTACATGCATTACAGTGTTGAAATCATTATTTTTTGGGAGAGTGATTTTTGGTTTACATAAACCAAAAAAGCCTCAAATACATATTTACATAGCTGAATTAAATTTGAGGTAGTAAAGGTGGGTTGAGAACCTATAGTATTTTTATTTTTAGCTTCCCTATATGCTTATTAAATGCAATGAAGTTACTGATGCGCTAAAAAAGAGGACTCAAATATAAGTAATTCAGGAGGATAGTAGTGAGTGAAAGATTATGGTCTAGTTTTTAAATATGCACTTGGAGGTAAAGAATAACAATGATTAGACTTTTATTTCATCCTTATCTATGAATTAATCCATCCTTAATTGGGTGAGGATGATACAATTATTTAATTATGAGGGCATAGTCCTACGTGAGATTGTGGCTGGTGGGGAACCTCTTCCTAGTTGGTCCGTTAGTGAGGATAAAAATCTTTGTATACATGGTTGTGTATAGGTTTTAGAAGACATATATGAGGATATGATGTGATACTTTAATGCATCATCTTGAGTAGTGCATCTTGAAATTACCAATATGTATCAGGATTTATGTCGCTAGTATTTGTGGATGGGTATGAAAAGATATGTTTCTATTTTTTTCATGAGGTGTTGCACATGTCAGTAAGCAAAGGAGGAACATCAGTTCCCATCCAAAATTTTATAGAATTTGACCATTCCTGAGAAAAAACGGGATGATGTCTCAATGGATTTCATAACTGTAATAATGAGTTTACCCAGAGATAGTGATTCCATTTGGGATGTTATTGATAGAATCAAAAAAGTTTCTCATTTGCTATATTTCAAGGAGACCTTTTCAGTAGATGATCTTGGGTGGTTATATACCTACAAGATTGTGTTCCTTTAAGGGGCCCACCATAATATCAATCAGATAAAGATTCCTCATTTACATAACAATTATTTAAATGGTTACATATGGAATTATGTATGTATGTGATCCAAATCACATCATACCACCCTAAGACTATGGGCTTGTCAGAGTGCATGATTTAGGTGCTTTAGGAAATTCTCCGAGCATGTGTCCTTGATGTTGGGGGATCTTGGGAGAGTCATATACCCCTTGTTGAGTTAAACTATAATAATATATTTCTAGATACTTTAAATATGATGAATTATGAAGATTTTTACGTCAGGCCATGCCGATTATCCATGTTCCAGTTAGAGGTAGGAGATAAAGCCATTCTTGGACATCATCATGTTCAGAAAACTGTAGAGCATGTTCAGTTTATTTTGAAGTGGATGGGTACTAGAAAGACTCAAAAAAATATTACAATGATCACCATCGATGAACTATATAGTTTTAGGTCATTGATTGGTACTTTTTTATGTGTCTCACCGAGTAAGGGATATAGGAGGATAAGAAGACAGAGTATGCTTTCACTGTGATATGTCGGGGGATTCGAGAGTTCGGATAGAGTTAAGACGGTAGACCATCTTTTAAAGTTACCGCAGAGGTACTGGTCTATGGACGATGTATTTAATGTATCTTGGATATGTTGTTATCATTAAAAACCATACCATTCATCCCATCATAATTAATTTGAGTTATAGGAATATATATATTTTTAGGAGTATCTAATCAGTGTCATTGATAGGAGAAAAAATATTCTTCGAGGTTGGTCAATTTATCTAGTATGGGTACTATGGAAGTACTACCATTTACAAGATGAACCATAGGAGTGGGAGACCAACATAAATTCTCAGTTTCTAGAGTTATTCATAGATTATACTTCACCACCCTTATAAGGGAAATTCAGGGATGAATTACTAAGTGGGAAAGTTTGTAAGTACTCGGTTCTTCCTAGTGGCATATAATCTTTTAATTTCTATAAAATTTCAATTTAAAGCTTTTTATGACCTAATATTAAAAAAATTTAAGGATATTGTGGTATAAATGGTATCTAAGGCTTGTTCGGAGCCTGGATCCTGAGTTTTTTTAAAAAGGTAGGGCGTATGGTAAGTAAAAACAGTGCGAAACAGACTACACAGTTTGGATAACTATGTGAGGCCTAAGAAGAGGGATGGAGGAGCCCACATGATTTAAAGAAAACTTGCAGCAAGGTTAACAAACCTATGTAGGATCACCTATAATTTTTAGAAGAGGTGTTTTGTATAGTTTTAACATGGTTAGTCAATCCATGCGCAAAAACCATGTATTTTCCCCCTTAGAATAGTGAAGGGAACACATTTGGCACATGATTTGGCCAATCATGCGACCAAACTATGAAGCCTACTATTTTGATTCAAAATGAATATTTTTAACATAAAATGTTTTATAAACTAATTCTAATTTCACTTATCCTCCATTGGAATAAACATCAGATTGAGAGCACTCAGTTGAAGCTATTTCATAGATTTTGATTCCTTTATTTGGTCCAAGATCAGAATCAAGAGCCATTTGTCTCGTTGGATCCATGATGGTAAGTACTCTATTCCTCTTGTATCATCCTTCATTCATCTTGATATCGACAAAGTTAGGTTTAATCTAATATTCCCTTATTTTAGATTATTCACATATTCTTCATTTTTATTGTGATTTGTATCAAATCAGGAGTTGATTCTGGATGAGAAATCTAATATGGACCTATGGTAGGTAGTCTCACAATTCCACATAAATTTAGGGTGTTTATATATATACCATTGTGCCGCATGTTTAATTTCATGAGGGATTCCCTTGAAATGGAATTAATTTCTTCATCAAATAGATAGGTATGACTTATGATATTAATGAGACATTTTTATAACTGATTAATGGTTAAAGAACTCAATTTCAAACCACCCCTTGGGCGTGTTTTTTAAATAATTGGACCCCCATGGGTGGAATATGAATTTTATTAACTTTTTAGTGTTTCATTTACCCCCTTTCTATTGGATGTTGAATGATGAATTATAATTGTTATTTTAATCGATTAATGAAAGGGAATGAAAGATCATGTCCATAGGCTATGGCCATGTAATTGATTTCCTAATAAATATTTTCTTATTATATTGATATTTACCATGTGAGATAATGAAGAGACTAAGTCCTCTATGATTAGCCCTTTCCCTATGCCACATCATGATGTGAGGTTTAATTGAAATGAACATGGTTATGAATTTTGAAATAATTAAATAATACCGATTGATTTTTTATTATACACCTTAGGTGACACATGGGTTCATATATGAATGAAATGGATATAATCATTTTGGACACTGCCTTACTTTCTCCCCTGTGAAACTTGGACTCCCTAGTGGAATACCAAGGATGGACTCAAGGGCATGACTATCATATGACCAAGTTATACTTGGACTCCTCAAGGACATCCAAGGAGGAAGTCAGAGGTGTAATTATATATACACTAGGAATGAGACTTGGGATCCATTAGTGGACCTCCAAGGAAAAACTAAAACCGTGATGATGATGTTATACCACACCTAGAGTGATACATAGGTCCTGATGAGGATTTATGTGGACATGCTTGTAGGGTTTTTAGTTTATGTTAAGCCTGGGGAAATACCAAGATAAAAAATAAGGAATTCAAAGGATGGGATCAAGTTATTAATTGATTAATTAATGAAATAATTTATATGATGCTTCTTCCAAGACAAAGAACAAACTTGGATTCAGTTGTGTGTCTTATACGTTATTGATGTTCAAGTTATAAATCTACGGAAAACATATCATCACAGAGGATGATGGGCTATGCGACATGTCACAATAATTATTTATTAAATGAGAAAGGATTGATTTTTTATTTAGATAATTTTTGGATAAGGTTGAAGTAGGTAGAAAAGGAAGGGTGTATATGGGAACCTAGAACTTTATAGGTTATTTACATAAAACACTTATTTTACATATTCATTTCCTACATGCACACTGTAATTATTATTTTTCATTGACTAGATGGAATTATACATATCGGTGGTGACCTATTGGGATTTTATCTCACACCCAACTCGGGATGACTATGACACCCAGGTAGATTATATTTCTATGGGAATGGATAAGGTAAATTCTCCTACTATATGTTTTTGATTACTTTTTTGGAGTTGGGAAGTAAATGAATGAGATAAGGCTCATGATTCTAGATGGATACATATATATTGGTCTTTTGTAACTTTTTTATATATATTATACTAGATTGTATTTTTTTTGTTTCTTTTTTTATATCTCATGATATAGTCATCACCTTATATATATATATATATATGATTAATTTATGGTATTTTTTTTCTCAGTGGGTTTTTTATTACCACTTACTTGTATGCTTCCACCATGGTGGGTTACTCATCCTTCCATTTTAGTGTCTTATTTCACTTTACTATCTTTAATTTATATTTTTCGTCTTGTATAATATGTTATTTATATCTTCCATGACACTCTATCACGACTGTATAGTATTCCTACAAACACACCCTTGTACCTTGTTTCAAGTTGTCATCCTCTCGTGTTCAGGGTGATGTGCTTGAGGCCATGTGACCCACTGGTTCGAGGAACCGTTCAGTGGAATCTGTTCCAAGATATTACAAAGTTTCAATAGAGAAATCATAAATTTAAACAGGCTACATGGGAACCCACAAATGTGAAGAGAGAGAAGTACCATAACTTGTTTTCCTCTATATAATAAAATCTCAAGGTTGAAATTATTTTGAGGAGGTATAATGTAATGACCCATAATTTTAGTAATTACATTTACTTAATTAAGTATCGAGTGAGTAAATTTTCCTACATAAAACACTAGATAAAAAAAGTGAATAATTGTTTTACTGTTATATATCTTTAATTGGTGGGCATCACTAAAATTTACCCCTTTATAAAAACTTTATAAAATGGTATAATAAAATAAATTTCATTTTATACATTGAAATATATGTTTCTAAAAATTATTTTAAATGTTATTTTATTTAAATTAATTTGACCAATTTTTCAGTTTATTTTAAAAAAATGACACCATTTTTAGATTTATCATGGTCATATTAGTATAAGATACATTTTCCGTATTTTTCTTAAATGTTTTCTTTTTATGTGAGTGATGAATATACCATTTTTGAAAATACAATATATTTTAATATAATAGAATAACACAAAATTTATGAAACATTTTTATTAACCAAATATATGTATTTTAATTAATATTAAATATGTCTAACTATAATGTTTGAATTACAAACCTATATTTTATATATTAAAATATAATTAATATTTTCTCAAAAAATGAATTAAATATATTAACATTTTAAAATTAGTTTTTATTAATTTAATCAATTAAAATGGATTTTAAAATTAAATTATTGGGTATAAATTATTTGATAAGGGCTTCTTTATTTTTAAGCATAAAAATAAAGTTACCTTGGTTAAATATTAGCTACACTATTAGAAAGATAATTTTCAAATAATAATTCTTTTCTAAATACTTTTTATTATTTTTTAAATAAATTGAATTAATTTTAAATTCAAAGAATAATATTATGTTTAAACATATATACAACTAATTTAACACTCTTGTAATGGGTAAATGTTATTAAAAAATATTAATAACACTTAATTATTTAAAAAACATTTTTTTATGGAAACAAATATTTAACACATTATATATTTTGATTTAAAAGTTAAACTTCTCCAATTTAAATATTGAATTATGATAAATGGAGAACAAATTCAGATTCATAACATCGGTATTTGGTAATAAACTTAAAATATAATTTTATTAACAAAATAATCAATATGATTAATATTTAATTAAGAGTAATAAGTGTTTTAATGACTAATATAATGTGGCTCAAATTTTCCGTGATTAACATGACATTTAGAACATATAAATTTTTTCTATAAAGTCTTAGATAAATGTATCACCAACCTTACTTCATATAAATTACCTACCTTTCATTTTTTTCCATTCTTACCACTTACATACCAATCTTTTCGATGGAAAAGTCCCTCTCCCTATCTTATAAAAGTGGGATCACTCCCACCCTTTCAATAATACACTCTTATTTCAAAATACCTTTGAATCCATATAAAAATTTCTTATCCTTTATTCCCTATACAGGCCCTAGTTCCCCTGATCACCAAAAAGTATCCAAAGTCCTCAAAACTAAAGCCCTTATAAAGTGGAAGTTCAAGGTCTCGATGTAGGTATTAAATCTTTCTTATTGTTCCTTTGTTATTCATTCCATTCTAAAACAACCAATACCATAGTATAATAATAACATCAGAATCATTACCATGTTGTGATTTTATTATAATAATGGTATAACTATTATTTATTCTTTTCCAACTGCAATGAAAAACAAGAATCATCATTAGTGCGTCTGTGTGGATTATCACGTCCACGATGCAGCGCTTTCAGTTTTTTCATCACCACACCTCATGAATGGTCTAAATGATGGAATTTAAGAGCAAATATTATTTATAAAATATATGTATGATTATTAAATTATCACTTACTATCCAGCTTTACCATTTTTATTCATTGGGTAATGGAATCACTAATCGTGTGTTGTGCGAACTACTGCCTCCATGAGAAAACATGTTTCGTTTTACTTCACTTAAAAACAAGGATGGTTTTAGTTTATAGTGTATGATTATATATAATTTATATAATTTATATATACAATTAATATTGTTCTATTTTTTTATCACAAAAAGTGATGATAATTATAAGGTAATCTATCAATATCGATAAATAACGCAAAACTAGTTCATTTACATTTTTGTTTTTATGAAACCCAATATAAAACTCCCATGTAATGGTATTATAAAAACACATTTTTTTATAAAACATAAATTATAGTACCTTTAATGGGTTTTAAAAGATGATATTTTTGAGAAAAATGAAGATCAACATCGCTTTTATAAACCTAGTTTAAAATTGTTATGATTAATAACACCCAATTTTGAAAAGAGACTACAAAAATATAACATAGGAAAATAATTTTTAACAATTAAGAATATAAAAATATATATATAAGAATATTTTTGTGAAATAAGTAATTAATATTTTTATCTTCATTATATAGAAGGTTAAATAATTCTGTAGAAATCAAGGGTAAAGTTATGGGACTTGATAACTGAAAATCCATTCTTTGAGTTACACAATTTATTATTGAACATAATATTTCCAAGACATTCCATTTTTTTGATGTTATTTAAATATTATGGGGACAATGGTTTTTGAAAAAAATCAATTTCGTATATGGTATTCTTTTCATTTCTCCAAAAAATGGAAATTTTTGAAAAGGGTCTTGTAACTATGACTTTTACAATAATGAATACAAAATGTTTTCAAAAAACTATTTCCACTATTTGGTTTTCAATATCTTCAAATGATATATCTATCATAAATTTGTTTTTTATATTTTAGTACATAATAAACCCTTTTGGGTAATGATATTTTTATATCCTTTTATTTATTAAGTTCATGTTATGTGATATGTTAAAGAAACCCATTATTTTTCTATGAGTTATGTAAGTTATGATGATGATTGTTTTTAATTGTCACACATATTATTATATGATAATGGTTGGGGCCACATATCACCCTCCAATTAATTAATATAATCTTAAATATCATAATATAGTCAATCCTGTACATAATCGGTTTTTTCACACTAGTATGGGCATGTTGGGTTTGCTTATATTTTTAGGCATGTATATAGTGAGTTTTTTCACATAGGCACGATCATAATGGGCTTTCTCACACATATTTTCTTATGATTATAGATATGATGAATTTTTTAAGTTTATCATGTTATGAAATATTTTCATGTTTTTATTAAGTTATTCCATGTTTCATTATGCATTTGATTTCCAAGAATTGTTTTTGTGATGATTCATTTTCAAGTATTCTTCCACTTACATCATGTTCACATGTTATATGTTTTTATCATTTATGATTTATTAATAATATTTTTATGAGCTTATATGGATCCATCACTTTTTTTTAATTATAAACGGTCTTATGATTCTGATTTAGACATTTATTCTATCCTCATATTCTAATCATGCCTATAATCTAATAATTTATGATATATATTTTAACCTAATAAGAATTTTACCTCACTAATTTGTTTTATTTTCATTACCTAGGATATGACAACCCTGCTTTTATTACAAACTTAAACATGATTTATTACATAAAACTTCACTTGAAACAACAAAGAATATCGAGAGGTTTAGTGTCTTTGGGGCTTAGGATCATTACATAAAAACTTAAAACATGAAATGAAACATCTTTATTGAAAACTTCCTTTACATGACCACTACATTCCCTCTTACTTAGCATTGCAAGGGATAACCTAAGGACATGCATAAGAAAAGGGTGAGCTATAAAGCCCAGTAAGGGAGTACACATGGAATAACATGAGGAGTAAAATACATGTTAGACAATAGGAATATCAATAGAGCATAAAAGAAACATGAACATAAAGGCATGATAAGCATGATAATAATAACATTGAAATGCGGCAACGACACTTAACAAGGATTTAGCATGAGCCAAGGCTCATTGAACATAAAGCATGAGTAAACCCTCATTGCACATGAATCATGAGTAAAAACTCGTTGCACTTTAATTAGCATGAGTCAACACTCATTGCACATGCCGTATCATGATACTATACTTTACCCAATGCATTGGAGCGCTATAAGGGCACACCCTTCTTAAACATTTCATTTCATGCATAAGTGAGCCACATGGATCATAAAACATGGATTCATAAAACATAATAATTTATTACATGATAAAGGAATGTGGAATTAATACAAGAAACTTTACAATAAATAAGTAAATGTGCATAAAGGTGAATACCGTTGATGGAGAAATGGGCATGGTATTCACTACACAATGACATTGGCTTAGAAAATCAGTGTGATTTCGGCAGTGTAACGGCGTGACATAAGAATTCATAAAAATGGTTGATGAGAGAGAAAGGGGTTCCTCATCATATTTACATGTAATGTATAGTAAGGAGGTCATATAGATACATGTCCCAATAATTGAAATGGAATTTAGATTCATGATACAAAAGTATTGATTGAATGTAAAAGAGGAGAGAGAAGTTCCTTTCGGAATTTCGGCATAGTAATGGGTGTACATGGGAGGAATTTAATGAGAGAGAAAGGGGTCTCCCATAATTCAAACAATAAGAGGAAAGTATGGGGGAGGTGAGAAACCATACCCCAACATTCATAATTGAAATTAAAAGGGCAATACAACTTAAAGAAAATTGACAAAAATGAGAAAGGAAGAAAAAACCCTTACTTGGAAGTGTGCTTCCAAAGGCTAGAGAGAGGCTTGTGAGAGGCTTATTGGGAGCTTGGGGAACCTTGGGAGGATTATAGAGAGAGTATGGAAGAGGTTCGATGAACTCCAAGGGATTTTAGTGAAGAGGAAGTGGGAGCTTGGGTGGGTTTATATAGGAAAGGTGAGGGAATTCTTTATTATTTAGGTTTGGGTCCCCTTACATTAAATTAATCCAAACCACAAACCATCCCATGGTTTTTGCCCATGGTTTTTGAAAAAGGGAATAGGAATTTTTTTTTTATAAGGACCAAGTCCGAAATTCTTAAAATAATAAGGTTGCTTATGTGGAGGTGAGTCACACTCCCATGGAAATTAATTTATAAAGGCAAAGTGTTGAATATGTCTTGAGCGGTCCATTAATGCTTTGAAAAGTAAGTCAAACAAACCCAAAATCACATTATTTTAATGATAAAACATATATTGGCCGAACATAAGGATTATGGTATTTTATTACATCACCATTGGGTCATTATGATGTCATAAAACACATTATATATTAAAACGATATTTAATTTTTACCCAAAAAATTTGATTGTCTCAGAAAATTATGAAAAATTCACTGTTTGATAATTTTGACGTCCTCATTACAGAAATGAAATTTATTTTATCTAAAGTTTTTTCTAAATATGTTAATTTTAACTTTTAAAATAAAAACCAACATTTATCGAAAATTCACGGGTTTTGACAGAAATGGATTTCAAACCATAATAAAAATTTTAATTGCATTCATAAAATTATAAGATCATTTATATTTAATAAAAATTAATTTAATATTAATAATAATATTTTATTAAAATATTATTTAATTCAAAAATCCATTAATTTAATAAAATTGAATTCTTAATTAAATAATAACTAAAAACACCATTTGTACTTTAAAAACTATTTACAATGTATCAAAAATGACTAGAAATTATATTCATTATTATATTCAAAGAAAAATGTATATGAACATAGTACTACTTATTTTTTACATTACCCCTTAAAATAGCCGCATAAGACCTAAGGGTAAGGTGTGCGATGGTGACAGACTCTTGGGGCGGCTCGGATAACATCGCTCGAGTGGTAATCTCTATCAACTTCCACTTTTCCCGTAGACGGTCACGTTCGAGCTTGACATAATGAAGCTCAGATTGGGCTTGGTCAAGAGTGAATCCCAAGGATGCCACCTCTTTTCCGATCTTCGACAAATGGTCTTTGTATGGAGCAATTCTACTGGATGAGGCGATCACTTCTTTTGTCTGAGTAAATTGGATTTGTTAAGGTCCTATATTTATACTAATCATGTGATCACTATTCAACGACTACATTAACAATGGTAAAAACTCTTATCATAAAACCAAAGAAGTTGAAATGTTATAAAAACATTTTTTATAAAGATACATTTAACTGGATCAAGAGGGATTTTCCATTAATGAAACTTTGGGTCGTTACAATATTCCCCCCTTAAGAAATTTCACCCTCGAAATTTTCCTTTTCCCACACTAAAACAAATGTGGGTAACTCAGCATCATCATATCCTCCAGATCCCATGTTGCTTCTTCAAACATGTGGTTTCTCCACAACACCTTGACGAGGGGCATTGTATTATTTCGTAGAACTTTTTCTCTACGATCTAAGATCTTCACTGGTTGCTCTTCATAAGAAAGATCATCTTCTAATTGTACCAGCTCGGAAGAGAGTACATGTGAAGGGTCCGGTATGTACTTCCTTAAGAGGGATACATGAAAGACATCATGCACCTTGGCCATAATAGGTGGAAGTGCTAGTTGATAGGCCACAGCCCCAACACGATCAAGAATCTCGAAGGGGCCGATGTACCTTGGACTTAACTTCCCTTTCTTTCCAAACCTCATGACCTTCTTCCGTAGAGATATGTGTAAAAACACCATGTATCCAACTTTAAACTCAAGGTCTCATCGACGATTATCTTCATAACTCTTTTGTCGACTCTAGGATGCATTGATATGCTGCTGAATGGTTTTCACCTTCTCCACCATTTCCTCGACCATTTCTAGTCCAAGCAGCTTACGTTCACCGACCTCATCCCAACATACCAGTGTTCTTCACCTTTTCCCATAAAGGGCTTCATATGGTGCCATTTGGATGCTCGAGTGGAAACTGTTATTATAAGAGAACTCAACCGGAGGAAGATGTTGATCCCATCCTCCTTTAAAGTCCATTGAGCACACTCTCAACATTTCCTCAAGTGTTTGGACAGTCCGCTCGGATTGGCCATCAGTTTGAGGATGATAGGCCATACTAAAGTTCAGTTCAGTATCCAGAGCATGTTGAAGACTCTTCCAAAACTTAGAGGTGAATCTTGGATCTCGGTTAGACACAATAGATAGTGGTACACCATGAAAAATTACCACTTACCTCATATATATCTGTTCCAGTTGATCCAATGAGAAATCCTCCCAAAAAGCAATGAAGTTTGCAGTCTTTGTAAGATGATCCACAACAACCTAGATTGCATTGTTGCCTTTGGATGTCCTTGGAAGTCCGATGAAAAAGTCCATGGTGATGTTCTCCCATTTCCATTCTGGTATGGGCAATTGTTGCATCATCCCCTTAAACTTCTGCCTCTCTTCCTTCACTTGCTGACACACCAGACACTTTGATGTATATTCAGAGATATCCTTCTTCATATTATCCCACCAAAAGTTTTCTCAGAGATCTCGATACATCTTTGTGCTCCCTGGGTGAATAGAGAAATTTGAACTATGTGCATCATCCAAAAGTCCCTTCTTCAGTTCCAGACTTTATGGAACACATAGTCTTTTCCCAAACCGCACAATTCCTTCTTCATTAACATTAAACTACAAGGATTTCCCCTTTTTTATAGATTCCACTTTTTCTTGAATTCCCACATCATCCTTTTGAGCATCCTTTAACCTTTCCAAAAGATATGTTTGATCAATCATTGGTGAAAGGATTGATGATGTTCCCTTCTTTATGATTCCCACATCCATCTTCATAAAGTCTAAGAAGATTGGATCCTTCTCAATTCTCATCATTCATAGAATCGCTGGATCCTTTCTACTTAGGGCATCCGCCACCTTGTTCGCTTTCCCAGGGTGGTAATGTATTGAACAGTCATAATCCTTGATGAGCTCTATCCATCTTCTCTGGCGCATATTAAGCTCTTTCTGTGTGAATATATATTTAAGACTCTTGTGGTCAGTATATATCTCACATTTCTCACCATAGAGATAATGCCGCCAGATTTTCAAGGCAAAGATCACAGCCGCCAACTCCAGATCATGTGTTGGATAGTTTTTCTCATGAATTTTCAACTTCCTTGAGGCATAGGATATCACTTTATCATTCTGCATCAGCACACATCCTAATCCCTTCTTCGAAGCATCACTGAATACCACAAAAAGCTCCCCACTTGTGGGTAAAGTGAGCACAAGTGTAGTGATAAGCCTCCTTTTCAACTCCTTGAAGCTTTCTTCGCATTCATCACTCCAAGAAAACTTTACTCCCTTTCTAGTTAGCTTCGTAAGAGGGTTGGACAATCGTGATAAATTTCTCACAAATCATCGATAATATCCAGCTAACCCCAAGAAGCTACGAATAACCGTTACCAATGTTGGCCTCGCTCATCCCTCAATTGCATCTGTTTTTGAGGGGTCCATAGATATCCCATTGGTTGTGATGATATGGCCCAAGAATGAGACCTCATTCAACCAGAACTCACACTTGCTGTACTTTTCATAGAGCTTCTCCTTGCGCAAAGTCTCTAGTACAGTTTTTAAATTCTCCTCATGATACTCCTTGGTTTTGGAGTATATTAGAATATCATCTATAAAGACTCCCAAAAATTTGTCAAGGTAATATCTAAAGACTCTATTCATCAAGTCCATGAATATTTTTGGAGAATTGGAGAGTCTTAAAGGCATTACTATGAATTCATAGTGCCCGTATCTTGTACGAAAAGAAGTCTTGGGGACATCTTACTTCTTCACCCTTACTTGATAATATACTAACCGCAAATCCACCATAGAGAAGTATTGTGCTCCAGGAAACTGATCAAACAAGTCATCAATTCCTGGGAGAGGATACTTCTTCTTTATCGTGATTTTTTTAAGATCACGATAATCGATTCGAAGCCGCATTGACCCATCCTTCTTCTTGATGAAGAGAACCGGTGCACCCCATGATGAAGCACTTTGGCGTATAAACCCTTTATCCAGATTATCCTACAGTCTTAAAGCTCTAAAATATCCATTCTATATGGAGTCTTGAATATTCGTAGTGCCCTAGGTATAAGTTCAATTGAGAACTCAACATCTCTTCTAGGAGGAAGACCAGGCCGTTCCTCGGGAAACACTTCCGCGAATTCCCTCACAATAGGCATTTCTTCAAGAATGGTTTCTTCTTTGGACCCAATTATCTGAGCCAGATACGCATGCTCATAGGGCAGTAATATCCATGCTTGAGATGATGGAGCTAAAGGAGATTCATCTTCCTCCTGACACTTGTAAAGAATCGGGGGTCGATTCTCCATATGGAGTGTGATTTCCCTCTCCCGACAATTTATGTTGGCTCTATATAAGGAAAGAAAATCCAAGCCAAGAATTGCATCAAATTCCACCAGAGGGAGTATGATGAGGTTCACAGGGAAATTCAATCCACAGATTATAATAGGGGAGGACTTATATTCATGGTATGCAATGATTTCCCCATTTGTCGTACTCACCGACATCTTTACTTCCATGATTTGTGGTGGTGCTGGGATTGTTCTACTAAACTTTCGAGATATAAAATCATTCATATAACCTGAATCAAAAAGTACTTTCACTATTCTTGAATGAATAATTAGAGTAACTGTCACCACTTCGTTGTCGGGGTTCACTTCGGAAGAAGTGATGGGAAAAGATCTTCCTTGATGTCTTGGAGGTTGTTGGTTGCCTCCGATAACCCTTGGATTAGGGCACTGATTTGAAAAATGACCTGGTTCTTTGCATTTATAGCATTGAAAAACGCGTTGAGGTTTTAACGGAGCGTTCCTCTCCTCTGTCGCAGCCGCGAGTCCTTCTTGCCGATAGTTAACAGCTAGGTTCCCTTCTCTTCCACACCTGAATCATTTTCTCGTCCCCTTAAGGCAATTTCCAGGGTGCTTCTGTCCGCACTTTTGGAAAGTAGGGTGCTGTAACTTCTAAGCGCCGTTGGATTTATCCATCGGCCCACCAGCATTGAAGTCCACCTTTTTCTTCTTATCCCCATGATACCCCTATGATTCTCCGATCTCCATTTCAACCTTGAGGGCACATCGGACAAGTTCCTTATAGCTGTCGAAGTCACGGATCGCTAATGATTTCCGTAATCTAGGCTTCATCCCACCAAAGAAGCGGTCAACCTTGCATTCGTGGGTGACGACAAAGCCGGAAGCGTATCGTGCAAGACTTGTGAAGTTTTCCTCGTACGCTCCAACAGATTCCTCATATTGTTTCTTGAGGGAAAGGAAGTCCATTTCCATCTTAAGCCGGAGGGTGCGTGGGAAATATTTATCGAAAAACATCTTCCGGAATTCCTTCCATTCCAAAGCCTCGATCTCCTCCTCAGGCTTCATATTTTTGATCAACGTCCACCATTGATCAGCTTCACCCTCCATACGATAAGAAGCCAGGAGAACATTCTCTTGTTCAGAACATTGGAGGATGGAGAAGATATTTTCAATGGAGTTTATCCATTGTTCAACGATCGTGGGATCAGATGATCCTCTAAAAGTAGGAGGCCTTTGTCTCATGAAGCTCTCGATAGAGACTTGTTCTTTCTTATGGGGGGTTGAACGTTCCTCTTGACCTGTGTTTCTATCCAAAACTTGAGTTAGCTGAGAGAGAAGCGTGACAAAGTTCACGATTCCCGCTCCCATTGGATTTGGCATCTCATTAGTACAGTCATCACACTGATCTTCACAACGGTTGTTAGCCCGAGTCCTCCTATTACTGACCATTGGCTAGAATAAAAGGAAAGTTAGGGGTAACAAATAAAGGGTAATCAAAAGACAAAAGTTGATGACTCAAAAATAAACTTTTATTTCCTTAACTCATGAGTCTATAGGCTTCAACCTAGGCTTTTCATGATCTACTTTATAACATCTATTCTTAGGGGCATTTTTCCTTTAATAAGTGTTCATAATAAGATTGTTAATTGATCAAAACATATCACTCGGGAGTGTCGTAACCAAGAGTGCATCAAGGACCGTTGTCGTGCACCAGTTCCCGTTCGAGTCTAGCTCAAAGCGGTGTTTTCAGGTTTTACCCCTAGGATACATCTGTGCCAGAGCCGCCTCTACCTGCTCGTATCCAGACAGGGATGTATTTGTTTTATAAACCACTTACTTAGTATTTACCAAAACTTAGGGATGTTTTTATTATACTAAGTCTTGTATCTAAGGCTTTACTGGGGTTTTCCTAATCCAAAAAATAACTAAACCTATCCTCTGATACCAACTATGAAAACCCGGGTTTTATTACAAACTTAAACATGATTTATTACATAAAACTTCACTTGATACAACAAAGAAGATCGATAGGTTTAGTGTCTTTGGGTATTAGGATCATTACATAAAAACTTAAAACATGAAATTCAACATCTTTATTGAAAACTTCCTTTACATGACGACTAAATTCCCTCGTACTTAGCATTGCATGGGATAACCTGAGGACATTCATAAGAAAAGGGTGAGCTATAAAGCCCAGTAAGGGAGTACACATGGAATAACATGAGGAGTACAATAAATATTAGAAAATAGGCATATCAATAGATAATAAAAGAAACATGAACATAAAGGCATGATAAAGCATGATAATCATAACATGGAAATGTGGCAACAACACTTAACATGGATTTAGCATAAGCCAAGGCTCATTGCACATAAAGCATGAGTAAACCCTCATTGCACATGAAGCACGAATAAACCCTCGTTGCACTTGAATTATAATGATTCAACACTCATTGAACATGAAGTATCATGATACTATACTTTACCCAATGCACTGGAGCGCTATAAGGGTGCACCTTTCTTAAACATTTCATTTCATGCATAAGTGAGCCACATGGATCATAAAACATGGATTCATAAAACATTATAATTTATTCCATGATAAAGGAATGTGGAATTAATACATGAAACTTTACAATCAATAAGTAAATGTTCATAAAGGTGAATACCCTTTATGGAGAAATGGGCATGGTATTCACTACACAATGACATTGGCTTAGAAAATCGGTGTGATTTCGGCAGCGTAACAGCGTGACATAAGAATTCATAAAAATGGTTGATGAGAGAGAAAGGGGTTCCTCATCATATTTACATGTAATGGACAGTAAGGAGGTCATATGGATACATGTCCCAATAATTGAAATGGAATTTAGATTCATGATACAAAATTATTTCTTGAATGTAAAAGAGGAGAGAGAAGTTCCTTTCGGAATTTCGGCATAGTAATGGGTGTACATGGGAGGCATTTAATGAGGGAGAAAGGGGTCTCCCATCATTTAAAAAATAATAGGTAAGTATGGGGGAGGTGAAAAACCATACCCCAACATTCATAATTGAAATTAAAAGGGCAATACAACTTAAAGAAAATTGACAAAAAAGAGAAAGGAAGAAAAAACCTTACTTGGAAGTGTGCTTCCAAAGGCTAGAGAGAGGATTTTGAGAGGCTTATTTGGAGATTGGGGCACCTTGGGAGGATTATAGAGATATTAGGGTAGAGGTTGGATGAACTCCAAGGGATTTTAGTGAGGAGGAAGTGGGATCTTGGGTGGGTTTATATAGGAAAGGTGAGGGAATTCTTTATTATTTAGGTTTGGGTCCCCTCACATTAAATTAATCCAAACCACAAACCATCCCATGGTTTTTTCCCATGGGTTTTGGAAAAGGGAAGAGGAAAACGATATTTTATAATTCCCAAGTCCTAACTTCTTAAAATAATAAGGTTGCTTATGTGGAGGTGAGTCACACTCCCATGGAAATTAATTTAAAAAGGCAAAGTGTTGAATATGTCTTGAGGGGTCCATTAATGCTTTTAAAAGTAAGTCAAACAAACCCAAAATAAAATTATTTTAATGATAAAACATATATTGGCCTAACATAAGTATTATGGTATTTTATTACATCACCATTGGGTCATTATGATGTCATAAAACACATTATATATTAAAACGGTAATTACTTTTTACCCAAAAATTTGACTGTCTCACAAAATTATGAAAAATTCACCGTTGGATAATTTCGACATCCTAATTCCAGAAATAACATTTATTTTATCTAAATTTTTTTCTAAATATGTTAATTTTCACTTTTAAAATAAAAACCAACATTTATCGAAAATTCACGGGTTTTGACAGAAATGGTTTTCAAACCTTAATAAAAAATTTTATTGCATTCATAAAATTATAAGATCATTTAAATTTAATAAAAACTAATTTAATATTAATAATAATATTTTATTAAAATATTATTTAATTCAAAAATCCCTTAATTTAACAAAATTGAATTCTTAATTAAATAATAACTAAAAACACCATTTGTACTTTAAAAACTATTTACAATGTATCAAAAATGACTAGAAATTATATTCATTATTATATACAAAAAAATAATGTACATGAACATAGTACTACTTATTTGTTACATAACCCCTTAAAAAAGCTGCATAAGACCTAAGGGTAAGGTGTGCGATGGTGAAAGACTCTTGGGGCGGCTCGGATAACATCACACGAGTGGTAATCTCTATCAACTTCCACTTTTCCCGTAGACGGTCATGTTCGAGCTTGACATAATGAAGATCAGATTGGGCTTGGTCAAGAGCGAATCCCAAGTATGCCACCTCTTTTCTGAGCTCCGACAAATGGGCTTCGTATGGAGCAATTCTACTGGATGAGGCCATCACTTCTTTTGTCTGAGTAAATTGGATTTGTTAAGGTCCTATATTTATACTAATCATGTGATCACTATTCAAATACTATATTAACAACGGTCAAAACTCTTATCATAAAACCAAAGAAGTTGACATCTTATAAAAACATTTTTTTATAAAGAGACATTTAACTGGATCAAGAGGTATTTTCCATTAATGAAACTTTGGGTCATTACATAGGATGTTAAGATGATTTAATCATGTGAGATGTCTAGTAAAGGGCCTAGAAGAGTCCAATTCTGGGAAAATGTTTTCAATAATTATAAATTAATATATTTTTATAATTAATTTTAAAGACACTAAACCTTTCAAACCATGGATTAATTTATGATTGTTTGATTTATTATTTTCATCATGAGATTAATTTATCATTTATGTTATATTTAAATTTAGTTGAAATATTTTGGGTACCATGATAAATATTGTTGAACTAGGGTCATCCCAGTACATTATTGGTCTATGGTGGTGTAACAGTAACTAATAATTCATCCTTATTCATCATATAGTAACTCTATCTACATTGTGAAGGATAATCCTTAATGGGTTTTGGATTTGGTTGTTTGAGTTTTGATAGGTTTTATCCTGGGGTTTATAGTTGAAAATGTAAGGCAATTTTAACTACCTATGATTGTACACTTTTGATTATAGTAGAACAAGTCACCAATGAGAAAAAGGTCTATTTGATACTATTTTGAGGAGGATAGTTTAATTTAATGAGTTTCTTGTTAGTATATTTACCAAAGGGTGAAAACACACCAACCATGTTATATGTGGTGGTGGATGTGATCTTATATTGAGTTTGAGGTGAGAACATGTGATTTATGTTGATAGGTTTATAAGGTTTATGGTTGGAGATAAGTGTTACCATTGTGATTTTTTGGATGCATTGGTAGAATATATTTTTAAGGTAATGGTGAGGATTATATGGTAACCTCCTAAATAATATTACCTTGAGACCTTATGGGGTCATTTTAGAGTTTTTTTGTTGGGTTCCATAACATATTTTAACACGAATAGATTGTTATCATATGGAAATCATTTAGATTCCTATTTAAAAGTGGGGAAAATAGTGATCTTGAAAATGGTACCCTTATTAGAGAAACATTCTATAGTTAGTGTATAATATTTTTAGTTTCAATTTCTATGATGGAGGTGAAATCCTTCAGATGAGAACATTTTTGGGTGAAAAATCTTGCAAGGATTTATGTAATGGTATCTTATTCTTTTTTCAAGTTGTTTCTATTTATTGATTATGATAAAATAACTATTAATTGTAAGTATAAATATTTGAATGAAAGTGGTAAAATAATGATGTTCTTTTATCATGTGATATGTGTTCCCGGTTTGTAAAATGTTTATACATATAGAGTTTAAAAAATAATGCACAAGGGTTTGTAGTTCTTTCACATGTGTTTGTCTTTTGTGCTTCCCCGATTTAACAGTTCTCATCATTTTTATTTTTATATGATTAAAAAGGTTAAAGGTGTATAGAATGTATTGACCCGTGTTTTTTCCCTTGGGAAAGAATCATCTCATTCTTTATCTTCAAATTCCATAACTTTTTAAAATAATAGAATTATATATTCAATATAGTAATTTTTTTGATTTTTTTCAATTTATCCCATTGGTCTTGGAACATGGTGTTTACCCTTAGTGGAATTTTTTTAATGTTCTATGCTAGTTTAATTTTAATGTATATATAATATTTATTTATTAAATATATATTTTTCCTATGTATATGAATATTTATATATTTTAAATGGATATCCTAATGAAAATTTTGAGAGTATAGTTGTGTCCATAATAAGGGATTTTACACTAGAGGGTTTTAATTTATGTGTTTAGGTTTCAAGTCCTGGATCGAGTCATTTTGTAACTTTTAATAAAATACCAAGTTGAACTGGTGATAGTTATAATTACCCTTTTTATGTTTATTCTAGTGGGTTATCCATTTTTTATTATCATGAACCCCATAGGGTTAGAAATAACGGTGATTAGGGATTATTCTTTTAGGTGACTTTTCATCAGATTGTGGAGAATAGGCTGATTCATAGGAAAATTATAATTGAATATCATGGAATTAATAAAAATATCAAATAAATTAAAAAATTTCCAATGATGTAGGGAAATATTAAATTTTTATTTCTATTTTATTTATGATATTTTATTTCAATTATTCACCCTTGAATTTTTATATTGTTATCCCAATAATCATGCATGTTTTTACCTAAATTCTATTATAATAATTTTATTGGATTTTTTATTTCCTATAATTGATCTTAATTCAATCATCAATCACCATATTTGTATGATTACTAATTTGTGAATGAATTCATGCTTCTGTATAACATGTTATAGAGGGAAATAAAATTTAAGGACGAATGATCCATGGTAACATCACTCAATTTATTTTATACCCCATTTACTCCATCACATTTATCTCATTTTCTTATAATTAATGAATTTTTAGGGCTTCAAAATTTCTTAATGGTGCAAGGAATATAGTGTGATATGATGGGCCATGTGAAAGAGTCTTAGTATAGTTACAACATGGGAATGATAGCAATGAATGGGGAGTGATGTTTTGTGTGGTGTTTTTTATACTGTATATTTATATATAATTCATTTTATTATTGGTTAAGTTATTCCTTGTATGTTATTTCTTCTTTGTGCGAGTCGTTAGCCCCTAAATTATTTAAGTAGGGCTTGAGGTGGCACACTTGGCTTCTCTCCAACCCAAAAAAGGTTACAATGGTCCATGTGACACCCAATGAATCACTGTTATGCATTTAATTTATATTTTTGTTCTATTATTTTCATTTTAAGAGTTTTTGGAATTTCAGAGTTGAAAACATTGTTTTTTGGAAAAATTGGAAGATGTGCATGGTTGGGGCATGGTTATGAGTAACCGTGTTCTAAACTATGCAGATATGGGTTAGGGTTTCTAGTAGATTTTTTCATGCTTACAACATGGTTTTCCAAACCATGAAGAACCTTCAAGGAAACCATGTAACTCAATTCTACAAAGTGGGTAGTCCCACACAGTTAGAACATATAGTATAGAAAACTGTGTAGCCAAACCTTGTATCCTACCATATTTAGTTTAAAAATAGAATTTCAAAAACCTAAGCATCTCTAGTTTTAAATATTATCCTACCCCTTTTTATTGCCTCATTTTACAAATTCCTCCCCCAAACATGGGATCTCTTCCATTTTAGTTTTCAAGTTCTCCCTTGAATATTTAGTGGATTCGTTCAAGTTTACTCAATATTTACTCTTCATTTCACCTTTTTTTCCACTTCTCTTTTATTATTCCATTTATTTCTCACAAATCCAACCCTAAGGACCATATAGGTATGAATATAGGTTTTGGGTTGTGGTTTTGATGATTGTTTAATGCTTAGGTTGGTGAGGACCCATCTTCCTCCCCCATATTGATATTTTGTGAAGAGGTAATGTTTCATTAAATATAAGTTAGGTTCCGCTACATATTTATAATTTTTATTTAGATTACCTTGGATCTTGTGTTTTTATTAGTTATTTATTGATTTATTATTTAGAGATTAATTTGTTAATGGATTTCATACATGGGATATTGATTTATTTTGGTTTCCCCTTTAAATATTATGTTTATGACTACAAATAATATGATAAAATTTCTTCAAGAAATATATTGTTTTAAAATGAAATTTAAAATATGTTTTGAAAGGGTATTTTGGTGGAATTTTTTATTGACCATGGGATTGTTGTATGTGGTGTATGTGGTTATGGGTTCACATAGGAGACCTTGGGTTTGTGGGTTATAGGATGGGTATTTCCCAAGCTTTATGAATGATGCTATCTTGGAGTCATTTTTGGCGATTCATTGAGAGGACTATGTTTTACTACTTTTTTAAGTTCACATAGGTTGACCAGTGTTCTATGAGTGAGTCCAAAAAACCTAGAGCCAATAGTTTAGAGCTCTATAATGTTACATATATATTTTGATCTTGTAATATATTGATTTTATGTTATAACCATTTATTGTTTAATTATCTTCATGTTGGTTATCTCTTGTTTCCTTATGTTATATTCTTATGTTTATACCTCCTGTGTTATTCATTTTTATTCCATGTATCACTAAATCAAACATATTTATGTAATGTTTTCAACAAAATGGTTTTTAATAGAATGTTTTAAGACATGAACTATTGGTTTGTATTGTGAAATATAGTATGTAGATTTATGGTGGTATCCTACCAAGATTTACATCACACCCTATATATAATATTGAGTTTATAAAAACTTAGTTATGTATAATATGAGTAAATGAAAATTATTTTCATATAATAGTAGGGATTTTTGATGGTATGTTTCCTTCTGTGATATGAGTTTGGGGTTGTCCAAATGCCACATGGATATATATTAACGATGATTTTTTTAGGATAATATTCTTTTTTTTGTTTTGATATTTTTGGTTTTGTAGTGGCCAATTCAGTATGGGATATATTTTGACTCTCGTGTTTATTTTTTTATGCTTATTATCTCATGATTTAGTTATATGTTTTCATCTGTTTATGTTTTATGGTTATTCTAGTCATACATATACACTATCTGGCATTTTTATAGGGTTATCACTATTTATTTGATGGTAAAGATATTGAATCTATATATTGGTCATTCTAGATTATCGATAAGAATCATTATTTATGTTATATTGGATTTAATAGGATGAAATAATTCCCACGGAGTTATAATTGATTCCTTTGTGCTAGTTTCTAGCCTTGGGTTATTGATACCGTGCCTAAATCCATTGGGAAATCTAGCTTGAGTGATATGGAATATTGGTCCTAATTAGATAATTATAAAATGGTTTCAGTTGTCTCTTGTTATATGGCATAGTGTGGCAGTATAGAGTATGTCCTCCAAGACTTGAGTGATGGTATGAGGGAGTGCCTGGCTAGCTCATCATTATGCCTGAACTTGAGTTACCAGGGTGGTTGGGGATGCTATTTTCTGCTGTTATTTTAAGATTAATTTTATGAATTTTGATATGGTTTATTTATATTGTGTATTTTAGATAACAACTTAAAACATTATTATTAATGTTCTTCTAAAAATGGATTACATATTGACTGGATTCTTATGTCTTATGTTTTTATAACACGCCTCTCTAAAGGACAACTTTAGACTAGAGAGAGGAACCCATAGAGAATAATCCACTGAAAAATACTCTTATAGAATACCGACTCATTTAATTGGTGTTTAGGACCATTCACTCTCTTTATAAAATTATTGATCCAATGAAAGTTTTGACAATATATCATGCCCTGGAGTTCCTGAAGTCGAATCCACCAACATTTTGAGTTGACCGAGGGCCTCAAGAACCAGAAGAAGTTTTGAAAACTATTGATCATATCTTCTTATTTATCTTAAATCATGAGATATAAAATTTAAAATTTGAATCGTATATGTTGGAAGGGATTATTTGAAGGTGGAAGGACTCAATTGTGCTTGCAAAACATTATAAATATATTGGTTGGACTGGGTCTAAGTAGGTGTCTAATTAATAATTTTACCTTGAGACCTTATGAGTGAAAAAATCTATAAATTTTATGACATTGGGGTAGATTTATTTATCCAAGATGGGTTACCACACTCATTTTTACAATTTGGTTCATTTTTCAACCAAACTCCTCTTGAATTACTATTTGAAAACACACCATTTCGATATGGTTTTAAAAATAAAAATTAGGTTCAAGATTATCCTTCTTTGTCTATCAACCTATGAAGAAGTGGATGATAAAGAGGATATGGTTAATGTAGTTATTACAATACTTACTCTTATGATCCATGAACCTACTTCCATTGGTTGGATCCATAATTAATTTTCAAGGAAAAGGAGGAAGTATGAGATGTCGTAATCTGGAAGTAGTGGGAGTGTGTAACATCCATATGAACCTTCACTAACAGATTCCTTAGGGTGGAAGATAATTTCATGTTATCAGTGTGGTATGTAATGGCACACAAATTAGTATTTCCAAGTGGTTTCGAGGAACTTCCATCAGTGTGGATACTTGGGATGTTTTCAATGATATTACAGGTAGTCTCTACAGGTAAGTAAAGTGGGTTCCACTCATACCATGGGTTCTCAGGTACAAGAAGATGTGCCAAAATGGGTGTTATTTCTTTCCCATAAAAAAAAACTCTAATTCCACCAAGAAAACTCAAGGTGAGCCTGAATATGGGTACTTATAAATGACATAACATGATCCAGAAGAGTCGAAGTTAGGGCTAGTGACCATAATAGGTATGATGATCATTTCTCCAATTATGGATTTATCTTTTTTTTAACACAGGTTCATCAAATTCTTTCATTTCAATCAAGATAATTTATTCCTTGGGTTTTTAGTTTTATTTGATAACATATCTTATAGATCTATGCACTCGTTTAGGAAAAAGGAGAGAGTAGGGTTTTAAATTCTCCATGTCACGAATCAATCTGTGTTGACCTTGTATCGATCAACCAAGACAGTCCGGAACATCACCAAAGGGGCATTCCTGATCTCCCTAGGATAGAAAATAGTGCTAGGAATCAAAAATAACTTGTGGGAATGATTTGGCCCACAAATGAAAGAAAAATAAATAAATGAATAAAAACTAAACAACACAAAAAACCACTAACAATGGAAATAAGATAAACTGCACATACCTCCATGTGACCTTTTAGGTCACCACCCAACCAAATACCAACCTTGCTCCAATAATGAGAAACTAAGCTAGAATAACCTAAGAAAAGATAACATGAAACTGAAAATATAAAGCAGACGTGAGCACAGAAATGCTCAGTAGGAGTGCAAACGATCAACCACAGAATCCAAAAGTTCCCTTTACCAAATTAGTTCATAAACAGTAGTTTCAAATACATCTATAAAATAAGGTTTTCACATTTTAATAAAAAACAACATCGTTTCCCCATTTTAAAATCCGACACAAAGACAAATAATTTCCAAAAAAAAAACACCATTTATAAACAAAAACCAAGACAAGTGATACCATAGCTGGGCTAAAATAAAATATGTGAACGATACAACCTGAAAATAAACTAGTAAAATGGAATGTAAACAAGTAATGTAAATAATTAATTAACCATGGGTGATTATAAAAACCCCAAGAAGACGCATGAATGTACTTGGTTTGAGACCACCTGATGACGTATTGTGAAGCCCCTAATTTAATAATTAACTTTGTTCCATAACCAGGCCTCACTAGTGTCACATACCTCCTAGTATGTCTATAACTCTAGGGGGTAATAACCCGTTTAATCAGGGCTAGAAAAAAACTGTCACTTAATCATCTAAAAGAATCCTAGAAACCCATGGTGGTAATAGTATTGTGTACGTAAAAGGCCCTGTAAACATGACTCCCCTTGCCTTCTGCCACCACACTTGCCTACCTAAAACACAGACACTCTATACGATAACCCATAAAGGGATATCCCCCTATAATGGTTCCCCATAAATATATACATAAATAATTATATTATATATTCATGTCGTATTTTCTAAGGTACCAAATAGGCTGCTTCAACACATAACCATTTAAAAGATTTCACAAACAATAATGTTACCAAAAGGGAACATATTTTCCAAAAATCAAACCCTTTCTAAGTAACCACACCAAAAGTTCCAACCGGGCCTTTATCATTAACCATCCATGGTACATTTACCAAAATACTTTAAGAAAATTCTTTCCAACAAATAGAGATCCCATTTTCACTATGACTTTTCCAAACAAGCCATTGAGTTCTCAACACACACCCATAAATATTACAATTTCCAATCAGGCCTTTCTTTTTAATACACTTTATCACGATACTAAGTTAAAAGTCTACACAATTCACTTGAAAGTGCCAAACAATATTTCAACCAATTTAAGGAAAAATCATATTTTATCAACACCAAACATGTCATAACTTTCCACACTTTTGAAACCACCTTAAGTCATTTTAAAAACCACAGAACCATTTATCAAAAAATAATTAAAAGTTAGATAGGTAATTATATTTAGAAAACTAAGGTTCATGTAAATGAACTTTTTTAATGTCATTATCATTTGAATGCCCATCCATGCGTACACTTCGTGCATCCATGGATGTGCCCACATCCAATTTCATAACAAGTGGTCCTTTCCCAACCATTTTTAAGGGACTACACACACAAACACCATCCACTAACACATTAAAAAATTTCATCAAGTGCCAAGTTTCATAAAGCCACCAAATAAAAAACAAAAAATTTCTATAAAAATGTTTCTATTAACAAACACCACCCAAGATATCCAATATTACCATTTAAAAGAACCAGAAAATTATTTAACCCAAATGGAAAGGTTGTTACATGTGCATAGATATAAAAGTATCCAAAAAACTAATTTTAATCAATTCAACCAATAATAAGGCACTAACTCAAATTAAATAAGTATGTAACATAGGTGCGAAACATGTTTTAAATATTAATTAATAAAATCAAAGAATCAAATAGATTGAAATTTAATCGAAAGGTGTATAACTCCTTCACAAAATCAAATAAATATCTCAAAGCTATTTTTATAAAATTTAACTAATACAAAAAAACTATAACGAGTTAACTATAAAACCTCTAGATGTGAAAATAACATTTAAAAATTAATTTTAAAACCCAAAATTTCTATGGTTGTGCCGGAAAAAAAAGGAAATTTGGAAACAACTACCTTGACATGTGCGAACGCAACGAAGCCTCAACTGAATGAAGATCAACACCATATGGACCAACCATGAACCCCAATCAAAAAGACAAATGCGTGAATTACCAACCAAAGTATTAGGGTTTGGTTAAATTGAAGGAAAAAAACAAAAATTCGAAGGGAAAACACACTATAGGGGAAAAGTTTGCTTACCGTAGAGGATGTGGAGGCACTACGAAGGGGTTTCAGGTTGGCATTGGAAGATATCCAGATAGGTGGGTTTGGATTTTTCAGAAATAGGCCGGGTGGGTCGGGTGCACCGCCGGTGGAAGGAGGAACGATGGTCAAGAAAGAGAACACGGATTTTGATGAACAATGGTTGGGATCCCGGGAGGAGGAAGTGCATCAACGGGAGGTCAGGTCGGTTGGTCAGGAGTCAGAGCAAGGTGGAGCGGCGAGGGGAGGTCGAGCTGCCGACCTGGCTGGGGTCGGGTGTGCATTGCACATAGAGGATAAGGGGGGGCGAGGGATGCCCCCAAGGGTTACATTTCTTATCTTATATATAAAAAAACTATTATAATAACAATTCATTATAATAAATTAATTATAAAAAGAATCTTAATTATAATAATAATAATAATAATCAAAATAATAATAATATTATTAATGAAAATAATAATATTATTACAAATATTATTAATAAACATTTTCTAATTTTTTAATTTAATTTATCTTGTTTAATTTTATTTCACTTAACATTTAATTAATTAAATAATTTATTCTGAATATCTGGCAACCGCATGGTTCACTTACAGTCAAATGTGCAGTCGAGAAATCTTTGTTCGAACCAAGACACCCGACACTGGCCACTTACAGAGTTATGTTGCGCGCTTGTTTCATAGTTTTATAAACCATTTGCAAGTTGCATGCCATAACTTCGACCCACTCATGAATTAACATGGGTGCCACACAATTACTCCAAACCATGTATGCTAACCATGAAATAGAGATAGAAAGTTCTTGAAATTGAAGATAATAATTAAATAAATTAAAAATAATAAATCAATCAGGTCGGGTTGTGACACTCCAATTGTCATAATATCATCACTAATGCTAAGGTTTTCTAGGATTTCTTAGTTTTAGATCTATAAATTTTGACCTCTTCTTTGGCATGGACTGCATAATGAGAGTTAAGGGTAGAATTAAATGCTATCAATGAAATAGTTTTTTCTGTATAATGTTGGGAGTATTAATGTATTTCAAGATGAGTGAGACTCCATTTCTGGTAGAGAATTTCTAATTATCCTATTGTTTGGGCCTCTTTCATGGAAATTCTCAAGGATTTTTCTTGATTTCATTAAATGGGGTTCAGGTGACTAGATTTATTTGGAGGTGGGTAGTTACCCCAAGTTCTTCCCTAGTGATTTTATTGGGTCATCTATGTACTGGGAGGTAGATTTCACCATCGAACGGCTTATTGGGATGGAATCCCTATCCTTAACATCCTAAATAATAATCACTATAGAGTTTAATAAACTAAAGGTCCAACTTAATATCCTCAAAAGTAATGGGTCCAATTGCATGAGCATTAAAAAATGGGAATCATCAACAGTCGTTGCAAATAAGGTAGATGGAAGGCTCTAAATTTTTACTGACTATAAGAAAGAAAATTCTACGAAAGTATATAATAATAATCCATTACCTTAAATCAATGATTTTTTAATAATATTTGGAGTACCAAGTGGTTTTTACAGATTGGCTTGAGATCATGGTATGCCCAGTTTAGCGTGAGAGGGGCATACATCCATAAGACCAACTTCTAAGGTCATTATGGGTATTTGGAGTACCTAGTTATAATTCTCAGTCTAATGAATTCCACTATAGTCTTGATGGATTTGATAAATTAGATCATACATCTATATCTTGACTCCTTTTTGGTATTCATTGATGTAACCTTGGGTTATTCCAAGGCGAAATAAGAGAATGATGGTTGTTTGGAAGTTGTTCATGGAGAATTTAGGGAATAAGAAATGTATAAAAAGCTTTAAAAATTACATTTTAGTTCTTGTGGATTTAATTATTTGGTGAAATGGTATCTAAAAGAGGTATTTCAGTGGACCTAGAGAAGATACAGTCTTTGATATCTTGGGAGGGACCCAAGATAGTGTTCAATATAAAAATTTCCTTGATATTCGCAGTGGATTACACATGATTCTTATAAGATTTCTCTAGGAAAGAATATCCTTTTATATATGTGATTTGAAAGGGTGTGAGACTATTTTGGAGTGAGAAATACTAATATTATTTTGATCATTTAATATTGAGGTTGACATTAGCACATGTTTTGACCCTCCCAGATCCAGGGATGGGTTACGCCATATTTTATGATACCTCAAGAACAAGGTTAGGGTGTGTAATGATATAAGGTGAATATATCATTGCTTATAGTCCTTGACAATTGTGACCACAAAATAAGAACTTTCCAACTCACAGTATTTAATTTATGATAGTGATGAATGCTCTAAAGATGTGTCAACACCCACTATTTAAGGAGGAGTTTGCTGTGTACTCAGAATAAATACTAATGTATATATTTATCTAATCGGACTTGAATATTATGTAAAGGTGGAGTATATATTACATTATGAATTTTTGTTTCTATTTGTAATACAATCATAGAAATAGAAATGTGGTGGCCGAAGCACTAATCAATAAATTGATGAATTAAATAGTAAAATTCCTAAGGATGAATGAGGCTTGATAACATTGTTCACTAATATTCATCTAGAAATGAAATATGGAGATGAGTGGGTGATATTGATTATTATATGGATCAAATCCCCTCATGATGAATAGATTAAACTTGGGAAGGAATCAAACCTTGATTTTTAATGGATAATTAGATCTTTAAATGGCGAGGTAACCTCATGCAATTTTTCTCAATCTCTCAATGGTACTCTCCACTTTAAGAATCAATTTATATTTTACATGAACTTGAGACAATAAGTGATGTATAGAAAACATCATCCTATCAAGGTTGTTTTTCCAGGGGCTACCAAGATGTTCTAAAATTTGAGATGCTGATATTGGTGTCCCATATGAGACGATTAGTAGCAGAATTCATATATTAGTACCAAATTTATTATAAAATAAAAGATGATCACCAGAAGATAGTAGGGAGGTTTTAGCCTCTCCCAATCCTATTCTAGAAATGGTAATATATCGATGGATTTTTTATCACATTTCAATGGTTTACTTTTAAAAATAATTCTTTACTCCCAATCATCAAATGATTAACAAAATTATCCAACTTTATTCCCATTAGAGAGATGATGAAAGTGGGAGAACATGATAAAAATTATTTATAAAAAGTTATTTGGTTTTATGATGTGCATTTAAATATTATTTTGGGTTATGAACCAGTCTTCACATTCATTTTCTATTATAGAGCCCAAGAGTTTTTGGGTTCCCATTTGAAATTAAGCATGAATTACCATTTGTAGGCTGATGTTTAGATGGAGTTGGTTATCCAGGTTCCTGAGAATATCTTCCAAGACAATGAATTTTACTTATTTGTCTCATGGGCAATTTTGTTTTATTGGTTTAGTTCTCCTATAATAATATATGTCAAGACAGAATAAATATATCCCCGTTTAAATCCCTCTATAGATGGCCATATCGGTCACCTATGCGTTTGTTTGAGCTACGTGAGCATTGGATATTGGGACCAAGCATTATTTAGGATATGATTATAAGTGTTTAATTGATTTATAAGAGGTTGTATACAACTTAACGTCACAAAAAATCTTATGTTTACTACCATCATAGTCTTCCGGAGTTTTAAAAAGGTGCTCGGGTTTTTCTTAATGTCTCTCCTAGGTTGGGGCACCATCGTTTGGGGAGGTAGGGTAAGATAATGTCGTGTTATGTCAGGCCTTTCGGGATTGTGGATAACATTGATTAGGTAGAATAATGGTTATAATTTCCATAAAATATGACTTTGATTCATAATGTATTCCACAATTCTCAGCTAAAAAAGTACCATCCGAACCAGTCCCACATAGTGGAATGAGAGGGTTTAGACTTGGAATCCAACACCTCGATGGTTGATTATATTGTACCTATTATGTATCATCATGTAAAGGTTATTTGAAAAAAATCCATCCCTTTATTCCATTTATGGTTGTACTATTACTAGGATATCTACGAGACTTAGGAGCACGAGGCTTCAGTAATAGATTGTAGCCTCAAATTTTTATAGGAGTCAAGCATTGAGAATTTTATAAGGGCAGAAAGTGGCATGATAGGGATAATTATGACAGAATATAAGTCATTAAAATTTATTAAATTTATATTTCTGTTTTAATATACGTTTTTTTGGAGTTTAAAAGGTTTTGGAGTTAAAAATAATATTTTTTAGAAAGATTGACTATTCACATGGTTTTCTCACATTTGGGTGTAACCAACCACCAAAAAATCGAGAAGGTGGTGAGGGATTCCATTAGTGTTTTACACAATTAAAAAATTAGTACCTTCTAGGAGACAATGAAACTAAAGTATGTGAGTAGGGTATCCCCACACAGTTAGAATACAGTTTGAGAAACTGTGTGACCAAACCGTGTGACATGCCCTATTTTGTTAACAAAATAAATTTATAAAATTAACACTGTTATTTTTTAAATATATATATCTCTCATTTCTCCCCTCATTCAAATAGGTATGTACCCCTTTATGGATGCTCTTTATATTCAGTTTTAGTGTTCTACCTTGAAGATTTGATGGATTCTTTCAATATAAGTCATGATTTATTTCTGATTTCTCCACTTTCTTTCCTCTTATCCCATGTTCTTCCATTACATTCTCACCCCTATAACTCTAATGACCATGGTGGTCCAAAACTTGGGTTTGGGTCGGAGTTTTAATGAATTTTCTATTTTTTAGTTCCTTTAGTATCCTTATTCTCCCCTCCTTGTGATCTTTTGTGAAGGTGAAAACTTTTCATCAAATATAAAGTAGGTGCTTCTACATATACTGAATTTTACTTTGGATTACCCTATTTATTGAGTTTTCTTTTTATTTTTATTTATTTATTATTCTTGTATTTATTTGTTGAGGGTTTTTATACAAACATTGTTGTTGGAAATGGATTTTGTTGAAAAATAGTGATTTCTATTGATTCTCCATTTGAAAATCAAGTTTATACCTATAAAGTGTTTGATAAAATGTCTTCAAGAAATATCTTATTTTTAAATAGGATTTAAAATTAGTTTGCAAAGGGGAGTTTTTTGTAATGCTTATTTATTTACAGTGGTCTTGTTGTATTTGATGTATGTGGTTATGGGTGCACATGAAAGACCTTGGTTGTGTGGGTTATTGGTGTAAGAATGGTATAGAGTAAGAGGTTTCCAACCTCTGATACCAATTGTAGGATCGAAATATAATATGAGATGCTCAATATACAAGAGGGGGGGTGAATTGTATACTTTAAAAATTCTTTTGGAACCTTTAAAGTTAGTTATGAATAACTAGAGTTTCCTTAAGAAAAGGAAAGGGCTAAGTTTAACAAAGTTAAACTAAGTAAATTCACAACACCTCTAACACCGAACTGAACTTGGAAAGGGATTCCAAAAGTAGGTTCCAGAAATATGATTCCGGAAATTGAAACTTAACAAAAGTTACAATATAAGATTCTACCTTAAAGCGTATAAAATCTAAACTAATCAGAGTAAGTAAGGAAGTATAAGAAAGTTATACTTTCCTTAAGATACAAATTGCAGCGGAATAAAGACAAGTAGTAAAACTACTAGTAACAAGATAATAGTCTTTTAACACAAAGAGAAGGGTATCCAACAACCTTGGATAAAGGTCCCTTGATTTATACTTTCAAGCAAGTCTGTCTTACCCACACCAGGGTAAGCCCTTGATACGAAGATTGGTGTCTCTGTCTTGTAGGATTCAGATTGTCAATTGATCCAACATTAATTCCTGCCATACTAAATAATAACTTGGATACAAACTTGTTAGTAGCTTAGAATCGAAATCACAAAGTTCGGAATGGGAAAAGTTCGGAATGGATAATCTGGAATGACAAAGTTCGGAATAGAAAAATGAGCAAGAAAAACTTGTATGTGAGTACAAGTATTTCAGTAACCTTGGATCTGATACCAAATGTAAGAATGGTATAGAGTAAGAGGTTTCCAACCTCTGATACCAATTGTAGGATCGAAATATAATATGAGATGCTCAATATACAAGAGGGGGGGTGAATTTTATACTTTAAAAATTCCTTTGGAACCTTTAAAGTTAGTTATGAATAACTAGAGTTTCCTTAAGAAAAGGAAAGGGCTAAGTTTAACAAAGTTAAACTAAGTAAATTCACAACACCTCTAACACTGAACTGAACTTGGAAAGGGATTCCAAAAGTAGGTTCCGGAAATATGATTCCGGAAATTGAAACTTAACAAAAGTTACAATATAAGATTCTACCTTAAAGCGTATAGAATCTAAACTAATCAGAGTAAGTAAGGAAGTATAAGAAAGTTATACTTTCCTTAAGATACAAATTGCAGCGGAATAAAGACAAGTAGTAAAACTAATAGTTACAAGATAATAGTCTTTTAACCCAAAGAGAAGGGTATCCAACAACCTTGGATAAAGGTCCCTTGATTTATACTTTCAAGCAAGTCTGTCTTACCCACACCAGGGTAAGCCCTCGATACGAAGATTGGTGTCTCTGTCTTGCTATCCCCGCAAGCCCTCAACTTCAAGGTAGTTGGCAACCTCTGTCTTTCTCAGCAAGAAATCCATCGATCTTTAAGGTAGTCGGCACCTCTGTCTTCCTATCCCCGGAAGCCCTCGAATGTAATCACCAACATCCGGAGTCACATGAAGCTTTGAGAGTTAATAAGAGACTCTCTCTCTAGAAATCACTTCAACAACATGTAGGCACAAAACTCGGTTGTTTTTCCAACAGCTCCGAGCTCTTTCAAATGAGCTCCTATTTATAGTTAAGGTCGGCTCCATCTCCAACAGTCATATTTTCCTTAAAGTTCGGAGGGACCTGTACACGTGTCACTTAGACAACGGTTAGTTTATAACAAAATGGACGACATCGTTTTATAACAAAACAAGTGTAACAGAAAGTACGACATCGTTTTAAACTCTAACAAAAAGGTTCGGAATAGAAACTTCGGAGTGAAGGTTCGGAGTGAATAAATTCAGAGTGTATAAAACAATGATAATCAGATTCTGTTTAATAGGTGAATTCGGAATGAGAATTCAGAATGAGAATTCGGAATCAGAAATCGTAATGAGAATTCATCATCAGAATTCGTAATGAGAATTCGTCATCAGAATTCGTAATGAGAATTCATCATCAGAATTCATAATGAGAATTCGTCAACAGAATTCGTAATGGGAATTCAGAATGAGATTTCTTCATTAGAATTCGTAATGAGAATTCTTCATTGGAATTCGTAATGAGAATTCTTCATTGGAATTCGTAATGAGAATTCGGAATGGGATTTCTTCATTAGAATTCGTAATGAGAATTCTTCTTCAGAATTCATATCCTGAATCTGGAATAGAATTTAGTCAGAGTTCATATCTGGAATTCGGAATGAAACTTCCTTAGTTCTTGTCCAGAATCTGAACCCTAAAACAGAATGATTTTATATCAAAGTTTTAATGACTCCGAGAAAATGAATCCGAAACTTATACTTAAGAAAAATATAAATGAAAATATGATAAGGATAATTTTTCTTATAAAAGCGATTTTCCTTAAGAAATCAATTTTCCTTATAAAAGCAATTTTCCTTATAAAAGCAATTTTCCTTATAAAAGCAATTTTCCTTAAGAAAGCAGTTTTCCTTATAAAAGCAATTTTCCTTAAGAAAGCATTTTTCCTTAAAGATAAGGTGTTTGTGATTTTCAAAACAAGAAGGAATGGAAAAGTCATAAGGAAAACCTTATTGACTCAACAATTGGATGGATGCTACCATAGCTTTAATAATGATGCTAACTAGTGGTCAGTTCTAGTGATTCCTTGAGAGGATCATGTCTTACTACTTTTTTTAATAAAAAACTACTTCTAGTGTTCCATGAGAGAGTTATAGACACCTGAATCTTGTTCTGAAAAGATCCCCAATATTGCACATATATTTTGAGCTTTTTATCGAATGATATTATGTTATTCACTTGTATTGTTTTATTACAACCATGATGGTTATATATTACCTGAATTTTTTATAATCTGGTTATTATACCACTCATTTTATTTATTTTTATGCCTTGTATTTTTTTAAAAAAGATTTATTTAATGTTTTCAAATAAATGATTTTTAAGAAAATGTTGTTAAACTAGAATTATTGGTTTTTATTTTGAAAACTGGTGTGTAGATTCATAGTGGTATCCAATTAGGATTTTCATCACACCCTACATATTCCATTAGGCTTATATGGACTTGGTTATATCTGATATAGGGAATGGAAAAAATTCTTCACCTTGTAATATGTCTCTTGATGTTATTTTTCCTTCCATGTTATTAGTATGGCGGTGGCCAAGGTCCACATAAAGACATTTTGACCGAAATTTTTAGGGTCCTCTATTTTTGGTATTTTGGGACCTTTGGTTATGTAATGTCCAAGTTTACATGGGATATATTTTCACTCTCATATTTATTTATGAGATGCATGTGCTCTCTTACTTTAGTTATATATTTTCATTTTTATGGTTTATGGAAATTTTATTATTTTTATACTATTGTTGGAATGGTTTATCTTTTTGAAATAGTTTTTTTTGATGGAGTAGGTGTTCAATATATATATGGGTCATGTTGGACTCTTGAAAAGAATATTTTTTGTGTTATATTAGATTTTAGTAGGTGAAATAGTTCCCGTTGAGTTATTATTGATGCCCTAAAACGAGTTTTTATCTTAGGGTGATTAGGAACGTGCCAGGAGGCGTTCGGGGAGCCGACCTAAGTGATGTGGTATGTTTATAAAGGTTAGTTCATTATATTCCCGATTGTTTCGTATTAGACTAAATTTTAATATGAAATCCTTAAAATTCGGAGATATTTGAACTGTATTTTAAGTGGATCAGTCAGTTGGTCGGGATACATTTATTATTTAAATTTAAAATATTTTTTAAAATTAATATAACACAAATTATTAGAGAAAAATAAATATTATATATGTAATATTTATCAAAATAATGTTAATTTATACATCAATTAATCATATAATTAATATATATATATATCTTTGATATAAAATTCTACATTAAAATAAAATAACATAAAAATGGAAATAAAATCAATATTTATGGTTCAAAGACAATACTATATAGGCTGAGGTCATTCTACTTAAACCTATTAACTTTTTTAATCATTAAATTAAAACCCTTATAAAATACAGTTCATTTTTTTTGATTACTCAACACTATTAAAAAAATTGGCTTAAAATTTTTGCAAGCATATGGCCCATTAAACATCCTAAATTTAAAACCCATGTATTCTAAGGGATTTATAAATTTTTGAATTTATTTATTTTTCATCATATTTCTCCTCATCCACTTTAGAGTGATCATCCTCGATATCAAAGGTAACACTACTACAAAAATTCATAAATCAATCAAATAACACATTTAATGTTTTTTACATCAAGAAATACCCACTTTTATCATTTCTTGAGTTTCAATAAAAATGGGTATAAATTTTTATTAAAATTTAATTTGACATAAATATATATAAATATCATTAAAGAGCACACACAGACAAATATATTAAATATTTAAATAACTATATATACTCACACACATGTGTTAAATATATATATATATATATTAACTTATTCTTTTTTTCATGATTATATAAATATAAATTATTAATGTTAATATAAATCATATTTTAAGTTTTTGTGTGTATATGTGTGTGTTTATGTATTTATATATTTAAATTATATTTAGGTATACATGTTTATATGTATGTATGTAGGTATATTAATAGATAAATTTTTAACAAATTATGTAAATAAATAACATATTACATCTAAAGCATATATATAGTAATATATATATATATATATACTCTATATATAATGGTTTATATAAATTTTTGTGTGCAAGATAAATTTATATAAATTTAAATTTATATTGAAAATATTATATTTTTAGTATAAATATAGTAATATGTATATATTATTTATGTAGATGAAATATTTATCATATTTATAATATATATTCTCTATATAAATGTTTATATATATATATATATAAGTTTGTGTGTAAGTGTGTATGCGTATTCAAATTAAAATTGAAAATGAAATTATAAAAAATAACTAAAAATAAAAATATATGAACTTAAAAATAAATATATAAATGAAAATAGATAAATACCATGTATATTAAAATAAAAATAAAATAAAAATAAAATAAAATAAAATATAATAACATATAAATTAAATTAAAAAAGTTTAATAAATACATTGAAATTGAAATTCAGAAATATATAATAATATATATGTTGTATAAAAGTGTTTATGTGTTTATGCATAAGACCATGTGTTAAAATTAATTTTAAATTTGATATATATATATATATATATATTAATGATCCCTTGGATAAAATTGATGTTTTATAGAGGTATATTGAAGATCATTTCAGTAGATTAAAGAACCCTTAAAAGGTAATGAGGTTTGGTCAATGAAATATTGTTATTTATTTTAATACATGTTGTTATCTTTCAAATAATAACATATCAAGTAATAAGTTGTTTGGGTGAAGCTCACATTGGGATAATAACATAAAATCATTTCTTGAGATGTTTATTCATGAGTTCTGAACATTATTTCATATTGTATATATTTTTAACACTCTAATGAAGTTATTTAAGTTTTATTAGAGTTTTATAGGATGCTAAGGAATAATGATTTCATGTAAAATAGAAAAAATAATGATCCTATAGATTGAAGATAGAGTTATAGCTAATTTAAATGAGAAGTAAATCATTTCTTGGTTTTCAAAAAAATGTTATGGTTTATTTGAAACTTGTATATCCTCTGAACTACATGTATTTTGGAACCTTTGGTTGGGACCTCCATGTGACCTCAGGCATTGCTTCCACATGTTAGTGGTTTCTAACTTCTGGTGAGGGATTAATCCAAACAATTATAATAATATTACATAGATATCAAAACCATATAATAAAAAAATACATGTAAATCATAAACTATACATCACAAGAAACAAGAAGTAATAAAAGCAGTCCAACCATATAACATTATATATGAAGAAATAAAAAATGGTGACATAGTATTTTCATAATTTTATTAAAAATAGTTTGATCACCAAAAGGGTTTGATCATATACATGGTATAATCAAAATTTAAAAAATATAGGAGACCATGTTACAAAAATCAAAGTCCCTAGCTTGATAGAGCCTCCTCCTCTCTAGAAATCCCATACCACTACATATATCTTAAATAATGAATTTTTCACATTCACTGATGTGTACACATAAGGTGTGTGAATAAAAATCAATAGGACGCCTCCAAAAAGGACTTAAAATAGTATAAAATATACGTATGTTTGCATCTAATATAATATTTAAGTAAATTAAACTCATACTATAACAATCTAGTTGATGCATCATGCAGATACTAAGATTCCATGAGTCTCAAATATTCTTGATTTGGATAGTATTAGTTAATACCTTCGTTTAATTATAACTAAAAATGAATATACACAACAACAGTTCCATGAAATCCTAATGGAAAACCTATAATGTAATGTGTATCTACATAATTTTTATAGAATCAATACAGAAAACCCATCAGGAAGATTCGTGGTCAAGATGTAACATAGGTCAAATATCAGTAGTTCATCCAAATAATGGGAATAGGTGTAAAATATTAAATTTATAGGAAGAGTCAAGATCTCATTATAAAGTAGTAATAATCTTAGTAGTGAATTTAAATCATGGGAACCATGGTCAGGCCAAACATCATTATTAACATTGATGGTATGAAAGAGTATAAAATTCTTAATTTTTCTCAACCCTATACCAAAGTTCTAAAGTTTAGAATAATAAAATTCCAAGTCCAGTAACATGAGGAAACATATGTGGTCCCAAGATTTGGGAGAAAATGTTGTTAACTCGTTTTATTGATCACATTAATATATTTAAAAAATATAAAAATGCAATTTGAATATATTAGAAACAATTTTCTAGAATAGGGGCATGAGATCAATTTGAAAGTATGATCTCAGAGGATGTTACCTCTCTCACTCATGAATTAGACAATTTAATTTGTTATAAATTCATTATAAAATAAAAAAATACTTATATTAAGGTTCATTGATTCTACATATGTTAATAAAAATTTCCTGAATAGAGAAACATATTTTTCTAGATTCAGTAGGTTTGATTTTCATAGTAAGAGAAAAATCCAATCTACTTATAATAGTTGAATTCACTCAATCGCCTTGGATTTCCTTCCTTTACACATGTCATGGTTGATAAAATGTGAGAGAATATGATAAATTTAAGCTCCAACGTGATTTGAAATAAAAATATTTTTTTTCTCTGAAAGATATTAAAAAAAATTTATTTACAATCAAGAAACAAGAATGAAAAAAATGTTTTTGAAAAATTTTATATAAAATATATAAATTTGAAATTAAAATAAATAATTTAAATTTAATTTCTTTTTATTTATAAAACCCATGTGTATAATTTGGAAAATATAAGTAATATTTTATTTATTTATTTATTTTTGAACAAAAACATTTATATTTATAAAAAAATTCATCAAATGTTCGACTTTAATTTCCTAAAATAATCGCCCCAATTTCACACATAAAATTCATTTTCAAAGTGGCAATAACTTCTCAAATATTCTCATAGGATCATGTTTTTAAATAAATTATCACTCATTATATTTTAAATCAATTATAAATAAGATTAATAACACTTAACAGTGAAAATAAAAAATTTCTACAAAACAATATTTCTCTATATAAAATATTTAATGTAATAGTTATTTTTCTATTAATTAAAAATTTCATTAGATTATGTTAATATTATATTTAGTTTCATCAAAACCAATATTTATAATATTGGTTATTTTATATATTTTGTAAAATGTAAGTTACTTAGGTATAATGTAGTTACCTCTATAAAAAAATGTAAAAGTAAAAATAAAAAACAAATGAATTCCAACATGTTTAAAAAATGTTTTTTGATTATTGGTTGTGGATTACTAGATCCAATATCACTCCACACTACATTATTTTAAACATTTAGATTCATTAACCTGGGAATAGTGTAATTATATCCTTGAAAATTAAAGGGGTATTGGGAAAAGTTCAATATACTTTACTTATAGAAGGAGAGACTTCCATCCCTTTATGCGACACCCATTACTTTGAATTACTATTTAAAACCTGATTTTTTATCTTAATAAAAGCCTTTATCATGTTCCTAAGTCCTTAGTTTTAATTATTTATCATATTTCTTTCATTTCCAAGGATGCTTTTAAGTGAATGTTCAAGTTATGAAAGTGAGTATTACTTTCTCCTTACATTTTGTCTTTAATAATTCTATTAAAAAAATACCCTAGAAAAAGTAATATAATGAACTAAATATAATTAATATACTCTATTATTATTATATCAATTTAAAAACCATTTTTACTCCATTCCATCCACATATTAATAAAATAACACTAAACCTGCATTGTGTGGACTATCCCCTCCATGAAGTGATGTTTTTTTTGTTTTTCATTTGATTTTCATTTATCTTTCAAAAATATATGATTCAATAACTTAAAAAATATAAATAATATCCTCATTAATTAATTAGAATGTTATTATACACTACCATAACCATACTCATACATTGAGATATGTCGTATTCACGTTTTGGTCTGATTAACCACTTATTTGAATAATTCTATAAAACCCTATCACAAATAACTATAAAAAATTAAATTAAATTATTATTATATGTTAATAAGAAATTAATGATTGGGTTTTTGGTTTTATAATGGTTATATTATGTATTTAAATTATTATTAAAACATCATCTTTGATCTCTAATTTTTTTGAAATAAGCCGACACCGATTCAATTTTCACAAAAATATAAGGAAAAACTATATAATAAAAAAATAAATTATAATAATAAATATTTCATGTTAAATTAAATATTTAATAATAATTTTCTCAATAATGTATATAGTATACTTAATTTTATTATTTAGGAAGTGAGGAATATGTCTACAAATCAAGAACTATGTAAGTGTTTGTGCTAACTCGATTTTCTTCTATTAAGTTAAAAAATTTCTTATTAAAAAATATTGTTCCATGTTTAAAATATTTTAATATATTAAATCTCTTTATTTCATATCCTAAATATATTTTTGGTATTGAAACTCTTGTTTATAATCTCATTATAAAATTATTCTTACTTCAACGATTAAGTTACATATAAGGGTTTCTTTTCTCAATTTTCACCCCATGAGGCATATATATTATTATACACAATATTTTATAATAAATTTTTAATATAATCACATTTAATAGTTTTGAATAATTATTCTGTTATATTTCATTATATTAAATATTCTATTCAATTTAATTTATGTCATGGCATTTTGACTAAAAACATTCAAAATCTCTAAGGGTTTCCATCTCTATCACCATTCATTGAGGCATGTTTCGATTTTATTCACCCCTATTATTTTGTATACTATAACAATTTTTCATTGAATTTTAATATCTTAAATTATGTTTGATTAAGGAAAATTCACTTCCATTCATGCTCTTCCTTTATTCAGACTATGATTGATATCTTCACTAATATATAAGGAATTTTTTATAAATAAACCTAATTTCTTGAGTTTTAATATTTATAATTAAGACTTCTATTTTAGTTCATATGGTATTATATATTTTTATATCACTTTTTGTTCAAAATAATCCTTATTTATTAATTATCTTCCTTCTTGAAAATGCAACTATGTTAAAAAAAATTCTCATCCTTGTAAATGTTAGTTTATTATCCATGTCCATGTTTTCCTCTTAATATAAAAGTTTTCACATAATACTTGGAATAACGAGAATAGTTTATTTCCTATTACATTTATAATTATCCCTATCCCATTTCAGAAATATTATTTTTTATTGTTTTCTTAATGTGGGTTTTTAATAAAGGCATAATTCAGGATTTTCTTCCACATCATAATCGGTGCTTATTTTTCCACAAACAAATTCTTCAAGATAAAACTTTATATAAATTTAAAGTCTCCATAATTGAAGTTTCTTTTTAAAATTAATGTTTTTAAATGACTTTACTTGACCCTTTTTAAAATTACTTTTGAAATATATCCATAACATCATATTTTATGGTAATTTTAAATGTTTTTTTAAAAACTCTTTTAAATTTTTGTTCAATTTACATTTTCATTTTTAAATGGAGTTACCTTTTTGGGATTTATGTTTAATGATTTAACCTCTTATTTACATGATAATATTTTTTTTTTGAATTGAACTCTTTGTATAAAACGAACCAAATTCTCAATCTTTTATGTGGAACCATTTGAATTATCATTTTTGAAGTGTTTTTATTCATATATGTAAACATTCTTCTAATTTATTATGTTAACTAAGTATATGTTCTCGTCCAATAATCCAAATTTTTTATCTGGATGGTTCAAGGTCATTTTTTGCGGGAAATCATCATTAAACCCATTTATTTCTTAGATTAATATTTATTTGATGAAATTATGACGGTTTTCTATGTGACACACTTATGAATGTACATAATATGATGTGACACATGGGACTTGAATTATATATCTCTACAATGTATTGGGTAAATATTTATATCTAATTTTATTTTATGTATGGGTTTAGGGAGTAAACCTAATCCCCCATTGGAATTTTTCTACTATGTGATCATTTTCTATGGAGTGAATCTTTACTTATGTTAATGTTGACATTTACTGTGTCATGGGCACAATCTTAAGTTACCAAGTTCCTTTAATATCAATTTCTTTATGAGGAAGCCTCGAGGTATTATTCTTGGATCATTATCCATATGTTTTTAGGTATAGATTTTATATTTTATTTTCTTTTTCCTCACTTACATTCCTAGACCCATTTGTTTATATTATTATCACTTATGATATTTGATTATTATCACTTATACTTACCCTTACTGAGAATTTATAATCACCCATTATTATGTTTCCTTTTCCTTAGGAAAATAAGGAAAGTAATATATGTGGTATTTATAGCATATTATCTTGTGTATAATTTGTTTGGTATATGTTTAAGAATTTTTCTGGATTAAGATTTCATTATATTTTTGAAAAAATGTTCATTAGTTGAAAAAGTTACGGGTTTTGTTAGTTAATTTTTTTCCTAATTCTCTAAAAATATAAAACTAAAATATCTTGGGTATGTATTGTAATGTAAAATTTTATTTATGTTAAATAATTTTATTGTCACCTATTCAGGGCATCATAATAACTCCGTCAAGTGTGATTTAATCATCCAAAGAAGCGAGTTAGGAAATGGAAGAATGGAACAAATAAAATATAAAAATTATTATTAAAATAATTACATGAATCAATGATTGGAATATCAAAGGTAAATATCTTGTGTGAAAGTAAAAATAAAAGAACTTGAAAGTACTGGTGAAATTCTAAGAAAGGGAAAAAAGTTCAAAAATGATCTAAAAGGTTCCCAAAAACTCAAAAAATCATTATATTTATAGACACTTTAGTAATTATGATATGTTAATAGGCATCTTATAATGAACATATGGATATCATAGAAAAGTTTCATATGGAATATCCTTAAATGGATATGTCATTGTTTGGAGGGAACTATTACTGGGTGAATGACTTATCTATGGACTTCAAACATTGATTCCATTGGATTTAATGACACAAAATCACATAAAATTATCTTATATATCATACCATTCATCAATTCCAATTGATTTGTGGAATGAAGGTGAAATTTCATATGGGAGGATTCTTAAGGATATACCTTTCTCAAATAGATTCATCATCTCACAGAATTATTTCCATTGGATATAAAATGATATCCTGTTATCTATTCACAAGTATGATTTTTGAGAGAGCTCATTACCAATAAACTTTACCCTTGACGACATAAAAATTTATTATATATTATTAGGGATTTTGATGAAACTATTAGGTATGGTTGGTTTTAGGTTTACTATGGTTTGAGTATCTTAGGTCTGGAATAATAATTCATCACACTGATAGGGTAATTAATGTGAATGACATTACAATTTGACTATAATGGCTCAAAACATGATATATTCTTACATATAATCCTCATACCTTCGAAGAAAAATGAAAATTTCTTACATATCTTTGTAATTAGTAGTATTACCCCTACCTATCATTTCTTTGTTACTCTTACATATCACTTTTCCATGACTAACTCTAACATTGACCCCCAATGGCATGAATATACCTATTAGGACATGAAAATTATGTAATTCTTTAAAAAATCTCCATAGAATCATTGATTTATATTCCAATCACCAATATTTAAAAATCATCAAAATTAAAAGAAACTAAAAAGTATTAAATCCATTATTTAGTGAAAAACATTTTTAAAATATTTATAAATTTAAATGTTATCAAAATTTCCCACACTTAAATAATTTAATATCCTCATGAAAAAAATCTCCAAAAAATTATGATGGATGAAAAACCATCAAACAAAGGAAAAAAATCACACAAAGTATTTAAATAAAACACACTATTAACTAAAAATCCATATATTTCATAAAATCATTTATCCAAATCATCCAATAATGTATCATTTTTAAATTTACACAGTAATTATTCTTCCATTATATTTTTATATCTCAAATTTTCTTTAGATATCCATTCCCATGTTGTTATCTACCTTTCCAGACAATTTTCACTCAATAGGCAAGAAAAATGTTAATAGGAGTCATGATATATATCAAGTGCATAAATTCTATCTATAGGCTTTCACAATATCATAATCTCTACTTTAAATAAATCTAACCACAATAGTCAATAAGAGTTTTTAATAGTTTTTTAATGTCTATTAGGATAAATGTGGCTTATTTATGATGTTATTATAAAAAATTTGGGTGAGAAAAGGAGGCTCAATTATTTTATCATGAAACATGATCTTCTATTGGATATAAACGAAAACATACCTTTTAATCTCCTTTAAAGTACATAACCTACCATGAATCTCTTACTTTCTTTATGAATCTTAGTTTGAACATAAAATAACAATTAATTATCTTTTTCTTCCTTGTTTTTCATTTTTTTATTTTTAATTTAATATTTTTCCAATAAAAATTACCCATATAGAAATTTCACATTTATAAAAATAACCTTATTTGATATCCTCACACTACTAGTTGCAATAATTGTAACAAAATCATAGTTTATGTAAGATTAATCATCAACCTATATGGGATACAACCCATTATTGTAATTTTTCTTCCAAACATACTAGTATAATCACATAATAATAATTTAAATATACTTTAAATGAAATCCCCACTTTCCAACGTGAACTTCAAATATTATCCTATATTAAATTCTCAACTGATAGCTCCATGCATCACTAATATCCCTCATTAATCTTAGTAGTAAATTTTTTACAATCATACTATTTTTTAGTGGAAAGTTTAAATTGGCATGTAATGAATCTTTCTATTGAGGCAGTTCTAGGCAGCTATGAGCTTAAAATAGGGTTATATGGAAGGAAATTACAAAGGTAAAGGGTAAAACCAAAAAAAAAAAAATTGGCCTCTATCATAAAAATTTAGTTAAAAAAATATTTCTGATTTGATGATATTTGAGTGAAAGTTCTAGTAGTGATACATATTATAATTTATCTCAATAAAGAGACTGTTTGAAAGAATATGAAAAAAATAATATATAATTCTTCTCAAGAATATGATTTCTAAAAATATAGAAAACCCCTCAAGGCATTAGTTCTAAAAAATATGTTAATCAATAAAAAAATTAAAAAATTAAGATCATTGGAAGGAATCAATTCAACAATCATTTAATATTTCAACCAAAAAATTAACAAAATATTGATTTTAAATGAATTATATGAAATTTTTTTAACTTATTTACATGGTTATTCTGAATTTCTGAATTCAATAGATAGATTCCTTTTAAAAATTATCTTGGAAAGTTAATTTAAAGATAAAGGTAAAGTACCTTCAATAATCCCTCCAACACTTAATATCAAACAATTTCTTCACTCTATAAAATAAAGGTGTGAAATAAGTAAAATAAAGTCTAATGAATGAATCAAATTAATACCACTAAAAAAATAGTGTGAAAAACAATTCTCCCCACGAAAATGTGATACCCTTTATATGTATCAGTGGGGTTTTAATGATCAAGAATGCATGCATATTTTTTTAATCTTTGAGTTGTTCAAGAAAGTTAACATGTACACTTAAAAACTAGTTAGGGTCAAGAATTTTAAGAAAATAAAATAAAGAAGATATTTTTGTTAAAATAATGTTCCATATATTATATCAATATATTATTTTAGAAATTTACATGAGGATCAAAATTAATAAGAACATAGGTAAAGCACAAAAAATATTACAAAATAAAGTTTGAGGAAAAAAAATAAATTGGAGGAAGAGGTAATACTATGACTCTAGGGTAACATACATTTTCTCCCTAGTAGGCCAATAATATAGTGCAGTATTTCAGATTTAACTTTCTATAAACCCAAACTCTATAGCACTCAAATAATTGGTTCTAGAATCCGATGAGACATCCAACTACTACTTGAGAAACTATTATCCTGGGGAAAGATCAGAGGGATACATGGCCGGTAGTGGGATATATGTTGTGGGTGGGATTGAATATATAAAATGTGCATAATATTAATTCTTAATTGATAGTAAATATATCTAATGTGAGACTAGATCAATTAAAGTAACCTCCTCCTCATTCTTAGGAGTAAGTCCCTTTCCCTTCTAGTGGTCCTCAATCTAAAATACTCAGTGAAACTCTAGATCCGTATGAAGGTCCAATATTTATTGTAATATATCTTAAAAATTATCATTCTACCTTTGGTATATATTCCCATGTTTATATATATTATTATAAAAAATGGAAACAATAGTCCATGTAATATCTCAAAGAGTGGCGGGGGTAGTCCTAGAAGGTGTTTCCCTTAATGACTACTATACTGGAGATATATGTGGTGTATTTTCTTATGGGGGGGGGGGGGGTATTTGTGGTCTCAGGAAACAAAACCCTAATGAAAAAATATTCCAATTTTAGATAATAGACATATTGGAATCTCTAAAATATTGATTCTACAAATCTTGAGGTATAGCAGGTGATGATGTCTGATTTGGTGCAATGGATTCCCATATCTCTAGTGGTGCAGGGGATAACTGTGGAGTATAGGTTACTTAAGAGTGGAACTTTGTTCCCTATAACATACACGAAATGTAAACATACTCATTGATCCAATCATATCATTTTACTTCATTATTCAAGAGGAACAAATTTAAGAGTAATTAAAAATAAATCAGTTTCGGCATCCCTAGGGAGGATGGGGGTGATAATATTTCAAATGAATTTATTTGTTTTTAAAATTATGTAACGAAATTTAATCACATTATTTTTCCTTTTGTTTTATTTATCTATCCCTCATAGTATAGGAATAATTTCTAGGATATAAAAATGCATGAACTCCTTAAAGAAATGATAGAAATTATGAGAACCTCATGCTAGCTCACAACTCATTAGGAGTCCGCATTTTTATCCAAGCATGGGAGTGTGACTTATGGATAACAATTAAAATCGAATTACTCAATTATATTATCTGAAACATAGTTGATTCATGTTTACTTTTTGTGTCAGTAGAAATATAAATCTACCACTATGATTCTATGATCCAATTAGGATCTAGATAGAGATAAAAATACTATTTTTATATAAAACATCTATTCTATAAATACCTAGTACACCTCTAAACTCCTTGAGAGAGTGATTCCAAAATATCCAACTTAGTCAAAATTTAAATTTCTCTAATGTATACTCAATCATAGAATTAAAATCTAAGATCACTTATCCATTGGTCTCTTACATGACTTGAATTTTATACTCTCTATTAATATCCCTTAGATCATCATTTATGTCCACATCTATTTTAAAAGACTTTATGATACACATTTATATCATTTTATTGGTGATAGTAACCTTCCTTTGCAGCTTGGATAGATTCTCCTAGTGCTTTGTATCAGTGAAATATAAATAGAAATTTGTATGATAATGAGGGGAATTATCCCTTTGAGAATAATTAGAGTGTGACTAGATTAAATTTGATGTGAAGGATGAGGATAAATAGAGGGTCAAATAAGTATTAGTGAAATTTATAGGTACTCTACACCTTTGGTTACTGATTGTTTTGGTAGGAACTTTATTGGACTTTGGGATATTGGTTTCTTGGACTTAGTTTTTTTAATAATATTAGTTTAGAAGTTGTGGAAAAGAATAATAGGAAATTAAAGGTAGTATAATGGGTTTTAAGGTGTTTGAAAATGTGGGATGGAATTAAGGTGTTAGTTGGGATAGGGAAATGAGTAGTTGGGAGAACTTGTTGTCAATTGGGATAGAGTAGGTGGTTTTGGATTGGGTAAGGAATAAAAATCACATAAGATATTCTCTAGAGGTTTTAATTTGATCCTTAATGGGGATGGTAGACTATTTAAAACATGGGTGATACAGATCGTGATATATTTGGATGAGTGGAATATGAATAGTTAAAACGTGATTTAGGGTTTGGAACACAAAATTTACCGAGAGAAAATATACCATAGTGTGGTGTTTTTTTATTACATGATTAGTTTAATTAAATAACTCTTAAAGTCTATAGTTCTAAGATTTAGGCGTTTCTAAACATTGGGAGGATCTATCATGATGTTGTAATTTGGATCCCCTCAGGTAAAATATCACGTTATATCCTATGATACATAATATAATATATGGTATATAAGAGTACTATTGTAATTATCGAAAAAATTAATAGTGTTAGACTAGGAAACTCTATAAAAATTATAGAATGATTGATTAATTTCCTACCATGTTTTACTTATTCCACTTTGGATTTATTAATAATTTGGATTAGAATATAACATGATACATACCTTATGAAAACTGATTTTCTACACATTTTCATCTTTTTCTCTCAATTGTGGTTGGGTCACTGTCTTTTTATCATAAATTTCATTTTATAAGTACAATCCATGAAACAAAGGCAATTTTTTCATTGTGATATTCATATTATGATTATAATTACCCTTTGTTTTTTTGGGACCTTGTGTCTCTAATAGGGGAGTAGAGGAGAGTACCCAAAAGCTTTACCCTTCAAAAATTTATAATCTAATCTAAATTTAATGAAAACAATATAAACATAAAATGTACTTGGGTTTACTTTAAGGTAGTTATTAATTGAAAGTATTGAGATAAACACAGATTTTATATCCTTCTTCAAATTTAAGAGAAACAATGCATCCCTATTAAAAAGAATCCACGTAAAGATTTTCCCTTTATCGATTTAATTTGAATAATGGATCGTGTTATAACACCATATGATTTTAGAATATAATTTCCTTTAAATTACATCAGATACATTTGATAGCTATTGATTCATGAAACATTTAAATTAAGTGAATAATGCTTTACTACTACAAAAAAATAATGAAATTACTAGATAAGTAACTATATTTGATAAATAAATAACTTTTTATTATAAAATTGGTCAAATTCACTTTACAAAATATAATTGATTCTAAAGAAACAATTTTAATTTTTCCGAAATATTCATTTTTTTGTTAAATTTTATAATATTTAGGAATGATATCAATAAAACAATTGACAAAATTTAAGTAATAATTAATAAAATATATTAATTGAAGGATCTACCTTGTCTAATCGACGCTCGACACTCTATGATGACCTAGGAGGATATGGAAACCGATGTTGTCCCTCCCCCACCGAAGGGGGAGGGACCCCCTTGGATTTACTTTTGTTCTTGGAGATTCTTATCTCTATTATCCAACCTGTAATTCCTTCCACCATTCTATGTGATTGATATTTGTCCTAATGTTTCTGATTTGCATGCTCGAAGACACAATCTCTCTCTCTCTCTCTCTCATTCTTGGAGTTCTTTGAAGCTTCCACTCTCCTAAACCGGACCTTAGTGGAGTGATTTAGTCAACATAGTCCATCAAGAGACACATTTGATAGGTTTTTGTTTGGTTCATGGGTTTTACGGGATCATACAACAACAAAACTTCTTTATAATAAGAATATTATGGTACACTTTTTTTCGGAGTATGATCTGATCCTTGATTGGTCCATAGATCCTCTCATAAACAAAAATTCTTGATTATACCTATTTTTTATGGTCCTACGATTTCCGTATGAAATAAGATACTCTAACTACTGCTATTTGGGTAATTTTCCCAGTCTCCCTCTTCATTTTAATACCCCTTTATTTTCCGAATACTTGGAAATTTGGTTGGGAGTTTCTTATGCTCGGATAGCTAAACCAACTTAGCATGTTATCCCATTTCCCCACATATACGCATGGAATTTGATGTTTTTATGATTCCTACTGATTGGATTTAGATCACAGTGGGGAAGGAGTTTTAGTGTAAGCAGTTAGTGACCTTTGATGTATGGATAGATTATTGATCTTTCTACCAACATTTGGAACATTTATCATATATTTGTCATCATAGCCTCTTATCCCATCATATGGGGGTCATTCCTATTACTCAGAGAGAATCTGTATCACCTGAAGGTACCTCTATTAGTAATTTGGGTGTGGAGTAAGTGTGTATTGATATCCCTATATAGAAATAGAAATTACTAGGGAATTTTGAACCAAGTTTTTATGATGTTTTTCAAATTTGAAGGATGATGTGGTTGTTAACAAGCCATTAGCGTGGTTTATTGAAGGGGACCAATTGACCCATTTAATGGCTTATCCTTCCTTTACAAATACCATTAGGATTGTTGGTATGCACAATGTACATGAATTTATATTTGGTGTTGGCTCCAAGATTGGTGATAAAAGTGATTCTTTATCTTTCCCACCCTATTCCCTTCGAGTGTCTATAGGATAGAATGTAATAGTTGTATAGGAACGGTTATCAGATGGAAAGAAGGATGTTCCAAGATTGATACATACTCAAAAATTCTTTTCATCTTTGAATATAAATGAGCAATAATCCATGTACTTTGAAGGGGGCCAACCAATTATTCCATGATGGTGGAAGACACATTCAGTGTCCATGTCCAATAAAGACACCGAGATAAGTGATAAAAATAATAACTCACAACAAATGAATGATTATGAGAAGAACCACCATGGGAACATGAATTTCAGAAATGGGTCAAGAGAGGTGGAGAAAGGGAACTGATTATACAAAAATATTCCAGCTCAAGGGGGGGATCAATACCCTGAAAATACTATTAAAATTTACCAAAGATGATTGTAACTAGATACTTTGGTAAAACAATGAAAGGTGGGACAAGAATAAAGTGGGTCAGAAAAACAAGTTCTAAAGTTTATTATCAGGAGTATGGTGAGGTGGGGGAGAAATATCTAATTGAGTTCAACAGGAGGCCTTAATATAAAATTACTAGACTGGTCTAGAAATTGGTGCCTACTAGAGATCAGAAGAGAATAACAGAGAAAATAGAAGAAGAAAAAAGTAAAATGTTTGGATATTACTGTACACCTTAAGGAAGAATTTCTTGAAGGATTATTTCAGATCAATGTAATGAAGGAGGGGGTCAATTGAATTTATGATATAAGTCTTCAAGTTGTTTCCAATGAGAAGAAAAATTATGTGGATTAATAAGCAAGACCACATTATGTCTTGAGGCTTTAAGGAACAAAAGATCCATTTGGGGGAATATATAGTTATATTGGATAAGGTGGATCATCACTTTGAATACCATATCCACAATGATCTAGATATCAAGGTAAATACTCATCACTAAGATATATATAGGGTGTCTCGTACTAATAATCTTAGTCTCATCTTTAATACTTTTGTGATCTCTTTTTGTGTGTAACACACCTTTGTTTTTACAGGCATGGTTTCCCACTTTTCCTGAAAAAGTGTTTTGAAAATAATTTTTTTACTTTTAGTATTAATGATATATATTAAATGGTTATGTTAGGACTATTAATATTTGTCTAATAATTTTTTGTTAAATGAAAATGTTTTGTATAAAACCATTATTTTTATTATATATTTTAATTTTTACTTGAAAGATAAATTCATAAATTTTAGAATTTTAATATAATATTATGAAATCATTTTTTGGATTCATTGTGAATGAATTAGTTTAAGGTGATTTTCTGGGATTTTTCTAGAAAAGATGTTTCTTAGTGAATAGTGAGAAATTTAATTTTTATGAATGCCAATAATTTTATGACATTTCTATGATGTAATAATGGATTAAAACTTAATAAAAAATTTTTTCTAAAAAATATACATTTAAATAGTAAAATAATGAATTTAAAATAGTTATGTTGAATTTTTAAACCTATGTTTCAAATTTAGAAGCCTATGTTATATTTTATTCAAATTTAAAATTATTTTTGATTATTTACCTCTAATGATATGGTTCAATTATTAAATTTGGTTTTGGAATGGTTATAATGTCAAATAGCCTATATTTTTTTAACAACAAACCAAAAAATTCATGTGGATAATTCCCAATCAAAAATTATAGGCCAAAATTATAAAATAATCACTATTTTGACCCCAAAACTCCCATATTTACAAGTATAAATACCCCCTAATATTTACTTTTAAAAATAACTGACCAGTCACTTTATCTCAAAACATATTATTGAAAATATCTCCCAAAACCCCTTATCCATGCCTTATAGTTTCAATTATTCCCAAATAATAAATAAAAAAATCCTTAAGGTTTTCACCAAAGGAGGTTATCCAAGGAGGGGGTATTTATTCTAACAAAGTAATTATAAGTTCTTATATTATTAATTCTTAACCTAATATTCTATAGCCACATCAATGTAATAAAATCACTATAATTAGTATATTTTAATGTTTTTTCATGTGAAAATTATTATAAACCTCATTTCCATCTAATAGAAAATGAAAACGTTGCTCATGAGTATGTGCAAATTTCGTTCTTTATGAATCAATATATTTTATTTTTTATCACTGCATATCATTTATGGTTAGATAAATTTATTTCATTAATATATATTATATTTAAAAAATAATTATAATTCTGAAAAGATAAATTATTATTTACCTTCATTGATTTCCATCCATTCAAAAATGAAAACATCGCATGCGTGTATGTGCCGACTAGTACCTCCATGAAGAGAAGAATTTCATTTTTCATCACCACCATACATGTATTCTTATAAAAGTTTTTATAATTAATAAATATGACATTTTTAAGATTCTATATATTATGAAATGTTTACTAATGTAGGAGGACTAACATCGCCAAACTGAAACATCTAAGGAAAATTGAACTATTGACACCCGAATATTGTTTTTAAGTAAGTATTAGTAATAAATGGGAAATTTTGAGTTGTTAGGGAATTATATTAATTAATATAAGTATGAATATGGTTACATTATATATTTATAATAAATATAAATTTATTATATAGTATGTTAAAGTGTGTATGAAGTAATTCTGGACTTGAGGTAGGATTTTATGTTACAATCTCACATTCTTTTGGGATTGTTTATGTTTCAATTTACATTAGGGGAATTACATGTTATATATTTATTAAAACTCAAAAATGTTATTATATTTTTTATTCTATGTCTTAAATTATTATTTCCTTTCCCATACTCTTTGGTACCCTAAATGGTTGAAAATATTATTTTAAGAAAACCTAACCTTATTTATATGATTTTGTTGGGAATATTTCTCCTCTATATACATGTTCATCAGAATTGTTTTTTTGAAGTTATTATATAAATTTTAATTGTTTATAAAGTTAATTTTATACAATCGTTACCTTTCTTTATAATTTTTTTAAAGGAATCTCTTTATAGTTTTCCAAACAGGTCATTATTTACTTTCTTTAGAAATGTGTAAAAAGAATGTTTTATAATATTCAAGACATGAATGGATTTTATTAACATAATTCTATTTATTAATTGTGAATTTTACTTTAAAAGATTCCATGTTTTTCAGGGAAAACACTATTCCAATTGTTTTAGAAATTATTTATTGTTTCTAAAAAAATTTACAAAAAGAAAAGTATATTTCTTATTATTTTCGAAGAAAATTTATAATGGTTTTACAAAGGTATTTTTTATCTATGTAAATATCATTTAAGGATTTTTTCAATTCACTAGGGATATGATATTATGATATCCTCAAACTTTTTTGGGTGGATTGTGATGATGATGTTTAAGGATGTTTTCATGAAAACCATTTCTTTCCCACATGTTAATTATGCGATGATGAAATTATGAATGTTTTTTTTGATGTTATGGAATACATATACATCATTTTTATTATGCGTTGGGTGGGATTAGAATTATATATCCATCCAATGAATTGTTTAAATATTGATAAAGCATTATATAATATTAAATGGAATGGGAAGTGAACCCAATCCACTACGGTAAATTTTCTATTATGGTTTTTAATGGTTTGGGGAGTGAATCAAATTCACTATGGGATTTTTACCACTATTTGATGATAACATTGGTTGTGATCCTTGACTAATGAAATGATTTTTTATGCATATGTTTATGCCAAATTATTTTATCATATTTTTATGATAATGATAGACTCTCATGGATAATATTGGATTAGTGATGTTTTTACACTCTTATTCAAAATCCTTATGCCATGAATCATGATTTATGAAGTATGAGTTACAAGGTATGATTTTATTGATCTATGATAATGTTCTAATACCCTTGTGATAATATTATTCTCAATTATGATATTTGATTTTTATCTCCCATTTTTACTCTTACTGAGTATCTAAGCTCACCCTTTCTTATGTTTCTATTTACATAGGTTATGAAGAACGGTTCTAAGAATGATAAGTCTAAAAAGAAACCACATGTAAATAATTAAACTAGGAAATGTTTATTATTGTTCATAAATAATTTTATTATGTATCTAGTCTCTATAGGTACTAAACATTTATGGTTCTTGAGAATTAATTATTGTGAGATGTATTAAATTTTCATATATAATGATGTAATATGTATATTTGTTATGAACATGCCACTACAATTGGTATAAAATTAGGGATTGGTAATTTTTTGGGATTAGGATTAGAATACTTAAGTGATAACCCCTGTGAAATGTCTAGATTTAGGAAATACCCCAAAATTTTGTTAAGGTATAGAGTGTATGAAATCCTAAAAATAACATCCCTATCTAGATAAAAACACGAAGATGTTAGATTTGGAACAGATACAATTAGGTGTAAAAACTCTAACAAATACTAATTGTTTATTAACTCAATATTGATTTAGTGCATGATATAAGGGCATAACTACACACCTAGTTTGACTCTCCTGAGAGATATGGTTCAGTTAATTCACATTATCCTTTTGAACCATTATGAGGGATTTGAGTATATTAGTTTAAAAATATGAATTGTAAATGACCATGGAAAACATAGTTTTAAACCTAGAAGATTATAAGTTTGGGTATTTCATCCCCACCTTAGCGACTAGATATTCAAGAATTATTACCAAAATCCAAATGATACAACAACTATATCTCAATTATATGACTCATCTCTGATTGAAGTTTGTGAGAATGTGAATTATATAAATATTATTATTCTCTGCATATTTGAATTTTATGTGATTTTTTGTATGAAGAAAATCTCTCTATATGGAGAACATATCAATTTTAGAGGAAGGGAAGTCATATTTCTGATTCTGAATCAACCTATGATCATTTGCCAATGTGGGTATGAACATAAATATCTAATAGAAATTACTCCCATTTTATGTATAAAATTACATATAAAGGATAGGTATTTATATCAAATTATTGGGGATAAAGTCAATATTTAAGACACACCTATTTTTTTGGGAATATGTTGATGAACTTTTGAATAGTTTCTTTATCTTCCCCTAAATTGTGAAGTTGAGGTTTTAATGGAAACCATAGATGGTCTTGTGCCTATTTCAAATATTTCTTATAAAATAAACCCATTTTCTTTGCATAAATAGAAGAAGAAACTCTAGAATAATCTAGAAAATGGATTTGTATGCTATTGTTCATCACCATTGGGCACACATAATTTTTTTATTAATAAGGAATATGGGTCAATTCATATTTTTATTTATTATTGAGAATATAACAAGATCATGATCAAGAAAAAGAATCTTATACCCCATATTTATGACATGTTTGATCAACTGTGAGGATATTGATAATTCTAAAAGATTAAACATAGATATAGATATTGTTAGTTATGTTTCAAAAGGGAGAATATACCAAAGACAACCTTCTATATAAGGTATGGACACTATGAATTTATAGCGATACCATTTGGACTTATCAATTCCCCCACTATATTTATGGATCTAATGAATCGAGTCTTTAGAGATTACATTTTTCAGTTTGTGGTATTCTTTGTAGATGATATTATCATATAATACAACATGAAATAAGATCATGAATATATTTTAAGGATTGTCTTGAATACTTTGAGAAAGGAAAAACGCTAATTCAAATTTTAAAAATTAGGATTGTCTCTATAGAATCTATCATTCATGGGTCATGTAATTACAAACAATGGTATATATGTGGATAATTTAATAATGATGGTTTTTAAAAAATAGCGAAAACCTACTATGGTGACTGAGACCCATAGTTTTCTTGGATTTTCTAGATACCATCGATTATTTTTGAGAAATATATTATAGTTATAAAATCCTCTAAACAAGTTGATATGAAAGGGAACTAGGTTTCTTTGTACATATTAATGTGAATAAAATTTCATGAAGCTGATGAGAACGGATGTTAGTTCACCTATACTTGTAATAACCTATAGTATAGAATGGTTTATGATATAAAGTTTTGTATCAAAGAATTTATATAGATTTTTTCTCACATAAAATGAAATGGTAGTAGCATATTCTTCATTCCAGTTGTAGGTTCATCAGAAAAATTACCAGACACGTGATTTAAAGGAGGGGTGGTTATATTTTTCTTGAAAATATGGATGAATAATCTCTATAGTGAAGGGTGTGATATATATGCTGATCATAAAATCTATAATTATATAATTATATAGAAATAGTTTAATATGCTGCAAAAAGAGATAGTTAGAGTTGATTAATTATTTTCACTTCTCAATACGTTACCACATTGGGAATGCAAACAAGGTGTAATATGCTCCAAATTTGAATAAAATTTATCATTTTTACATAATAAGTATTGAAAAATATTTAATACTTAAATATTTATGAAGCATGGACCATGAAATTATAAGGTATGGAGAGAAAAGTTATCTTTTAGAAATAAATTTTCAACCATCCATTCATGTGATGATTCAAGAGGTATAAAAGGAGTATTTGAAAATAAAAGAAGGTAAGTATTATTCTATAGTTCAACCATGACCATGATGGAAGATAATATTAAAGAACTAGATATGTGACCCTTTAATAGAAAAAATAAAGGAGCTATTGGATGAAGCACATAGCTTATAATTATGTATCCATCTTGGAAACATAAATATTTATAGAGATTTTAAAGAAGATTTTTGTTGGGATAACATAAACATAGATAATAGAGAGTATGAATATCAATTCCTAGTATTTTATCAAGTTAAGGATAAGCGTCATATGTCTAAGGGGATGATGTAACTATTAACCATAAGTTTCCCTCGGAACATGTGTTCCAGTTAAGAATCACTATTTCCAAAAGGTTTCCAATAGATTTGTTTATGGAATTGAAAACACCCAATAGTTCTGTATCCATAGGGACTTTATTTCCAAATGTAGGCACTCATTAGATAATTTGACCCATGATGATTAAGAACTCCCATTGGTTGATGGGATGGGAGATTGGGCTCATCACACCCTTTTGGGGGGAATTATTTCATACTCTAGGAATCTCTTATAGATTTGAGTTATGTTCATTAATTCTTATTAATTTAACAAGTATAATGTAGGTTTCCATTGAAATTTCCAATCAATTATTAGCATGTGTTGAAATCAGAATCATCCATATACAGTCAGGGTTCCTTATCAATGGATACATATGTATGTATTCGATGTTCTCATATGATAATATCCTCTTTAAATACTAGTTGTAGATTCTTTATTATTTGTTAAAATGATACTAGTTTTTAATCCTCTCATTGGGACACTATAGAATCTATCTTCATATAGGGAGATGAAAGTTTACTCTAGATTTTATTGTCGTTTAGGTAAACAATGTTAACTCCAGAGTTTATCATCAGATAGGGGGATAAAAGTTTATTTGATATTGGTATTGAACCCATAAATGGGTACCTATGTATCCTCATGAAAGGAATCATAACCCACATAGTTCGATTCCTCTTAATGGGACACATCATACATTTTGAAGTCATGTTACGAGGACCTAACAATACCATTTAATGTCATGTGGCAAGGACATCTAGGTAGAATGTGCCAAGTCAAATCTTTGTATGAGAATTATATCAAAACATCCCAATAATCTTGTAAGGGATATGATTTCCATGTTAAATTAGACCATACTGGGAACATGTCTTATAGAGAAACATGGTTTATTTGGAGTGTTTGGTCTGAACCTTAGGGTGGGTTCCCATGTATCCTGTTTATATGAGATTCAATGCCCCCATAGTTCCGTAAGTCTCATAGGAGAGTATGACCCTTTGAGAGAAATAGGTTGGGGATTTTCTTAAAGAGGATTCCCTCTTAACAGGATCCAAAGGTGATTTATTAACTCATATAGATTTAAAGAGGCTTAATTAGGGGCTTAGTCCCAAGGAGGATGCCTGAATTAAGGGAATTAAGATTGGGGATTACTCTTGAGGAGGATACCATGCTAAAGGGGGTATGATTTCTCATTTCCTGTAAAATATTATATGGATGTTTTTCATTAAAAATAATTCCAGTTTATCCCTGTTATGGAGGGAATCAGAGTTCTATACGTTATTTCTTCAGGTGGATTGTGTAGATATCGTAATCATTACAAACCTTTAAGCCCACATGAGTCTTGATCGGTGTGAGAAACAAGAGGATGTGAAAGATTAAACAAACAACACACTTTCATTCTTTCTATTATATAAGTTGTATGGGATATGGTAGAATAATCCAGAGCTATGATACTTCCCTCTGTTCTCTTTACATTGGATGGGGGCCCAAGGTAAGGGTGGGATGAAGGTGAAGGGTGAAGAGTGGAGTGAGACTTCAACTTCATATATGAAAGGATTAGGGATTACACCGGGATAGCTAGCCAAAAATGGGTCCTATATTTGGGAGGGATAATTTTCATTTTTGAAAATTAAAAGAAGGTGTGAACTGTACCCTACCTACAAGGGACTAGAGGCTCCAAATCTTAGAGATGAGAAGGGGAAGTCATTGTCCAAACCCTAATCGTCCAAAATTGGGAACTCCACAACATTTTACCAGGGTTAAAGGTCCATGTGACCATAAATATACAAGCCTATAGACATCTCAAGGATCCTCAAATAAGACAAATGTGGGAAACATCTGACCGTATAAATACAAACCCAAATGGGATACACAAAGATGCACCTTACCAAAAGGTCTGATAAATCAGGTGGTATTGGTGGAGGTTTCAACCTTGTACCTTTCAAATAAGGGATCCAAGGAATGAGAATGCCTTCCATGAGTGTATTAAAATAGATATTAAATGATATCTTGTGTTGTTCCAGAGTTTAGGTGGTCCACACAGGTATTTCTCATAGGTATTCCACATAGGGATGTCATGAAGGTCCTAAAAGGAACTAAAAAAATGCTTAACACAGGGAGAATAAGTCAATGAAATCTTTAGTTTCCTTAGGAAATGGAATATTGTGGCAATAAAAATTGTGGTAGGTTTTAACTTAAGTACCTTGGGTTTCCCCTTATGTCCTTGGAAGAATCCTACGCAAGTCTTTTCTTAAGTAAAGAACCTTGTGTACTTGACTTACTCTCATGGAAGGAGGGTACTCATAAAAGTATATTGTATTTTACACCATGAAGGGACTTGAATCTTTTTATACCTTTTAATTATATATTCTATCAATTTTTAGAGAGATACTTGAGAAAATAGAGGGGAACAGTGTGAAGGAGCTATGCATTGAAAGCTTTGAGAGTTCTACCATCTTTTTCAGTTTTTGAAATGGGGAGGCCATGTGTCCTATTTATTGGAAAAGAGGATACATATTTAAAGGAATATTTTGGGATAGGTCTTGGGAGTAGGTCCACAATTTATTTATTTTTCATAGGGGTGTAAAAATTAAACAGCCAAGTAGGTCCTCATTACAGGTCTTCAGCGTAGGGGGCAATGCCTTTAGGCTATATTAGCAAGGCCTGTGCTGGTCTTCTTATATGGAAGTGTGCTGTGTAGGTCTATTTGGAATGGTTTGTTTTCTTCTTCTAAAATATACTTGATAATGTAATATATCTAATGTTTTTTTCATAATATTTTTTCCTTCCCATTGAAAAAAGGGAGTGTCAACAAAGTCCACCCCCCTCAGGATTGGAACTGACTAAAAGATGAGGGTTTAGTCCTGGGGTTATACTATGGGGAAAATAGTTTAAAGAAGTAAGGTTGGATCACACATAACCTCTACATATCTTTCCAACATAGGTCTTTCAACATAGGTCAGTGGCATAGGCCATCAATCCTTATAAATACTCCCATTCCTTTTTTCATTTTCTTCTCCTACATTTTTGAAATTTTCTCCAATCACACAGATCATTCATTCAACTACATCACATTGTTCTCCCACGAAGGTCCTTCAAAGGTTTTCTCAAGTAAAAATACCTATGCAATGAAGCTGAAGATATTCACTTTTTTAAGGAGATACATAGAAGGACCTCATCGAGGGACCTGTGATGGATACCTTGTTAAGGGAACTGCATTGTATACCTTGTCAAAGGAATTGTGTATGGTACCTTGTTGAAGGACTTGGGAAAAGAAATTCCTTCACCAAAATCTTGAATTCTTATAAGTTTAAATTTTAAATTTCTTGAGTCAATATTCCAACTTATGATATAAATTGGTTCTTTCTTGTAGGTTCTAAATGTCTTATTTAATTACTTTAACCAGGAAAACTACTTTGTGCCAGACTGAAATGATGACATCCGTTGGACTAGACTATTATGACATTGTTGAAAGTACCATTCCTGAATTAGAGAAATCATTGATTCCATATCAATTATAATATCCACGAAGAATCTATTTTCCTCTATACGAGAGTAGAATTCTAAAGGATTATCATTTTCCACCATATAAGAAATATTTTTCAAAGACTTGGTTTGTAAAACACATCATCTATCCTTTTTTGAAGATATCTGCGAAGGGTCTCCCTATTAATGAGGGAAAATTTCTTATTGGATGATTCCTACATCATAGTGGATATAATCCTAATATGAAGAATCATGTTATAGATCCAAAGACTCATTTCTATGATTTATCATTGGATGCTTAAAATAAAGATCAATCCAATGGATGAAAGAAGACCAAGATCTCTTCTCTAAAGGGGGAGTCAGAACTGATGGTTAGTGGGCATTTTGGGTATGCGAAACTTGAGATATGTTCAAGAAAGTTCAATAAGATGTTCAAATTTATGAAGCTATCTGGGTAGGATGGACTTATGTTTATAAAAATGACATCATCACTGAATTAATGAGATGATGGAGTCCACAAAAAATTATTTCCATTTGATGCATGGTGAGGTTGGAATCAGTTAATGGGATGTATATCAAATTCATAGGATCCCATTATTGGGGATATATATGATGAATTTATCCCTCCAAATATAACATGGGATGATACAGAGAGGATACCACCATTGGACCATGAGAAATAGAAAATAGCAAAGGATCTGTAGAAAGAAAGAACGATCATCATCCTAGAGCTGACGTCCTTATGAAAGTGTGGGTGGAATATTTTTTAGAACTAATGAATGAGAAAGGTCCTACTTTCGGACATCCTACAGTTTTTCCTTCTACAGATAACTAGGGTGCCTCAGTCACATTTTGGACCACATTAAAAAAGGGTGATTACAAACATTATGGCTACAAGGTTAAGCCCAAGATTGATGAAAAGGTATGTTTGGGAAGCTTCCCTACCATGTGCCTAAGTATTTATCTTCTACAAGTCCGTGAGTCCAGTGGTGGTGTGAGGCTAGGGACTTTTATTACTGCATTCAAGTTAGTAGAGAGGAAGTATATCGGGTTAGCCTCCCCTATGGTTGAAATAATCTATAACTGCCTATTCCATTAATATAATAGGAAAGATCTATTTATATTTTTAGGACCATTTTAGGTGATGTGGGGTTAGATTACAAAACATTTTTTTTCATATTCGGTGATGAATTCAGTTAAGATCCCCAATGGTCGATTTACCCCATTTGTTTAGAAAGTATATGGGATTCATCCATTGAGACTAAAGCCTGATGAGATGGTAAAAGCACCGAATGTATCTAGATAATTTATCTTTTTTCCATTTAGTAACCCACTAAATGGAACACTTTTTGAATATGGTAAGGAGGATAATTACAATCCAGGGGAGTATATGATCGAATTCATGGATAGTGTATTAGTTACCCAAATCGACAGTGATATTATCCGTGAGGGTTTTTCCCTTATAGGGGTTTTACTAGTTTAAATGTCTTAAAAAATCAAGCACATTCCCTCCCACATATGTTATTCATGAGAAGAACCCAATGGCAGCCTAATAATTATGGATTTTTGTGGATTTTGAAACATCCAAAATGTCGATTACGCTACCTCCATCAGAGATATAAATTGGATTATATTTGGGATATGATAAAGCCTTGGTTTCTTCATACCCTTAAGGGTATTTAATAAAAGAAACATATTGGGTAGAGTCAACGACATTTTTTTGGTAATTACAATCATGGAAATAAGTCCAAAACCAAAGATGATGAAAATGATTTAGATCCTTAAAAATGTTCTATTAGAAATTATACCATGAAAACTAAGGTTAGGGAGACAACACTCCTAGCACCGAGGCGGTCTAGTCACCATAGTCATGAAGAAATTAAAATCTCATTCCCTAATTCTTTTGAATAAGAGAGAAGTGCTGAATAGACTTTCCAATCAGAGGGTGTTGAATTATCACCGCATCCATACTTAACAAAAAAAACTAAATGTGACCCTTAGCAATCCAATATTTGGAAAGAATCACTCGTAATATTAAGGATTCATGGGAGTTTCTCTAAAATGTACTTTTAATTCCATATTTGGGTGATATTAAAGAAACCTATGATTGTCATATAGATTGTAATTTCGATGAAGGAAAGGTGTAATTCAAGGAGATGGAGATTTTTATATATTCTACCAATGAACAAGTGCCAACCTCAAAATGAGTATCCGACATGATGTATCAATGAATATGTGAAGGGGTAATTGTTCACCCTGAGGAGGAATGAGACCTTTATGTTAATACTGGTAATGCATTTCCATTTTCATTTGTTTTATTTCTACCCTTCCATCCACTATCACTAATGTTTATGGGATTTCATTTTAAATCTTGAAATTAGAGAAGGAGAAGCATCAGGAAAGGTGCTTGAGTCACTAATGTATGGGCCTACGAGCACCCCGATAGATACATTGGATGAAACCCTTGGGTATCCAAAACTTTCTCCCGAAGGAAAAATCATGATGGAGGTAATGCCGAAAGAAAATACTGAGTCGTAATCTCATGTCACTATTTCAAAGATGAGTTGTACAATCTCTCTACTCTCTTATGAAAGGATGTGAAAGAGAGCATTGAAGTTGGCCCGGTGAGTATGCCAAAGTGAGTATTTTCACATTCCTCAGGTATTACAACTTTCTTAACACACTTTTACAATCATGTTCATCTTTTTGAAGGATCTGTATCACTTTATTATCTAAAGGTATTTGGTATTGTTCCTTTAAGGATTGAGAAGGAAACACCAAGGAAGGGAAAAATTTGTGTTGATGAATCTATTACCCTAATAGATAGAGTGTAAAGGTATGAAGCTATGTAATATCTGGCTTCTAGAGAGATATAGAGAGAGGAGGTTCATGATAAAATCATACAAACTTCTTTCTAGTTATCAAATGATATTTAAAACATTCTTCTATCCATAATATGTCAGATCCATTTCTTGTACGAGAGAATCTTCCAGTAGTTAGTGATGATGTTCCTATTGCTCATGGGGGATGAAACGAGGATCCTAGGAAGTCTGAGGAAGGTTTTAGTGCTTATCCTAACTCATAAAGGCCTGATATAAGCATGCCGGTTGAAGATCTAGTAGAGATTAATATCAGCAGAGAAAATGCAGGTATTGATCATCATTTGCTGCATACCTTAAATGGCGAGGGTGCAGTGATATACAAAGATGTATACATTAAAATGATGGTCACACTTAATCAGTACACTAATATTCCAGTTTCCATCAATGATTTTAGTGATTTTTATGAGGAACTAAATGTACATGAGTTTTCTAATTCTTATATTTTTCATACATAGATGTTCTTTTATATGATATTTCACATTAAAGTTTAACTTTTGATACTTTGTTTTCCTAGAATTTTTTAAATACCCATCATTAATGGGGAATACCACTCCATCCTACCTCTCATGATGTTAGAGAAGTACCTACTAAGAATCTAGAGTTGGGAGATGCTCTAGAGACCCTAACCATGACCACTGAGTAAACTCAAGAGAGTTTCTTCCATCGAGAAATATCCATTCAAACTATTTAAATTGGTAATGGTAGGGAAGAATCTAATCAATAAGATAACATATTACTGGGGAAATTTCACCAATTATGTTGATCGTGATCCATTTCATCTACTCCTTTGATGTTAACAATGATTTTGATTTTTAATTTTAGGATTATCATCTTCTTCGGCTAGGTATGAAGGTCTTCTACATTGAATCTACCAACAATGGAAAGTGAGGCATCCACTTCTTTAGAGGGAGTAGAGAAAGGCATTTCGTTGAGTGATTTGACTCTAGAATGCATCCCACCTCATGGCAGTGACTCTTATTCATACTTAGATCAACAAATTTACCTTGATATCATGCGTGGTAAGAGATGGAGAAACATTTGAAAAATGATCTCTAAAACATCTTCGGAAGAGATTCCCTCACATTTTTTCCAACTTAAAACACTGTTTAGCATACTAGGATTTTGTGGGTTTGATTATTGTCCAATTTATAATGAAGTGAAAGATACTATCCACTAGTGAGAGAAAGAGAATAAACATAAGAAAGAATTTTTAAAGGTCTAACTACTTACCACTATTGTGGATTTCCAGGCCGTAGTATCCCAGGTAGAGGCCAACCATAATGAAAAGGTGGTAGAGTTCGGATAAGAAATTAAGGAGAACATTGGAAGTATTTCACCTAGTAATAGGTGTTGTTCCATCAACATGAGTGGGATACTTCTCAAGTGGTACTTGTAAAACAACATCAATAAGTAGTAGAATCCCACCTTGAAGGGGCAATTACCATTGAGACTGCCATGGAAGAGCTTCACAAAGCTGAGAATACTGAATCTAGTCAGCTAGTTGAGCTTAAAAAATAATTTGATAAGTCCTAGGAGTATATCCATCAAATGAAGAGTCATGTTTAATGCTCATGTAATATAAGATAGAGAGACTCCATTCTATGGACGTTACTCTGATTTTGTTACATAAATGAAAAGTATTTTTTCTCTGATCATATATTTCTTCATCCTTACTACTTTTCTTGTAATCATAATATCTAAGATGATTTTAATAACAATACATCTTCATGCTGGATAATCATAATTACAATGACAGGGATGGTGGGACCTTTAATTTTTTTATCTAGCCAATATGCCTAGTGAGCATAGTTTGGCTGTTGCTAGGTTCTTTTGGGAAGTCCTACAAACATTGTGTATTTTGTCTTTTTATTGATCAATAGTGCATAGAACATAAATAGTGTAGGTATAGCGATATGAGACACTACTTTTATCTGGAATTCCCTTTTCAGTTTTCATCCTGGTGAGTATTATGCCTCTTTTTTCATGCATTTTAAAATCATATGGATTGAATTAATAATGATTGTGTTTTAGGTTGAACAACTTTGACCATGAATTTTGAAATTAGAATCCAAACAAGGATTGATGTATAATAATTTAAAAATATATTTTATTTTAGATACTTCAAGGGGAATCTTGACTCATGATTTTTTTGTTCACCAAATCTAAAATTTAAAATATTAGAATAGAGGAGGTATCTTCCAATAACAGAGTTAATGTTATTTGATAAACCCATCATGGAGGATGTATTATGAAGGGACAACTAGGGAATATGTTGTATAGCAAAATAGTAGCATCCATAGGCCTACATGACTGTTATGTAGGGTATATTTTGAAAGGCCAACTAGGGGAACATACTGCATAATCAAGTAAAGGTTCTCTCAATAATTTTGACATTCTATTACTGATATAAATTGGGTAAATATTTGGTTATCTCTAGACTATACTGGGTAGATTTTCTAAGGATAGATGTTTGAGAATAAAATGGTCCAACTATTCCAGCAAAGTCCATGAATAAGAAACCACTTTCACAAAAGTTTAGTTTGTGAAGGAGGGAAAATTATGCTGTGCAATTTAATGTTGTGCAAGAAGGACATTAGTGGATTTGATTTAAGGTATTTAGATTTGATCTAATATTTGATGGTTTTTCAATTCTTGGTAAGTTTTCTAGAAATGTGCTACCATATTTAGTTATGGAAAGAGAGAATTATAAGATATGATTTGGGGATTTCAGAATCTGAAGAATGACATTGGAAAAAGGAAAACTGAATTTTGAGGATAATATTTACAGAATGAAGTTACTTCTATTTGAAAAACCCGTTATGGAGATTGTATTATATAGGGACGGCTAGGTAATGTGATGTATAGACAAACAAGGGAATCCTTAGGATGACATGCCCATTATGTAAGTGAATTTTATTCAAGGCCAACTAGGGCACGTACTTCATAGTCAGCTAAAGGAGATATCAGGAATTATGACATTCTATTTTCTAAAAGCTAATGAATGTTTATGGAGATTTATAATTCCTTAAGAAAATAGTTTGGTTTTATGGAGAAAATTACTTGAATATAGAAGTGCTATTTTTAGTCAAGATTTCCAAATAATTAGAGGAATAGGATCTCTATGAAGGTTTAACCCAAATTTTGAAATTATGGTGCCTATAGTTTTAGGTCATATGACTAAAAAAATAATATTATAGAAATAATGGAGGATATTTGGTCGAATGGACCAAGGTTATTCCCATATGCTTTGAACATATGGAGAGGAAAAAAGTAAACAACAGTCATGGAGACTTCCCATTCAAGAGAAATGAAATGAGACAAATACACAAAGGATCACCACTTTAAGTTGTGGGTTCCTACATACCGTCATTAAACCTTTAAGGGATATAAGAGGCTTTTCCCAAGAATTAATCTACCACTATTTAAAAAACCCATTATGAGGAATGTATTATGAAAGGACAACAAGGGAATGTGATAAATAAAAAAATAGTGAAATACTTTGGTGGATAGTCCCGTTATTTAGGTGAATTTTGTGAAAGGCCAACTAGGACATGTACTGCATAGTCAGGCGATGGAGCTCTCAAGTATCATACATTCTTCCACCAGAAAACAAAGAAATATTTTTAAGATCATTAATTATTTCAAGATTATGAGTTTGATGTGAAAAGGGTAATTTTCCAATGCATAAAGGAAGTTTTTGGACAAATACTGGAAATAAATTCAGAGTCCCTTATATACATCTGAATCATATATATAAAAGGGACATATCTTGTTTCCTTGATGGGTTCTCTGAGGATATGGTTGAAAATAAATATACTATATAGATTTTGATCATATTTAGGAGAGTGGAAATTTTCATTTGTCCCATGGATGGGACTAGGATCCGAGGCCTAGTTTTCACTATGTATCTCAAATGGTATGATAATTAATCCATACATAGTTCCCTAGATACAATGCATTTTAACATCATGCAGTGATGACTATGAATTACCTGACATGAAGGGAAAGGATGGATCCTTTTAGTTTTATGTCATGTGGTGAGGAAAATAGCTAAGAAGTTTAATTTCTTATTATAAGGACTTATGCATCTTGACATAAAATGTCAAAAGAAAATGCGACTAAATGTGGACATAGGGTATAAGAATCACTACGTATCTTTTTGGAGCTAGAATCAAGCCGCATGTAGTTCTAACATATATAAGTTCACGTGTAAAGCGAGTACTCATATCATACTTTCTTGTGTAGACCTAACTCATGCATGGGAGAGTATATTCTTTGTTTATTTTTAGATGCAGTAGGGCCCATGATTGAAAATGTAGATATCACTACGTATCTCATTGGAATGAGAATCAAGCCATACATGGTTCTTGAATGAACGTTCATGTAGTCTATCATCATGAAGTGATGTCATATAGTGTGCCTTTTAAGGTCTTATAGCAAGGACCATTGATAACCCTAATAGGAATTGATACACCTTATTTATAGAGAGATTCTCTTCACCTAAATCCTAATCCCACGCGAGCTGTACTCGATGTGAGAAACAAGGAGTGGGAAAGGATTCTTCTACAACACAAAGGAAAAACAGATAAAGGATAGGGGTACAATGATTTAGTGGTGGATGACCCATGGAATAAGATCCAGGCATCACTAAGTATCTTACTAAAGAAAGAATCAAGCCATATGTAGTTCATGAAATATTTCCCCATATCAATGAGGTTTTGACGTGGGGAAGATGGATTTTTTAGTCATGGCTAGGCCCGGGATTGGTGATCTGGATGTCTCTACGTATCTCATTGGAATGAGAATCAATCCATACATAGTTATTTCCATGATGTTTATCATCATGCAATAAGGATGTGGGTAACCTGACACGAAAGAAACATTGCAGCTAATTCTATGAATGAAATTACAGGCATCACAACATATCTCCATGAGGTAAGAATCAATCCTCACATGGAGTTTGGAATGTTTTTGGTGCAGATCTAATTCATACACAAAAAGTAAAGGGGCTTAATGATTAATTGTGGCTAGACTCAAGATTAGTGATCTAGGAATATTAAAATATCTTGTTGAGGGAAGAATCAAGACACATATAGTTCTTGAAGGTTCTCCCTATGTAGGTTTGATTCATATTCATAGGGGGTGAAAGGGAATTTTACAATGTTGTGGATGGACCCAAGATTTGATATTCGGGCATCACTAAGTACCTTACTAGGTAAAGAATCATGCCACACATTTTTCTTGAGGGTGGGTCGCCACACTAATTGAATGTTGATATGAGAAATAGAGGCTTTAATACTTTCCAGAATAATGTTTGGGTCCAAAATACAATATGGTTTGAGAATCAAGACAAATTTTCTTGAAGGGTTCCTAGTATAGAAATAAATCATATACAAGGAAAGGGGAAATTATTTCTTTTATATATTTTGTTGGTCCCATGATAGGAGATCTGGGTTTCACTACATATCTCATTGGAATGAGAATCAAGCCACACATTGTACTTGAAACGGGGTCCCTTTATAGGTCTAATTCAAACATTGGGAGAAATGGGGTTCATATGCCACTAGGAAAAGGAAATTATGTGAGTAATGCTTACACATGAAATATACTCATATTTTAAAGGACCACAATGAATGTCAATTTATGGAATCTTTGGAGATTTATTAATATTAAATGAAGAAGATGTTAACCATACAGTTTAATGTCATGTGGTGAGGAAAAATGTGTTTTTTAGTTTCAAGTCATGAAACTAGGACTTCATATTGTGCAGTTGAACTTCATACAACAAGGATAAAGATTCTACATATTTTAACATCATACAACACAAAATTATATGTTTCTATATAGTTTAACATCATGAAATTTCGATATAGATGCTATGAAGTTTAATTTCATACAACATAGATGAATATGGTGCTATATAGTTTATGATCATGAAACTAGGACGCAGATTCTACACAGTTTAACGTCATACAATACATATGTATATGGTGATATGCAATTTAACGTCATGAAAATTGGATGCAGATAATATTTAGTTTAATGTCATACATCATAGATGTTTATGGTTCTATGTAGTTTAACGTCATGAAACTAGGTTGTAGATGCTATGCATCTTAACATCGTAAAATACAGACGTATGTGGTGCTATAAAATTTAACATCATGGAACTTGAACACATATTTCTGCTACACAATTTAACATCTTACTACATAGACGTATATGGTGCTATGTAATTTATCATCACAAAACTAATATATAGATGCTACACATTTTAATGTCATATAGTAAAGATGTATATGATGATTTTTAGTTTAGCATAATGCAACTTGGATGTAGATACTACGTAGTTCATCATCATATGACACATATGTATATGGTGATATGCAATTTAACTTCATGAAAATAAGACATGGATGCTACAAAGTTTAACATCATATAACATGGATATATATGGTTTTATGCAATTTAACATCATGAAAATCATATGTACTCTTAATGATTACACAAAATATCTCTTCAAGAACCTTTTATTGGTTAGAGTTCTAGTGAGCACTCCATCTACTGAGATTAAGGAATAAGTTCCATTAGAGTATAACTTATATATTTAATAAGATCCTTTCCACTTTTTCTCATGTTTTGGAGGATTCTTTCCTAGTATCAAGGGATTCCTAAAGACCAAAAAAAAAATCTCCTCGGAGGAATGAACAAGGGAGAAACTTCTTGTTAAAATCCAATGCTATTAGAATCTGGTAGACTTCCAAGTGATGCAAGGTACATAATCTCTTTTCATCCAATCAATCTAGATCATCTAGTCACTTATAATATTGTTAATCTGTGGATAATTGTTAAAAAATAGATATTCAATGTGAAGTCAATTGATCTTCAATGGGCAGAACTACTTTTGTCTCAGATACCAATGAGTACGGGGTTAACAGTGTTGCAATATGGGTAGTAGTCCGGTATGCCCATAAGGAATGCAAGAGTTTATCAGGACAAGATTTTTTATCTTAACCCACCAATTTATGGATAATGTTGGACATGGTTTGGTTCAAAGCCTCTATCTATCTGTTTTTCACTGCATGATAGAGGGATGAATGGTTAGATTTGATATTGTATTCCTGATATAAATTCCCTACCTCAGGAGAATAGAAATTGTTTCCATTGTCTATCAATATGGTATGAGAGACACTAAATATTAATATGATATTTTATTTGAAACAGGTAACAAATATTTTAGCACTGAATTCTTTTGATAGGTATTTACTCATCCCATTTAGAGAATAAATCCATAGTAATAAAGATGTACTTGAACTTCTTAGATGTAACTGGTGGATAAGGTCCCACTACATCCATTCCCCATATAGAAAATGGCCAAGGGTATTTGGTTGTATGTAAAAACTCTGGGGTTTCATGGATGAAGGTGGAATGGACCTGGAATAGATGAAATATCTTAGTGAAATATTTGAAATCATCCATCATTAAAGGCCAATAGTATCCAAGCCTTCAGATTGGATCAGAAAGTCTATTCCTAGACTGGTGGGAACCACAAACTCTTGCGTGTACTTATTTTATGACACCTGAAGTCTCATCTCCATCAATACATCTAAGTATAATTCCATCAAAGGATAATATATAGAAGATCTTCAAGTAATTTGAGTCATCATAATGAGTTAATTTATCTACTTATCTCTATAATTTCTCTATTCCATCTCTATCCGATGGAAGTACTCTTTTTTGGAGAAATTTCATGATGGGTTTCATCCATCCCGTGGTAGGACCAAATGGTTTAGGAATAAGATTTATATAATTTATTTCCTCTATTTCTATTTGAATAAAAGAAGAAAACACATGACGATGAGAAATGTTGATGATTTTTTCATCCCAGTCCAGATCTGCCAAGGTTGTAGCATCATTTTCCAATGCATCATCTGGGGAATTTTTTGACCACAGGACATATGAAAATGTTGGTTTCGAGGGAAATTTTTCCATTAACCATCATATGTGATCACACATATGAATTAGCTATTATTTTCTGATGGTGTAATCCCCATTGAGCTATTTGATTACTAATTTTTAACCCCACTTCAATTTTAGTTGATTTACTAGTATTTGGAGTGTCAATTCTAGTCCTACAATGAGAGCTTGGTATTCTGCTTCATTGTTGGTATGACCTTATGATATTAGGAAGGAATATGGGAACACTGACTTTCTTGGGAGATAAGTACAATTTCTAACCAAACTTTATTGAGTTTAGGATCATCCATTCTATTCCGTATTGGACTTATTTAAAAAAGATCAAAATGCATCTCCCATGTTTTGGGGCCACCCCGAATGGAAAATATTTATTCATCAGGTAGATCAGTATTCAATGATTTTTCTTCTACAGATTGGTGTCCAAAAAGAAATTCTTCCAAGGCATGTCATTTTACTACTTTCTAAGGAAGAAAATGTATATCAAACTACTATAGAATAAATTCCCATTGTGCCAAACATCCTATCAATATAGGATGACTGAGGATAAATTTGAGCAGGTTATTACGAGAGACCAAGTGGAACTCGTGATTCTACAGGTAGTAACTTATCTTCTGAACTACAATGATTAATTATTGTAATCTCTTCTCAATATTTGAATATGGAGTCTCTTTGTTGATCATGGTTCGATAGATATATTAATGGTTGTTTTTATTCCAAGCATCATTCGTTTGCGCAAAACAATCACCCAGTTATTTCTCCAAGGCTGTCACAAAAACAATGAGTGGTTTTACCTCAACAAGTGGCATCCATAATGATGGAATGATGATGTATTTATTGGGGGGGGGGGGGGTAGTGTCAAATTTATCTTGGAAGTCATTTTTCCATTGATATGTGTTCCCCTTCTTCATTAATTTGGTGATTGGAAAACACTTTCCTGCCAGATTAGCTTTGAAGCACTCGATGTAGGCCATATGTCTTTAAAGTCATCTCAACTCTTTTATGTTTATAAGTGGTGACCTTACAATGATTCCATTATTCTTCTAAGGATCTAATTAAATGCTACGATGGCGTACAAAAAAACCATGAAATTTTCCCGAGGATACCCTGAAATCACATTTCAAGGGGTTAATCTTCAGATTACGCTATCAAAGCTTGAGGAATATGGTGTTCAAGTTAGTTAGGTGATCAAAATGTTGTCTGAAATTGACCACAAGATCCTCAACATAGAAATAAATAAATTTACCCAAGAAGGGTTTGAAAATTTGGTTCATTTCACATTGATATGTCACACCAACATTCTTCAAGCCAAATGGAATTAACATATAGAAAAATACACCTTGAGGGGATATGATAGCTATAGATTCTTCATCTTCTAGAGCCATCCAGATTTGGTTATACCCATAGTATCCATCCATGAAGAAGAGATCTTGTTAGCTAGTTTTTTCATCAATTAGGAGTTATGTGATAAGAATTGGGAAGTCATGTTTGGGACAATGCCGATTGTGATATCTAAAATCAAGGAAAACTCAAATTTTCCCATTCTTATTTTTCACCGAGACAAGATTGGATAACCATTTTGGATATTTCACCTCTCGTATGAATTCATCCACAATAATATTGTCGAATTCATCCTCAATTTTGGAGACATTAGTGGGGTGTATTCTTCCTACTTCCTTCTTATATCCCCAATGATCTTATGGATAACCCCAATAATGGGTGCACACTTTTGGATGAAGTACTGATATCATTGTTTAATTACAAGAAAATAAATCGTAAAGTTTCTTCAAAAAGTAAGTATACACCTCTTGATCTTCTTGAGTCGTGGACACACTAGTTATAGTGGGGCGTAGGTTTTTCTCTCTGCCCAGATATATTACTATGAGTTCATCCATATTGGTGGAGATTCCTTCCTCAAATGATAGAGAGGAATCCCTGAGGTCTTACTCTTCTTACTCTACTTGTGTTTATTCTTATACCTATTATTGGTGGGTAGGTGATGAAATAAAAACATTAGAGTTAGGGGAGGAGTTATTATTTGGACATACTGAGGAGGAAGCAAACATATCCAGACCAACTGATGATGAATAGTATATTTGAAGCTATGAAAGGAAGATGATAGGATGAGAATCTTTATCCTTGTATTTTTCCATAGTGTGACAATTGAATCTATCATGGCTGATGAAGTAGAGACTTTATGAATCTTAGTGGATGGAGTGAAGACATCTCCGTTTAGGCTTTCATCACTGCTAGGTGAGTCAATGATTGCTCCTATACTATTAGGTTCAATTTCCACAACTGAAATTACGAAATCCACTGAACGAGTGCTTGGACCTCGGTACCCTTTAAATTTGATTAATGGGTAACACATAATCTACCCTAATATGATTGAATGGGTTATCTTGGATCTTCTCCAAACCATTTGGGTAATTGATCCTTGTAACATCATCTTTTATAGACTGTTTTACCTTTGTGTGATAGATCTTCGCATCAATGTACTGAGATTCATCATTTTGAATGGGGTCTTATCACCATGAAATGTACCAATTTGAATAATGAAAAAATATTTGATACATTGGTCGTATGATAAAGGAATGGCTATATGATAACGTATCCAAGGTCCCCCCAACAAAATTTTGAAAGATATGTCCTTCTAGACAACCCTAAACTCTGAATCCGATCTGAGATCCCAAACTAAGTTCTGAGCCTAATATTGCGAAGAGGCAATTACTCATTCCATTGGTAACCCTGTAACATTAAAGTGGATAGAGACAAGTGGGATTTAGTGAGACCCAATCAATGAAGTGTCTTAATTGTAATGAAGTTTAATCCTAAGCCATTATAAATCAGGGCTCATCAGATGTCAATATAATTGATCTTTCCAAAGAGATACATGCATTTGATGTGTCCATATTTGAAAACATCCCCATCTTGGTCCGTGAAATATATTACTGCATGGAATTATGTTGGGTCATTCTATATACGATAACCTTCCACCATTGCAACCTCGGTTTCAATCTATTGAGGGCTTGAAAAAGCCTCAATAAGTGCTTCTCGGAGATCCTTTAATAGAATAAGGGCATCCAGGATCGATAACTTAGCCGATACATGGACCATTTTCTTCAACACATCATAATTTTAATCTAGGGGTCTATATTTTCCTTTATGAATATTCTATTTTTTAAGTGCCTTGGAAGTTGATGCTCCTGATGTGGATGGACCATTTATCAGGGAAGAAGATGGGAATACCTCATCTCTTGGTGGATTTGGGTGACTAGGTCTTCCCACTCTCCGAGAAGGTGGTGGTATAGTCTATAATAAATCTTCCAAGATGATAATGTCTAGGTAGACCTTGTTATGTGTAGGATAATTCCCTTGTCCTTGTTGCACCCGTTGGAGGGCTCTCCCATGAGTTTCTAATGCATAAATAGTTCGAGCATGGGTGTGGTTGAAGTAGTGGCCTCTAACATACCCACGTATTCCCTTTTATCCTCAACCTTGAAGAAATCTTCCCCTAGTTACCCAGCTAAGTGTGTGGAAGTCATGTTCATAATCATAATTATCATTTCATAGGGATTTGTTAAATGAATAATGTTAATGAAGACAAAGATCAACTCCTCATCTAATTAATATTATTCCATAGGGGTAGATTCTTGTTGCACCATTTGGTAGTATGGTTCCCATGCTTTTGAGACGGTTGGTATGAAATCCGATAAGGTCAAGGATAAATTTGGCCTTGAAAAAAACTCCACTTCTTCCAGTTTATCATTATTCTTCCACCCATGTTCCTTCATTGAGGATTAGCTTTCAGAGGAATGATATTTTGATTAAGGAAACTTTGACACATTGAAGCGGCAGGAGAAATAGTCTTCTATTTCAACTATGATCATAGAATGACATGTGTTTGGTTGATTGTTTTCCTAACCATCCAATCATTTAATTTCTGGGAATTATTACTTTTTACTTTCTACCACTTTCCTTCTTCCTCTTGGTTAGTAGTAGTATCACATGCTACCGAGTATGGTGAATTTTCGGTTCACTTTCCCAGAATCCACCATATTTTGTAGGAGGTATTTGAAATCAATTTTTTTGGGATGGGGTCCCCGAACATTTTATGGATGGGGATATAGTTTGGGAGGTCCACATCTCCTTCATTCTTGGGTTTCATTGGCCTTGGAAACTAAACTAATTTTTTTTTCCAAAGATTAGATAAATTAGCTAGGGAATTATTAATTTAAAAAATAATAGACCTTATTTTTCAAATACTCAATATATCTCTACCTTTGATATTTTTTATCATCTTTATGAGATTATGATTCTTGGGACATGGATCCCTATGGTATGATTAGGGCTATGATGTAGGGGAGGGTACATGGGCCCCCTTAAGTGTGACTATAGTGGCCACTACATTTCCTTCTCTTCTTCCCGAAGCTGATGGGATTACTTGGGATTTGGATCTAATCTCCGTTATAGAGTTTCACACCTGTTGATAAATGAAAGAAAGATCCCTAAACAAACTTATGTATTTCACAAGGATTAATTATGTGTGCAACTCATCATGATGATTTTCAACAAATATGGGTAGAAACTCTTCTTGAGATAGTGGTATATTCAAAAGTATGTTAATCCTTTCAATAGAGAAATTAAATTTTAAACTCTATCATTCTACCTTTTCATAAAGTTTAAGATATTGAAGTTTGTTGTATTCTATAGTGTTGAACTAAATTGGAAAAGGAACTTTTGATGGAGATCTTTTCATCCAGTGATTGATCAAGACTGAAAGCCCATGTACTATACAAAGGCTGTCCCTTGTAATGATTGTACAAAGAATCTAAGTTTCACTGGTTCATGTGGCTCCGAGGCCCCATCATGGGATCAAAAAGAGGGGAAAAATGTTTCAGGTGCTACTCCGAATCTATAGATCCATTGAATATTGGAAGTGTGGGATTACCAAAATTTGGTAGAGGAGGAGTCGAATCCACCCATTTAGGATAAATTTTTTTCCGGTTGCATAGGAGTATGACATACTTCTATATCTTCTAATAGAGTTGTTAGTGACTCAATTATGTTCATGAGAATTTGAAAAATATATAGCTATTCTGGGACTTCAATAGGTGCAGCAGCTACAACCTAAATAGGTGCGACAACTTGCAAGACCACTGGTGGCCACACCCCTGGTATCTTCCATGGGTAACCAAAAGGGGAAGGCATGTATGGATGTCATTGAATATGATCTAGTTGTACTTGAAATGGAATGATTTCATTATCTACATCATTAGTTGCAATAAAACCTCAAGGATTAGGTGATACTACTAAAAGTGTAGGCTTATGATATTCTTGTGGTACATGTCTGATAGGAGTGCTACCTCAAAGTAACTCTACATTGAGTCTTCTCAACTCCTTCATCTATTCCCCTTACAGAGAAAATATTTCCTCAACTAAAAGGGATTGATCTTCTCTAAAGTAAAGGTGATACATGGTCTAACCTTTATCTTTTCCCTTATTAGGTGCCTTTCGAAGAGGGTGAAGTTCATTATTTGAGGGGATACCTAAATTTTCCATAAACCTCTGATTTAGGGTATGCACACCTCCTTCATTTGATTCGGTGTAGACCACATTATAAACAATATCTTCATCCTATAAATCCCCTAAAATGGATTTATTTTCTGGAGGATCTTTAATGATGGAATTTGTGACATTCACTAACGCATAATACATTGCTGACATTCTATTATTGTCTTTGTAAGATCTCCTTCTTGTAAGCCCTCTAACAGACTTTTTTATCCTATTTTATGTTTCCTTTAGACCTATTTTAAAGGAAGTATCCAGAAGGTAATCCTTAGATAGTTCATTTGTGTGTTTATTTTGTAGTCTCATACCTAATCAAGAGAAAAGTGACTTCCACTGAGGAGGGGATTATGAAAGTAAAAAATCTCCCAGCCCTGGAAGATGGGGTTGTTCTTATTCTTCTTTCTCAACTCTTCAGACTCTATTTGTCGAATTTTAGGGATGGGTTAAAACATTCCCCAACCCTATAGTATAGGGTGTCTCGTTAGCTGCTATGAATGATATCAACACAACTACTCTTCTTATTTTACAAATTTTGGTCCGAACATTGTCCAGGTGTGTTGTCCAACACTCACTTAAATCACACGATTTAGATGACCGTTGTGCTATTTCATACATTTTCAAAATATAATGGCTAACATCCAATAAACAAGATTACTAATCAATCTTATCAGATACTTGATGAAAAATTATATCAATAGATTTCTCTCTTTAGTCCTGATTTTTGTGGGAGATGGTTGTGGCATATTCTTGTTGAGCATCTCTTTAGTTATGAACTGAATTTGTTTGTTGTATCCAGTTTGAGGAAATAACATTTCATGAGACCAATTTTGACAAGATTTTCTATATTTGAAGCATAATGAAATGTAATGATCTGTGTTCACCCCATCATCCAATATGAACACCAGATGGGATATCTTTGACTAACCATCGTAACCTCATTAATGCATCGAGACATGTACATTTAAGGGATCCTTGTTTCTTCTCAATATTTGGATATCGGGAAACCTAGAGAGATGCCAAGAAAATTTGGAACTTCAACCCTTCTATTACCTTGACATGACTTTTATATTCATCATACAATAGCAATTTGCACTTTAGATTATGAATTGTCTGCCATATGTTGAGGCAGATATCATGAATACAATATTCTGCCAGCATCTCTAGAATGTTAGATTGAGAGGTGGCCAAAGGCCAAAAAATTACTAGTATTTCACCCTTAGCCTATTGTTTCCTCATGTTCAACATGTACTCTTCATTTTTTTCTATAGGTTTCTCAACCTAGTCTAACCAATGTGGATTCTTCTTTATTGATTTACCACAAACAATGGGATCAGTTGGTGTTTCTTATGATATATTAGAAAGAAAATGACCAAGGAAGGGTTAGAGAATGACCATCTCATTGGGCTATCTTCTGGATGAGAAAGTATTTCACCTTATATTAACAGGTCATCAAATATGACTAGCCTTATGTTTTCAAGTGCCTCGGGATAAGAGGTATTTCTTGTCACTACATTGGCAGTTGGAGAATTCTCTTTACAATGCATATCACCACTACAAAAAGAAAATTTTCAACTAATTCCTTCATCGGGAGGACTATAATGGTGGAATACAACAAGGGATAAATATTCTTTGTCCTTGGACTTTTTTCCACATAGTGGGTTACCATGGAACTCATCAAGAGACATGATCTTAAGATTAACCAACTTCTCCTGAAGTAAGCCTCAACGAGGAAGTGTTTGATGAGGAACATTAGAATTACTACTACTTCTCTAGTAATTTGGTAATGGGAGGGTAGGATCTTGAGAAACCATAGATAAATGCCTGATGGATGCAAGAACTCTAGAATTTAGAGGATCCAAATAAAAAACTAGCTCTTGATTTTCCAAATGTGTTTGATAAGTGTTATTTTTGGATGCCTTCTTACAAGAAGTTGGGGACACTTTTTGAGAAAAGTGGATATCATGGGAAGGTGTTTTTTCTTGATTTAGAGTGGATGTCAGAATATGCCCATTTTATCTAATTATAATGAGTGTATGTTCTTGATCTGATTGTCTATATAATATGGGGGAGTATCACCCATAACCATCATGAATGTGAAAAATGGTTTGTATATTCTCTAGGTTGACATGTTGATGATCCACCCTGCTTGTGGGGACAAAGTTATGTTTCTATCCCTCAGGTACTACTCTTTCTACCATGATGATATCCTGGAAAGTCTCCAAGAAATGAGCAAGAATCTGTGTATACGCTTTTAGAATTTCTAGAATGTTCTTGGTGACTTCAGTGGCCATAACGGTAATATACATCCATTATGTATTTAGAGTAGGTGTAAGCACATATTCTTGTATTTCCATTCCTATAAGTGGATACTGGTAGTAATCATGTGTTGGGGAAGAGAGTTGAGTCTACCCTCTACTCGTCTATGAATATTTTCAACTGAATTCTCTTGGTGCTGCTAGATGAGGCTTATGTCAGTCCAGACGAGTCAAAGCAGGCGTATGTTCCTTCTTGTGAGTTTCCACTGAATTGGGTTGTAGGGATTATTTTAATGCTAACAAATTAGTGTGATTGAATGTTTGATGATTTTAATAATGTGTACGTTCCTAATAATGTAACTGTACCATATTTTAATTGTGGGATTGGTTGGGAACTTCCAGATGAGTCTTCTAGTCGGCAGAATGAAGGAAGACGAGTTTGTGTGCCCACTTTCTATTTTCCACCAAACTAAGTTGGTAGGATTATATAAAAGGGAAAAGGTATATTTGTACTACCTATTAGTTGATTGTTTCAACCAAGGAACCATCTTGCATTCCCAGATTTGAGAGACTCGGGCTAGACAACTGAAGTCAAAACCCTCATCATGTTGAGGGATTACTACTGCAGGACACTAGAGGTAGTGGTTATTGGTCGAAGCCCTTGGGAAGGAACTCTGAGTCTTCAAGACGATGCCGTAGGTGGCCTCCTAGTTGACCTCATTGGAATGTGGGAGGGATTAGTGATTGTGTTATAGGGATAAGCTCATGAAATGATTGAATACAGTGATTGAAACTGTCTGCTTTTGGACCACTGGTCATCACTGATCAGACGATTGGGGGTTATTCTTGATTGGGAAGGCCAGTCGGGAAGCCTCTAAGGTTGGAATGGTACCGTGATGATGGTACACTTGAATTAGTGTGCTAGATATCTAGCATTAAAGATGATGAGTCTGTAATGACGTCCTTTGAGTGAGCAAGGATCCAACTTTAGCAGTAGCTGGGGCATTCGTTGGTGAAAATCAAAAGGAAGCCACTTAGAATGAAGGGAGTTCTTGGAAGGAAGTGACAATATATATGAAAAATAAAAACATTGAACTTTAGAAAATGATATCATTTTGTATGAACACATGTCTGAATAATTTCCTTATTTGGACCCCCTTTATCAATTGATAGTGGCCAGATAAATGGATAACACTATAATCTTGGTTAAGTATTCACGTTAGGTTCACCATTTTTTTCCTCAGAACAGGTGTTCTAGTTAGGGATCATTTTTTTCTGAACGGTTTCAATTGGATTTTTTATGGAACTGGAAACACCCAATGGTTATTTATCCATAGGTACATGATTTACAAAGTAAGAAACCAATTTGGGATTTTGAATCGTAATTATTAAGAAATCCCATTGGTCAAGAGGATGGGAGGTCAGGCTCATCACACCATTTTGAGGGGAATTATTCCCTACTCTTGGAATATTTTATAGATTTAAGATATTTTCATGAATCCTTATTAATTTTCAAAGCATAATGTAGGTTTCCCTTGTAATTTACAATCAATTATTAGCATGTTTTGAATTCAAAATCATCCATATGTATTCAAGGTTATTTATCAGTTCAGACATTTGTATGCTTTTTTGGTTCTCCATCGATGATATTATCTTATATACTACATAGAGATTATTTAGTTTTTGTCACGATGATGCCATTTTCTAATACACTTAGTAGTCTACTCTAGAATTTATCATTATCTAGGGAAATGTATTTTTACTCTAGAGTTTATTTTCATTTAGGTAAACACAGGTTACTCTGGATTTTATCATCAACCATGGTGAAGGAAGTTTTTTTTGAAGTTGGGACCGAACCCATAAATGGGATAACTATGAATACTAATGAAAAAATCAGAACCGACATAGTTTAGTGCCACTTAATGGGACACATCATACCTTCTAAGGTCATGTGATGTGGACCTAATGATACATTTTAATGTCATGTGGAAAGGATATCTAAGTGGAAAGTTCCTAGTCAAATATTGGTGTGGGACTTATATCAAAACATCCCAACAAACATGGAAGGGATATAAGTTTCCAACTTAAATTAGACCCCAATGAGAATGTGGCCTAGAGAGAACATGGTTGATTTGGAGTGTTGGTTTTAAACCTCAAGGAAGTTTCTTATATATCCCATTTAGATGGGAGTTAAAGTCTATATAGTTCAGTAAGTCTCATAGGGGAGTATGACCCTTTGAAAGGAATAGGTTTTGGCTTATTCCTAAAGAGTATGACCTTGTAACGGTGTCCACGAGAGATTTCATAACTCATGGAAATTTAGGGAGGCTTAATTTGGGGCTTACTCCTATGTAAGATGCTCAGATTAAGGGAATTAGGATTGAGGATTACTCTTGAAGAGGATGACCTGATAAAGGGGGTGTGATTTCTCAATTCATTGATGAGAATTTATGGATTTTAGGCCTTCAAAATGCTTATTATATATCCAAATTATGGAAAGAATCAGAGTTATGATAGTTCATTCCTTGAGGTGGATTGTGTGGATGTTGTGATCATTACAAAACTCATCCCACATGATTCATGCTTGGTGTGAGAAAACATAGGATGTGAAAGATTCAACAAACCACACACATTCTTTCATTCAATGATGGAAGAGGTCGCAACTACAATGAAAGAGGTCGAAGCTAGGATGATTCCCTCAATTCTCTTAACATTGGATGAGTTTCCAAGGGAAGGAGGGGATGTTGGTGAAGGGTGTATAGAGGAGAGATATTGAAAGCGTCTATGTGAACATCTATGGTATTACACCAAGATATATACCCTAAAATGGGTCCCATAGTGGGGAGGGAGACTTTTCCTTTGTCAAAAGGAAAATAAGGTGTGAATAGTACCCTCCGTACTAGGGACCGCATGCTCTAGATCTTTGAGATGAGATGGGGAAGACATTTCCCGAACCATAATTCTCCAAAACTAAGAAAATTGCAACACAGTCTCTGGGGTAAAGAACCATGTGACCATTGATATGAAAACCTATATATGTACTATGGCTCCTGACCTCATTATACAAAAAATGTGAGAAACCACTGATAGTAGAAATAGAAACCCAAATGGGTGACACGATGATGTGAATTACCAAAAAGTTCTGATAAATCAGGAGGTCTTGGTAGAGTTTTCAACAGGGCCCCTTTTAGATAAGGGAGAAAATGTAGGAGAAGATATGCCATGAGTGGCTCAAAAGAGGGATTGAAGGAAAGATATATAGGTCTTGAGTATAGGAAGCCCACCCAGGTATGCCACATAGGTATGCCACATAGGCAAGACACAAAGGTATTCTGTATAGGTATTCCATGTAGGTATGTTGCATAGGTCATAGGAGGAATTGAAAAATGATTAACATAGGGAGGATCAGTATGTGAAATCCTAATATGTCTTGGGAAATAGACTATCAAGACAAAAACAATTGGGATAAGTTTTAACTTAATCACCATGGGTGTCCCTTGATGTTATTGTAAGAATCCTGTGCATGTCTTTTCTTATGAAAATGACCTTGTGTAGGTGACTTCTTCTTATGGAAATAGGTCCATGAAACATTTCTCTTGTATTTTAGACCTTTAAGAGACTTTAATATTGGTTATAAATTTTAATTATCTCTTCTATTTTTTTGGAGAGATACCTGTGAAAATTAGAAGGACCTAGGAAAAGGATTGATGCAATGAGAGCTTTTGGAGTTCTCCCAAATTTTTTAATTTTTGAAATGGGGATCCCAAGGGTCCTATTTATCCTTAAAGAGGGAACCTAGTCAAAGAAATTTGGTTGCAAATATCCACAGTATATCTCTTTCATCCAAGTATGTAAAAAATTACACAACTGCATAGGCACTTAGTAAAGGTCCTCACCGTAGGTCTTGGGCATAGGGGGTTATTCCCTTGTGATGTACGAGCAGGACCTGCGTTGGTCTTCTTGCATGAAATTGTGTTGTGTAGGTCTATTTGAAAGATTTATTTTATTCTTCTCAAATATCCTTGATACTATAAGATATCCAAAGTCCTTTTCATAATCTATTTTCCTTTACTTTTAAAAAATAGAGTGTCAACACCATACCTATATGAAAATTGAAAAACATTATTATGTATTTCACCACATGAATCCCCATGATAACCAAAATCCATATTATCATTTGGGTTTCATTCAATCAAATTATGTATTTGGTACAATTAATTTATATCAAATAATATTTCTTAATTAAACAACTTGTAAGGATATATATTAAATAATTTGTAAGGCTTCATTCAGTACCACTCCCAATGGTATTTGATCAAGATTCAAGGTTTACCTCAGAGTTCTAGAGAATTATTCAACAATAATTGAATAAAACCATGAACTTTAGCACTATATATCATTTTTTTATAAATGGTTAGTTTGAGACAATTCTTCAAAAACTTCAATATATGTTTAGAGATTCCTTTATCTATTTCAATGGATGATGAGATCAAGACTTTCAATGGGTTAATTTTCATTTTACAATAATATATTTCAGTTGAGTATTCAAATGGATTCTTTTGAATCCATCTACGAAAAAATGTGTATAACATTAAATTAATGGGATGAAGTTGGAGAGAATATACTATTGGGATATGAGATAATTCAAGTAGTGATAGATAATCTTATACCCATTAAATAACACATAAGGGAAGTTTAGTGATGATAGAAAATTTATGCCAAAAATCATTAGTGAGATCTTGAATTTTAATTAAGTGAAAATAATTTCCTTAAAATACCACCATGAAATATAGTTATAATATTTGGAAACAATTGGAAGATGGATCTAAAATATATCAGTCCCTTCAACATTTTTGATCATTTATATGTGGTATATTGTTTCTTGGTGCTTCCATAAAACTTATCTTGGGTTCATACTATTGTAACCAAGGATATTATTTTCTATAAATTAAGTATGGGTTGTTTTGTTGAAAATAATCAAACGAAAGATCAATGATTTTGGAAGATGAGTGATATTATAGAACAAGCTGACATCAGTATTGAAGGTGTTGTCGTTTCCCAGTGTTGGCCAACTTTTTTGTCCTAGAAATCAAGATTTTGTTTTTGGGGAAGGATTTACACAAAGGAGTAAACAGTACGTAGACCATGTATCATAGTTCACGAACCAAATTTGAGGTATGCGAAACGATGATGAAAATTAGAAAAGGGATAATTTCTACATAGCAGTGCAATGCAGGCCACAAAGCACGACACACAGACCATGTATGGGAAATGGTTCACAAGACAATAATAGTTCTCAAGAAGGATTTTGGTTTTAAGGAGGAAAACATTTCATGTGATGGATCATCATTTTCAGAAAGTATGTAGTGATTTGAGGAACCACAAAGGGTTTAATTCATAGAAGACATCGAACGCCATGAAGGAAAGGTGTTATGTGAAGCATAGAGGAAAAAGTGGTTTTCTGTTAGAGCACAATATTTAGTGAAATCTGTACAACATTGAAAATTTGGGGAAATCTGAGTAGAAATATTTTCATACCTATTTTACTATATAAGGATCACTAATAAATTCATTATGAAGAGTGATTTTGATTAGAAATTCATGAGGAATTTGGTGAAGTCCAAAGTGGTTCGCCAGAAGACAACCCTACGAAGAAGAAGAGGTTCAAAAAGAGGATTCCATGGAATGAGAAGTAATCCATGGAGACAGTCCGTGGAAGTATTTTTATGGGGAAATGTATATTGCAAATAAAAATGGTCCGCATATGAGAGGAAAACCATGAATAAAGAACTCATCTGTGAATAAATGATGGTTCACCAAAGAAGGGTTGTTCCACAGAGGAAAAAGTGGTCCACGAAAAAGATATGGTCTGTAGAAGCAGAGGAAATCCTTGGAGGAGAGGTGATCCATGAAGCACATGAACTACGGGGTGAAATGCAGTTTACAGAAGAAGCATTCTAGTTTGTGGAGGAAATATTCGTGAAATAATAGTGTACTGAAAAGTTGATTACATCTATGGGTAAAAGAGGTACTTCAATAGATCAACTATCTATAGTTGATGATGCATGATATAATTAAAATTAAGGGGCTTACAAGTCCATAAATTGTGTGTGGATATCTAACATGGTAGTGAGTTAAGAGGAGTCATTGGAAGTGTTCTAAGGGACGCAGTTAGCTATCCCTAAAATATTGTAAAGGAGTTTTTCCTAGAAGAGAGTGTATATGTCTAAACTCTAGTTTTCCCCAGATAGTGAATATTAGTGGATTTAGATATGACTGACACATTGTAGGCATATTCCACTTGGCATATCCATTAGTGATGAACTGAATAAAATTGTTTTGTTACCTCTTTTCATGATATTGTTTAGTTACTACTCGTTCTCAAAAAGATAGGTTTAACATTTTCATACCAATGTGAGAACAAGATCAGTCATATTAAAATAAAACATTGACACCCTGATTCGCCCCTCACTTGTCAGGGTGTTCTGGGGTCCATCAATTGGCATCAAAGCCTACAGGTTTCTAGTGTTAAATATTTCCTTCTTTTCTATCATGGAGAATACAGTTAATGTTATGGGTGTTTCCAATTTTGATGGAATTAACTTTCAAATATGGAATAATAGGATGAGATATCATATAAGATATCTTGGAATGGATGTTATTTTTCCCACTTCTTAGGGAATATAGGTCACTTATTAAATATGTCTATCTATGACTGATATAGACATGAAAATTCTTGATGTAGATACTAAAAAAATTCCCTCACTGTAGCTTTGTATAATTAAATATATCTTAAGGTGATGAGATTCACACCATCCATGTATATGTGAAAAAATCTAGAAAATATATATTAAGGTTATAACAAAGTGAAGGAGAGAAACCTTCAAGTGTTTCACAACATTTTGATGATCTAAAGATGAATCATAATGAAAATATAGATACATTTTCAATCAAATTACTGGAGTCATATGAGCAATTTGATGGCATGGTAAAGAGATTAAATACTTTAAAATTTTAATGAAAATGTTGAGAATATTTACACCTCTTTACAATAAAAAAACTGCAACCCTTTAGGAAAGGTATATTTTAAAACTTTCTTTAGATGATATGATAAGAAATATAGTAGTATATTAATTGAGAGTGAAACTAGGGGATGAAATAAGTCATGTTAGAAAGGATATGGAATTCAAATCCATGGAAAAACATGAAATTTTTGTAGATAGTGTTAATGAAGGTAATTAGGAATATGAACCCATTTCTCTCTTTTCTAAGAAATTCAAGAGAGGAAAATGGATATTTGAAGGAAAAAAACCCTTGGAATGTTTTAGTTGGGGTAATTTTGGGCACATTGACTCTTGGTGCTCAAGGAAGTTCGATGATGAAGAAAGTGAAACATGAAACTCACAAAATCCGTAGAAAACATTTTCTCAAAATAGAAACTTTATATCTGGAGTTTAAATCATGAAACCAAGCATCTATTATGGGTATTGTTTAAAATTCATATCCATTACAGGATAAATATAGATATAATCAATTTATTTTTGATACTGAAGAGTCATCATAATATGTTTATCTACTAGAATTTGAAATTAATCGATTTGAAGAAGTAGTAAAAACATTCAATATCCCTGAAAATCTCGAAGATATAGTATAACGGAAGATTAGAATTAAAGAATATGAAAAGTTCATCAATGAACGTACATCTAAACATGAGGATATTTATAAGAATATTAAGGGACTTGAAGAAAAATTTATTACTCTTAAGAGTACACCTGAAAGTGAATTAAACTCAAAAGAAACAAAGAATAAAATATAGTTTGGAAAATTCTAAAATGATGATCTTATAGAGAGATATAAGAGTGGTTTTAAAAGTGTAGAGAATGTTTTTAATGATAAAAGATCCACATTGATGGGAAAAATGGAATTAGATGTGATGTAGAAACATCAAATACTAGAAATAAAATAGGCCAAAATAAAGGAAAGGTAAAAGTTTGACATATCACAAAGTCACCTATAGTCCTAATAAAGAAAGCCTATAATAAAACTGGAAGAAGAACTAAAAACTATCCCCAGGTATCCAAAATTTATCATAAGTCAAACTATTTTCCTAAGGAAGGGTACATGAGGAGGAATAAAAGTGAGAAGACATGTACTCTTATGAAATGTCAATTTTGAGGCTATTTGGGTCACACTATGTCATATTGGGAAGAGGAGTGGATATATTTTATTTGGGAAAATATAGGAAGTCAACAATGGAGAAAAAATTAATATCCTTATTCCCATAGATAAAATAGATTTCATGGATATTTCTTTCACTTCTCTAACATTGACCATATATCTATTCATTATAGGTATATGAAAGGTGAAAATTAAACCAATAGAACTGAGAGACAGTTCAACACTCACCAACTAGAGAATATTGATCTTACAAACATGTTTTATCCTCTAAAAGAATAATATGAGTATGATTAACCAATACATATGAAAATTAGAGTGGAAACCCATTTTTTATCTTCCAGTCAATCAAATATTTCATGGAAGGAAAAGAAGATATATGAGAAACCCAATCATGTAGAAGTTGATCTCAAAGCTACAAAGTAAAATAGCACCTAGATTCTTGGTAGTGGATACTAATCCTATATAAAGAGAAATGGAGGCCTATTAATTTTTTTAAGAAAAGTGTTGATGGAATAGTAAGTTTTGGTAACAAAGGTTCTTTGATGATCAAAGGTATTCGAAGTACTGAACATGGTAATGGAGAGCTAAAGAAAACTGAAGTTCTCTATGAGGACGGTCTGTGTCACAATTTCTTGAGTGTGAGCCAATTATATGACTCGATACTGATGTTAAAACTGAATCAACATGGGTGAACTATTAGAGGAAAGATAAGGAATTATCTTATGAAAGTATGTATAATAGATGCCATCTTATATCAGGTTGATATTAAAGAGAACATTTTATACATGACAGTTGAAGAAGAAAACAACTTATGGAACTAGAGGTTAGGTCGCATCAATCAAAAAGACATGGAAAAGATATTTAAACTAATGATAGTTATTTATATCCTTAATTTGAAGCTTGAATGGGAAAAGACTAGTGATACTTTCATACGAGGGAATCTGGTCTTCAATTCATATTGAACAAAGAAGAAAAGCGCATCAACTCTTCTTGATCTCATCCATATAGATATATTTGGTCTGATAAGTGCCTCTAGAAAATATTAAGAAATGAAATTTGTTCTTTTAATTGATTATTATAGTAGAATGGCTAGTGTGATGGTTATACATAGGAAACAACAAGTGCCTAATTGCATGAAAATGTATCGATGAATTACCAAAAATGATATTAGATGAACATTCAAAGTTCTTCTTTCTGACAATAGAGGGGAGTACACATCCAATGAGTTTGAAAATACCTTGAGAAACATAGAATATAACATGAGGTAGATTCTATGATAACCCTATAAAAAATGGATTTGTTGAGAATGAGAATCAATAGTTGAACAACATGGCCAGAACTATACTGATTGAGAGTCATATCTCTCTCCAGTACATGAAAGTGGGTTTTCAAGCTACTATGTATTCTCAAAACCAAACAGGGATTTATATGGGAGAAAATAAAAGAATATATGAGTTGTGGAATGGAAGTAGGCTCTATTTGAGGTATTTTTATGTTTTTTAAAGTAAATGTTTCATTTGTAACAAAGAAGAAAATGAAGGTAAGTATGGTGATGTTGTAGAAGTAGGAATATTTCTAAAATATTCAACGAATAGAAAACCCTAAGAATTCTTCAATAACTATCTTAGAAGAATTTTGGAAAGAAGTGATGTCAATATCAGTGAAGATAAAAGCACAATCACATTGAGGGAATATTATTCTAACATGATTGAAGATGAAGAAGATAGTGGACAAGGAACAGATTGAAATGTAGATGTAGTGGAAGGAGTGAAAAATATTCAGAGGTCACAACACAATGTTGATTCAGAAGAAGAATCAGAAGAGGAAACCATGGTTATAGAAAATTCATATGAACTTTTCAAGAGAAATCATAGAGTATAAATTGTTCAATATAATACCAATGGGTATTGGACATCACCCACATAGATGAGGAGAATGAAAAATAGTGCACGATATTCCTTATTATCATTTATGGAACCAACATTTTATTCAAGAATCCTCGAAGGATAAATCATGATTGAATGAGATGAATGAAGAGTTAAATCATATTGACCAGAACCAGACATGCTATCTTATTAAGAGACCCGAAAGTCACAATGTGATTGGAATGAAGTGGATTTTCAGGAATAAATTTGAAGAGAATGGTAATGTGATCAGGAATTAGTTGCAATTGGGGTGTAAAGTATATTCACTGTTGGAAGGTACTGGTTTTGAATTTTTTTCTCTGGTAGATAGAATAGAGTTAATTAGACTTCTTTAGCATGAAAAATTCAAAAAGGATACAAGGTGTACCAAATGGATGTCAATTTTTTTTTCTTGAATGGTGTTTTTAAGAATAAGTTTACATTGAACAACCAGTAGGCTTTCTACTTGGGAATGATGAAATGATGGTTTGAAGATTAATGAAAGATCTGTATGGTCTGAAATAGGAAGCACATGCATGGAACTCTCATATGGATTCTTATCTAAAGAAACAAGAATTTAAAAGAGAAGGAGTGTATCACAATCTCTATGTGAATATTTCTCAGAAAGACCAATTCATGGTACTAATTTACATAGATGATATTGTATTTTGTTGAAGCATGCACGAATTAGTGGAAGAATTTTACAATTACATAAAATTAGAATTTTAAATGTCTATGATTGATGAACTCACAGAATTCTTGGGGATATAGAGGATTCAAAGGAAATAACACAATTTTATTTCTCCAGAAAAGCATGCTAGAGGGTTGCTGAAGAAATTAAATTTTCATGATAACAGAACAATGTAAAATAAAATTATGGTTGGTTCAAAATTGGGGAAGCATGAGGATGAGACATCTATAGATCCCACAATGTACAAGATAATCATTGGAAGCTTATTTCTCATGACTGCAAAACATATGGATATTTTCTTTTCAACATTTGTAGAAGATTTTTTTTTCAAAGTAATAAGAAGGAAGAACCTATGGAGACTGTTCAAAGAATCATGAGGTATATTTAAAGTACTCACATTTATTGACTATAATTTTCTTCAGGAAGAGATAATGAACTTTTGACATTTTCTGATGCTGACTGGGCATGAGATGTGTTAGATAGAAATTCCACAAGTGGTGGAGCATTATTTATCGGTAATAAATGTGTGGGAAGATTGAGTATGAAATGGGAGAGGACTTTTCTTAGTACTGCTAAAGAGGAGTATAACTCTGCTACAAAGGCTTGGACTCAACTACTTTGGGTGAAGTAACAGCTGAATGATATTGGCGATGATGTAAAAAAACCAATGACAATTCACTATGATAAATAGAGTGCAATTGATCTCACAAAAAATAATGTTCGTCATTCTCACACAAAACACATTGAAATATGATATCACTTTATAAAGGAAAAATCTGAACAAGGAATGATTATCATGGATCATATTGGACATAATGGTAAAGTGGATGACATACTAACTAAGCCATTATCTGTTCAAGTGTTTTAGAAACATCAGTTAAAACATGGTGTTCATCCACCACCCAGTGCATGAGAAATTAATGAGAAATCCCCTGTCTCTAGCTGTATTAACTGTTTTGGTCTATTTTTAGCAGTAACTCAGGTTTTTAGGGGAGATATGATCTAGGGAGAGTGTGTTTTGAGATCTACACATTAAATAAAAAGTTATTTGGGTTTATTTATAATGGGGTAGAATGGATTATTTATATACTATAAGGTTGGAGGGGAAATTATAAACTGTAGGAGAGTTTATAAATAGAGGGGGGGGGGGGAATAAATAATATGGTATGTTAGTTGCAGGTCTTTGACAAATAGAATGGAAATATTTAAGCATTATGAGACATGAGAACCTAATTAATGCTAATACTATTTTTTTCTACACCAATCTTTACTCACGTATACTTAGTGTGTTGGGTGAATATTTTATGGCATTTCATGTTTTTATTATAGCTGGTGCTTCATTGAATTTATCTTTAGATTATCAACAGACCCAAAGGGGGAGTTTTTTTTTTGGAAAAAAGGGTGTTATTTTCTGTAAATTGAGTATGGTTTGTGTTTGTTTACAATCCTCACATGGAATATCATAGTGTTTATAAGACAAGTGATCTTACAGTATATCCTAACATCAATATTGAAGGTGGCATCATTTCCTAGGGTTTCGCAATTTTTTGGCCCCAAAAATTGGGAGTTTGTTTTTGGTAAAGGATTTCTATAAAGAATTAAATAGTACATGCACCATGAATCATATTTTTTGGATGAAATAGGAGGAATGTAGAACGAAGAAATTTTTTTTCAAAGGGAATATTTATGCACAACGATGATATGCGGACCTCAAAGCATGATACATGGACCACATAGGGGAAGTGGCTAACAGTACCATAATATTCATAAGAAGACTAGTGGTTTATAGGAGGAAAATTGTTCATGTGATGACTCATCGTTTGTGGAAAGGAGGTGAGGATTTGAGGATATGTAAATGGTTTTGTTCTTGGAAGACAGTAGCAGTTGTTACTGAAAGGTGTTACAAAGCATACCGAGGAAAAAATGGTTCATAGGTGGAGCATGATACTTGGTGAAGGCTGAAAAACATCAAAACATTGGGGAAAGTAGATTATCAAGAATTTCAGATCAATTTTATAATATAGGGTTCACTAATCCTTTCATTACAAAGAGTGATTTGGATTAAAAATTCAATAAGAATTCAGTGAAGTATAAAGTGGTTCACGGGAAGATAACCCCATATAAGAGAATATATTAGCGAGGAGGATTCCACAAAAGGAGAAGTGACCTGTAAAGATTGTTTGTGGAAGGAGTTTTTTAGGGAACTGTAGCTCATAAAGGAAAATGGTATGAAATAGAGAGGCAGTCTAAGGAAGAAGAACTCATATGTGAAGTGGGGATGGTTTGTAGAAGTAGGGCCAGTCCACGAAGGAAAACATGGTACAAAAAAGAGACACAATATGTGGAAATAGAGTTGGTCTATGAAGGAGAGGTGGTTTGAGAATCACATGCACTATACTGTGCAACATAGTTCATAGAAGAAGTAGGCTAGTTCTTGGAGGAACAATTTGAAACATATAAGTGCAGAGAAAAGTGGATTACATCTATGGAAAAAAGAGATACTTCAATTGAGTATCTATAGATAGTTCTGGATGCGTGTTTTAATGAAAATTAAGGGACCTATAAGTCCATAAACTCTGTGTGGATATCTACCAAGGTAATGAGCTTGGGGAGTCATTGGAAGTGTTCTGAGGGATGTGGTGAGCTATCCATAAAATATAATAAAGGCAGTGTTCCTGGTATAGATTGACTATGTCTAAACTCTTTTACTTCACAACTAGTAAATATATATGTATTTATATATGACTAACACACTATCATCATATCCTCCTTGGACCGACCCTTAGTGGTGAACCAAATAAAATTGATGTTTCAAATCTTTGTATGAGACTATTTCTTTAGTGATCATTCTCTCAAGACATGTTTAATAGGTTTCTAATAATGTGGGAATAATATATGTGATACTAAAAGAATCATTTGACACACTAATTTACCCCTCCCCTCTCAAAGAGTTTCAAGGTCCTTCACACAATGTATTCCTTGTTATACTTTTCCATAAATAAATACATAATCCTTCACATGTAATGATTTATGTGGCTAAACATTTGGTGTATGATATTTCATATAAGTAGAAACTGATTTAGATTCTATATTGAAGAAATAAATATTTTTAAATAATTCAACTCACCTTGTGAATGTTTTGTGAAAAACCACTATGTTTAAGAAAGCTATATAGGAACTAGAGTATGTAATGATATAAAAGTTTTCAAATTTTATTTCTTTGGACTAATTTAATTTTAATGGAAAAATTCTTACTAGGGGGGAGAATCCCATGATTTTAGAATATATTTTTCTTTAAAATATTTTCAACGCATTCGATAGATCATAATTCATTCAATACAAAACATAAGTGAATAATGATTGAATAATAAAAAAAATACATGGCATTACTTGATAGATAAATGATATTGATAAATAAATGACTTTTTAGAGTTAAAGGGGTAAAATTTAATTAAGAAAATATAATTTATTAAAAAGAAACAATTTTGAACAATTTTGTTGAATTATGAATTTTTGTTAAATTTTATAATTTTGAAGAATTATATCAACACAATTTATAAATAAAATTGATGTAATATTTAATAATATTTATTAATTAAATCATTAAAATTTTTAAGTAATGATAAGGAATATTTGTATTACAATTCTTTGATAAACAAAAATGTTTTGTTTTAAAAAATTACTTTTATTTTATATTATATATATTTTATTTGGAAGCTAAATTTCTAAATTCTAGAATTTGAATATGAATAAATAAATTAATTTTTTATTTATTATGAATTTTTCATTAAGATAAACTTTTGGGTTTTTACGGGAAAATAAATTTTTAGTGAATAGTAAAAAATTTTGTTTTTTTTGAAAACCACAAATTTTATGACATCATTATGTTTTAAACATGAACTAAAAATCAATAAATATATTTTCTAGTAAAAATATGAATTTATGTCTCAAAATGATTAATTTAAAAATATTAGGTTGATTAAGTAAACCTATGTTTGGAATTTAGAAGTCTAAGTTAAATTTCATTCAAATAAAAACTATTTTTTGACTCTTAATTTGTAATGAAGTGTTTCAATGATTTAATTTCATATTATAATGTTTGTAATGTTTAATAACCTTTATATATTTTACAGTTGACCAAAACATTCATTTGAATCATCCCCACTAAAAACGTTTCAGCCTATGTGATAAAATAATCAATATTTAAACCATAAAACACCTATCTTCTCAAGTATATATACCACCTCTCATTTCCATTGGAAAACCATTTCCCATTCACTTTATCTCAATCAAGACCTTAATAAATACCCCCAACACCGTTAACCATGTCTTATATGTCATACTATTCCCAAAAGAAAAATCTATGTGTCCTTATGGGGTTTTCCATATGAGGTTATCCGAGGAGGATGTATTTGTACTAACCAAGTTTTTACAGGTTTCCTATTTAATTTTTTGGAAATATTCTATAACCACCTCCATATAATACAATCAGTATCATTAGTATATTTAATTTTTTTATATTTTCTGAAACTATCATTATCTACCTACTTTCCATAGAATTTAAAATTATAATATCTCTTATGCTTACTTGCAAACTACCCCCTCCAGGAAGTGATGTATTTAATTTTTATCACATCATATCATGGAAAGTTGTATAAATTAATTTAATAAATATATATGATATTTATATCATAATTATGATTTTGGAAACCATAGAGAAATGTATCTCATTTTTCAGCATGACTTACATGGATGGTTCTAAAAGTGTATATAATGAATATATATGATATTTATGTCATTATTAATATTTTAAAGGTGATGAAAGTATGAATAATGTGCATTAAATAGAATCAATGAACCAAAAAATTCATAGAAAATAATACATTTGATACACGAACATTAGTTTTAATAAATAATTTTAATAAATGGGTAATTAAAATTTTTAAGTTAATGATATGTAGTAATATAAGTATTAATATGGTTTTTATAGGTTTATAATGAATAATAAATTTCAATAAAATAGGTTAGAGTGCGTATGAAGTAGGTTGGGGGTTGTGGTAAAGGTTTATGTTATAATATCACTTTTTATCATGATTGTTTATGTCTGAATTTCTATAGGAGTAATTGTATGTTATGAAGTTTCCAGTCAGGATCCAAGTATCACTGAGATGGGGAGGGGTGAATCAGTGATATCTTTTTATTTTTAAGTTTCCTTCTTCAGGATAGAACCTTCGCCTCCTGTTAAAGTGTTTCTTCCCTGCTGAACACAAACAACCATATGAACATAAGATTTACAAGGTTCACTACTCAATAAGAGTAGCTACGTCCTTGGTATGGTACAGAAATAATCTAGTACCACACAATCCACTAGAAAACAATCCTTTTATGTGGAATAAAACGAGTAGGATATACCCTTACACTCGTATAGCACTTTGAAAACAATCTAATAGTGTGTGTGATCCCTCTTAGCACAAATAGGGTAATGAAATAATTCTGTGCTTCTTGATGACCTTTCCCGGATCAAATATTTCAAAACAATTCTTCACTTTCCTACCCAGAAGCTGGTAGAAACCTCCTGGAGAAAACAGCTTGCGCGTCTCCTTCCACTTGCACGCCTCCTTGCACTTGTGCGCCTACTTCCACTTGCATGGCTCCTTGCACTTGCATGCCTCCTTCCACTTGTACACCTCCTTTATTCTTGCACGCCTCTTTGTGGACATGCAATACTTGCGCACCACCCTTATACTTGAGTGCCTCTTTGTGGACAACACAACAATTGCGCGCCACCTAAAAATGAGGCTCAACTTGCGTGCCTCAACCACTTGCATGACACACTTCTTCGACTTGTGTGGTCAGAGCTCAAAATATTTCTCTAAGTCTCGATCCTTAAGAAATGAGGATGGTAGTCGCCTATTTATAAAAATTTTAGCATCCTGCGCACCACACTCACTTGTGCGCCTCCTTAGTACTTGTACGCCTCCTTGGAACTTGCGTGACTCCCTGGAACTTGCGTGCCTCCTTGGTACTTGCGCGCCTTATTGGTACTTGCGATCCTTCTTGATACTTGCGCTCCTTCATTCCTTTGCCATATTTCTGAAATAATGCTATTTAAAATATGACTTGCGCGCCTCTGCATACTTGCGCGGCTACTGCATACTTGCGTGCCTACTGCATACTTGTGTGCCTACTACATACTTGCGCGCCTACTGCATACTTGCGCGCCTACTCCATACTTGTGTGCCTACTGCATACTTGCACGCCTACTCCATACTTGCGTGCCTAATTCTTTCCTTTGCCATATTTTTTATCTGATGATATTTGTGATATGACTTTGCCAAAAACACTTCTTTTTCTATTCAATTACTTCATAAGCCTTGCATCACAAGTTCCCCAAACTTATGATATTTTTAAAATACAAATTAGAAAATCATATTATAGTTTTTCAAGACTTTTACATTGTGAATTGATTTAGCTTCTTTGACAACAAAAGACAACACTCTATAATAGAAAACTTTTCTTACTTCCTTATCCTTCTAACTTGGTCCCAACAATCTCCCCCTTTGGATTTTGTTGGTAACCATGATTCATAAATCGCTGAACTTTGTAACCTTAAGAAATGGATTACTTATCAACAATTCTAAGCCTACGCGTGCTAACTCTTTGTAGGAAATAAGAATTATTGATAGCCAAAACCATGCTGTCCAAAAGTAGTGACTATGACATCTCATGAGCGCACCTCCTCTTCTTTCTTCAAAACATCTTTCAAGATTCTACTTCAGAATTCTTCACATCCTAAACTTTCCTAGAAAAAAACATTGTTTCCTACAACCACTCCAATAAATAGTTAGAATAGTTCACACACATACATGCTGTATTCATAGCTTACCCACAACTCCCCCTTTATGCATGCATCTATAAGGATAGATTTATGAAAAAATTCTCCCCCTTGACAACAATATCCAAAGGCAAGATGATATAGGGAACAGAAAGGCATACCTTAACCTTGATGAGGAGGTTGGGCACCCATGTTCAACCTCAATTTTACAAATGGTTCTTTCGGTAAAGGCTTGGTGAATATATCAACAACTTGTTCAGATGTAGGAACATATTCCAGCCTTAATTCATTCTTCTCTACCTTCTCTTTGATGAATTGGTACTTTATATCAATGTGTTTTGAACAATAATATTGTACCGGGTTTCTTGTTAGATTGATTGCACTCTGATTATCACAACCTAAGAGCAATGGTAGCTTTACTTCAACAAGTAGATCTTCTAACCGAGTCTTCATCCAAATCAGTTGAGTTGCAACATGAGTAGCAGCAACATAATCCTCTTCAGCTATGCTAAGAGTTACTAAATTCTATTTCTTGGTATGCCAAATAACACAGCTTTTCCCAAGATAAAAAACTCCACCAGATGTGGATCGTCGATCATCCAAATTTCCTGCCCAATCAGCACCAGAATACCCAAATAGATCAATATTTCTTGAGTCATCATACTGTATTCCAAAATTTTTTGTGCCTTTGATATATCTGAGAATTATTTTTCCAGCAATCATATGTGATTCTTTAGGAGCACTTTGAAATATTTCACATAAGGTGACATCATAGACAATGTCGGGTCTTGAGGTAGTCAAATACAACATACTTCCAATTACCTTTAGAAACTCTTTCTGATCAACTTCCTTACCTTCTCCATCTTTAGACAACTTGGTTCCCACTGAGATAGGTGTTGACACTGGTTTCGAATTTTCCATGCCAAACTTCTTCAGAAGTTCCTTAGCATATTTTTCTTGAGATAGAAATATATGAATCTTTTTTTGTGGGATTTGTAACCCAAGAAAGTATTTCAGTTCAACCAGCATGGACATCTCAAATAACTTCTTCATCTCCTCAGAAAATCATTCACATGATCTTTCATCATTCCTAGAAAAGATGATGTCGTAAAAATAAACAATAACAATCAGTGAAAACTCTTGGACCTCCTTGATGTAAAGATTTCTATCAACTCTACCTTTCTTAAAATTCATCTTCTTCAAGAAAGTATCCAATTTAGAATACCATGCCCTTGGAGCCTGTTTTATCCCATACAAGGCCTTATTCAATCTGTTCACATAGCTTTCATCCTTTCCAATAACAAATCCACAAGGTTGACCAATGTAAACTTCCTCGTCAAGGTCACCATTCAAGAATACAGATTTTACATCCATTTGAATGATTTTGTAACCTCGTTGTGTAGAAATGGAAAGAAAGATTCTGATTGTTTCTAATATTGCTACCAGAGCACAGGTTTCATCAAAATCAATGCCCTCAATTTGTGAATACCCTTTGCAAACCAATCTTGATTTGTTTCTTATTACTTCACCTTCTTCATTCAGCTTTTTCCAGAAAACCCACTTTGTTCCAATAATGTTCTTGTTGTATGGCTTGGATACAAGTTCCCAAGTATTGTTCTTCTCTATCTGATCAAGCTCTTCGTTCATAGCATGAACCCATTCTGGATGCTCAAATTCTTCATTTACATCATTCAGTTCAACTTTCGAATAAAGATAAGTATGTGATATAGCATTTGTTGTTCTTCTTGTTTAAACCCTCTGATCTTAATCTCCAATAATGTTCTGAGCCTCCACTTGATTCCTCAATCTAGGATGAGTTGTTTGATCTTATTCCTCATCACTCGAGATCTCTGAGTTAGATTCCTCTTCTTGAGTAGGATTAACACAGTGTACAACATTATCAGAATTGTGAACAAAAACTTCTTTATCCTGCTCAACTTCCATATCAACATATGGCTGCTTTTCTTTCTCAACATTTTCAACAACTTTTACATACGAAGAATGAACAATTGTTTCTGTTTCTTTATTGAGGAATCTATAACCTCTTCCTTCTGGATCATATCCAAGAAAATTCCGTCATCTCCTCTTTGATAAAACTTTCCCAGCTTTCCACCTTTTTTCTTTATAATTCTTGGACTCCCAAAGACTCTCAAGTGTTTTAGACTTGGAGATTTTTCATAGAACATTTCATATGGAGTCATATCTGAGTTTGGCCAATAGAAACATCGATTCTGTATATGCACTGCAGTGCTCATGTCTTGCCTCCAATAATAATGAGAAAGACTATGTTCAAGTAGCATAGTTCTCCCCATTTCCACCAGACTTCGATTCTTTCTTTCAGTAACCCCATTTTTTTGAGGTGTGTATGGTGAACTGAACTCATGCTGAATTCCATGTTTGTCAAGGTATATTGCAAACTCCTCATTCTTATACTCTCCACCATTATCAGTTCTCAACTTATTCACCGAATACTCACATTCTTTCTCTACATTCCTCCTGAAACTGTTAAACATTTTCAGAGCATCTGACTTATGTCTCATGTACACAACACAAGTAATACAAGTAAAGTCGTCAATGAAAGTAATAAAGTAATTATCTACATTTTTATATTTCTTGCTCATTGGTCCACAGATATCAGATTGTATGAGTTCCAATGGCCTTTTTGAGTGAATTTCAACTCTCTTATGAATAGAGTTTTTAATCTTCCCTTTCTCACAAATGGTGCAACACCAATATCTTTTTCTTGATAAATCAGGCATATCTCGAACACTTTCTCTCTTTGATAACTTGCACATATTTCTCTGACACATATGTCCCATCCTTTTATGCCATAACTAATTTTCATCCACTACACCCATGTAACAATAGCTCCGCACTTCACCAACTTGAAACAAATTCCCTTTTGTGCGTTGGACTCTCGTAACTATATTTCCATCATTTTCACTTTTAACAATAAATCCATCTTTTCTGAAGATAAATTTGTTTCCTTCATCACAAAGTTGTGACACACTAAGCAGGTTATGTTTCATTCCATCAACATATAATGTTTTCCTATATTTGATCTCTTCTTTTCTAATGATGGCTAATCCAACACCTTTGATCCTTAGAGATTCATCATTTACAAATGTCACTGCTCCTTCTTTGAAGTCTTTCACATTCTTCAGCAGCTTTATGTCTCCTGTCATATAAGATGAACATACACTATCAAGAATCCATGGACGTTCTCCTTTTATAGCTTTCAAATCGGTTTCAACAACAGGAGCTTTTACTTCTTCCTTTTCTTTCTTCACATCCGGCTTCTGAGAATTTTTAATGTGATTTTTTTGTGCTGGTAACAAAACAAGGAATCCTTTCGCAAGATGTGCAGGTTGTTCACATCTTTCACAAATAGTTTCTAGGGGTTGGAACCTATTTTTAATCTTTACTCTAACATTCTGAGGTTTATTGACACTCACCTTTTCTGACTTGTTTATTTGAGGAGATTGACTCCCCTTCAAACCATGCCTTTCATAACCTATGGAATAATAGTAATGTTGTTGGTTGAACAAAAAAATATTTGCAGTATGTCCGAATCCACCATAAAACCAGCAATATCCATAGAAAGAGTATTTGTCTCTGAAACATCCATATTGATTAGATTTGAGAACACATTTCTTAGCCACCTTCCTGTCTTTATTTTTTGAGCCACCAACCTTTATATTATAAATCAAAGTATTGATTTCCATTTCATTTATATCATAACCAGAAGTGTTGGAAACTTTTCTTGATTCAGAATGTTTTGAATCCTTTTTGAACTCAGGGTTCTTTGAAACATCTGAATTCCCAATTTTGTTGGTCTTTACAACATACATGGATTTCCCAGTATTATTCATTATAGAACCACTTTTAAATTTATTTTAAACCTTTTAAGGCAACCATTTTTTATCCTTATTAGGTTCCTCCTTCAAAGAACATTCACCAACTTCAGAGATAGAGTTTTTGAAACTTGTATTTCTCTGCTCAACTTTAGAAAGTTTTTGTTGGAAAACTTACAACTCTTCTTTTTCTTTCAGGTTTACCTCAAGATGATCATTGCGATTATTTTCATTCTCAAGATAATTATTCAGATCATCAATATCCTTTTTCATATTGATTTTCTCGTCAGCAAAACCATCTTTATGGTTTAATATGGAATTTCCATTTGTTAACTTCTTGTTTTCCTTATCAAGCCTTTTGATCTTTCTCAAGCACTCCTTCAATTCTCTTTTAAGACACTGTTCAAGTTGAGTTTCTTCTTCTTCAGAACTACTGCTCTCATAATTATCATTATTCAAAGTTTCAACAAAGGTCTTCTCTCTAGATTTCTCAGCACAAGATTTTTCAGATTCAACTTCACTATTTGATTCTTCATCACTTTTGAAAAACAAGCTTCTTCTTTTTGATTTAAAGAACTTGTTATCCTTACCTCTTCCAGAATATTTCTCCTTTCCACCCTTTTTCTTCCTAGACCTTCTTGGTCTTCTGTCTTCTTCATCACTATGTTCATATTTCCCTTTTTGAGGGAAATTAGATGCAAAGTGTCCAATAGCTCCACATTCAAAACACTTCAAGGGAAGTTTCCCTTTATATTTTCCTGCACCTTTCCCCACATTTTTAGAAAACAAGGATAACATTTCATCAAAGTTTTCACATACCTCATTTTCGGAGTCAGAGCAAACAACATCATCTTCATCAGGAACCTTCTTAGAAATTTCTCTTTTGGAGGCTTTAAAAGACATTTCTCTCTCAACTGTGGGTTTGTTCTTCAGATTATTCTCCCTTCTCATTTCATAAGTGGAAAGAGTGCTATGAAAATCATGCAGAGATAGTTCTTCAGGGTCTCTGTCTTCCAATGAAGAAACTTTAGCATCAAATTTTTCGGGAATAATTCTTAAGATATTTTAAATGACTGTAGAATCCTCCAGCTTTTCACCAAGACATATGATAGTGCTGAAAATGTCATTTACATTGGTAAAGAAGTCCCCAACAGATTCAGTTTCTCCCATTTTCAAGTCTTCATACTTCAGTCTCCAAATTTGTAGTTTATCCTTCTTCACTTTCGTATTTCCTTCATAGATGTTCTTTAGTTTGTCCCAGGTTCCTTTAGCTGTAGAAACACCTTTCACTCTTAAAAATTCACTCTCGGACAGAGATGAGATTAACACATTTTTAGCTCTTCTATAATTCTCAAGATTCTTCTTATCGACAAGAGTAAGAGAAACCTTTTCATCAATAGCAGGAAATCCATCTGTTGTAGTTTCAAGAACTTCATATCCAAGAGACATAAGATAAGGCATCATTCTGTACTTCCAGATGTGATAGTTCTTTCCATCAAAAAATCAGAATCCCCTTACTGTTCACGCATTTTATATTTTCCATCATAGCTTCTCTTCAACCACTTCAGCAAAGAATAAATTAAGGGGACCTGTCCCTCTGATACCAATTAAAGTTCCCATTCAGGATCCAAGTATCACTGAGAGTGGGAGGGGGTGAATCAGTGATATCTTTTTCTTTTTAAGTTTCCTTCTTTATGAAACAACCTTCGCCTCCTCTTAAAGAGTTTCTTCCCTGATGAACACACAAAACTATAGGAACACAAGATTTAAAAGATTCACTACTAAATAAGAGTATCTACATCCTTGTTATGGTATGAAAATAATCTAGTACCACATAATCCACTAGAAAACAATCCTTTGATGTGGAATACAATGAGTAGGATATACCCTTACACTCGTGTAGCACTTTGAAAACAATCCAATAGTGCGTGTGCTACCTCATAGCACAAATAGGGTAATGAAATAATTCTATGCTTCTTGATGACATTTCGCAGATCAAATCTTTCAAAATAATTATTCACTTTCCTACCCAGAATCTGGTACAATCCTCCTGGAGAAAACAGCTTGTGCGCCTCCTTCCACTTGTGCACCTCCTTGCACTTGTGTGCCTCCTTCCACTTGCGCGCCTCCTTGATCTTGTGTGCCTCCTTCCACTTGCACACCTCCTTTATACTTGCACACCACTTTGTGGACATACAATACTTGTGCGCCACCCTTATACTTGCGCGCCTCTTTGTGGATAGCACAACACTTGTGTGCCACTTAAAAATGAGGCTCAACTTGCACACCTCAACCACTTGCGCGCGACACTTCTTTGAATTTCGTTCTCAGATATAAAAATATTTCTCTAAGTCTCGAGCCTTAAGAAATGAGGAGGGTAGTTGCCTATTTATAGGCATTTTAGAAACCTGCATGCCACACTCACTTGCGTGCCTCCTTGGTACTTGCGTGCCTCCTTGGCACATGCGCGACTCCCTAGAACTTTCACGCCTCCTTGGTACTTGCGCGCCTTCTTGGTACTTTCACGCCTTCTTGATACTTGCGCTCCTTCTTTCCTTTTCCATATTTCTGAAATAATGATATTTGAAATATGACTTGCGCACCTCTACATACTTGCGCTCCTACTGCATACTTGCGCACCTACTGCATACTTGCGCACCTACTGAATACTTGCACGCCTACTACATACTTGCGTGCCTACTGCATACTTGCATGCCTACTCCATACTTGTGCTCCTACTACATACTTGCGTGCCTACTCCATACTTGCGCGTCCACTTCTTTCCTTTTCCATATTTTTTATCTGATGATATTTGTGATATGACTTTGCCAAAAACAATTTTTTTTCTCTCCCTTTCCTTCATAAGGATTTCATCACAAGTTCTCCAAACTTATGAAATTTTTGAAATACAAATCAGCAAAGCATTTTCTGGTTTTTCAAGACTTTTTCAAAGTGAATTGATTTAGCTTCTTTTACAACAATAGACAACACTCTGTAACAACAATTTTTTTTACTTACTTATCCTTCTAACTTGGTCCCAATAGGTTATTTAAACATTAAGCCTCAACTATTTATTATCCTCTAGTTATTTGTGAGGTATTAAAGTATTATTTACATTTCCCCCTCTTTATAACTCAAAAATTATGAAGGAATGTTTTTATGAAATGTAAACCTTATATCTCTTTTTTGGCTAGGAATCACTCTCCTCCATATCCATGTTCTTCCAAATTGAGTTATCAGAGTTATTATATTCTTTTAAATGATTTATAAAGGTATTTTTAAAGTATATTTAACTTTAATTGTATTTTTTTTAAGAAAATACACTTTTACTTTTTTGAATGTGTTATTTTTTATATACTTTACAAAATAATTCTTTATTGACATTTACTACATAAAAATATTTTCCCTCTTCCATTTCATTTATTAATCATGAACATTTATTTAAAAAAATTCATGGTTTTTAAAATAAAAAATATTTTCCATTATCTAATTAAATTTTAGGTTAAAAAAAATATAAAAAGAGAATGATATCTCTTCTTATTTTTCAAATAATATATCTAATGGTTTTATAAAAGTAATTTTCAACTATATCAATATCCTTTTTGGATTATTATTCTTCTCTGGGTATATTCACTTATTATAGTATCCAATCTTTTTCTCTAGATAGCTTATGATGACAATAATTTAATTTTGTTTTCATGAAACATGTTTCTTTACGATGAGTTCAGTAAGATATAATGACATGATGAATATTATTGTGATGTTACGGAAAACATAAGTGTGATTTTCATTATATAACTAGTGGTAATGGAATTATATATCCCTATAATTCATTAGTTAAATATTGATATCTCATGTTAAAATATGTTAAAGAATGGAGAGTGATCCCAATCTACTATAGGACTCTATCCACTCTGTTATAAAATGAATTTTGTAGTTAATAGAGCCCACTATAGTACTCTATGAACCCTGTGATGATAGTATTGACAATGATAATTGACTAAGGAAATGAATTTTTATGCTTATGATTATTCCACAATCTTTTTTAATATTTTTAATATTATGATACTCCTTCACGGATCATGTTTGATTAATGATTTGTCTACACTATTATGCCAAATCATTGTGAAATAACTCATGATTTATGAACTATGACTTACTGAACATAATTTTCTTAAGCTATGATCTTATTCTCATACCCTAGTGATCATATTATGATCACATATGATCTTCAATTGTTATCTCCCATGTGTAATTTTACTATGTTTCTAAGGTCACCCTTTCTTATGTTTCTATTTCCCTATGTTATGAAGAAATGTTTTAAGTATGATAAGTCCAGAAGGATTATATTTTTGAATAATTATTGTGGTTGATGATTCATATTTTTCATAAATAAGTTGATTAAGTATCTAGTATCCAAATTCACTAAACCATTATGGGTTTAGGGCATGAATTATTTTTAAATATTTTTCTTTTTCATCTAAAATGATGGAATATTTATGTATGTTACTTATGGGTCACCTCACATGCTTCCTTTAAATCTTGATGGATCAATATGGACATACTTTGACTTCCATGGAAGAGACCGACCACCATGAACTATTTTTCCTAGAAATAATTTCAACCATGAGTTAAATAACAATACATTATTTCAATATTAAAATGTTTCTTAGGTGATTAATTGGTCATGACACTTCTAGGTAACCCCTTTTCAAATCATGACATTCTCATATGTATCTCTCATATGTTCATCCAATTTATCCATTTATATAAATATCTTTTTTCCATCTTAGTGATAGTATATGTTTATCTTCTTAATATCCGAAAATTATAAATTCTCAAGATACACCATTAAGTGGAACAAATTCATATAGAATATAATAAATGAGGTCATACCATTCCATGTTTTAAAGTTTTCTCATTACGCCCAAAATTCATCATCAAGCTCCATACTCAAATCCTTCTAGCTATCAATCCCTATATTTTCCATAATCTTCTTGATCTCTTGGATAAATAGGTACAATTCCCCACTTTTTGGTTGATTATAAGGGGTTCTGATTATGTATTGAAATATATTATTCTTTAAATATTCCTTTAGTAAGAGATTATGGAAATGTATAATGGGTGAATTCTAAATTGAGAAAATATGTTATTTATAAAAAACTTGACCATCACATTAGCTATGTTTTTTAAATTGGATTCAACTTCCAACCATTTGAATACATAATTCACAATTATTTGGATATATTTTATTTCAAATGAATTTGTAATGGGGGTAAATAAAGTCAATTCACATACATAAAATGAATCTAATTCTACAATAAGGTGTTTTGGAATTTCATTTTTCCTACCAATACTTCTTTTTATTTTATATTGATCACATCTTCTTAGGAATTCAATTTCATCCTTTTGAATATTGGTCTAAATGAATCTATATTTTATAATATTATCCATTATTTTGTTGATCATATAGTGTACTCTAGTGTTTGAGTATTGAAAGAAACCAACAACACTATTAAAATATGACTCAAAAACCTAATTCCAAATTATGATATCTCCACATTTCTTGAAAAAAAAGCAGACCATCATAGAAATAATTAATTGTGTAATTTAGAAATCTCTTCCACTATTTATATGAAAAATTTGGATAAATATTCTCATTAAATAAATAATTTATGATATCAGTGAACCAAGGGAATGATTACATATTAACATAAAAAAAGTTTCATCTGGTAACTCATTAGTAATGTCTATCTCCTCATATTCTTCGACCTTCACCAATTTCATCCATCAAAAGTTATAATCCAACACATTCTTTGAAAATTAATTTCCCTTGATCATAATAACTAACTATTATAGCTACAAGATCCACTAAATTAGCCTTATCATAGCATCATTTTTTAACTTATACCTTGGGGAGTACTAAATAGAAAATAAACTTATAAAAAAAATAGCACTATATTAAGTTTCTTCTCAATAGTAATAAAATTTATTTGGGAATTTGGTAGTGTGTTTATTGCATAGTATATGGGTCAAAAGATCTGAACAATCCATTATAAAAATCAAAACCCATAAAATGAAATCTCTCACATCACACATCATCTTGAAATTACTCTCAAAATTTGGAAAAATTATTATTCAAGAAGCCAATAAACTCTTTTTTAATGAAGTGAATAATTTCATTCATGATTTATCAAAGTTTAATATCATTTTTTTCTTGATATATGACTAAGTGGATAAGATATTTTTGAGAATTCCCTGGAAAAGAGGTGATATGATTCTATGTCTCTAAGAAAACTTCATATCCCCTTTATTGTGGTCATCTTGGGAAGATATTGTATCACATTTATCTTCATGAGATTACATTCAATTAAATATTTTGATAGTATACACCAAATAAAAATTCCACTTTATATTATGAAGTGAAATTTATCCTTGTTCAACACAAGAAATTATCCTATATAAATATTGATAACCATGTTTAGAAATCGGAAGAAAACCTCTAAGGATCTCCCATAAACTAAAATATCATCCTTGGAAAGCTCTATAAATTTTTATTTTATGTCATAAAAAATATGTTTCATACACAATTGAAATTTTATTGGTGAATTTCATATGCCAAATTATATGTGTTGATTAGTGAAATTACAATATGGGAATTTGAAATTTGTCTTAAATTGACTAGGAAGGTCCATTGGAATTTGATTTTACCCAGAGTATCTATCTAATAAGCAATAAAACTCATGGTTAACTAATGTTTCCAGTATTTGATCCATAAATAAAAGTGGAAAAGGATATATTCTTATGGAAACATAAAGTTAACCATAATCCAGGAAAACCCACTAACTCATAATGTTTCTTATTAAAATTAGATAATTATATTCATTGTTTATCAATTTTGGGACTCTCTTCCTAGGTACAACTTGAAATGACCTCAACCATTCCCTTGATATTGGAAAAACCACAAGTGATTTCTTACCTTTTAATATTCAAAAAATTCCAAAAGATTATTTTATTTTATTCCTTAATTATTTATGAATTTATTATCACTACTAAGTTGTATTTATCTACCAAAAAATGAATATCTAACTATATTATGTATTGAATTGAACTAGAGTGATAAAAACATTTAGATTTAAGGAACAAACTCTTGATAAGAATCCCATGAAAAATGTTCTTTCCTATAAAAAACAATAAATTTGGTTATATATTTATCATTCATTTTTCTTACATTTCTTCTTCCATCTCATCAATGGGATGCATAATGTTCTCTTATTTTTATTATTATAGACTCATAATGTGTGGGTGGTCTCCATAAGAAAAAGAAATAAAATAAGAAAATCTTTTGATTTAACACCATTATTTATAATTTTCATTATATTAAAGATAATTTGTTTATCTATAACTCTGATAATGAGTCTTCATTGTTTAAAATTGATCAATTAATTCTTTGTTTCTAGCAATACTCTCATTAGAATGATGGGAAAAACACTTTCCACATCCATTTCAAGGACTATTAATTCAATGGGAAAAATAATTTTCTCCACCTCTATAAGAAAACCTTTATGAATTCCTCCTGGGTATTTTAGTAATTGGATTAAAATATTAAGTGATACCCACATTAGCTATAACTCTCTAATAATAATTTATGAAACACACTTAGTTTCATGATATTGGTACTAGAGGCTTAATTGAAAATCACCTAATTTTATGCACATGATCCAATGGTGTAGGGGATGGAAAAGATTCGTAGTTCTATTTTTTTGTGGAATGTTTTAATGAATGAATATTGAATAGTCCTAAATAATAGAAATATCTCTGAGATTTATAATATTTTCTTATTTGAGAACAAATCTTTCATGAATTTATTATAATTATATATTTGAGAAATTCATTTCATAAAAGGTATATTAATTTGTAATTATTTAAAAATGTTCAATAATTTATTGTATTGGGTTTGAAATATCCCTTTCCACATCCTCACTAGAAATAGTAGAGGGGGTCAGTATGGTTCTAAATTATTATACTCTTCCCTCCTTACTTCCTCTAAAACCTAATTTTTTACTCTTCTTATCTCCTCATATATTTTTCATCCACAATAATCTTAAATTGGGTGTTAATATCGTTCATAGAATTATCAGTTCCTTTTTTTCTTATTCTCCACCTACTTCTTATCTTTATATTACTTCATTTCCTCCAACTATTTCCTCTTTGTAACTTCAAAAACATCACCTTCTCACTTAGATTCCTATCCTTGTTACCATTAGTGTACTTGGAAAATTCTTTGTTATAGTTTGAGATATCTACTCTAATTGATTCTTAAAGTTTCATAGAGTGGAATATTTATTCATCATTGAAGTTTCATGTGTTGTAATCCGCTGATAAAATTTTTAAATGAATGCTTACAACATATCCTTAGAGATGATTTTGGGGGTTGGGATGATAGTTTTTTCTTGGTTGGAATTATTATAAAGTATAAATATATTGAGTTAAATGGGATAGGAATGGTTGAAAAAACCTTCGATCTTTTTCTTAAGGGGGCATCTAGGTGTCCCTTGTTTTTTATTGAAGTTCCGACCTCCTTTTCATTGATTACAACATTAATATCATTAATGATTTGGCTATGATATCCTCATTGAATTATTTTTAGTTTGGTGCTATTAGGGGCCTCGATAATGGATTTTATATTTACAATCAGGTGGATTTTTATATTTTGATCCATCGTAACATTCTTAGTATCCATAAATACCACCACATAGTTAACAAGTGTGAAGTTTGAGTGTTGGTGTTTTTTGTCAAAAACCTAGCCGGGTCACTATCTGACTCGGCACCTGAACTGGGTCGTTGAATGGACCAAAGAGTGTTCCTAACCCCCAAAGGATGGAAACCCGTGCCTGTGTATCAATAACATGCGTTGTGAATGATATCAACCACACACACACCCACCCACAGATATATATATATATATATATAACAAGACCCATAAACCAAAACTGAAAAATACAACCAAACATGGACTAACAAATTTTAAATTTTAAATTTTAAAACTTTGAAAAAAAAAACACTTAAGGCCTAAAACAAAAGGGAATGATAACTCTAACCCCAACCTCTATGTAACAAGAGTAGAAACATCCTCAAGTCACCAACACCAATATACACAAGATATAAGCACTAGATACCCAATCCTCCAACCCATTACACCATGCCTTTACCTAAATCTAATATATAACAATGTCTACATACACCCAAAGGTGTATGTAGGGTGTAAGTCAAAGCCCAGTAGGATGACACCCAAATAAAAATATTCCATGATTTAACATTAAAAGACAATAAAACATGATTATTTATATAAAAGAAAACTTTAAAAAAATTTAAGTAATTTTTTAAGGAAATACACCTTTAAAGAAAACCATTTAATGAGAACCGTCACTTCAAGAAAAAATTAATAGAATAAAATTTTTAAAAATAATAGTCCCAAGGTCCACCGTATGATGACGAATGGTACCATATCACATAAGTCTCTAGTGATCACCATGGATAAATCCCTTAGGTCAATCTAGGTCAAGTGAGTCACTAAAACCTTGTACCTCAGTGAAACGAGGTATATTAACCACAACTATTAGCGTACTCATGTAAGAGCCACAAGAGAGGAGAAACATCTAAAATTCTAATGGTGATAAATGATTATCATAGTTTAGTTAGTGTTATAATTATCAATACAACTATGTGAAACTGGGACAAGCCACTTCTGTATCACTAGCCCAATAGTTATAGTATTCCAACCTAGATACCTGATATTACCTTTATGCTCAATTCATGTTCAAATATCACCCAATATACCACTTTTATAGACCATTTCCAAGCATTTCAATGAAACCACCCTTTTACATAAAATAAACCACTCTACCATTTTACACACACTAAAACCCCTGTCAATGAATTTATCATCACTTACATAGATCATAGTTTCCCCATTTATAAAAAATAAAATAAAATCACACTATTGATAAACTAATTCCATGTGACAAGACCCATTGTAAAATCATACACAATATAATATCTTTTATTAAACATGCTTCTCATCATTTAAAAAATTACCTATTCAAATTAAAAGCAGCACAATAATCTCAACATGAAAAAGTAATTTATTTTACTTTGAAAATTCCATTTTCAATACATTACCACCTTAATATCCTTTGAGAACAGGATGTGTACCTTTCAGACAAAACATAAAATTCTTTTCCATGAAACACCACACTAAAGAGCAAAAAACAGACCTAGACATTTTCCTTTATCAAATTCATTCCCACCAAATAATCATGTTAAGACACTTAAAAATTCCTTTCACACCACACAATTAAACCATAGAATATATTTATAAGTTCAAAAAAGAATATTAAATTCTTTTAAAAATGTTAAAGCATTGAACCACCTATCTTGAAATATGAAGAATTCATAAAATTGTGCAAAATTTCTAATTCACCTTCAGAAAACCCTAAGAAAGAATGATCGAACATAAGACAAAAATATTCAACCATAACCATCAAGATATAAACCTAAATTGATCCCCTACCTGCTGAAAAAACAAATTCCCTAAGGAGAAGAGAGAAAACCCTAAAAAGAAGAGAGAAACAACGATGAAGAGGAATTACCTGAGAGATCTTGTGGAAACCGAGCCAAGTACACCAAAAAATTAAAGCCAAATGGGATAGGATGACCGAGGGTGGCACACCTATGGATTGGATGGCCAAGGGGGTTGAGAAAGAGGGGGAAAGGGAGTAAAATTGGAGTGAGAAAAAGAGGGAAAACATTCTTAATGAGCTAGAACAACCGTATAGTTTGTCAAACCACACGGTGACCATTAGACATTCTATGCCTATGGAGACACCAACAGAACATGAAACATGTATAGTCTGACTAACTATGTGAAAGCCATGTGGTCACTTCTAGCTGCAACCCAGAACTTTCCCATGGTTACCTAGGTAGTGTGTACAGTTTATACTAACCATGTGCCAACCGTCTTCTAGGGTATATCCACCCATTTTTCAGAATATTTATTTAAAATGAAAGGGATAAATCATGTCAAAGCACTAGGCTGAGGATAAACAAAGAAAATACCTCAAAATTCAAGCTCTTCAAACCTAGTTCCTAAGAAAAATAACTGATAACCTGACCCGAACTGGAATAATGGAAAATCCTAAAACTTAGGGGTGACAATTCCCCCCACCATAACACTTTCCACTGTCATAAAGCCACAATAAGGAATGATCCAAAAATGAAAACCAATAATCCTTCACAGCTCATGGATAATCCCATGAACACAAAACCATAAGAAGAAAAAACACTGCCAGCAGAAAAAGAAGATCACAAGTCAAACTCATGAGAAATAAATAGGCTCTCTACTATGCCACCTACCCTCAAAAGTTTAAATTCCTCTAGTTGATTGATCAATGGAGAGGAAATATCACAACATACAATCCAACCTATCTTAAGAAAACAACTTATAAATTAATAAATGAATCTAATACCAAATTTCTTGAAACATTAAAATGGGATCAAACCACAAACTGATGAAAACTATGATAACCTTAATTCAATGAAATTTCTGGGCTCCCTCCAATTCCAACACTTACTCATGAAGGGGAACTAAAATAAAATAGATCCAAATGAGACTACCAAAACCCAAAAAATATAAAAAATTCAACTTTATTATCAACATTGGGAGGCCCGAATGGAATCCCCTCCACAAGAAACAGGCTAACACTGAATCACTCTAAAAAAATTTCCATGAGACCCACAATGGGTCTACCCAGCCTAAGAACTAACCATTCTACACAACCAGTACAAACCGACACAATGAAACGAGCATGGTAAAACATCATAATTTCTACACTAACCAACATAGACCAACACAGGATACCCAACATAGATCAAACCCCTAACACAAGGAGTCCGTTAGAAATTACACTAAACCAAATGTAAAACATCACATGGTTTATAACTCTTACGAGCATTACCATCCTTGGATGATCCCAAAATGATATTGAGATCAACTCACAATTCGGGCCTTACATTGAAAACCACATATAGATCTACATCCACAAGGGCACATGCACTGTGGTTAGGAAAAATGATATAATGACACCCCCTCATAACCAAATTGTAACTCTTCCACCCATGAAGTTCGCAACGAAGAAACAGGGTCCCCATGTCCCTTCCACCAAATGGGGCCATTTGGAACAAAACATCCACTTAGGAGTCTTAAACTATTTCTATTTTCCATACTGAAGATGGACACTAGACCAAGGTTGTTTACACACCTGGGGGTGTAATGACTATGTGAAAGCTTCACTCTAGGGATAATGGATAGAGCCTTGATGTTTAAATCATCTCCTGTCTCATAGTCAGGCATTGAAGACCCCTGAATGAAACTCCTTCTAGTTCCAGGAATACTAACCATATGATCCAGATGACACCATCAAAATACAACACCCCCATAATTAAATTTGCTTCAACATGGATCATTACCTAGACGAGTACTTACAAGATGCACAAGAAAAATCCGTTTCATCTGGAATAAGAAACAATGAAGGAAGGACCACACAAAAGGCACCTTCACATAAAATATAGAATCTTGGAATTTATGAAAGAAAACATGCTTTGGTTAAATAATAATTTTTCAAAAGGGTCTACAATATCCACACTCACATTTGAGTGAGAACACGACATTGCAAGATGTCATCAAACATGAAAATCCCAACCTAAGGGAAATTTTAAGGAAATGTACTTTAAATTTAGTAATAGGAAACACACGATTTCTACAATTTTCCAAAATGGCCTCTTACGACCGAAGTTTCCATACTGGTGGCCTATCATGAACCATTTCTCATATGAGACCAAAAAAGACCCTAATGACCCTTTTAAGGTATCGTACAACCCTAATAACACCAGAAACCCTTCTGCATTCCCCAATAAAACTCCCTTTACTAATTTTAGACGGGACATTCAAGTTTATAGGTGTCAAACATCACCTTTGATTACCCTGAAAACTCAATAAATCCAAAGTCTCTTCCAATATTCCACATCCACTATCCCATTAGGAGAGGATCCACTTAATCTGAAAAATAAAAGAGATAGATTCAACGCTAAAACCCAAGAAGAGGGTCATTACATTGATCATCTAGAGGGTCTCTTAAAAGTGGATCACCTATAGACACACTTCAAATATGCCGCAATTCATTATGGGGGGGTGCACACTAGCTAGAAGGAAAATCCAAGAACCCAATATAACTAGTCCATTGGCTAAAAAATACCACAAGAAAACACTAAACACAAAAAAGGGGAAACTACTCAAAGGAACCCCAATTTTTTTTCAGAAAGACCCACTAACCATTATCTTAAACTGACTCACCAATAAAATGCAATTGAATACATATTCCAAACCATAAGAGCTTTAAAACTGAAATTACCTCACAAGAAACCATTCCAAATCATTAATAAAAGCATAAAAAAACTAAAAATCATCAAACATACCATCCTTTATTTGAAAAAAATTTCAGAAATAAAATATAATTGGTTGGTTACATGTTGACCAATGGCATCTCATGAAGTCTCTAACATTTTTTTCCTTTTTCCAAACCGAGTAACAACCCACTTTCCACATATATACCATTCATTTGGTCACTCATGAGAGTACAAAAGGTTAAAAAATATTTTCATTTTCAAAAAAAAAACATTCAACCCAAACTTCCATTTAAAATCCATGGAATATTTTTTTCAAAAACCACTAGACAGAAAACCCAAAATCTAATTTGAATGTCACACAACTTTTAAAAAAGCACTAAAATTTGAAATAAAATTCCTTTTAAAACATTAAACATCCATTACAAAACATTTTACATATGTCAAAACTCTTCCAATTACACATAAAACCCCATTCCATCAATAATAATTTTTGTTTTAAAAATCTAGTTTCTAGTATTCCAAAACAAGAGGTCTTCAAATATTTTTTTCAAAACCCAAAGAGACAGTAAACAGTTCAAGAGGAAACTAGTGTTGATGGATGTCTAATATATAAGGTTGGTTTCTATACCCAAGTCACACCACCATCACATAACGGGTTCTAAGATCATGTCCTCGACTACACATGGATTTTTAGTCCCTATAATATCAATGAGACCATTGAACCAACTCTCTTTTCATTTACCAATCATCAATGAACTACAAGAACCAAATAACCCAAATAAAACCTCATATACCCTAGTAACATGAGTCCCGTCACATGGTGTACTGGCGGACACCTTACTCGTAACCATTACATCAATTCCTGGAAACCCTAACTCTAGTCTATCCCAAATCTTTCCCAAATAACATGACCCAAAAGAGTAAAACCTACCTCTGATACCATATTTCATGAACCAAACTGGGTTTCCATACGACAGTGCCCCCGAACTGATCCATGGTAGGGCCCAAAATGGAATTCTCGATCGCCATGGGCTGACAACTAGTGCCTGGGTATCTATAACATGATTTGGGATCGATTTTATCCATTTGTACATATATTAACAACCAACTAGACAAATAAAACAAAACTAAAAAAATACAACTAAACATGGATTAACGAATTTCAAAATATGATTTTTACAACTTTCAACACATTCTCACCTTAAGAAACATTGAAAACATGTTTTGTACCTTTAAAAAAACCCATAAAACATTTCCCATGAAACAACACACTAATGTATACACACAAACCAATCCATTATCCTTTATAAAATTAATTCCCACCACATAATCACGTCAAGCCACCTAAAAATACCATTCATACCACAACATTTAACCATAAAACATATATATAAATTTAGGAAAGCATATTAAATTTATTTAAAAACACTAAAGCTTAGAACCACCTACCTTGAACCAAGAAGATTTCAGAAAAGTGGTGAGAAACCGCAACCACCCCTCGAGAAAACCCTAAGAAGGAAAGATCAAACACAAGACATCAATATTGAACCCTAACGATCAATATCTTACCCAAAACTGAACCCTCTACATAATTGAAAACCAAAACCATGAAGTAGAAGATAGAAAACCCTAAAAGGATGAGAGATGCATGGGACAAGAGGACTTACTTGAGATATATTGAGGAAACCAAGAAAAAGACACCCAAAAATTGATGCCCAAGGGGAGGGGAGGATGGAGGGAGTCACGCATAGGGATTGGGGGCTGAGAGGGTTATGTAAGAGGGGGGAAGGGGTTAATATTCGAAAGTGAGAAATAAGGGAAAACATTTTTAATGAGCTGGAACGACTACACGGTTGGCCTGTATAGTTTTTGAATCCATTTGGTGACCGTGCATCCATCTCGGTTGAGGGTGAAACCTAACACATGGGAAATTCACATGGTTTGACTACCATGCGGAAGATATGAGATCACTTCTGGCCATAAACCAAACCTTCCATAGTGCTACTCGGGTAGAGCCCATGGTTTCGACTAACTATGAACCAACAATACACTAGGTTCATTCCTCACATTTTTTCAAATTATTCTTGAAACTTAATGGGAGAAATATTGGGAAAACACTAGGATAAGGATAGATAAAGTAAATACCTCAAAATTCTAGCCCGTCACACCCAGTTACCAGGAAACATTACCGAGAACCTAACCCAAACCAAATCCAAATAAAATTCAAAAGCTTTGGTGTGACAGTGGTGGTGATAATTGTTGTGATTTAGTAGGTTCCACTGAAAATTAGAAGTTGTCAATTTTTTTAGTACTTTCACTTGGGATTCCAATTGAGTAGTATCGTTCAATTGATGAACCCATCTTCTTATTATACCTAACTTACTTTTACCAAGAGAATACTTATGTTTGATTTAATTAACAAGGAATCATCCAACTTGAGGAGTATTTATCATCTGTCAATCATTAGTAGAATTATCAACCGTGGCTCAAGTCATAGGATAAATACCAAAGAAAAAAATTTCCATTCATAGATAAACATAGATTCTGTGATGTGGTCATTTTTAGTATCTCTATAAATTTTTTCCATTATTAGAATGGGGATTCTATATCTTGTTGAGAAAAGTTCTAGATACCAATAGATAGCCTCCATGTCCTCACTAATTAAAATTAATTATCAAATAATCATTTTTATAGATAATCCCAAGTTATAATAGATCATATTGGTTGACTCTTTTACTAGTCATTTTCTTGGTCTCAGAGAGATATTGGAAAAAAATTCTAACCAAAAATAATCTAAAGATAAACCATTATGTCTAAATGTGTCACTGATTTTCACAGAATTGGATATATAGTTGTGTGGATCTTTAATTTTCACTCTAATAAATTTAAACTTGTGTTAAATAATATTTATGAGGATTTTATTTATCTCAAAATTATTCAACTGAATGGTAGGGTAAATAATCATATAGGGATCACCATCAATGTATGGTGAACAATAAACCAAAATGGTTCTCTCCCAAGGTACATATTGTACATTTTTTTTGTTCTATATTGGGGAAATGACCATCAAATTCCCCAGGTGTAGTGAAATGTGTGAGATTTTCCATAGTGATATGTCTACTCAAGAAAATAAACTGCTCAATCTCTATGTTGTACTTAAGTGGATTTAAATAATTTATTATTCATGATCGAGTCATTTGTTCCTTTTTCATGCACCTATCTTCCTGCATAAATATAAACAAAACACCCTATTAATATAAAAAGGATAAAAATAGAAATAGAAATAAGGGAAGAGTAGAATGTGTTAATGAATAAATTTATTTAAACCCTTGAGTTCACTGCTCCTCCATGGATATGATAGAAAAAACATGGTCAGGATTTTCAACATCATTACCTCTACTGGGATTTCAAATTTTAGAATTATAAATTCTTCTCCTTTCTCCACTAACCTAAGAAAGTATGAAATATTGCAATTTTGAGGTCTATACCATGAGTAAAAATGAATAATTCCCAAGTATTTTATATGTCTGTTGTTAAACCATTTTCTTTTACACAATAATGGATAAAATTAAATTAAAACATAATTTAATTTTTTTAGTTTTTTACTATAATAATGGAACAATATAAATTCCAAAGGATAAAATCATATAATATTACCCCTCTCACTCTTAAATTATCCAATTCTAGTTGTTTAATTTTTTTCTAAAACTAACAACTCCTTATAGTCAAAATTATCAATTCTTTATAAGAAAATTCAAATATATTGATCATAGGAGTATACTATCATAGATTGATTAGTTTTTATTTTGTATATAATGAGAAAAATATGAGATAATTGTAGTATAAAAATTCAATCAATCATTTTGGAACTCCTTTATCCTCATGTATTATGGTTACAGACTTGAAAATAAATATAATAAAAGTAATTTATTAATAGGTTATGAATAAAAGTAAATTTTCCATGAATCAAATTACAACAGAATTTATAGGAACATACTTATACTTTCAATCCCTCACCATTGATTGAATTAACCATGCATAAGAGTGAATAAATCTATCCCAAATGATTGAATCATCCTAGTAATAATGTTTAGGTAATAATAAATAAGAAAAATAAAATTATAATTAGAATGAGAGACTTACATGAATGAAAGTATGAAACATTGAAATAAATATTTGGTATTGAAATAGGTATAATTAAATTTTAAAAGATTAGATAAATTCATAAAATATTAAAAAAAGTTAAAAATGTGACAATGATCCTCAAAATCGAAATAAAACTTCCTATTTATAGACACTATACCAACAATGAAACATTCATAGACACTATGGTGTGAATAATCATAGATAACAGAAATTGTTTCTATTTAATCTTTTCAAAAAGGATATGTCCTGGTTTAGTGATCACCATTTGAGTGTGTCTATATTATATATTCATTTAAAACATTACTTCTTACAGTACCACGACCCCATATCCTATAATATTATCCAAGATTTCATCCCAGTATACAATTACAAATGAGTTATAAATTGAAGATGAGATTGTATGTTGCATGATTCTGAGGAATTAACCTGAATTTGATGTCTTCATTAACTCGTGGCATGACTACCATAATCACATAATGGTATTTGATTTTATATTTTGATGTATATTTATCCAATGACCCTATTATAATGAAAATTTATTCTTATTGGTGTAGTGAGTTCATACTTATGATTTGGTATTTTAGAGAAAATCTTACATATTATTAATTTTAGATGTGCTCAGTGAGAGGACATCAGGCATGGTTTTTTTCATTCTTCACACCACCCAATTCATTCTTGGTGAGAGGACTTCAGGCATGGTTTTCTCCCAGCCTTGACCCAAACTAATTTTTTTCTACAAAGCACACTCAAATGAATAAATAAATAAACAAACATTGAAATAAAGATCACATGATTCATCTCATAGACTTAATCCTTTCCCTGATTGGTTATGCACCCCAATAATGATTTCTATACTATAATAATTGAATACAATGGATGGTTCTTCACACAATTCCATAACATCTCACCATGTATTCAAAAAACATTATATCCCATGAATTCCATTAATATCTTCAATCTATAATAATGTTTTCTTGCTAAAATATCCTTATATAACCTGTGTTAAATAGGTTCCACAAGTCTCCGTGATTTATATGAATGTGTTTTAAATTTTTCCCTTATTGAATTAGATCTTTAATTAGGTTCCAGGTGATACAAAATATATAATATAGATCTTCTTTTATTCAACCAAAGGTCTTTGAATTATATTCGTTTTTAGTATACTATATGCAACTTGATCCATGTATAGAACTCATTTTTACATAATATTCTCACATGGAATTATCACTTATTATTTGAGCTCATATGATCTCCATGAATCCAAAAATTCATAATTCATACCTTTAGTTCTCTAATTTGGTCTTAAGATGATGTATGAATCACCCTTTCTCTTCTTCTTCTTCTATCATTTACAGCCAAGTGATCTTTTTTTTTATAATAAGTCCTCAGTCCTCCTTTATGTATTCTTATCTTTTACAAGTTCATGGATTTTATTCTTGCATAAATCTCCCAAGTTTTACTTATAATAGTTTGTCTCGCATTTTTCCTCCTTTTACATATAGGTCATATGAAATATGTTTTATATATTTTTTAATACAGAAATTTTTTTCAAATCATTTGTTTCCCATGGTTATCAATGACATTTTATATACATGGGAGTGATCGTGCAATAATCGTTTCTTTTTAGTCTCCTCAACTACAATCTCCAACAAAATTCTTGGAGTGACAATTATTTTTCCCTTTCTTCCTTATTTTTCAAGAATAAAAAATATTTTATAGTATTATTTTAGGGTAGGATGGAGTTCCTCATCATTTATACACCTCAAAAAGATTTTATAGAGATGTATATTTGAATATTTATCATAATTGTGTAAAAACATATAACATTTAGAATCATGTAATGAAAAGTTATTCATTATAATTTTTTTGGTTTATAAAAATACTGTATATTTTATCTTGAATAAATAATTTCATAACACCCTACTTAACAAATCATATTCTTCTCATCAAATCAAACTTTTCTTTGTGAATGTTATAACAGTTCAGATTAGATCCCAAATCTTTAGATGTTATTCTCATACTTGGTCATAATTTATTATTTTCGAATATTTTCATTTAAAACTAATATTGAGAAATAATTGTGATAATATCCCTTAATAAAATTAAAATAGTGATTGGATCATGAATCTGGAAGGATTCATGGTGTTTTTATCTTAATTGAACAACTTTAGCATCTTAAAAAACATCTTCTTCATATTATAGAATTAAAGACTAAAATATCTTTTAAATATTTTAGTGCTTCATCAATTTTTTTTCCTTTACCCGTATTGAAGAAGAAAATCTCTAATATTTAAATACCGTATAAAAATAAATATATTATATTTTGATCTATGAATATAAGTTCTTTCATTATCTAAACCTATTTCTTTATTAGATATAGAATCTAGAACTTTTATATTTAGTCTATAAAATTATCGAATTTCTGTATGTATTGATAGATACACACAGTAGTCCCTATATAGGTAATGACAATACAAATTTGAAAATTCTATTTATATAGAATTAGAATCAAATTTACATATATTGGTACTTAATTGGATGATTCTTATAAATCCTCAAATGAGGTTTATGAAAGGGGTGATTCATCATTTCATAGAGGAACTTCATGGTTACAAAATTCCTCATCCTTGTGGACTTCAGTGTGTTATTCTCATGTAGTTGTAATAATGGCTATGAAAGGTAGGATAACGGTTACACAAACACTAGATATTTCTTATGCACAATTTATTTTCCTCTAGATTGTTGCTTATGTTAAATCAAATCATATTTACATAGAAGGTAACTTATACTTATGTAGAGCGCATTGTGTCTTAGATGATTTATACACATCTCCAGATCACCCCTATGTAACTCCTTTGTCTCTAATATTCCGGTTACATATAATTTCACACTTTGCCACATTTTCATCTCAAAGCTTCAAAATTTATATTTCCTCAATTAAGATTAGTTTATCTTTAAATAATCTTAGTACCTCTTCAATCACTCAAAAAACTCTTCAAAATACCTTTTGGAATATTTTCAACCATAAAAAACTCTTTAGATCCATTCCCAAGAACTCTTATAAAATATGAACTCATCTTTGAGTTCTTTAATGTAGCTTACTTCACATTAAACTTCAGACTCTATAAACCTTCATCCAAGTGATGTGCTTCATTATCTTCAGTATTAAATTGTATAAAGACACCCAAAGGTATTCTATAACTAAAAAACTAACTATTATTTAAAAAATAAGATGTCTTTGATATCCCCATGTAACTATCTTTATTTAAATATTTATAATGTGTTATATATAGTAGTAAAACACCTAAATAAATAATTTTCATTGTGTATCCATGATTAACATCTCATACAATCGCCTAATTTAAGTAGCTACTATCCTAGATCCTGTCCATGTACAGGTTTAAAGAAAGAAACTCAACTGTCCTTTTCCAAAAAATGGTGTGAAGCTCCCATTCATGTATTGGATGAATTATGACTTCATCAACCAAAATTTACACATTCTTATTGATATTATCATTGAAAACCATTGAAAACAAATAAAACCAATTTCTTTTTTATAAACATCAAATACCATGGATTTGAACATGATATATTGTTACATATAATCATTTACATTCTTTGTAAAATGCATATTCCTCATTCATATATTTATTTAGTGGTTTAAACCTTATGTATCATCTATGAGTTACTATTAGATAATACCATTCCATGGTTGAATCCTTCTTAGATCCCCTCACACCATGAATATACCTATCACATCATGAAATATATATAATTATTCTCAAATTCTCCAAACAATATCCAATTTCTCTTTAAATAATCGATACTTAAAAAATAATCAATAATACAAAATATTAGAATGTACTAAATCCATTAATCAGTGAAATCCTGGTTGAAAATATATGTAAATTTGTTGGGTGTCATATAGAAATTACATAGACAATCACTTGAGAATATAACATCACAACAATCATCACAATTTAAAGAATGTACAAATAAATTAAGGCTTAACATGAACTAACTCTCAAATCTTTCAAGTACTGATAAATTCCATTTTTTATAGATTATATTCCGTGAACCGGGCCGAACCACCCCTGATATGAACCTTCACAAAAATTAGAAATATTCAAGATGAATCCAATCCCCTAGTATGATGATTCCCCATTCCACCCTTTTTAATGCAAGGTGATTCCATTCCATCACATGAAACATTACTCAAATAATGTGTTTATGGGACTTAAATCATCCTAATATAACACTTAAGGTTCTCATATTAATTTCCCTTACTTAGACACTAATCATGATTTTTTATTTGAAATTAGATTACGGATTATATTTAGAATCATTTCATAGAAACACTAGGGTTTAGGTAGCATGTTAGAATCGTATACTATATCTATTATAGAGAGTACCTAATTTATCATGTGCAACTAAACTCTATAGTTTCTTATTTGGGTCCCACATGTGCACAGAACCTCACTTACACATCACACAGTTTTAGAATCGCATATAAAATAACGAAAAATTCTTATGATCACCAAACGAAAACTCGTAAGAGTTAATTTATTGAATATTGTATTAAATTTCATCCTAAATTGGTTGAAATAGATAATTCCATCAAAAACCCCAAAAATAGGTATCTAGAATGGTGTGACACAAAATTATGAGAGAGAAAAATATTAATGTGTGCATGAGTATTGGCATACCTCGAGAGGATCAGTGCCATTTATGGATCATGATCTGATAAAGGAATGAGAAGTTTGGAATGATCCATGTAAAGGGGGAAGAGAATAAACTAAATATGGGGATGGTATTTTTCACATATCTGACTAAAAGAATCAGTGATGTGGTACTTAAAAAAGGTTTTCAAAAATATTTACAAGAATTACACTCTATACATTCATCGTTGGAGACTATTTGACACTCAGTGGCCCATCAACCACCCATTATCAGGCCACCATCATGTTAACAACCATCCAATGTGTTTTTCAAACCTACTATAAACTCATTGGGTGCCCAGTGTTGGATGATATTATATTTCAGAATAAATGACCGTAATTAATTATTTTAGTGTAAATAATACTCTATAACTTATCTAAAAATGTGACACTATTATAAAATCCTTAATATAGGGCTTCTTATACATGATAAGCATCTCAAATAATATTCAATGAACCGATCTAACCACTAGGATATCCTTTCTGCCTACGATTATCAAATATCATCATAATACCCACATATATCTAGTGCACCCAAACTATAGGTATAATCATCACCCAAAGAATATTCTTACTCTAATGTACACTACACATTAGTTTATCCTTGAATGAAGTGACTATCTAAAAATTAATCAGATCACAATCTATTACATGTGAAATTTATGGATCATTTCTTCTTAGATGGAATATTTGAAACATGTCATGCATTACAACGAAATGGAAGATATTCCAATTGGTACAACAACATAAAAAATTTATCTAAAATATCAAATATACTCACAAATCATAAAGATATTACTTTACTCATTAATAAATAGTTTAATAATCCTGGTGAAACCTATAAGAAAACCTAACCCCCATGAACAAATCTATTTGTCTTCACCTCTGATCTATGTAATATGACCATTATCTCTAAGTGGTAAGCATAAATATTTGTATCAACCACAAATAACTGTTATAAGAGAGATTGATACAACTATCCATAGATATCCTGATATATATATATATATATATATATATTTTTATTAACCATTCTTGAAGGAAAACTCCACCAATATATGATGATCTTCCCATGCACCAATGTGTGAATCTCATATCTTGATTTGATACTATTCTCATAGGTACCTTGTGTAACAATCCAAAATTATATGAATGATATTTCCCTTTGGAATATATATACGTGTCAAATTTGGCTTTGTAGTATAACATAAAACACTTAAACCACATATTATAGATAATTTGTTTATTATATTAATTTTAAAATTACATTTAGGGAAAAAATAAAGACATAAAAGTTGAAAGAGTTTCAGTAAGAAAATGAACATTGAAAACTAAAATAATTATAATTTGGAATCATATATTACTTTAGTCCTTTAGAATAATCACACCCATTAATAGGACTATTAAAATGATACAAAAATTAGTATCCCAATAAATATTTTTGAAAATCCAACCATATGAGCTATTATAGTGAATTATAAAGGATTCCAATTAAAAGTATTTATAGAAATTAGAAAATAATAATATAGTTTAAATAGTAATGTGACCATTTTTAATAGTGTCCTGACCATGAGAATAGTAACTGGACTGATTTAATAGTAAAATAATACATTTTTTTTATCTTATTAATTTTTTTTAGAGGAACTTATTATAAATAAAAGTGTAAAATACCACAAAATAAATGATTGATATAAATAATGAATAATTATATTTTTGGTAAAATATATATGTTTTATTTTTTTTATACTCATATTTTTTTAAATATATGAATAGAAATAAATATTTTTTCTCTAGAAACAAAATATATTTACATGAAAATGTTCATATAATTTTTTAAAACCATAAGTAATTTTTTAATTGGATAGAAAATTGACCGTGTCATAAAAACTAGTATTTTTATATGAATAATTATTTTATATAAAAGTTAAATACATCATATTTAGAAAATTTTTCTGATAAAATTTATGTCACCTTATTAACCATCACCTCAAAAAAAATTCAGGATAAAGTTATTTTATTTTCTATGAAAAATAAAATATAGAGGTGAATTAGTAAAATTAAAAATAAGTACCATATGAGTATCCTATTTTTAATAGATTATATGAAAGAATATTTTAGGTTTATAGAAGTAAGATGGATATTTATTGAACCATTTACTATATAATCACAATCTATTTACTATTGAGTCACATGATGGGTCAATTTTGAAGAAATAATATTTTATTCTATGATCTTATTCTAAATCGCCCCTCTCATTCCATTATGGATACCAACCATCTCTCTTTGATTTCAAAACTCTCTATATCATCTTAATTTTACCCAAATATATGCCTAAATATATCCCCTTATATTTTAATCCTTGTTCTATTTATGAGACCAAACTAAGGAGCCTTCAAGGGAAGCCTAAGAGTGAACATCCAAAGGAATATTCTAAATCAAGTTATCTTAAAATTATTTTATTCTAATACCTACAAAAATATATTCTATCTAAGATATTATAATCACATAAATGATTATAATATATTTAAATGTTGTTATATTTATTTAATATCGTTCATATAACCTCCTATCATTCTATTATAACAGTAAAACATTATTTTAATTATGGTCAGTTCATCATCTCCATGAATAATGCAATTAATTTCCCATCACAAATCTCTTGATTTTAATACACATATTATTGTAAAAAAGGATATAAATAAGTATATTTTATATTTTTTCATATTTTTGAATGGATAAATAGTCATAAGGAAAAATAAAAACAAATAAGTTCATCATGGTCAAAAAACTTCCAAAATGAAATAAGGATATAATGAATACATTTATATTAAATGGATCACATATATTCCAGAACAAAAAATAATATTTTATAGGACATAAACCTTTATAATCACATAAAAATTAGTCAGTTACACTTATGGTGTTTTTGTCATTGTAGATAAGAAATTTTATAATTACAAACAAAATAATGTGACCTTAGAACTGTGTAAGAAACTTCAATAAAAATGTAAAAATAATCATATAATCATAATAAAATTACAATAAAAAACATAAAAAACAATAAAAAATTAAATATTCATGAAAATGGTTCATAATAAATTATTTAATGGATTTAATTTGATTATTCAAAAGTTTTGATGAACGCACCGAACTATTCAAGGACACAAGCTAAGAGATCTTTATAATCACCCTCTTTACATTTAGGTTGCATATTATATTTATTTTTCTATATTTACATCCACCCCATTCTCATTTGATTCTTCTATATCCTCTATACACGTCACTTTATATATACCTATTTTACTTTATCTTTTTCTTTTTGGGATAATACATGTTATTTGATTTCCCTTCTCAAATAATTTTTTATGAAACCCCATTTAAAAATAACATGATTATTTTTCATATATTTTATTGTATAACTCAACCTATTGTTTATAAAAATATATTGTTTCTTAAAACACCAATTTTTTATGGAAAACTATTTGAATTCATTTATGGTATTAAGGAAATTACTATTCTCTAACCTTTTGAAAGTCTCTTTACCATTTTTCAAAAAACCCCACATTATGGATCATTTATAAACTTACTTCTCCACTCTTATTTTATGCATTAACTTAATTTTCATGAAAAATGAGTATTTATTAATTTATGAACACTCAAGAACAATTTTAAACTTTCTTTAATTGGAATCCTTATGATATTCCGTTTAGTTATACTCTAAGATAAGATTATGTAACACATTTCAATTTAGGGGGTTTTTATTATTCTTTTAACAAATATACGATTCCCTCATGTGGAATACATATTCATGTACTTAATGTGTATTTTATGGGTAGTACAAAATATTATACACCTGAATTCATTGGGTAATGTTTTCATCTCATGAGATACCATGTATGGTTGAGGGGCAGTGATCCTAACACACTATGTTATGTTTTCTTTCCTGTGATACTTGTCTTATTATTATGATCTTCAGTTTTATGTTGTTTACACATTTATATGATTCTATGATCCCATTATGTCAAATTATTCATAACATTATTTCACGTGATCATATATGATCCTTCTATTTTATTTTATCATGATATGATTCTTATCTCATATATAATACTTTTCATCTTTCTTTACTTAAATTATTCCCTTACTGGGATTAATATCTCAACCTTTTCATATATGTATTTCCTTAATGTCTCCTTCAGTGTAATTGAAGGTCAATGGGATTTAGGAACACATTATAGAGAATGAAATAAATATGTTATTTTTAGGTATAAATTGTTGGTTTATATATCTAATCTCTAATGACACTACACCTCTAGATTTATGGGTTATATTTTATGTAATATTTTTTAAATTAATGAAATAAAATGTATGATACAATCTAGATTCTATAGTTGGTATCGGAGTATGATCAAGTTATTTTTGGGGATTAGGATAAAAATACACTATTGAAAATCCCAGGGATACGTTTAAGTATAGAAAAACATCCTAAAATATTAGTAAAGTATAAAGAATGTGGCTTTCTAGTAATAGAATGTTTGTTTTAATAAATAAAAGTGGATTACAGTTTACAGATAAATTCACTTTGGGGTAATAACCTTTAAAATGTTTGGTTGGGTATTTTCTCTATCTTGACTCGGTGTAAAAAAATGGTCCTAACTGCACACCTGGTTTGACACTAAAATGGGGTATGATTTTGTTAATTTGAATTACCTTTACAAAACATTTTAGAGGATTGAATATATTATTATATAATTTTATAATATAACATTAAACTATTCGTGTTAGAGAAACTAATAAAAAAATGACCGTGCATGACCTAGTTTGAAACCTAAAATTCATATCATAGGGTATAAATATCATATATTAGTTATCTAATATATTTTTAATTTTATCCTTTTATAAGCTCATTAATTTGAGTATTATCACCCTTAAATTTATTTATGGATTTAGTAAATAAGTAGAACCCCAAAAAAAAATGATTGTTGTGTTTTAATGAACATTAAATGTCTTATATGATTATAGTTATACAAATTCCTCTATATCTTGAAATATTTATATAAATATTGAATAAAACACTTACTATATTTAAGTGATTATTTTTTTGAAAATTCATAGTGGTGATATCATTGCAATCGAACTGTTATACTCATCCTCAGTTAGAATCTGTGGGAGGATTATTTGATAAAAAATTTCAATCCTTTAATTGGTAGAATCTAATGTTATACTAGGCATGAGTTAGATATTCTTATATATATATATGTATATATATATATATATATATATATATTCAGTATCAACTTTTGCGAAAAGGTAATCAATTTACATATCCTCCAATTCTATAAATGTTTTGGAAGTGTGACGAATCTCCTTTGGAAACATATTCTACATCATGGATATTGTATCCTTATGAGCAAGAATATCTGTCTAAAATGATTGTGAGAAATGAGAGGTCCGTCATCAATGAACTTTCCATTTTGAGGGAATATGATGATGCATTCTTTTAAGGATTTCTTGGTATTTATCCAGTCCAGGAGGTTGATTTCTCATGATAACATATTCCTAAAGATCTTACCACGTTCAATGCTTAGTATAAAATGACCCATTGAACTAAAAGAAATAAATAAGATACTACAAGAGAATATGGACCAGAATTTCAGATTATCAATTTCTTTAACATCTACCACAATGATCGTCCCACATAGTACTCTTCTTATACATACCTTATATAAAACCTTTCATTATAACATGGGGAAAATAATCTTAATAAATATGATCTCAAATTATTAGTAAGGGTTAATAAGGGAGATATCATTGATTACTTAAGAAAAAAATAAACATGATGGTTTGATAACCTGAGATTATAAAGTGAAAACCATATAAATAATAATGTAGATCATGATACTGAATCATGGAATTGATCATTGAATTTCATAATAAACCAATCATAAATAAATCATATAACATGATCCATGAGAGCGAAAAAATTTCCAGATGAAAAATGTTTATGGTATGCACATAAGCATAATTTTTTTCCTTAGTAGTTGAGGCTCAAATCCGACATAGTCATCATGTTTATTCCCTAAACCATCATATCCCTAGTCAAGTTTCACTGCCAAGATTATAATATTAGATGAAGTCCCTTACTGAACTAGCTTATTTTCCCATTCAAGTCTTTATTATATCATGAGATATCCATCATTAACCAATGAATGGGAGGGATATATTATTACAAACCCACCCATATCATAATTAAAATAATACAGAAATATATCCCAAGATCATAAAAAAGTCATCATATCATAACCCATAAAATTAAAATGGGTTGTATAAATATTTCATCATTTCATAATCGTATAACTCGTCAAAAATAAACAAGTTTCATATCTTAAAGAACCCATGTGAAAGAAATGAGATTCATAGAATCATCCTTAAAGTATCATCATCATAATATTTCCAAATAAAAAAATTGGATGGAATCATTTTTTGAATCCATATTAAAGTATATGTAACATAAAATTATGTCATGATATGTGGAAATGAATTTAAAAGTTTACTTGGAACATTTCATCGTGTAAATAAGATTTTCAATTTTCTATACCTTATTTAAAATATAAATATTTCTTAAATATTAAATAAAACTTTTTCCTTGAAAATAAACCTTGAAACATGTAAAGAAATGTTCAAATCATTGTGTGTTCATGATAGAAAAAAATTCTATTCATGCAATGTATATAAATACAAATTATCATATTACATTTTCGATAAAAAGTAAAATAATACCTTGTATGTAAATGACATGAAGTTTCATTTTAATGAAATTGGTAAATTTAAATAATGGTGAACAATTAATTTATATAATAATAGTTTAATATTAAAAAATGATTTTTTATAAAACACAGATATGAAAGAAAAAAGGTCTTCCAACGAAGGGGAAATAATGTCTATTTTTTATAAACACATTCTTCTAGTATATTGAGTTATTAAATAGATGAAAATGAAAATAAAAAGTGTAATACATTGAAATAAACAATTTATATGAAATTTTATAGGATTATTGAGAGATAGTACATAAAATTTCATCGTTGAGAACTTATTCATAATCAATCCTAGTAAAAAATGAGATTGTAACATGAACCCCTTAACACATTGGAAACTTTTAAATTGTAATAACCATGATATAATAACATAAAATGAATCTATAAATTCCCTAAAAATGTATATTCATGAAATAAATGGTCAATTTGTCTGTATGTAAACCTCATAAAACTGGATAGGCTTATAACATAACATATGACCCAAAGAAGACAATTTTAGACAATAAACCCTTACCTCCTGTTCGACATGATTTTAATGCACTCTGTCATCTTGTATAACAATTCTAAATTTATTATAAATCAATAAAATTATCATATAAATATGTATAATATCATATATTTTCCACTTATAACATTTCAAAACCCATTTATTAATAATTCCTTACTAAAATTATTCTTTATGGGCATTCACTATTTTGTATTTCATAAGAATTTTAGTTTGTTAGTTCATTTTATTTTACTTTTACTAGTGTTACAACATATAAAAATTCTAATAATGATATAAATATCATATATACTAATTCAATATTTATATTTTGAGTCATCCATAACATATAGAGATAGAAAAATAAATAACACTGTTTATAGTATAAGTAGGTTGTATGTATGCATGATCATTCTTTTTAGCATTAAATAGATAGATACAAATGACTGTTAAATTCAAATTCACCATCATAGAAGCATTATTATATCATATATATCATATATATCATATATATCAAATAAATAAATTTTTATTAGCATCCATGTAATTTAGAAATGAAATATTAATCACACCGCTTCATAGTGGTGATAGTCCACACGTAAGTACAGGTGACGTTCATCATTTTCCAATGTAATAGAAGGTAAGAAGGTAGATATGATATTATAATTACAAAATAATTACTCTTTCATAAATTTCTTATATAAATTTTGTGACCATGATAATATCCATTAATGAATTATAGTGACGGAAAATGACATGTAGGAAGAGACATCAAGGGTACCTTGGTCACCCTAATAGTGGCCCGGAGAATGTACCTAGTCCTGATAGTTCCCCCGATGATTCAGAGAAGGTTTGTTCATATTTGGGTAAAAATATGGAACTGGTCTTCAGAAATGAATATGTGCAGTCGAATTTACTAATGATACTAGGTGTTTCTTCTAGCCCAGCCTCGGTGTAGAGTACCTGAAATTCTTTTTTTATATCACATCATATTTCCTTTTTTTTATTCACCTAATATTTCAAGGTATCAAAATATAATGGGTGAGGTCTAACTGGATTTTATCCTTTCTAGGTTTGATGGCTATTAAATATATGCATGATATCTTTAATAGCACAACTGATTCCACAACTGAGCTTATTGAAGTAGGTCCATATTAGGAGGAGTCAGGTGATCACATGCACAATGGGATTGATAATAAAATACACAGGAATAATGATAATAGATCCCCATAGATTAAGAGTAAAGGAAGGGCTGTGAGGAGACCCTCTTTTTCAGTTTATTCCATAAAGTCTTTTTATCCTGCAACCAATGGAGTGTGCAGTAGAGAGAAACTTTAATCCATACATGCGTTCTTATCCTCTAATCATAATATGACTGAGGCTCCTCGGGAAAAAACCAATACAACATTGTTTCAATGATTCCAATAATCATTTGGAACACTCGAGGCCTAGGAGCTCGAGAGAAGATAAAATTTTTAGCCATGGAAATTAAGAAATATAAGGTTTGTATTATTAATGTGCTTGAGTATAAACAACATAAGTATAAGATCAAGTATTTTTCCCAAAAATAAGAATGCATATTGATCTAGAAAACCATCATATATGGATTTGCTGGATAAGGGATATGTCAGTGGATCTGGTTAAAGTTGTAGATCAACATATTACAGTGAATGTAAACACATGTAGTGATTATCTTTTCATCTCATTCGTATATAGAAGTTGTGATGAGAAAAGGAGAGAAGGTCTATGTAAGGATTTGAATAACTATGATCCAGAGGAATAGTCATGGATTATAGGAAGGGATTTCAATATTATTTTCGACCAAGCTAAGAATAAAGGTAGGGGAGTTTTTCCACATGTGGCTTGCGCGAGTTTTTCATGATTCATGGAAGGTAAGGGTCTATTTGACATGGGTTATTATGGAGATCGTTTTACATGGTGTAACAACCAAAAAGGTAGTTGTCTTTGCTGGAGTCATCTGGACCAGTGCTTATCGAATGTGCAGGATATCTCTAAGTTTCCCAATGCTAAAGTTGACCATCTTGTTTGTGGAGTCTCGGACCACTAACCTTTTCTGGTTTATTTATCACCTTGGCAGGATGGTCGTGAACTTTTTCGATTCTATGATCATTAGTTTTATTTGGATGGTTACCATAATCTTGTTGATGACAGTTAGAGGGAGCCTACTAAATGATTTCATGGGTCGCTATTCACAACAAGTTAAGGCGGATAAAACATAAATCATAAACCTAGGCGAAGGACATTAATCATGTTGACCAAGTAATGGTTAATCTTAAATAGGAGGTTGAGCTGCTAGAACTATGTCTGGAAGATTCATGGGATGATATGGTCTTTGAGGATCTTTCTATTAATAAAAATATGATGGAAGAATTAATTTTGAAACAGTAGCGCATTGCTCAGGAAGGTTTGAGGGTGAAAGAGCTTCATGAAGGGGATATAAATTCAGCCTACTTTCATGAATTTATTAAAGAAAGAATATGGGTTATTAAACATAATATTCTTCTTGAAGGTGGATCTTATTCAGATGAAATAAATGTGGTTAGAAATATAGACTTTTCTATTTTGAAATATTTACTTGCAGGTCCAACCGGAGTATAGTCGATGGGTATCCTAGAGGGAATGCTGAACTTTTTGAGGTAATTCCTAACATGATGTCTAACCATGATAATGATTTCTTGGAATTGATTCCTAGTGAGACAGAGATTTATGATGATATGATGAACCTCAACCCAGAGAGTGCCCTGGGCCTGAATGGCATTCAGAGTTTGTTTTATAGAGGGTCATGGGAGGTGATTAAGAATGAAATAACTATAGCCACTCATACTTCTTCCGGGGTGGTTTAATTCCAAGGGTGGAGGGTGAAACAACTCTAGTTATGATTCCAAAGATCAAAGACCCATATTCTATTCATGACTACAGGTCGGTAAGCATGTGTAATTTCCCTTATAAAATTTTATCAAGCATTATAAACTCATTTCTATCCATGTATGTTCCTCGGTGGATATCTCTTGAGAATCATGGTTTTGTTAAAGGTCGGTCTATTCATGGAGTGGTTGTCTTGGGAAAAGAGATAATTCAGGATATTAACTTCAAAACACGTGGATCTAATATGGCTTTAATGTTGGATATGAATAAAGAGTATGACCAGATGGAATAGGGTTTTATCTATATGGTGATCAAAGGTATGGGTCTCTCCACTTGGGCTGCAGATATTATTTTTATATGTTTTAGCCCTTCTTGGATGGAAGTTTCTTTCATGGAAAAAACATATGGTTTTTTCAAAACATCTCGTGGGATCAGACAAGGGGACCCTATATCTCCGACAATCTTCATCCTCATGCAAGATCCCCAAAGCCGAATTATTAATAAAAAAATATCCATGAGAGAACTACTGCCATACCGAAAGAAAATGAACCAGCCTTTGATATCTCATCTAATGGTTGCAGATGATAGGCTTATTTTTATGAATATAAGAGGAAGATTTGTTGGTGTGTTATCTAACACCCTGGATGAATATTGTTTATGGAATGGTAATCTGATCAATAGATCCAAGAGTAATATATATATATTTCAAAACAAATGTGGATACATACATGCTTCTTCCTTGTGCAGCTTTTTGAATATGAGAAGGGGAACTTTTCTAATGGTTTATCTTGGATTTACTATTACCCCTGGATGAATCTAGATATGGGATTTTGATATTACTGTTAACAAGATTGTAAGTCGTGTACTCAATTGGAATAATTCCTTCTTATCTTTTGGAGGTCAGATAACTCTAATTAACAGTGTTTTATCGGCCATCCCTATCCATGCATTCTGGGCATGCAAGGTACCAAAGGGGGTTCTCTATTATATTGAAAAATTACTAGAAATCATTATTTGGGACATTCAAACTGAGGGGAAACACCATTGGACTTATTGGGATAGATTGTTGAGACTTGTTTATGAGGGAAGAACCAATGTATGGAGTCTAACAGATAGTGTTCACTGCATGCATGCAAGGCTGGCGAGGGAAGTCGTGGAGGAATGTACTACATTGGGGGAAATTATGTCTTATAAAGACGACTTGTTTGCAGATAAGGTTATAAAACATGGATCTCCTTTATGGTTATTAATTCATGACATGATAGCAAAAATCAGACCACATTCTCGATGGATTATAGGAAAAGGGGATATATCTTTTTGGCATCAAAATTGGGCTAGTTCAACAATTGGCTTCCTAGGATGTTCGGTCACCTTGATTTCTTTTCAGGAAGCTAGCATGTATTCATGATTCATTAATTTTTTCATGGATAAAGACCAACAGGAGGTTTTTGATCTCATTGATTTGAATTATGACCCGGATAAATGTGTTTTCACTAGTTCTAATTTTGGGAACTTTTCTACAAAGTAATTTCATATGATTTCTATTACTTAGGGATAAGAGGACTCCTAGAATAATCTAATATGGTGTGACAGTATTCCAACCAAGTTAAACTTCCTCTTATGGAGGATAAGAAATTAGTCTCTATCCACCAATGACAATGTGAGGAAGATGGGTATCAGTATTGTATCCAGATTCCATTTTTGCAGGGTATATAATGAGGAGAGTTCAAATTATCTGTTTTTTGAAGGTGAATAGGCTATGTAAGTTTGGAGGTTCTTCAGTGAGTTTACTGGTTTTTTATCTTTTGAACTTATTGGTGCTTCTTTTCTTGAAAAATTGTTTCATTGTTAAATATGCATGGGCCCTGAAAAAGTGGCAAGATGGGTGATTTTGAATGAAGGTTGTTGGTGCATCTGGCAGGCCAGAAATAAGGGCATATTTGAAGGGATTTCTTCCACATGGGGTTATTTTATCATAAGAACAAAATTTATTTTAATTCATCTTGTTAGCAGTATTAAAAATTGGTGTAATGCTCCTTCATTGAGAACCATGTAGGTGAATGCAGTGGGTATGCCGCAATCACGTCCTGGGATAAGAGTTAAATGGGTGCGCTGGTTACTGCCTATTAGAACTTTCAAACTTAAATTTGATGGTTCATGTATTTCAGGTATTATACGTGGTGGTGGGGTGGTTAGAGACTACAAGGGAAGTGTCCTACTGGGTTTTTCTACATATTATTGGAGGGGACGCTCCATCCAAGTAGAGGAAAAGGATATGTATTCGGGTCTTAGAATGTGTTCTTAGAAGGAGATTTCTTTGAATCATATTGAAAGAGACTCTATGGTAATACATGATTGCGTGGAGGGAAAAATCTCTCCTCATTTGTCAATAGCCTATATCATCAAGAGCTGTTGTTCCAGCCTCAACAACAGCAACATCCAGGTGGTGCAAACATGGCACGAAGGTAATAGGGTGGCCAACTATTTTTCTTCCTTGGCAGTGGAAGAACAAGGTACTTAAATTAAATGTTTCCCAAATACCCATCTTATTGAACCAGAGGGAGTGAATTTGATTAGGGGATTCCAGCTTTGTCTTCACTACTTTAGACCTCCCTATGCTTGTATCTTTATCCTTGCCCATGAATTTTTTTGTGTGGGTGTTCTTTCCTATTTTTAATAAAAATTCAATTGATGATGATGATGGAAAATGAATTTTATTGTTACATGGATCTAGTAGTCCACCCATACGCACATGTGATAATTTGAAATCCCATTTGTTAGATAAAATGGGTAATTATATATCTATATTCATAATAAAATTTCAGTATGTTTTGGATTAATAATAATCATCTTATGATTTATACAATAGATTTAGAGAAGGTATAATAAAAAAATTGAAAGCAGTCAGGTTGGGAGATTACCTCTTCTTCGATAGGCTTTCTTTAGATCCCTTCTTAAGGACCCCTAGAATGGTCTTTCAATAATAATAAAATCTCTAATTTATCGATATATAATTTTAGATGAAAATATGATAGGGTTTTTTGAAATATATGTACTAACCTTAAATAAAGAAAAAGGAAATGGGGTGTCATCTTACAAGGGAGGGAAATGACACACTTGGAATTACCAAAAATATAAAACTATAATTAATTCACTTTGATGAAAAATGACTCTAAATAGAATTATATTAGAAGAAACATAGTCTAGGGTAGAAATATATTTATCAAATGATATTTATACTAGGTTTTGTGTCATTTTAAACCTTATAATTTAGTTTAACACCTAGGTTAGACAATTTTGAATCTTAATAATGGAAATGTATTTATTTTTATTAAAAGTTTATAATTTTATATATAATGTATAGATTGCACTAGAAATGACCAAGGGATAATTTTTTACACCCCTCTTTATACTAATATTCCTCTTGAAATATTTTTATGATTATTAAATAAATTAATAAATTAATTTAATTATAGAATAGTATTATTTTTACTTAAATAATAATTCCCATAATTTGACATTGAAAATAGAATGATTATTATTTAATTAAAATATAAACTTTTCACATATCCCTAAGGTGTTATATTATTAAAGAATCCATATAACACAATAATTTCCCCATATTTTATTACGTTTAATATTTTTAAAATCATTTACTTTATTTTTCTACTAATTGAATAAATACTGTGTCAACATTACATAATGATTTGTGGTAATTATTCAATAATTAAAAACTATAAAGAAATCAAAATGAGAAAAAATTAAAAATTATTTTAAATTAAAATTTAGAACTGATCATATCTTATTTTTATCCTTATAGAATAATTTTTATGATATCAAATTCATGAGAGTGGAATTTTTGAATTTTCTTTAACTAAAATAATATAAATTTCATTATTAATTGAAAATGGAACCAAAATGACATATATCCGATTGTGGGATGTATTTGGTTAATTTTATTCCATAAAATGAAATATATCCACGTTTTGGGGTGATTTTAGAAACTTATATCAGGGGTTTAACCCGATTTTACCTATTTTTCATTTTTGAGGGTGACATATATTTAGCATGTTTACTATTTATAATGTCCAAAAATAAAAGAGAACAATTTTCAAAATCTGTAAATTTATATTAAAAATGTGATGTCAATTTTTTTTTGATTAAATATCTATAACTATTAGGAATTAATTTTAATATTAATTTGTAAAACTCATAGAAGAACAATTTCTCGAAATATGTGAGTTTGAACATAAAAATAAACTTATATCAAAATCATGAATATTTCAAATTCAAATGGAAATAATTAGTTTATTATATATAAAATCAATCAAATGGCACTTTATTACAGAATAAAAAATTGTAAGGGGACTTTTATTTTCCTTGATATTATAAAGAATAAATGACTGTATGTTAAAAATCTATATTTTTCACTATTTGATGAAAAATTGATCTTTTCAGAAATAAAAAAAAAACCACCCTAGGATAATTTTGATATTTTGAGTTCAAAAATGGTTTTATATTATTAATTATAATTTCTAAAAGTTCCAATAAATTATTTTAACATTACTATGAAAAACTAATAATATTAATTTATGAAGAAAGTGTATTTGAATAATAAAGTGACATTAAAAAAATTGATTGATTTTTTCATCAGCATATATCAGTAATTTTTTTATTGATTAATACATTTATATATTTTTTATAATTAGAATAATTCTATTCCTACCCTCTAATTAAAAAACTATTGTAAGATCCCGACCTTTTTTGGAGATTCCTTAGGCTTTTTTATAGGTACAATTTTTCATTATTTTGAGTATATCTTATTTGGGTTTTAACTTGGGAATTTTTTGGGTGATATTAGAGAATTTTGGATGGAAGAGGGAAATACATGGTAGGTACACAATTTTTCCAAACCACATGCCCAACCCCGAAGACATTGCAAACCCAGATAGAATGTATTCACATGGACGACCAATAATTTTTCACATGTTATTAAAGTAACCAACCAATATTGAATTGATAAATGAATTGGTACCCCAGATGAGATTGTTTGAAAAGAAGGTTAATGATTCTTAACATTGATGTTTATGTAATTCTGATACATGTGATATTTTGATACATGTGATATTATGATTCATTTTATTTTGTGATATATGTGTGTGAGACATGGAATGATGCTTGCAAAGATAATTTTTAATTGATTGATATATGTGTGTGAGACATGGACTAATGCTTCAAAATACCATAGTGATAAATAAGTTACAGGATATAGACTGAAGCTTTAAATACACATGTGGGCATATACATTTCATTCTAGGACTAAATTGTTTTCGTTGGTCCATGGTTTTGTGGGGCCCTGATACTGAATCGAAATGAAATGGATAATGAAATCACATGTGTTATAATGATTAGTGAATTGAATATGTAATATGGATCAGAATTTGTCATGGGACAAAGAAGGTATTGAGGGTTCATGTTTCCTTGGAAAACCTTGGGTATATGTGGTAAAATAATTAAAAATTGAATATATGAAAACTATTTAATTTATATTTTGTATTTATTCTGTATACAACATCATACACTATTATTGATTCAATATTGTTTTTGATGCCATTGGTCGTGGCCTACTGAGTTGTACTCAAACCCTACCAGGGATCCTAAATCGGTACTTGAATAGACTTCATGTTTTTAGGAAAAGATAATGTAACAAGTCTTATGTGAGATTGCTGATTTTGGATAGATAATGGATGTGGGAACGTGACATGATTCGAGACCCACTTGGGAGTTTTATTAATCTTTATATATTTTCAGTTTTTCAAACTGACACTTAACACGAATTCTTGATGACATATGTTGTGTTGTGTTTTGGATATCATATTTCCTATTTTGGTCATATAGTGAAGCTGGTTTTGTTTTGTTATTGTTTATATCATTTGGTTATTTTTATTTATTTATATTGTTTTGTTTCTTTGATAAAGAGGTTGTAGTCTCCCCACATTTATATATCAGAACCATGCGACATTTCACTAACCAAGATGGGGTGCCATCTAACCTAACACCCGATCCAGGGTGTGACATGTTTCAGAGGGAATTCATGATATCCAAAGGTAATCAAGAAGTGTCTGGGTATCAAAAATACATTTTTTGGAACAATTTTACCCAAGATAATCAATCATAAATAATACTCAAAATATAACATCACAAAAAGATAAAAAACTATAACCTAAAAGAGATAAAACAAATTCAATTTAAACATTTGAAAACTTAATCCAAAAAGAAAAATACCAAAAAGGGTAGGGGAAACCACTACACAGACAACTAAAAACTGTTGTGTAATAAGAGGGCCATAACCATCAAGACACATCCCCTAACACCTGAAATATAGGAACAATAGAAACCAGATCCACTATCACCACTACTAATCTTATGGCCTTTACCTAGGTCTAACATACCAAATTATATATACACCCAAAGGCGTATGTCAAGTTTGAGGAAAAACCCATGAATATTAAACCAAAAAGAAATATTTCATTCCATAACATTAGAATAAATATCACTTTGCAATTTTTAAGAAAGAACATTAAAACATTTTCAATAAAATAATCTTAAGGAATTTCTTTTTCTAGGATTGGGATTTTCAATTTAAACTAATATTAATATGCAACATATGTTGATGGTGTGAATAACATCATAATATCACCATAAGAAATTCCTAAATTTACATTCACTAGTAAGACACTTGGAACATCATATCTCAGTGAAACATGGTATAATAACCATAACCCACAATGTCCCCATGGACGAGAAACTGGAAAGGAATCCATAAAAATTTCAATTGGTATCCAATCATCATTATAGTTCAGTTAGTGTTGTATCGTCAATTTATCTTGAGGAATATGGGCATCAGCACTGCCGATTCAACCAGTGCACTAGTCATTGTCTACCCACCTAGATACCTATAAATCACTTTGGGAGGAAATTTCCATTTCAAATGTCACATAAATCAACACCTTCACATAAACACATTAGGAATCATGAATAGACATGATAAAAGACCATTTTTCATGGTAAAACCCTCTTCAGAATTCACAATCACACCAAATCCATTTTAAAACATGATTCACATCACCTGGACAATTTATAGAACACTTTTAAGAAGCAGAACATGGAAGTACACATGAAAAAAGCCATTTACTTTATAAACCATATTTCATAACATAATCAACTCAAATCCTTTTGAAAACTCATTTTATCCTTTCACATAATCTATGGAAGATATTCAAGAAGCAAAGAAATCATACTAAACCCATCTTAAACTGATAAAGCATGGAATCACCTTCCTCGATATTATAAACTTCCAGAATCTGGTGGAAAAACATAACCACACAACAAAGAAACCCTAAAAAGGAAATATCAAACCATAAACATTAATATTTTACCCAACATCTCAATATCACCCCCTTATTAAGTCAACCAATCCACTAGAGAGAAGAGTGCCCAATAAAGAGGGAAGATGAACCATAAAATAAGGATGAAATCTGGAGAATAGTGACTTAGTTACTATTTATTTAAGATAAAATGCCAAATAAACCCAATATGTGAGGGTCCAAGGGATCCCAGAAAAGGGTATAAGGTGATTAGGGCTGAAATTATTTATTGGGAGGAGAAATTAATGAAAAAGGGGTTAAATCAGAAGAGGAAAGGGAAATTTTTAGATATTTAATGATATGGATAGTCTACATGGTTATCCCACATAGATTTCCAAACCATGTAAAAATGTGTGGTCTCTTCTATCCACATGTAAACCAGCTACATGATTTCTTGTGGGAGGGAGCATTCCCGTGAGAATAACCGTACGACCTGGATAGTGCCGCTAACTTGGGCACACAGTTTATCTTGGGAAAGTCCACAGGTTCCCCTAACCATGCATCGACCATGTGATACCTATTTTAGAGTCCAAAACTCCATTATTCAACAAATATTTTATGAAACCTATGTGATAAAATCCATACAATAAATAAAAAAAATAATACTTCAAAATAAAATCAAGGATGTGATAATTCTTCCTACCATGAAAACTTTCCACCCCTAGAAATTCACTCTAGAGTCTGATCAGAGAATAAAAATGGATACTACTCCTCTAAACATGAATTTAGATTCCATGTCTCATGATCCTCATTCCCATGGTTCCAAATAACTCAGACCAACTATATGGACTTCCCACAAATCAACTTCTCTTGGGAAAACATAGTGTGTATTGACCGTTCCAACATAAACAAATCAGATTCTAATTTTAATTATTCCCAATTATACATATGAAATAGATAAGGATTATAATTTTTTAGCTACAGGACATGGAACACATCAAGAATTTATGTCAACTAAGATGGAAAATATAACTGGTACTCTACTTTACAAACTCTCTCAGTAACCTCAAAAGGTTTGACATACCTTGGGGTTAGCTTCTCTTACTTACAAAGATGATGGTAACCCAAGCGAGGTACTAATTTCAAAAAAATATTATCACCTTTAGAGAATTATAATTCTTTGTGCCTCTAGTTGGAATAATATTTCGGGTGTCTCTTCACTTTCCACAAGAATTTCCTAATAAACTAAACATTTTCAGACTTTTTCTATAAATGGATCGGTGACAACAATGAGGTCTCACCCACCTCTTCCCAGCATAAAGGTGATAGACACAGTTGACTATAGAGTGCCTCAAAGGGATCCATTCAAATTGAGTAATGGTAACTATTATTATATAAAATTTCCACCAACCCCATTTGTCTATCCCAAGAGCCTTTAAAATAAAAAATTTATGCTTGGAGCATGTATTCCATGATCTAATTTGCCTTCTCCATCAGAATATCCATTTGAGGATGGTATTCAATACTCAACTGGAAATGTGACCCCATTTCTTTTTGAATTCCTTCCCAAAACCATGAGGTAAAACAAGGGTCCCTATCTAAAACAATTTCTAATGGAACACCATGAAGCCTCACTATATCTTGGAAATATAATCAACTCTTCTCTTCCACATTTAATGAATCACTGATAAGGATTAATTGAGATGATTTGGTTAGCCAGTCAATCACTACATATATGGAATTCCTTCCTAAGGTGTAGAGATTATCCAATAATAAAATCCACAGTGACCTCATCCCCCTTTAAATTAGTGATGGGTTATGGATGAATCAACCCATAGGGATTATAGTGATCCACTTTAACTTATTGATACATATATCCTTGAGATACAAAGTTAGGTATGTCATGTATCTTACCGATACACCAGAACAAATGACGTGCATCATAAAACATCTTGGTGGTACCAGGATGAAAAACCACTGATACTTGTAGCTATCCTTTATCACCACACTCAGAAATGATAATTGAACCATGGAATGACCGTTGAATCATATAACTCCTTCAACATACAATGGAAACTCACTAGGCTTATCCCTACCATTTAGTAATTTTGTTGAGCATTGTCATAACTCATCACTCAGATGCTCTTGTCAAATAAACCCCTGAAGGGAAGGTGTCATATGAATACTAGCCAAGAATGTACCACCACTGTACTCTCCAGGATTAAGATGAAACTAGAAAAAATTCCTATTAGAGTCCACTCATCGATGTCCTGATTCGAAGCTTTCACTGGTACTTTCCAGCTCAAAGAATCTTTTAGCATAATAGCATTCCCCAGGTGTAGTAAATATCAAATTCAATCCACTGAAGGTACCCACCATAGTGATTTTACCGCATATTTAGATCTTTCATGGGGAATATGTAAGGAAAACTCTTATGATCATAATAGACCTCAAACTTCTCCGCAAAATAATAATGATTCCACGTTGTCAAGGTATTCATTATCACCAGAAACACTATGTCATGGGTTGGGTAATTATTTTCATATGGTCATAGTTGGAAAGAACCATATGCCACAACATGATCATCTTGTATTACCTTGCACCCAAGACCCATACATGATGCATCAAAGGAGATCACATATCCCTTTCAAAATTCCAAAAAGATCAAAACTGGGGTTGTGGTCCATCGTATCTCAAGATTTTTAAAGTACACCTAATTTTCTGGGATCATCTCAAAATTTACCCCTATTTAGGAACACACTATCATAGGAAAATAAAGATGAGATAAATTTTAAAAAAAACTACACGTAATACCCTGTCATTCCCAAAAAGATATAGATATTGAAATAATTCCTTGTTTTTTATGACATCAATGTACTAATATTTTTGGGGTCCATAGAAACCCCTCATTCCAAGACCACATGACCCCGAAACTTCACCTCCATAATCCATAAGGTTCACTTGGAAAACATCACATAAATATGGAAATCCCAAAGAGTTCATAGAATAATCCTCAAATGTTTCTCATGCACCTCCTCAGTCCCAGAATAAGCCCAGATGTGATCCAAAAATACCATGATAAAGAAGTCAAGTTACTAGTGGTCCACCCAACTCATAAGCTCTATAACTATCACTAGAATAATTGTCAACCTAAAAGGCATGAATAAATACTCAAAATGTCTATTCCAACTTCAGAAATCTATTTTTAGAATAGTTGCCTCTCTAACTATGAGTTGGTGATACCCATAATGAAAGTTGATCTTGAAAAAACACCTTTCACCATTAACCCTATAAAAAGGTCATCAATACAGGGAACAGAGTATTTGTTCTTGATCAGCAACTTTTTTAGATTCTTGTAACTATTACATAACCATAGATATCCATTGGATTTTTTTGAAAAAATAACCGGGGTATCCTAAGGCGTGGCTCTCAGGAAAACGAGTCCATTATATTACAAATCATACATATGTACCTTTAATTCATCAACTTGGTGGGGTTCATATGGTACATGTGAATATAGATTGGCAATGTCCCGAAAACCAAATTGATGGTGAACTCCACGTCCCGATAGAAAGGGAAACCTAAGAAGTCATCCGAGAACACCTCTGGAAACTGATCCACCTCAAGAGCTAATCCACTCTCAGAACCTCAACCATCATCTTCCTCTAACATGAGCAATGAGATCTAGAAAATGATATTTCTCATCTCAATAAGTGGAGGTCCAGCAGAACCTGACTGAGGATTCCATTCACCCTAAAAAACAAGGCACCACCATTATGTTCCATGAAACATACTCACTATCAATAATAATTTATGTGCGCCTGGAAATTCCCAATCCAATCCATAAAAAGGATTATATTCATGTTCTATATCTCTAAAACTAATATGTACCATTCTGGATAACCCTTGACACGATGAGTGCACAAGAAAAACACCTGAAAACCTACTCCATCATCCAACAAAGTGTCACTTCCATATATATCGCATATGACATAAGCTCATTTGAAAATTTCAAAAAATCCAAAAAATGGGAAGATATGAAAGATAGAGAGGAACCTGAATCAAATAGATAAATAACTATGGATGTTTCAATATTGACCGTACCTTCAACTTTGGTGGGTCCTTCATCTGATTCTACTGGTGCTTGATCTAGAGCATGAAGATTCCTTGTCTATACCTGAGCCTAAGAATGAACAATGACATGCAGCTCTACCTTGAACTAAATTTTCCAAGTTGGAGATCCATCCCTACCTCCATGACCACTGAACTGGGATATTCCATACTGGTTGTCTCCAATTATGCTAAAATTCCCTAAAAAGATACTGAAGCTACACCACCTTGGTACGAAAGTGTGGCTCTGAAAAACTGGTGCAAGTTCCCTATAGGTCCAAATCGATGCCAAGGTCTAGGTGAAGCTTAACAAGAAGACAAAATATGTCATGACTTCCCACACTAATGGAACCTGACTAATCCATTGTATGAAGCCATAGAAGATGACCATTGGGAGGGATGGCTTGAAATACCACCTCCCTTTTTATTTTTCTTGTCATAGTTACTCTTCTTCTTAGATGAATTTTAACTACCATGAATCACTTCTGAATATACTCTAGAGAAGTTGAACCTGCCACTAAGACCGATCTACACTATCAAATAATGATCAACCACCTCATCATTAGTCATCAACTTGAACAAGAAGACTTGAGATTAGATATTCATATATAACCCCATCATGAAATTTTTAGCCTTTATCTACGCATTAGAAACTATCTCAGGTGTGAATCAAACCAACTCTGCAAAGAAGTAGGTATACTCCATTACAGTCTGATCCCGCTGATCAAAATCTAAAAACTCTTTGTTCTGGGAAAAGGCCATGGTCTTTTCGAAATAATGATCATTTAATATAAAATTGGAATCCTTCCAACCCATATTATTGGTCTTTATTGCTTTAACTATTGAGTCCCAACACTTCTGATAGATACTTTCCAATAATAATGAAGTACATTTCACTCTGTCTACCTCAGGAGTATCAATAAACTCAAACATCCTTTCTTTTTTTCTCAAGAATCTCCTCTATATATTGGGTCTTTGTACTACCCTAAAAGTAAGGAGGATTGTTCTTGAGTAAAACCTAATCTTTTTTCCTTTATATGAACTGATTAGGCTTCCCCAACATGAGAAGAACCATAGCCTACACCCAACCCCATATATTAGACAACCAAAACCATGAGTTCCACTAGTATATGATCAAATGGAGAGGGATAACTCTTTTTGGCCTCATCCCACTATTTCATAGGAATTATTCATTTATATATCCTACTACAACAACCTATAAATATAAGGCAACCGTCACTACCATCATCAATACAAAATTATGAAAGTTTTGAGAAACATGGGAAAATTTCAAACACTTCCATAGTTAAAAAAACCGCATCCATCATAAAAAAACCCCAACCACTTCACCTCCACCCCAGTGTCCATGCATAGTGTGTAGCCTATACATATCACCAGGAGGATAAGTCAAACCAAATCCCAAAATCCCATGGAGACTAAAAGCATGTTCTGAAGTGTGTTGGCCAGAAACCCCACTCACAACTAGATCCTCATGACCCGAAATTTCTATCTAAATTATATCAAATGATTCCCAAATATTATGATCCAAATAAGGGGATAAAACCTACTCTAATACCATTTTTAATGAACTAATATAGGTTTCAATCTAACCAGACACCCGAACCGTTCCATGGCATGACATAGAGGGCGTTCTTGATCCCCACATGAAAGAAACTAGTACCTAGGTATCAAAAATACACTTTTGGGAATGATTTCACCCAAGATAATAAATCATAAATTATACTCAATATATAACATCAAAATTATATCAATATAGATAACCAAAAGAGGTAAAAAAACATCAATTTAAACATTTTACCACATTAAAATAACCAAAAGGCCAAAATGAGGAGGGGAAAGAGATATAGAAAAAGCCAAAAACCATAGTGCAATAATAGGGTCATTACTCTCAATCCACCACCAAAAACACCTACAAGAGTGGAAAACTCACAATCAGTTCCACCATCACAAATATGAAACTTATTTCCTTTACCTGGGTTAAACATAAAAAAGTCCACATACACCTAATGGTGTATGTCAGTTTTGAGAAAAATCCCAATAGGATTACACCAAAAAGAAATATTCCATGCCATAACATTAGAAGTCAAATCACTATTCAGTTTTTGAGAAATAAATTTGAAAAATTTTCAATACTTTTTTTAAGGAAAACATTTTTCAAGGAACCTTATTTGAAATCCAATGTAAGAGTAATATCTACTGTGTTCTGACGGTGTAAAAAAACATCATAAGATCACCATGAACAATCCCTAAGTGTACTAGCACTAGTGGGACACTAAGAACATCATATCATAGTGAAACATGGTATACCAACCATAACTGATAGAGTCCTCATAATAATGCCACTATAGTTGAATCCATACAATGTTATAGTTGTATTTAATCATAATCATTGTTTAGTTAGTATTGTAGCATCAATCCTGCTAGAAGAAATTGGGCCTTGGAACCACCAATTCAACTAGTGTACTAGCCCTAGTCCACCTACCTAGATACCAAAGATTCCCTTTGGGATCAACATTCCATTTCAAATGCCTCATTAATCACCACGTTCACATACACACATCATGCATCATGATTAAACATGATAAACCACCATTTTTCATGGAAAAACATATTTCAAATTACTATATACTCCAATTAAATTTTAAAACATGATTTTCATCACTCACACAATTTATAGAACACTTTAAATAAGCGTAACATGGAATAACACATGAAACACAACCCATTTCCTTTAGAAAACCATATTTTAATGCATATTCACCTCAAATCATTTTGAAAACACAATTTTAAACTTTCATAAAATAAATGGAACACACTCAAGAATATAAAAAAGTAAACCGAACCCATCTAGAAATTATAAGACACGAAATCACCAACCTTAAGCTTAGAAACTTTCAGAATCTAGGGGAAACCAACAACTTCACCACAAAAGTACACTATAATAGAAATATTGAATCATAAAAAATAAATATTTTACCCAGAAACTAAATATTGAACCCTTATTAGGTAATCCAATCTACTGTATAGAAGTGATCCTGAGAATTATGGAAGAGGAACCATAGAAGAAGGACAAAATTAAGGGAATAAAGACTTACTTCAAGTTTTTTGAGGATCCACAACCAAATACACCCAAGAATTGAGGGTCTAAGGGATCCAATAAGATGGGAGGAGGCGCCTAGGGTTTAAAATTATGATTTGGATGAGAGGCTGGTGAAAAAGGGGTTAAATCACAGGAGGGAAAAGGGTAATTTTTAGATATTTGAAGATCTATATTATCCACATGGTTACCCCACAATTTTTCCAAACTACGAAATAAGTGTGCGATATCTTTTGTATATGAGGAAACTAACCACATGGTTTCTTAGGGGATGGGATACACCCTTGAGTATTATCCTGGGTCTGGAATGTTCCATTATCCTAGGTGTACTATTTCTTATGGGCTGGCACTTGGTTTCCCCTAACTGTGCGCCACCTACTGTAGGGTCCAAAAATTCCATTTTATCCAAAAAAGTTTGAAAAAAATCGACAATAAATACCAAATAAAAAAATAAAAAAAATAACTCAATATATAAATGGAGATATGACATTACTTGTTAGTAGCCTCTAGAATACAGGGAGGGACACTTGAGGTCATGTTACCGATCGGCTCAGCGAACTAGTGTGTGGCACCTGGGTTGGGAAGTTATAAGGTGGTATTAAAGGGTTTTCATTTCTTTTTATTTTTTTTACTATTTGGGAAAGGTAAAAAAGAGAATTTTATGAGTCTGTCCTTGTTTATGAGCTCATTCATGGTAGTAGATAACCCATGTATGAGGGTAAAATCAATGTACACTGGGTGGGATTATTGTTATTAATGTGTGTTGTTATCATTGAATGTTATTTCACCTCAAGTGATGAATTTGTTGTGTGATATTATTACTTCTGATATTTCATGATATTTGAATCATGGAATTTTATAAATGAGTGTTTAGTATTCATTAATAATTATAGTAAACCAGAAAAATTATGTGACATGCATCATTTTAAGAACACACTGGAAAAAAAAGTTTTTGGTTAAATTTTTTAAATGAGAAATGATCTTCTTCACTTCTGTGTTTTAAATGAAATAGGTGACTAATTTGAATTGGGAATTCTGAAATGGAGAAAAATTTGTAAAATGGGTGTCTAATGAGAAACATGAATAATGAGAATGTGTTAACCATTGTTAGCCAATACCTAGATGTAGGATAGTTAATAGTAGTGATAACACCTCAGTTTTGACCATGTGGAAGGGTTTGTGGGAATAACTTGTTAGGGATTTTGTGAAATCCTCTTGTTAAATGTGTTAAAGTTATATTATTTTCTATAAGACATGTGTATATATTTATAGATATATGCATCCACGATGATTCTTTTTAAGTGAAGGAAAGGTGGTTATGGCCGGAAATAACCCTCCAATAGTGGAACTTGAGCCACAAATAGTGCCGAGTAAGGATGTTGGAGATTATTTCCAAGAGAAAAATTATATGTTAATTAATTTTATGGAGAGATACATAGAGTGGGATGTTAAAATCTTGTCTGACCTAACATGGGAGTTTCAGTTTCATTAACCTTCAAAATTATTCAAGTGGGTGGAACTGAGGTAGTTAAGTTATGTATTGATTCAAGCTATACTATGCATGACTACTTAAAGAATCCTACTAAAAAGATAGTAATATTTGATGCTTATATGTGATGTGGTCAAAAAAATAATTTTTTTGGGCCATCAAGACTCGGGATTGATAGATGGAAGACATAGAGTGGAAAGAAATTCAAGAGAAGTTCTTGGATCACTTTTATATAGAGATTCTAAGACAAGAGAGAATTATTGAGTTCATGATATTGAATCAAGGAAAAATGTATGCAATAGACTATTCTAGCATCATTATAGATTTTTAATACTTTTCTCTAGCATTGGTAGGTGATGATTCTACTCTAGAAAAACAATTTCAATATGGGACTAAATGTAAAATTTAGTCCTAGGTGAATATAGTTGTTGTGAAGAGGTTTTTAAATGTGATGAATTAGGTTCTCATTTATAAGGGGAACCTGAAGGAGGATTCTAGTGCTGGATAAGTGGTTTCTTCTGGATAATTATGAGGTATGAATTTTGAGATAAGGAAGTGTTGTTAAAAGATTAATGACTCAAGCAGTGGAAAGTAGATTGTCCCAGGGGAAGGATATATTACAAAATACCTTACTCGGGTGACTAGTCACCAGTGTGGTAGGATGGGTCACATTCATAGAAAGTACCCCTGACTACTGGTAGAGTTTCGATCTTGTGACAAGATTGGAAATCGCCATAGGTTATACAGGAACCCATGAAAAATTTGTAATGATGGAGTATGTATATATAACTAGATTATGGTAAAGTGATCTTCTACATTATACCAATTTTAGTGTTGGATTTCTACTATCCATAGTAGAAAAGGTAGTACAAAAAATACTTCTGGGAAAGAGCAGCAATATCAGCAAAGTGGTATAGATTTGGGGAGTCAAACTTCATCCCATGGAAGAGGGGTGGGAGAGTTTCATGTAGTTCATCATAAACTAGTGGATAATGAGGCTAGACCATCAACAATTAGAGGTACTATTTTTATTTCTTATACTCTAGCTAGTTTGTTATTTGATAATGGATCCTCTAATTATTTTATATCTACCCAACTCTTTAATGGATTGAGTCCGGAAGTGGATGGCGTGACTGAGTTTATGAAGATTGATACACCTTTTGGTGTATGGTAGTGATGCATCTATTTGTGAAAAGGATGTTCTCCCCAGGTTGGGGAGTACTATTTCAGTTGGGGTCTTTTCATTATTGACATGTCAGGCTTTGAACTAATTACAGTCATTGATAGGTTAGTGGTGTATTGAGACCACATAGGATGTTACTAAAATAGAATGAATTTTACATCTCCTAATGGTGATATTATATTCACTTTGGATAATGGGATATCAAGGTGGGCTGTGTAGGGATAGTTTATCAACAATTGGGGGCCCTCACCACCCAAGTTATAAGTCTCTTTCTAGATGATGGGGGTGTGATGTAGGATGTATTTTCACACACATTGGACCAATTCCAAGATGTTTTTCCTAAGTAATTCATAGTGGTACCACTAGAGAGAGACGTGGAATTTACTATTGATCATATTCTAGGGGATGGGCTAGTTTCAATTCCACCATAATGAATTGAAAAAATACAAATTTATGAGATTAAGACTAAATAAGAAGACTTGGAGGATGAGTGGATAATCCATACTAGTATGTCTCCTTGGAGTTCTACAGTCTTGTTTTCAAATAAGGTTGATGATACCTTATGCTTATGTGTTGGTTATCGAAATTTGAATATGATGATTGTAAAGAACCAGTATCCTCTTCTGTGTTTCAATGATATTTTTGACCAGTTGAGAGGAGATTTTGTATTATCCAAGATTTTTTTGGGATTAGGGTATCATCAGTTGAGAGTATAACTATATGATATACAGAGGACTATTTTCAGAAGATGGTATGGCCTATATGAGTTATTCATAATGCCGTTCGGGCTGAAGAACACACCAGTAGTGATTAGGACCTTAATGAACCAAAATTTTACCCATAATTAAATTAAATTTTGGTAATATTTGTAGATGACATCTTGGTATACTCCAAGAATCATGAATATCATTCCCAACATCCTGAAAACATATTGAGTACATAGAGAGACAATCGTCTATACACCTATCTATCTAAGTGTCATTTATGGATTAACAAGGAACACTTCTCAATTCACATCATCTCAGAGGAAGGTATGTCAATAGGCATAAAGAAGGTTTATAAAGTTGTATATTTGAAGAATCCTAATAACATTTTTATATAAATAGTTTTTTTGGGTTGGAAGGTTAGTATCATAGGTTCATCTTTGAATTTTCCTATAGGGAATCCCCACTTTCGGGCTTGACTAAGAAGGTAGTATAATTTTAATAATGGGGATCATGTGATAATGCCTTCTAGGATTTGAAGAAGCACTAAAAAAGAGCACCAATATTGATACTACCTAATACATGGGAGGAGTATATGGTTTTTTGTGACCGTATGGGATAAGCCATGAAGGATTGTTGATACAAGGAGATCATTTTTTAGAATATGGGTATTAAAAGTTGAGGCCACATAAACAGAATTACACTACACACGACCTCAAGTTAGATATAGTGGTTTATTATTTGAAGTGTTGGAGGAAAAATATGTTGGGAGAAAATATTATTATGATTACTTATTACAATAGCTAAAAGTATATCTCTTCATAGTGAGATTTTAATATTTAATAGAATAGGTGCATTGAGTATATGAAATCATTTGACCTTGAGATAACATATATAAACATGAAGGGAAACAATTTTACTAATAATTTAAGAAGGAAAAAATAAGACTTAGGCAGTTCAAGAGTCTAGATTAGAGTAGAACATGATGAATTTGATGGCTGAGATGTGTGTTTGGGTTTAGGAGTTTACGGAACAGCTATCTCTCGTATTAGTTTCAATGGAGTATACAATTTTGAGTAAGATCATGGAATTGAAGTTTCATGATACAAAATGTTTTTCCTTAGGGTTTTTTCTAGATTGGGTCACCATAGGATATGGAGATCGGGAAAGTTGGGACCCAGGTTTGTTGGACTACTAGAGGTTGTAGAGAGAATCAGGCCGATGACATATCGATTGGATCTTCAAAAGAGGTAGAGTGCTATGCATGATGTTTTTCATGTGTCATAACAACGATGGTATCACTTAAAACCATTCCATGTGATATATATGGATGTTGCTGAGATTGAGACTGATGCATCCTTTAAGGAGCATCCTTTGAGGAGCATCCAATTCATTTTTTGGATCGCAGTGGCAATGTGTTTTAGGGAAAGAACGTGATGATATTTCGAGTATTGTAGAAGCATTGAAATGTTCAAGGGAAATAATGGTTGTGAGAAGTGGATATAATGGATTAGTAGCCTAACCTTTTCACCTTAGAATCTTAGGGAATCTTGGGAGTACATTTTGAGGTCGAGCTGATATAATGTGTGGGGATTATAAGATCCTGACCTTTTATGAAGGTGTCTTGGAAATTTTTTATAAGTACTATTTTTCTTTTTTTTGAGTATTTTGTTTTTGGTTTTTAACAAGGGGAGTGTTTGGGTGATATTGGATAAATTTAGAATTAATAGGGGAAGTTCTTGGTTGATACATGATTTTCCGATAATGTGCACCCAACCTAGAAAATTATGCAAACCTATATAAAGGGGTTGCATACGGATGGTTCATGGTTTTGAAAATCATATTCCCTATTAGGAGTAACTGTGTTCCCCTATAAGAGATGCATCGTTAAAGAGATTTTGTTTCAAATATTTCACCCCTTCCTAGGAAACTTTTACTGAGGAATTTAGTCCAATGAAAATTAGATTCAAAATTCTTGAACCCCTCTTCCTTTAGCCTAACTCAATCCAAATCAAACCTAAATGTTTTATATCATTTTTGGTGGCTTCTAGATGGATTATAACGCCTTACGACCTCTGTTCTTGATGAATCAAAGACAATATTAAATATATGTACCGTTCTTAAAAATATATTCACATCATGTGTCTTTTCATCTCTATTATGTCTCTCTTCCTAGATAAAAATGGGATGTTTTTCCTCCATTTTTGGTGGTTTTATATATAGGTTTTATGGATCTTGATTATTTTGATCTTGTATCTAGGTTTACATTTTAGATCTCATTCTTCATCATGACCTTGGTTGTTCAACATCAATTGGGGATTTACATGGTTGAGTGTTCATCATCAATTTTGAGGTAGGTGATCCAAATTGAAAATATCATAGTTTTTATTTAATTATGTGTATAAAATTGTTGAATTTTCAATTTACATGATTGGGGAATTTCATTGATGATTTTATTGATTTAATTTAATTTCAATGTGATAAAGATTTGGGTTGAATTGGGTTAATTGAAATTGGTTGAATTGGATTAATTAATTTGATAATTAATTAATGGAATATTGTGATTATGGAATTAAAGAGATATTGGTATTGTGAAATTGGTCAGTTAATGTGATCATTAATTAATTAACAATGAGGATTATGAAATGGTTGTATTAACATAATGGGTTAATAAGTTAAATGATTAAATTTTAATAAATGGTTTGACAATGAATTAGTTTTGTTAATCCACATGATTAGTGTTATTAATTATGATTGAATTGATAAATGAATTGGTACCCCTGATGAAGTTTTTAGAAATGAAGGTTAATTATTATTTACCTCTATGTCTATGGAATTGTTTTATGTGTGATTTTGTGAAACGTGTGATATTGTGATTCCTGTGATTTCTTGATATACATGTGTAGGACATGGACTAATTCTTTAAAATTCCATATGTAATTGACTGGTATATGTTTGTGAGACATGGATTGATGATTCAAATTACCATATTCATAAATTAGTATTGGTAAATAGACTGATGCTTCAAATACCCAAGCGGTACTAGATATGGCATTATAGGCTAAAAATGATTGCATTGGACCATCATTCCAGTTGGACAAAATATTTAATTGAAATGAAATGGTTAATGGAAGCCCGTGTGTTATAATGATTTGTGAATTGTTTATGTGATATGTTTCTGACTCCATCATGGTCCAATGATGGTATTGAATAAGGGAATCTGATGTGATTCTGGTCCTGTATGGGAGTTTTCAGCGACTTTTTTTGTTTTTGGTTTTGCATATTGATAATTGAAACATATTTCGCATGAAATATCTACTATGTCGTTTCAGATATTTTATTTTTGGTTTTGGCCATCTTTTGATACAAGTTTGGTTTTGTTATTGTTTTTTATCATTTGTTGATTTTTATTTATCTATATTTTTGTGCTACATTTACAAAGAGGATATAGTCTTTCCATAATGATACATCAATCCCCCATTTCTGTTTAGTGGCCTCTGGGTAATGGGTAGGAATTCTTATAGTTATGTGACTAACCAAATTGGGTAATTGATGTGTCAAACATAGTTCAAGACACTACAAATATGTTATAAAAGTCATAAATAATAATATATAAGGGCTGTTTAAATCTCATTGTTTCATGTTGTATAGGTTATAAAATATAGTGTTCCTAAAAAATCTAAGAGTAATGACATCAAGATGAATTAGAGGTAAATTATTATCATGGTAGTTAATATAATTAAAAATGATTTCAAATTTTAGTTTTAGGATCATCCTATTGGAAAAAATATCCAATGACTGAATTTGAATAATATTGAGGTTTTTGGTTGTTTGAATTTGAAATTCAAAATAAATTTCAAAAAATAAGAATTGGAGGTCTTCTATGAATATTTTACTTTTATACAGTTGACTAGAGGATAAAATAGTGGGATAATAATTGTGATACAATAAAGAAACATAACTATTAACTCCATTGATCATTGAATTACAGATCTAATACCCACCTCAGAATTCAAGAAATGTTTGTTTCTTGAAGGTAAAGAGATCTACTATTATTATCCCAAAAATATGAAAAATGATAGAGTCTATAATTTAATTTTCCTTTAATTAATATATTAAAAATAGAATTTTTGTATCAATAATTTAAATAAAAATATGTAGATTAATTTTCATGTTTTTGTGTATATAAAAGAATAATAAGAAATAAATTAGGGGAGAACATATACAACAAGAAAATTTGTATCAAAATCCCTTTTTGTTGTCAAAATGTTTATCCATGTATGGTGTGGGATGTACATACATACAATATATATAGAATCATAGTTATTTGATGTTAAAAGATGAGTCTCAAGGTTTTAACATACTTGTTATAGCTTATAGCGTACTTGTTAAAACTAATTATTTAATGTTCCTTTCTTTATTTATGATGAAATATTGTTTTGGAGCTATGTTATCTATTTAAGATCAAAATTATGTGTCTATCTAGAATATTCTAAATTCGAAAAAGAATTTAAGAAAACATTGAAGAAAATTTCCCTCTTAGACAATGAATAAGGTTTTATATTTTGTGAAAAGAAGGAAGAATCATTTTCCCAATAAGGTGAATAGATGGTGGTATAATCAACAATCAAGTATATGGAAGTAATTTCTACCTCAATGAGATTAATGGATTCAAGTTATCCTATGGTATGTAATGATTCAAGTCTATCTTGTCCACAATAGTAATAATAAGGTGGTTGTGATCATATTTCAATAGATTTATCTATTTATGAATTAAACGATTTGATGCATGACTTACTAAATAAATTAATTTCTATAATTTGTTTTTTGATAGCTAATAAGAATAAATAATCCTTTTTGAAGACGAGTAAAATAACTTAGAGGAATATTTAATAGAAATACTACTTACTTTCATTAATATATATATAAACATGTTACTATAATGGATGTTGAGTATGTAGTGACATTGGAGATATGCTCAAAGTTTTATGAATAGTGCCTAAATATAATCCAAGAGATGGATGAGTCCCCTAAAGTGTTTGAGAAGAAGACACAAGCATTGTATGTAATTTGAAAAAAATACATTGCTATCAATAATAAACAATCAGATATTAAATCCAAGAAGTCAAAGGTTAACAAAACATTTTTAAAATCGAAGATAAAAATTCTTGATGAAGTTTTTGGGATGATGATGAAGTATGTGATGACAGAATGTTATTTACAGAATATCATAAGAATTTCCTCAACATTATATGTCTATAATTGGAAATAAAATTGGCAAATTTGGAAATAACACATAATGAGTATTTCAAAATAGTGAAGTGTAGAGATGATGTAATATAAATTTATAAGGAGTATTCTAATATTAAAATACCACTATTATGTTATAAGAAGAGCATAACATCATTTTACGATATTTCCCTAGAATCTATGGAGAAATATTTATCATGAAAATATCAATGTAATGGTTATTCAAAATAATTTTCTAAAAAAGGAAAGTTTAAAAAAAATATTTACAAATATGGATGGGTAGATATTGATAATATCTTTCCACCACAGGTATTATGGATATAATAATATGTTTTAGTACTGGCATCCCTTGTGAAGCGAAAATGGTTTTTAAAAAATTTCGAAAACATCATGCAACAGAATTAGAAAAATTAAAACAACATGTACTGAAGAAGTGAAGAAAAAATATTTTTGGAAATAGATGGGCTGAAATAGTTTTGGAAAATTTACATTTTATTAAGGGAATAATTTTAAGACCCTAGTATTTTAGAAGAAGAGATTTATGTTTGATAGTGTATTCAACACACAACGGCGAGCATAAACGAATCTTGAAATATATAATAGCTATAACCTAGCCATTAAATATGTATGCATTAATAATGTCAAAATATTTATTATATATATATATATGTGTAAATTTCCATCTCAATATAAATTATTGTTGAATTCTTTGTATGTTATAATAAATTGTTTAGTTAAGCAATTTTATTCTTCCAAAATATGCTTTATTTAAAAATGATTCTAATTTAATTTTGTGAGAAAATTTAAAAATTAAAATTTGGATCTTTTAGAAAATATATTTCATAAAATTAATGTAATATTTGGAATCAACATATAAAAATTTACATAGGGTGAAAGTTTGGAATTTTTCAGAAGATATTGATTTTTTATTGAACAATGAAAAATAAGTATTTTTGTAAAACTATCATTTATTATCAATAAATTTAAGAATTTAAAAGTACCATTATTATTTAAATATGAATTAAAGTAAAATAAGTTTTATTTATTTATATATAATCCAATTAATTACATTTTAATTATATTTATATTGGATTTTAGTATAAGTTTAATTTAGTGCTTAAAATGGCGAGTTTTCTAAAAAACTATTTTAAAGTGACTAAATTTTTTATGTTTATTTAATTAAAAAAATATAATGAGAAATATATTAAATTAAATTTATATATTATATATAATTAAATATTGATTAGGATTCTTACAATTATTATTATTTGTCATTGAGTTAATAAAAAATGATCATTTTCTAGACAAATACACTTCTTGAAAACCCGCTTTTTCATCTCATCTGTATGTTTAGTTTTAAATTTATTTTTTCCAATTTTGTGATTATAATATCATAAAATTGATTAAATATTTAGAATAAGTATAATTTCTGTTATCAAATAATTTCACCTTAATTTTTTATCATCATGAATAGTGAAAGTATTAAAAATTAATTATCGTGTTTGAGGTGAAAATGGGTTTACCGGGGGTTGTACTAAAATGATATGGCTTAAAATGACCTCAAAACATTTCTAAAATATATTTTATAGAAATATTTAAAACTTATAATCTAATATATCTATGATTATCCATTTTTGATCCTTTTGGGATTTTAAAAATGTCAGTACACCATTTTGTTTTAAAAATTGCAATTAAGTTTGTCACCTCACTTATAAAAGGCTACCCACTTATCTTTTATTAACATCAAGAAATATATTTATATTGGACAAAAAGTCACAAATTAATTCTTAATTTACCTCCTAATGACCTATATACCTTTCTTTGATCATAAATCCATCCTAATAATCCTTTTGGTTAAAACGTAAGGAGGTTATTTGAAGAAGTGTTATTATGATTAACAATGTGTTTTTATATCATTTCTTGTCACACCTCCATGAAAAATTACTAAAATATTATGATATATTAATACCATTAAATATAATATATTAATATGTGATTTTTTTAATGTAATAAACCAAAAAAATCTCATCTCCCATTAAATTGGATATGAAATCATTATTCGTGTATAGGACATACTACCACCTCATAGACCGATATCATTTTTTTTAATCATCAACTCTCACAGCTTGTTACAGTAATAGATTTAATTTATATATATATATGATATTTATAACATATCAATACTTATTTAGTTATGATATAACATATAAATTCTGACTTTACATTCTGTGAGGGATATGAAAACGTCGCTCGTGTGTACATTGGATTACCGCCTCACGAAGCAACGTGATCCGTTTTTCTATAACACTTTACATGGAAGGTAATAAGAACAATTATAATTATTATATGTGATATAAATTATATAATTATGATATTAATGACATATTTATTATTCTGGAAATATAATATATAATTTTTTTCTTACAATGAATAATTATAACATCATTTGTGTGTACATGTAGACTACCTTCTTTTCGAAGTGACGTGACTATTATTTTCATCACTAAATCCCAAGTATGATACATATAATTAAATTTAAATAAGTAATATGTTATATAAAATATTATTTTCATTATGGAAAGAGAAAATATTTTATACATTTTTTCCATAATGATCATTGAAAGATGGAAACGGTACTCATGCGTAAATACGACCTTCCATCTCCATGATCATGACATAGTTCATTTTAATAACCATAATTTATTATTGGTTTAAATTAAAAAATATAATTTATGCATAAATATTATAATTTTTTCATGATTATTATTATGTATATGTTGAAACAATGACCTCTTTTTCCATGATCATCACATCAAATCCTTTTTGAAACAATGAACCAAACATCCTCAAAACACACAATGAGGACTTAACTGATTAAGTATTTAAATAGACCACTAAAAAATATGATATATGTATAAGGAATTAAACCTAGAAAGGTCTCTTAATAAATAACATAATTTATATAACATCATTATACAAGAGATAAAGGGAACGCTTGGAAAGTCTATAGTTGAGGTAAGGGTTTTCTCCTCACAATTTTATTTTTGTGAGGCACATTCTATATTAACCACTTATTCTTGTTATTTAGTGTAAATAATTGACATGAATTAATTTTAAAATTATTTTAAATAAAATTATTATTAATTAAAAAAAATCCATAGGTCTTTATCTCTTTCATAGGGTTTTGACCTATAGATTACCACAACCGTAAGTGATTTCGTCTCAATTTACTTTCGTTAAGGAATATTTTATTGTTATGAACCTAATTTATTTTATATTAAGTATATAATTCAACATTTATATTTACCTCCATTATAAATGATACATCATGTTATTTTGAATTTCAATTTGAATTAAATTATCCAAGGGGATTTGAATTGAAAGTTACTAAGTTATAAGAAGGTTCATAACTTAATTTCTTTTCCTTGTGTTATATTACTTTTTCATTGTATTTGATATTATAAGATTATACGTGTAATTAATATTGATTGTATTATTTTTTACACCTACTTGTTTTATATGGGATTTTATTTTATACACATAATCAATTCATTAATTAGTTCTTACTTCAATGTATGGATTGTTATAAGTGTTCCTCATATCAAATTGTCTTTTTTGGGTCATATGTTAAGTTATACACCTATATTAATTTATGAGGTATATATTTTAAAACTTTTTTGAGGTTATATCCTGAGACATATTGTTTTATATATATTTCAATTATAATTCTATGTTTTTCTTTCATGAGGATTACAAACCAATAGTTACCAAAGTTGAAAAGGATTTATGTTACAATCTATTTTATTTTAGAATTAATTATGTTCATGGTTATTTTGGAGGAAAAAATGTGATATTTTTTTTAAAACACATCTACATTATTATTATTTGGAAATAAATGTGTTTTAATTGCATATTTCTCATTTTCATACCATATTTATTAAATTAACATCAAGACATATTTCTATAAGTGATACTGATCTTGTATTTTCTTTTATGTCAGCTATTTTTCTCTTTCATATCCATATTTTTAAAAATATTTAAAAATGTTATTTATAAAAAAAAAATGATTTCATAAAACTATTTTCCATGATCCTTAACCTTATTTTAAATGATTTAAAATAAATTTCTTATAGTTTTCTGAATGGGTCACTTTTGACTTGCTTTAAAAAATATTTTAAAAGAATGTTTATTTTTAACATACACATCTTGAAATTATTTTTTCACCATCATGATCATTATTTTTCATAAATCTTCATTTTTATGTTTTAAATGTTATTTTTAAATAAAATTATTTTCACAATGTTTTGGGAATTTCTTTCTTTTGAAAGGGATTTTCAAAAAGAAAATTTTGTTTTTCTCAAGATGGTTTTAAAGATATTTTAATGATATTTTCATTCATCAATGACCAAAACCATTTATCTTACTTATAATCCACTAGTATATGTGGTGTTGATTCCATACTTATTCTTTCCTTGTAAAGATTATAAAATTTTTACAGAACCTATTTCTTTTCCATTGTTTAATAATTTTGTAAAGTTATTATCATGAAATCCATTTATTTTCTATAGTTTAATCATGTATCAAAGATATTGTCAAAAAACTCATTTATTTTACATGGTTTAATAATGACTCAATGATATTATTATGAAATCAATTAATTGTTCCTGGTTTAATTTTTTTATGACATGAATGATGCATATTTTTCATAAGTTTGATGATGAGATACATATTTTATATACTTATTTTTTGTTATGGTTATTGAAAATTATTTTTAATGTTTTTATCCCCATTATTTCTCACAGGTGAGCCTGATATATCATAGATTATGGGTTTTTATAGGTAGTGCTAGGTGAGCCTGATATATCGTATACCATGGGTGTACCCCGATAACACTCTAATTATTGGGTATTATTCCTTGTCCTTTAATGAAATAAATACGAAACAACCTAATAGTTTCACCTATAGATTTCACTAGGATCCTGTTTTTTATAACATGGGATTAAAATAGATTATGATGATAATGTTGAAAATATAGTAACCTAATTTCATTATGATTTATATTGATTTTTAATGATTCCTTTGGTTATGATTAACATCACATGGATCATGATTATTAATTTTTATAAATTTTGACTCTATTAAATCTTTAATCCATGTTTCATGATTGATGGTTGAAGTATTTATGGGTTTGATTTATCTTATTTTATGATCTTGAACTCCGATTATGTCATCAAACAATTATTGTAATATTTTTCTGAAGGGTTAAATTCTGTTATCAATGCTTATTTGTTTCCTTATTGTTATTTTTATATCACCCTTTTTATGTTTTCTTTCTTCCCAATGTTCTCAAGAATGATTTTTAATGAATTATGTATAGAAGTTTTTAATATGGAAGATGACGATGACCACATATATAATATAAAAAACAAGGTATAGTTGAAAAAATACTCTCCTGAAGTCATGAGTGTTGATTATGTTAGAGTTTATCCTAATCTATAAAAATATAAATTGAAAGGTTCCTTGGATATGTAATTGATACAATATTTCATTTTTATTTTTTTTATGTTTTGTAAAGATAAAAATGGGTTACCTTCATCATGATCAAATCTCAAAGTTTATAGTTTATAATTTCGACACCGGATCTGGGTGTGTGGGATCAAGGTTGTTATAGTTGGTGTCATATCAAGGTTTGGATAACTTTGGAAATTATAATGCTTTCATAAGGGTTAATCTTATGATTTATGGATTACATAATAGGTTAATAAGATTAATTTTGTTCATAAGGTTAAATAATTAGATGCCCATTTATAGTTTTTAAGTAATGAGATATTAAAGTAATTAATGAAACCTTAAGAGACATTTTATTAGGCTGAGGTATACGTAAAGCTTCGATTTACTATGAATTATTCTTTTAAATATTTTGTCATAAGTTTTAAGGAATTGATAAACATTTTATATTATATTATATTGGATATTAAAGGTAATTTTTAAAAAACATTTTGTATCATATAGATTACCATGTGATAGAAAATGTGATTTGGTGACTAAGTGATTATTGTTATTTTAGAAGAATATTGACATAATTGTGGGCATGTAAGATGAAAGGCATGATATAATATTTGAGGATAAATAAATATTTAATATTGACCTAGTTAAGTTTAATTTGGATATAAGGTTATTTATATATGGAATTATTTAGTTCTAACATTGGGTATTGTTGTTAGTTTTTATAAATTAATGTATTATTTCATAATATAATGTTTTTTTTTAATTTTGTAAATCATTGTATCATGTGATAACCATTTTGTATTTGGTGAATTTATAAATATTTTTGAATTCTTTTAATTACACTTTTAAGGTTATATAAACCTATATGATTTGATTTTAGTGCTTTAGGCATAAAACAATCATATGGAATGCCCATTGTATGGAAAAAAATATAGGATTGTGGTGGAAATTGATTAAAGGAAGAAATTAAAATTATTAAGTAAATATATTTAATTATGTTTTAAATATGAAAGATAAAGGAATTAATAAAATTTAGGAAAAGGATCTTGAAACTAAATATTGTCTTGTTACCATCATTTCTAATGAAATCAATGACATTTTTCTAACCTATTTGGTTGATTTTTTAATGGTTGTTAACTTTCTCTTGATCTTACAATTTATTTAGATCTATGATGTATATCAATGTTCATAATTATTTGGGTTTCAAATTTTTCTTCCATGTCTATATATTCACTTCCTAACTATGTTCTATTACTTGGTAACACAATTATACATTATTCTATAAGACCATTATACTTCCCTTTCACTATTATCAAGAAGATATTTTGTTAACCCATTTTACGATGTCAATTTACATCAAAGGTATTTTTAAATTTCAAAAGATTTAATGCTAAGATAATTTTCAAATTTTGAGGACCCAATTTATTAATGGTTAAGGGAGGATGTAATACCCCTATATCTTAAAATAAAAGTATTATGTTTGATAATGTATTCAACCCGTAAGAACGAGAATAAATGACCTAAGAAATATATAACCACTATAACATTTCCATCAAATTGGTGGGCATGAATTATATTATATAATTTATGATATATATATATATATATATTCTTATCAATATAATTTATGGATATTTTTGTGTGTGTAAATAATCATTAATTGTTTTATTAAAATACTTTATTCTTCAAAAATATATTTTCTTCAAAAATTATTTTTACTGATTTCTATGAGAAAATATTATAATATTTTTTGTAAATTGTAGAAAATTTATTTAATAAAATTAAATTTATTTTTTAAATCATCTTATGAATATTAATATAGGGTGAATGTTTTGTATTTTTTGAAAAATATTGATTTTTCAACGAATAGTGAAAAATACTGATTTTTTTAAAACTATCATTTAATTTCAATAAAGTAAAAGTTTAAATATACCATAATTTCTTTAATATGATAAAAATTGAAATAAGTATTATTTAATTATATTTAATCCTATTTATTTTACATTATTCAACTTTATATTGTATTTTAGTATAACTTTATTATTGGGTTTAAAAAGAGGGTTGTTTTGAAAACTGTTTTAATGTGCATAATGTTTCACATTTAAATTAATTATTAAAAATACTAATGAGGAATTATTTAAATTAAATAAATTTATTATACATCAATATATATTAATTTTTATCCATACACCAATTATTATTTTTCTTAGAGTTAATATAGAATCATGTTTTTCTTGAAAAATAAACTTCTTTAAAACTTGCTTTTCACCACATCTTCAGGATTAATTTGAAAGTAAATATCCCCATTTATGTGATTTGAATATGGTGAAATGGATTACCTATTTTTAATTGTTATAATTTATATTATTTAATAATTTAAAATTATTTTTTGACCATAATAAATAGTGAAAATAGGAAAAATTAACTAACACGGTTAAGGTGAAAACATGTTTACTATTGGACTAAACTAGAACGATAAGAGTTAAAATGACCTAAAAACTTGTTAAAAATATTTTTAATACCCATATGTAGACCTTATAGTGTATTAATATCAATAATGGTCCATTTTTTGTCATTTATTCTTATGAAAAACTTAGGTTCACTTTTTTTTCAAAATGTACAAGTGTGCCCCTCAACTCACTTATGAAGGGGCACCCTATCTCCTCACCTCTTCACACTGCCATATCCCATTATATCAGCCAAAACCACCAATATTTCTTTCCTAAATTTCTTCCCCATAACCTAGAGCTATTTTTTATCAAAAATTTATCATAATATGGATTTTTTTACAAACCAATTGAGGTTATCTAAAAAGCGGTATCATGCATAAACGAGAATATTTATTTTTTTCTTCTGTAACATCCATAGATTATTCATCAATTATTATGATATAATAAAAACAGTATATCATATACAATGAGATATAATTATGTTAATGTAATAACCAAATACTATCTCATCTTCCATTAAATGGGATATGAAATCATTATTGATGTGTATGGAGGACCACCGCCCCATGAACCTATGTCATTAGTTTTCTATCATCACCTCTCACAGAATGTTATAATGATAGATTTTATGTATATATATATATATATAATTTTATAGTATATTTTTTTAGTTATTGTATAATATATAACTTCTTAATTTCTATTTTGTGATGGATAGGATAATGTGGATCTTATATACAACGGACTACCGCCTCATAGAGTAATGTGATTCATTTTTTCACTAGAACTTTACATGGAAGGTAACAGAGATATAGTTAAGGAATATATGGGATGTCTATGAAATAATTATGATATTCATGACATATTAATCAATACTAAAGGATAATATATTCTTTTATATATTACATTGAAAAATGATAACTTCATTTGTGCGTACATGTGGACTACCACATCTACAAAGTGGTGTGACTCTTTTTTTATCACTAAATCACATGGATTTTAACACTAAGATATTTTAAAAGAATAAATTTTATTTTATGTCGTATATGACATGAAAAAACAATCTTATAGGATAACTTATCATTCCAATACAATACATTATATATATATAAGTAAATTTTTTCTCTTAGATAACTTGTGATGTGCACAACACTAAGTTTAAGGAAAAAACAATACTATATTAAAATATTATTATCTATAACATGATCTTTTTGAACTACCCTTTAAAATTATGGATATTAATAAGAATAACTAATTTTTTAAAATATATTTTTTACACATGTTAATTAGTAACATATTGGTTATTAAAATATACGGTTTATCGGTTGTTTACATGTCTCATTTTTCAAATACACTATAAATAAATAATTTGATCATGGATCACTATATTATGTAAGGAATATTCATCTATTAAGATGTAGTATTTTTGTATGAGATATTTGCATCTTAATAGTTGGTATTAGATCAAGGTTTAGTTAACCCATGGATACTTTTATGAGAATACATTAATGAGATCCCTATGGATATTCCTAAGGATATTTCAAGGCATACATTTAAGGATAACTATATGGATGATTCAAAGTGTATGAAAATTTAATGGAATGTTTTTAAATGATATATTGATTGGTTCCAAGAAATCACATCCTTGTATAGATACTACAAGTGGATATGGATCTTAGAAAGAAGTACTGATGGGTAATAACTCCAAAAAATGCAACATTGAGCTAGAATCGATCATCACTTAGTGAATGACAATAAAAATTTATTCACATTTGGTTTAACACTATATTGGGATATTGTTTGGAAATTCAAAAAATATTTATGAACCATATTGAGGGATTTAAATAATGACCATGAATGACATAGGTTATTCCTAAGGATTCAAAAATTGAAAAGAAGAACACATGAATTAGACACCCTATTTGTTTTTTTTCATGATTATTTGGAACAAAACTATGAATATTGTTACTGATATTATTATTTTTGGTTTTATTCAATGGTGATTACCATAAATTATTTAATTAACATGGAATATGAAAGGAAATATATTAACGAGAAACCAAATGGGATGATGATTGGAGTGAAGGATTTTATGATTGTTCTTAATCAGTTACCAAGATATTTGATTAACAACTTTCACCTTAACCAACTCTATGACTCACCAAGGAAGTAAAGGATAGAGTTTATTTAGAGTTTAAGTTGTGTAAACCATGGAGGAAAAAGGATCCCGTTTCTTATATGTTGAGAATGCAGGAAGAAGAAATCTGGGAAATGTATCAAAGGAACTAGAAGATGTTTTATGCGTAGAGAAGAAGAGAAAAAAGTAATCAATTTTCGATGAAAAATGAAAAGTTCAGTTATTGAAGTGTATAAGAATAGTGGGTTTCTTAAGGCATCATCAATGTTTGAATGTTATAACTTTGGAAATAATGGGATTTATATAAATCAATGTCACAGGGGGGATGTTCCTGAATAGAATGAAGAAGGTGGTGTGAGTAGTAGTTATACTACTAATGATAAATAGACCATGGAGAAAATATGAAAATAAATAGTTATTTTGGAATAAGATGATTAATCATAGTTAATGGTTTAATAATGAAGTGGAATGGTTGAAGTGTTTTTTATAGGAATTAAAGAAATATGTTACATTAATCGTGAAATATATTAAGATTGTTCTATATAATATTTTCATTATGGATTTACTAGAATATGTTAAGTGATACTAATTACCTATAAAATTTATTTAAGGGAAAGGTGGTATTTTTTGAAGCACACAATATTAAGGGAAGATATCCCTTAATATGTTCCTGATGTTGAGAAAGTGGTGTTTAGTTTTGATAAATAGATTATCGATATGTATAAAGTAAAATGGGTAGTATTGATGACCCCATAACTGATTAATGATTTGTTGAAAATGTGGTATTTGTTATCAATAAAGGTTTTTACAACATTTTTGGATTTCTAGAATAGATTTAATAATCTATGTGTTATTTAAATAATGTGTAAGGTTGCATTTTTTTATTTTAGGATCTATGGATATTAAGGTTATTAACATGATTTAGGACAATATATGACCATGGTATTCATGTATTTTGGATGTGACCATTACTAGCAACTTATTTATATTTGGTGGATTAATGTAATGTTGATTTTGGGAAATTTTTATACCATATTATTAAATTTTATATTTCGATTTTTGTTACACATGGAGGATCAAAAAGATTAACAATTAATGGAATAGATTGAGTTTAACTTCTGATGTTATTGGATAACATATGCCAACAGTTCCATTTTTGATAATATCTAGAGAAATAAGGGATAAATTATCAATATTTTATATATCTTATGACCAAATAGTTCTTCTTTAATGAAAAAATCAATTCCATTAGATAAAGTAAGATATGATGTGTCAATTTATTAAATGAAAATAAAGATATGTGATTGTACTTACGAAATAGAATCGAATTAAGTATTTATTTCTTCTCATGAAATTTTCCCAGCTTTAGGAAAATGATCTCAAAATAAAATTTTTCCTTATTTCCATCATTTATGATGATATTAATGACCCTTTCACACCGATTTCGTTTATGGTTTTGAGGTTTTAGATTTTCACATGATAAGTTAAATTCGAGTGATCAATGATATATGTCACTCTCTGTCATTATTTTGGCATTACACATTTCTTCCATGTTTAAACATTCAGTTCCCACACATCATATCATATTTTTAAACCAAGTATGTGTTATTAATGGTGAAATTTCCACAATTTTTTTTATATTTTCAAGAAGAAATTTTATTAACCGGTTTTATGATGTAATTTTCCTATGAAGAGATTTTTAAATGATCAACCATTTTTTATCGAGCACAAGTTCAATTTTCAAGGATGAATCTAATTTTTTCTGGTAGAATGTAACATCATGATAATTTTGAAAAATATTTTTTCAAATATATTTAATTTTATTTGTATTTTTGGATACATGAAACAATGAGTTCAGTTTATTTTATAGGAAACACTAATTTTATCTTTAATTACAAACAACACATAGTATATCATGCATTACACAAAACATCAAGTTTAAACAAAATGTTGAATACTATTAAAATGTTACTATTTAACATGATAATAATAAATTAGATATCAGAATGGAAGGTAGGAATTGGATTATTTGAAATATAAAAATTTTTGGTTTAAAAATTTTTATATAAGGAATTATTTGGTTAGAAATTAATTATAAATGAAAATAAAACCATTTGAAAACAAATGAAATATCTTTCTGAAAAATTATTTTTACACAGAAAAACATGTTTTAACTCAATAAATTTAAAAATAACGTTTTGTCAAATATTTTAATGAAATTTATATATTTAATATTCAATAAAATTATTAAGATTCATCTTATGTATTTTCTATACTATAGATTAGAATAAAACCAGTTTTATACCTAAAAATTGTTTTTTTTCTTCTAAATAGTAGTTTTTCGGCCTTTTGTGCTTTATTTTAAAAACATTTATAACAATTTTAGAAACTTTATTTTAATAAAATAGAATTAATTGTTGAAATAAACTTGTAATAATTTTATTGGAGTAAATTTTTGATAATTTTCTAAAAAGATAAAAGTTTCAATGAATAATGAAATATATTGGTTTTTATTAAGAATTATCCTTTAGTTTTAATGATTTGAAAAAAAAAAATTAATAGTGTTTAAAAATTATAATTAGTTCCATTATATATCTATTAATCCAATTTATTTCATTAGAATTAGTTTCATATTTAAATTTCATATAAAATTATTTTAATCTATTGACACGTTTCTCTTTGGAAAACTATTTTTCATCATGTGTTCAAGAATTATATTATATTAAATTTTGACACTTCTTTGAATGGAATTTGAAAAAAGATTCAAAATTTTTAATCATAGTAATTTGTATTATCTAATAAGTTCAACTTAAATTTTGACCATAATTAATAGTAAAAACTGTAAAAATTAATTACCGTAGTTAAGTTTAACAAAAGTTTACACATGGGGAAACTAAAACTAGAAGGGGTAAAATAACATATAAATTTATCCAAAACACATTTTATATCCATATATAAACAGTATCACCTATATGGTTTAAGAAATTAAAATTTTAGAGCCTTGCAGAAATGGAAAAAATGTGTGTTGGAATTTTTGTTTTAAAAAATTACATGTGTTCCAGTCACCTCACTTATAGAAGACCACCCACTCTCCACTCCTATTAAAAAATTCAAAATTCTTTGGTTTGATGAATATATTAGAAAATAATTTCTTTACTTTCCTATCCTCATCCCATATGTATTATTTTGTTTATTATTCCCTCCTAAAAAGAATTTAGGGTTAATCCTAAAGTGGTTCTTTGAAGAAGAGGTAATGTTATTAAACATGAAATTATGTAAATGTAATAACCTAAATCCTTGCCATACTACACTAAAGTGGATACAGAATCATCATTTTTTTTGTACGGTGGACTTTCACCTCATGAACAGATGTTATCTATTTTCCATAATGACATATCATGGATGGATATGATGATGGATTTAATTTTTATTTTGATATTTATGATATTATTATTTCATTGAAATTATAATACCACATATACATTATTACTTCCAAACATGTTGGAAAAAATAACATCTATCACATGTTCTAAGGACTACCACCTCATGAACCAATGTGATGTGTATTTCATTTCCATTTTACTTGGTTGATAATATGGGTAAATTATATAAATATATATGATATTGGTAACATATTTTACCTTATATAATTTTGATGTAACATATACCTTATTATATTCCATTATGGGGAATACGATGTCATCGCCCAAGTGTAAGATGTACTACCACCTCACAGAGTGATGTGATTCATTCATCACATACACATTTCATGGATGATAATAAGGATATGGTTCAAATAAAAATATGTGACATATATATGACATAAAAAATATTCTATAATTGTAATATATTATTTAAATTCTTTTCCCTTAGTTTTTATAGAGAATTGATATAACGTTCATGTATACATATTCCCTACCATCTACATGACCAGTGTATTTCATTTTATATCTATATATTTTACAGATTACACTAAATACATTTATACTTAATACATATAATATTTATATATTTTTTAACAATATGGAGATGATAGAACCATGATAAATGTACGAGGGATAAAGATAACAAATCAAAACACACAGGAAAAATGAAGGAGTTACTATCCCAAACATGACTTTGTTAAGGAATTTTTAATAAAAGGATAATAAAATATTCTTAGTAAATCATATATTGTATTATATATATAATTATGGTTCTTTAATATATTTAAATCAATATTATATTTATTATAAAGGAAGTTATGAGTTATACATAAGAAGTCAAGACTTAATGTAATAGATTTCTAGTTTCTCTTTTATTTCGGGGGATATATGCCAATTCACCAATAATTTATTTGTTCTGGTGTATTAACTGTCCCTTTGACATGTTATATCATGAAAATAATTATTTTACTAATATTTAAAGTTTTGTATTATTTTATTATTTATTTGGTATTACGATTAGAATGACTACTAATATAGTTAGGGATTTTTGTCTAAAATTGCCTTCTTTGAGACATATGTTATATTATTCACCTATTTTATTTTATGTTGTGTATATACGTACCCTTTGAAAAGTAATATAATGAATATATTTATTCTTAGGATATTTTATGTTTCATTTAATGTTATGGTTTCATGGGGATTGTGGATCAATGTTACCAAAGTGGTGATGGTTATTTGGTACCATCTTATCATTTATCATGATTGTTTATATTTATTCTTATAACGAAAAATTATTATAAACTATCCCTCAATAAACTAAATTATTTCCCAATTCTCTGTCAATTTCGTTATAATAAACATTTCCCTTAATTTTTTACTCTTTATGTACTCAATATATGAAAATAGTGTTTTTACAAAAAGTCCACTTTATTTATCCCTTCAATCAAAAATATCTTCTCTCCCAAAATAATATATTATAAAAATTTTATAAAAAATGTTATTAAAATAATATAAATTATTTACTGAAGAAATTTTTAAACTTGTTTCACCTTTTACCAATTTATTTTAAAGGAATTTTCCTGTCATTTTCCAAAAATAAGTCTGTTTAGATTTTAATGCAAACGTGAAAGGAATATTTGTATTAATGTATACAAATCGAGTGATATTTTACACTGTCTTAGAAAACTTAATAATTTTAAATATTCATTTAAAAGATTATAATTTTATTTTAAAATAAAATTATTTCCAAAATGTGTTATGATTTTTTAGTTTTAAAAATATATTTTCAAAGAATGGTTTTTTTCCTCAAAAAATATTTTAAATGATATTTAAACATTAATTTATATGTTTCAAATGTTATTTTAAATGAAAAGGTTTTTGAAAAGGTTTTATGTTTTAATTTTTTTTTTCAATATATAAAGACTATTTTACTCAAAAAATTTATAGGTGATATTTTATAATCATCTTCCATATAAGATGACAAGCATTCAAATTACTTATGTATTACTTGGGATATGATATAATGATACAACTCTCATGATTTTTTTGGATGGTTTTAGTTTATGATGAAGAGGTTTTTATGAAACACATTTCTTTTCCATGGGTTATTCAATGATAATTTTTTTTGAAACCTATATATTTTCATTGGTTTTCATTAGGTGATATTGGTTACATTATAAATATAGATGTATGAGACTTATATCTACCTCTAATGGATTGGGTAAATATTGGAATCTTATGAGATAAACATGACTGGAATGGGTAGTGAACATAGATCAGTAAGGGAATTTTCCACTCTGATTATCTTGGGAGTGAACCATGACTACTATGATGGTTTGGGGAGTGAAATCATTTCCCTGTGAAATTTTATTCAATGGTAATTGACTAATAATTAAATTATTTTCTATGATTATGTGTATTCCAAAAAAACCCAAGCTTTATTCTAATGTTATGTTCTCATGGTTCATTTTATTTAATTATAAACCATTGGTATAAGGTCATTTTATGGTTCCTATATAAACATTTTTCCCAAAACCATTGGTATAGGTAAACTTTCCAGTAGTGAAAAAAAAGTATATGTCATCAACCAAACTGACTACTCCAGCTTCATTCCAATCCTTTAGATATTTTTGGATCATTAGAATATTCCATAAAAACATCATTGATTGAGTTCATGATCCATTGTGTCTTCTATGAATCTAGATAATCAAAAACTGATTATAACTAAAATAACCCTACCCACACATCTTATATCATGACTTTAGGAGAAAACATTGGTCATATTTCTTCAAAACATCGAGCAACATGGTCATGTTCCTTATTCTTTTATACATTCTTTCAGTATACTACACCTTTCCACCACGACTTCTTCTACATTGAGAGTGCACTCTTCTATTATCTTTTTTGTGTTATAGGCCCACCTATTGACTACATATTTCACTTAACACCACTATAGGTGTAATGGATTTCATTTTTCACATAGGTGCAATGGAAGACCCCCATGGGGAACATTAAATTCATTTTATCCTTGGTTTCTTTACATAAGCACACTGGGATATGACCACAAGGACCACCCAGACCTTTTTTTTCATTGGCCGTTTTATACACACTCTCTAGGAGACAACCATGGGGACCACCATGAACAAGGTAACATTCTTGCTGCCATTTTTGGGATGAAATTATTAATATTTTCTATATATGTAGAGTTGAAGACATGGTTTGAACCTCATTTGACAGGCCATCTTCATACCTTATAAAAATCATGAGTCACAATAAACCGATTGTCACAACCCATCCTCGGGGCCTGTGCTGTGACTACCCTAATCCTGCCTTCTATAGGCCAGGGGCTAGCGACTAGCACTAAAGGCATAAATCATGATAAAAGGGAAGGCATTTCCTTTATAAAAGTAAAGAAAAAAATAGATTATGCAACAGAAGGAAGTACTAAGTAATAATGAATAAAAAAGTAAGTGCTGAAAGGAAAGGGGCTGGAAATACAAGCCCAATAGTAAATACAGTACAACTGAAAAGCTAGTACAACTACAGTAATGTAAAACAGAAACCACTGAGTCGTCCTCTAGGAATCCCACATGAAGGATGGGTACAGATGGCCTCCTCAGCACCTCGGGTCCGGCCATCCACTCTATGTATGTCTCGCCATGTGGTCCACCTCTGGGTACCGTCCAGCTCCACAAGCCTCCACCTCGATCAATGATGTCTGTCATCTGCATCCAACACAACGTAGTGCAGTCATTGCCCGTGTAGGGGTGAGTATACGATACTCAGTTGGGACCCTGAGACCCGTGAAGGTCTCCCAAAAACCACGAAGGACAAACCAAAAAGTAATGATACAATAACGAAGTATTAACCAAATCTACTTAGGTATATGCTCATACATATACCTAAGTAAACAATCTCGTTTCGACTCCAACTCTCGATCCCAAGAACAAACCATTACACACAGGAAGTAAAGTCAATCACAACAATGATAATGATTGAAAGTCAAGAATCGGCTCACAAAGGTATACATCTTTCATATAACTATAGAGATGATTAGATGTAGTCACTGATTTATCTAAGCTGTCGAACCCACAGAGGATTCCAGTACAGTTGTCATCATTGCCGAACCCACGGAGGATTCTAGTAAAGTTGTCGTCACTGCCGAACCCACTGAGGATTCCAGTACAGTTGTCGTTACTATCGAACCGATGGAGGATTCTAGTATAGTTGTCGTCACTATCGAACCCACAGAGGATTCAAGTTTAGTTGTCGTCGCTACCGAACCCACAGAGGATTCCAGTACAGTTTTCATCGCAGTCGCACCCAGCTGTGTGCGGGAACCCTAGAGCTGGCTGCGACTGCGATGCCAATTGTACTGAAATCCTTCATGGGTTCGAAAGCGACGACAACTGTACTAGAATACTCTGTGTGTTCAGCAGTGACGACAACTGTATGAGAATACTCCATGGGTTCGACAGTGACGACAACTGTACTGGAATCCTCTGTGGGTTCGGCAGTGATGACAACTGTACTGGAATCCTATGTGGGTTTAACACTAATGACAACTATAATGGAATCCTCCATGGGTTCGACAACTTAGATGAATCAGTGACTACATCTGATCATCCCTATCGTTATACGGATGATGTATACATGTGTGAGATGAGTCTTGAATTTCAATCCTTATCATCTATGTGATTGACATTACTTCTTGTGTGGACTGAGTTGTGCTTGGGATCGAGAGTTGGAGCCGAACTGAGATTTTTAACTTAGGTATATGTATGGGAATATACCTAAGTATAGTTTTTTGATTCTTCTTGATTGTATCTTTACTTTCGTGGTTTATCCTTCGTGGATTCTGGGAGACCATCAGGGGTCTCGGGGTCCCTACTGAGTATCGTATACTCACCCCTGCACGGGCTATGCTCGCACTACATTGTGTTGGATGAAGACAAAAAATAGCACTGATCGAGGTGGAGGCTTATGGATTTGGACAGTACTCGGAGGAGGACCACCTAGAAAGACGTACTCAAGGAGGACAACCAGACCCGATATGCTGAGGAGGCCATCTGTACCCACCATTCAGGTGGGATTCCCGGAGGATGACTCAGTGGTTGGTTTTTTACATTAATGCAGTTGTAATAGATTTTCAATTGTTCTGTTCCTACTGTTGGGCTTGTATTTCCGACCCCTTTCCTTTCAGCACTTACTTTTGTATTCAGTATTACATAGTGCTTCCTTATGTTGCGTACTCTATTGAATTTCTTTACTTTTATAAAGTCAATTCCTTCCCTTTTATCGGTATTTACGCCTTTGTGCTAGTTTCCATCCCCTGGCCTATGGAAGACGAGCGTGGGGTAGTCACGACATGGGCCCTGAGGGCGGGTCTTGACAAATTGGAATCAGAGGAGTAAGTTTTACCATAGAACTCAAGACTCTGATCATTTCATTCTATGAAGCAATAGTTTTAAGAGTATTGAGTTTGGTTTTCAGACCAGGGAGTACAGTGTTGGGGCAAGGGTTGACGTATCTATATGCTAGGACCTTGACCTATGATTTCTGACTCAGTACATGAAAACACTGATTGCATGTGTGTTTCAAAAGTTTTTTTTGTGATTACTTTGTGTCAGCTCACCAGGTATATTGTTTGACCATGGAACACCTATTTCTCTTCAGGATGGCCCCAAGAAGGCAGCCAACTAGGGTTCTGAGTCACGTGCGAGATGGTATCCCACTGAGCAACGAGGCCTCGGTGAAAGGCCCCATCACAGCGGAGGCACCAGCAGTACCACTCCCCACTGAGCCACCGATTCTACCTGCCCCAGCAGTAGAGAGTTCACGCCGCCTGAGTGCATTTCATGAGTTTTAGTGACAGAGGCTGCCCAGGTTCCGTGGAGAGACGGACCCACAGGTAGCCGAGGATTGGATGGAGGCTATCTTCAGGGTTTTCAGATTAGTAGGGACACCAGCTGATCTTATGGTGATTCTTGCTGCGATTCACCTGCATGCAGTAGCAGGTAGATGGTGGATTTTGATGATCTAGGTGCACGACGAGGAATCACTACTTTGGACAGACTTCGAGAGTCTCTTCTGCTCGGAGTTTGTTCCTGCCACCATTTATGCAGTGCAGATCCCAGAGTTTCTTCATCTGCGGCAGGGCAGCATGGCAGCAGCTCAGTACTCAGGGTGGTTTACTGACCTCTCACGCTACTCCACAGATATGGAATGGGACCCGTTCTTCAGGGCCCGGACCGTCGAGCAGATACTCAGGAATGTGATCAGAGCTTCAACGATTCCCCTCTACATCCCGACACAGGTGGGGGTACTGGAGCGAGCTCTTCTAGTGGAGAGTTTTCTCGCTGAGCAGACACCAGCGGCGAGACCCTCTACAAGGTGACACGTAGCATAGTCTTCTACGAATGGCAGTTGACAAATGTCATCGAGGTCCAAATGGACCAGGCCATCAGGTGGGCGACCTCAGGATACTGGTTCGGTTGTGTGGGGAAACTAGAACAGATCCAGCTATACGAGGAGCATCCAGTGCTATGCATGCAGCGGGCATGGTCACATGGCTCGAGACTGTCCGACCTATCATGCAGATGAGAAGCAGACTGTAGAGGGACCTCCCAGGAAAAGGCAGAGGTTCGACCGTGGTGGTCTGTAGGGAGCGGGTGGATGAGGCAGAGGAGCTGGCCAAGCAGTGGGTGGTGGATGACGTATCGAGGCTCTACCACCACCACCACGAGGAGGTGCACCCGAAACACAGGGATCGGGCGAACAGAGGTGGTCTCTGCTTCAGGCATTCGAGGCCTACGACCACGACGCACCTGAGATTATTTGAGGTACTATATGTGTATACTCCACCCTTTTTGTTGTACTTATATACATAAAAGCGAGTCATTATTTTATTGTTTCTGCCCTTTTTCGGAGGTCGGAGATTCCGATGGAGCTGTTGGATCGATCCTTACTGATAGAGACTCCTTTTGGAGCTGACTCGACGATTATGCACTGGTGGCGGCAATGTGAGCTTACTCTAGGAGGTGTGAGCTTCAGATGATATATTCTTGTAGCGGCGTCAAGGCCTTACGATGTTATCTTGAGTATGAACTGGTTATCTACATTTTATGCTCAGATCGACTATATTAGGCACAAGGTGTGGTGTATCCACACGGATGGGAGCAGGTTCACCTTCACTGGTGAGAAGGGAGACTTTGGAGCGCAGGATATACTTTCACAGAGGAGAGGGCATCCGATCACACATCAGTTGGCTAGTCTCATCCTTGGAGCTGTTGAAGTGCGGAGTCTGAGATTTCCTATTGTGGTGGATTAGTATGAAGACGTTTTTCCTGATGAGGTTTCAGGACTACCTCCCCGTAGAGAGGTATACTTCTACATTGACCTATACCCGGGGACATCACCGATATCTACTTTAGCATATCGGATGGCTCCCGCCGAGCTTTGTGAGCTACGGGTACAACTGGAGGAATTTTAGGGAAAGGGATTCATCTAACCCAGTGTTTCACCCTGAGCTTCTCCAACTTTGTTTGCCAAGAAGGCGGATGGGAGCTTGCGACTGTGTGTCTACTATCGTCGCCTGAATTTGGTGACCGTGAAGAACAAGTACCCACTCCCGAGGATTGACGACCTCTTTGACCAGCTCAAGAAAGCACGATGGTTCTCGAAGATAGAACTCAGGTCAGGATATCACCAGCATAGATTTTGAGACGAGGATGTGCAGAATACATCCTTCAAGTGTCGGTATGACCACTACGAGTTCTTGGTTATGCCCTTCAGCGTAACCAATGCTACAGTAGTGTTCATGAGTCTCATAAACAGGATATTCCAGACTTACCTCGATCGATTTTTCATAATTTTCATCAACAACATATTGATTTACTCAACCACTGAGGAGGAGCACACCTACAACTTTCGGGTTGTACTGGATACACTCTGAGAACACCAGCTTTATTGTAATCTCTCAAAGTGCCAGTTCTGGATTCGAGAGGTTCACTTCATGGGACACATCATCTTAGAGGCTAAGGTAGCAGTGGATCCATCAAAGATTGAGGTAGTACTTTCTTGGGATCCACCCAGGAGTGTGACGGAGGTTCAGAGTTTCCTGGGCCTTGCTGGATACTATTGGGTATTTTTTCCTGACATCTCTAGAGTTGCAGCACCACTTTCAGCTTTGACGAAGAATGGGAAACCCTTCGTGTGGTTTGATAGATGCCAGCAGAGCTTTCAGAAGTTGAGGCAGAGGTTGACTAGTGTGCCCATCTTGAGGCTACCAGAGGAGGGTGTTGGGTACGTAGTATACTACGATTCATCAGGGACTGGACTCCGGTGTGTCCTAATGAAGAAGTGAGCAGTGATCACCTATGGTTCACGGTAGTTGAGACAACACGAGTAGAACTACGCTACCAATGACTCGGAGTTAGCAACATTGGTATTCAACATGAAGATGTGGTGAGACTTTCTGATGGGTGAGTACTTTACAGTCTATTCTGACCACCAGAGTCAGAGGTACATCTTCTCACAGAAGGACCTGAACCTAAGACAGTGGCGATGGCCCGAGCTCCTCCAGGACTATGAATTTGAGATAGTCTACACTCCTGGAAAGGGGAATGTTGTAGCTAATTCTCTCTGCAGGAGATCAGAAATTCAGCTGCTAGGAGAGGCGATGGAGCAGCTAGCCGCATTGTATATATCCTTCGTGGATATTGATGGAGCATCTTTACTTCATTCTCTCACAGTCACTCCTCCACTTCTTCAGCGGGACAGGGAGGCACAGTGTGGGGACCTTGACAGTGAGACGTGACATGCTCAGATATCCTCAGGGCAGGCACCTGATGGATTTTCTGACGAAGGGGAGCATGTCATCCTCTTTAGGGGACGTACCATGGTACCAGTTTCTCTACAGGAGGAGGTGTTGAGGGAGTTTCACACTTCCCATCTAGTGGTACAGACAAGAGTGGCAAATATGTACTAGGACCTCAGACGACCGCACTGGTGGCTGGGTATGAAGAAGGATTTAGCAGAGTTCATTTTACGATGCCTCACCTATTAGAAAGTGAAGGTAGAGAACCAGGTTCCAGGAGGCTTGGTACAAACCTTAGAGGTTCCAGAGTGGAAGTGGGATAGGATAACCATGTATTTCGTGATGGGGCTTCCACGTACATACAGAAGACATGACTCGATCTGGGTGATCGTAGACTGACTCACCATGTTGGCCCACTTCCTACCAATCATAGAACAGGGATGAGTAGAGAGATTGGGACACCTATACATTCAGGAGATCGTATGAATTAATGGTGTTCCATCGTCTTTCATTTCCGATTTTGATTCTCGTTTCACTTCCCGACTATGGAAGGGGTTAGAGGAGGCTTTTGGGACGTAGCTATGTCTGAGCACCACCTTCTATCCTCAGACGGATGATTAGACATAGAAGACCATTCAGACTCTCGAGGAAATGCTCCGTGCATGTGTCCTTGACTTTGGTCGTAGCTGGGAGGATCATTTACCCTTGTTGGAGTTTGCGTACAATAATAGCTACCACACCACCATCGGGATGGCACCATACGAGGCACTGTATGGCCGACCTGGCAGATCACCTCTGTGCTAGACAGACCCTGGGGAGTCAGCACTTTTAGGTCTAGAGATGGATCAGGCTATGTCAGAGAAGTTGTAGATCATCCAGGAGTGGATGAAGACTACACAGAGGAGACAAAAGTCCTATTCTGATAGGAGACGAAGACCACTGGAGTTCAAGGATGGCGACCACGTCTTCTTACGGGCACGTAAATCCCTAAGGTGGTAGTAATGTAAAGACCCATAAATTTTAGGAAATTTCTTTTCTTAATTCTTTATAATTTTATGGGTACGCAGTTTATGATAGTGCCTGATTCCGAGGCCCGGTGTGCTCATAATAAAATTCTGATGTTTTGTTCGGGTACGTTCAGTAAACGTACGTGCGAGTTTTCCTGTCATTTAAACCGGAGCTCGGAATTGGAATCTGAGGGCACCGATGAACTCGCAGCGCTGATATTCGCTTAAGGGGACCTTTACTGCGGTTGCGTTTTATGCGGGCTGAATGTTATATTTTTAGGAATTCATACTAAATTAATAAAATTGTTGGTACACAATTTTATTATTTAGTGGCGGTTAATTCCTCCCTTGGGGAGTTAGAGGTAGGTCCCACACCCACATAATCTCCCATGAGAGTAATTAGTGTGGTGGGGCCCACAGTAATCCAAACCCTTCACCTTCCCTTAACTCCCCATCGACATCCTATTAATTAATTAACTCCCCTTTTTAATATGAACTCTTCACCTCCATATCTCCCTATTAAATTTTTCCAACACATTTCAATTAATTAAATGAACTCTTAAATTAAGTAATTAAAGAGTTTTATTTTTGAATAACATGTGTGAATAAAATAATAGCCTTCGATATTATTTTGTGGGCACTTGTTGTGTTGGGAGGACCTTGGGGAAGCTCTAGAGAATTAGAGAGAACACCATTCTTCAATGAAGAACAACTCCGACGGAGAATGCGAAGGACTTGTCCATCGACACATTCTTTCGGATGCACCCCGACATCAATGGAATCGACGTCCGTATTCTGCGATGCCCGACCTCCGCATCGCTTATCTTCCGCAGCTCGTTGATGTACTCCGCTCTTGAAACCGAGGTAGGGGAATTGTATAATTTTTTTGAGAAAATTATTCTCTTGTCGTTGTTGAATGCGAATGATTGTCTATGGCCGATTGTTACCGCCTAACGTGGAGGGCGTGGGCCAAACAAACACGACCCGAAGACCCTCCATTGTTTCTTGATTTTTAATTCTCAAAGGGACGTGGTGGTGAGCGGAGGCTATGGCGAGCGAAGGCGGCGGCCACGTGCCGGCCGTGTGCAGAAGAACTGCGGCCCGCAACCGTGGCCCACACGACCGAAGAAGAAACGGCCGGTCATAGCCGGCCGGGCGGGTGGAATCGCGACACCCCATGGCGCTGCGCTGCGGAGAACCGCGACCCGTACAGGGCGGGCTGCTCTGGTAGTAGAACTGGCTGGCTCGACTGCCGGCCGGACGGAAGGAGCCGCGACACTCATATTTGCCACGATGAAGGGATCGCGGCCCACAACCGTGGGCCGCTCACACTGGGACGACCAGGTAACTTTAGCTAGCCGGACAGGATGGCGGCACCACTCGGCACCGTCAGTTCGCGAAGTCGGGGAGCCCCCCCCCCCCCCCCCCCGCACCCGCTCGGCTAGCCAGACAACGCCAGTCGGGCCGGGTCGTGCACTTGCGCGGGATGTGCCTCCTGCCACGAGCCGGTACGAGCCCCACCGGGCCAGGCCTCACATCATCAGGCTGAGCCGACCCCTTAGACAGGCGAACCCGCCAAGCGAGGATGGGCTGCCCCACCAGCCCACCGGGCTTGACGGGCCGAGCCCGTTTCACTTAAATTTGAATAACTTCATGACCGTGCGTCCGATCGACACACCATCTACGGCACTGGGACCCTTACGGCGGGGTGGTCCTTTTGATATATTCTAAGTGAGTTTTGGATGACTTTGGAAAATGGATGGGTTTGTAAAGGGTGTAATTCCAACCGGGCCCCTGGAACGGAAAAACCTATATCACTCAGACCGGGCGTCCGATTGATGCTCTTTTTGTAGCGTTGAGTTCCTTTTGATGAGACAGAACTTCAGGATACATCAACACTGGAATTTGTGATAGTTTATGTATCGAACCCTTGGCTCGAGGGGTGACCCTCTTGGAATCGAGCGTCCTGTGTGCGGGAACCCTAGAGATGGCTGTGACTGCGACGACAACTGTACTGGAATCCTCCATGGGTTCGGCAGTGAAGACAAATGTACTGGAATCCTCCGTGGGTTCGGTAGCGATAATAACTGTACTGGAATCCTCTGTGGGTTTGGCAGCGACGACAACTGTACTGGAATCCTCTGTGGGTTTGGCAACGACGAAAACTATACTGGAATCCTCCATGGGTTAGGTAATGACGACAAAAGTACTGGAATCCTCTGTGGGTTCGACAGCATAGATGAATCAGTGACTACATCTGATCATCTCTATCGTTATACGAAATATGTATACCTATGCGAGGTGAGTCTTGAATTTTAATCATTATCATCGATGTGATTGAATTTACTTCCTGTGAGGATTGGGTTGTGCTTGGGCTCGAGAGTTGGATCCGAACTGAGATTGTTTACTAAGGTATATGTATGGTCATATACCTAAGTAGAGTTGGTTGATACTTCGTGATTGTATATTTATTTTTGTGGTTTATCCTTTGGGAATTCTGGAAGGTCTTCGGGGTCTCAGTGTCCCTATTGAGTGGCCTAAACTCTCCCCTACATGGGAAATTCCCACACTACGTTGTGTTGGATGAAGACAATGGAAAACACTGACCGAGGTGGATGCTTTTGAAGATGGACGGTACCCAGAGGTGGACCACTTGGAGAAACATACACGGATCGGACGGCCAGAACTGAGGTGCTTAAGAGGCCATATGTACCCACCCTTCAGGTGGGATTCCTGGAGGAGGAATTAGTGGTTGCTGTGTTACTTTACTGAAGTTGTACTAGCTTTTCGGTTTTACTGTACTTACTGTTGGGCTTGTATTTCTGGCCCCTTTCTTTTCAGCACTAACTTTTGTATTCACTATTACTTAGTGCTTCCTTCTGTTGCGTACTCTATTTTGTTTCTTTACTTTTATAAAGGCAATGCCTTCCCTTTTATCTGGATTTACGTCTTTGGTGCTAGTTGCCAGCCCCTGGCCTATAGAAGGGGGGCTTAGGGTAGTCACGACATGGGCCCCAAGGATGGGTCGTGACACCGATGATGATTTTTTTCAATGAAGAACATCTTAATTAGAATTAAATGATTTAACATTTTATTTTATTTCTATAATATTAAAAAATTTCCAACAAACACATTCATATACTCTTCACTAATTATTTATCCTCACTTATTAAGAAAAATAACTCAACACCTTTTAGAAATGGGATCAAATATCCACACCTTTGAATTTTTTAAAAGCCACAGATCATAAATCATTATGAATATTTTAAAACATAGAATTTGAGAAATATCCAACAATTCTTAACCTATGTGTGAAAACAAAATGTAGGAAGCAATACCATTTAATAAATAATGCCATTTTTCATAAGATGGTTATCTATATGTATCATCATAACAAATACCTCACAATAGTTGATAAAAAATTCTTTATCACATCAGAAATTCTATCAAACCTAAATGATTCCTTCAAGAAAATAATAAAATATTAAATCTACACATCAAATTCCAAAATCACATCATATTTATTTTAATAAATATCTCTAAATATATGATTTCTTTAAAGATAAAGGAAAAATATAAATAGAAAATCCCCTTATATTATTTGCTCCCCATTTGACAAACAATATAATGATATCTTTAACGGAGAGATATATGTTTTCATTTTTCTACCGAACAAAAAAATATCCGAAGGAAAGATAAGAGTAAGGATGAAGATACCATACCATAGACCTGTAATTTTTAAATTTTAACACCTACCATTGTCCTCATATTCTTAACTGATTCTTTTGATAGTGTCTTGGTGAATAAATCTACAATATGATACTTTGTTAGAAAACAATTCTAATTATAACCCATTATTCTGCACAATATATTTAATGAAATGATATTTAATATATGTTTTCTTGTATTTAGAATTATGAACTCAATTATTTGTTAGATTAAAAGTAATATTGTTATAAAAAATCAACGTCATTAGAAACACCACTTAATCTTTTATATCTTCTAATTGTTTATTTATACCCATATATTATGTTGCGGCGTGGGTGGAATATGAAAATTCGGCTGAAGTACCCTCTTAAACAGGTGCCTGAACCAATATTTTCACACACTAAGGGCATTCATGATCCCCACAAGCTAAAAACAAACACCTGGGAATCAAACTACAACCATATAGAACTATTTATCCAAACCTGAATAAACAACGTGGAATATATATTTAGAAAATATACTAAAGTGGAAAAGATAAATATATTCCATACCTAAAACCAAATAGTGGAAACCAAGAAATCATGAATAGAACCAATCTATAAGTACAATTACAACCACAAAATACTATCGAAACTAGAAAACTAACTACTCCATGTGATCACTTAGGCATACTCCCAACATCTCACCACTAGAAACCCAACATAGATGACATAAAACCTCTTCCCCTCACTATGACACCCCGCCCTTTCTTGCATCAAAAGACCTAATTAGGTCTATGCAATGCCGAAGGGGTAGAAAGGGTGTGAGATAACCGGATCAGTAAGGTTTCAACCAAGTTTTTTTATACCAATTATTTCGAAAATAATCCATGAATTCTCAATCATTATAGAAAATAAGTAAGGATAACTATTTAATAGTTTTTATATAAAAATCATAGAATTTTTTTTAATTTTTTCTTTTCCAACATTTACAAGTAAATCAAGTTAATCAGTTTCAAATAATTTTATATGCATATATCATAACTGATATATCAATTCAAAAGCTAAAATAAAATCATCTATCATATATCATACCAATTATATGGAAATGAAATAAAAACAATGAAATCCAAAAGCAGAAGCACAAGTCACATGATTCCAGGGATCACACTAGGTCAGGATAGCAAGTACACTTGTACCTAACAAAGGGAATCCTGTACACATCAATCTGATAGACATATGTATTGAGTAAAGAGATAATAGGAACACCCCAATAATTGAATCCCCAATAGGCCTAAATAGTCTGTAGAAAAAATGGGCTAGGTAGAAGTGGAATGTCCCACGAGAAAACCCCTTGACAGTGGAAGATACCTATTACTGTACCTTCCAACTAAGTACCTAAGGGTTCACATGTGATCTATATTATAAAATAATTTTTCAAAACCATTTTATCAATTCATTCTTTGAAATCTATTTCTCAAAATAATTTAAAAATTATTTGAAAACCCTTTCCATTTACCAAAACTAGGGGTAAACCATCTCTTATAAAAACTATGTTCCATACATAGAAAACAAATCAGTCATATCAGGACAATTCATTTAATATTTTTTTATAAAAAAAGGAAGAATACAGTTCAACATCATATGACAGAGATGGAACCACCTACCCCAAATCATGGGTCATGATGCTCTCAATAGAATATGACAAAACAAAAGATTTGAAAATTACACCAGAGTCCATAAAACGAATCTACATATCTTAGAACTGATTCAATCCATGAAAATAATGAGCAGAGAAGAGGAAATACGCACTTAACTTAGGAACTCACTACCACTTCACAACAACCATCAAATGAAATGTCTTGGAAAAAGATCACACAATTAATATTGGGAGAAAACAAAATAAAACATCACCACATATCAACAAATGTAATAAAAAAACCCAATGAAACCACCATGATATAAGGAACAAAGAATAAGAAAGGATCAAACACTCAAAGAGAAGAAAACCAGCCGCAATGGAGATCAAACACTGAATGAATCAATCCACACAAAATAGAGACCCATAAAATAATAGGAGAAGGGATCTATATTAGTATCCAAAAAAGATGCAAAATAATGAAATAAAAACCTCATATCATCAACACATATTTCACCCAGATGAAATGATCTACTATATATAAACCTCATATCATCAACATATATTTTCCAATTTAAAACTAAGTAACCAAATATATCATGACATAATTTTCTATCATATGTTATTCCATACACTAATACCAAATTAGCCTTTAACATCACTAAAAATAGACTTTATCATCACTACAGAAGTGTTCAAAACCCAAGAGAGATTAAAGATCCTTATCTTTTATTAGCTCCATAAAATTGCTAAAAAAGTGGTCCTTTATCATCTCTAGAAAGAATAATTAATAAATGTGTCATTTATCAACACTTTTTTTAGTGATGATAAAGGACAACTTTATCAGTGCTGTTATTTAGCACCAATAAAGGGTACCATTATGAGGAGTTTTGAAAGAATAGACAAAGGACCATTTAATTGTTCTTTATAAATCACTTATAAATCTTTCATTTATCAGTGATTTCAAAATAGATAACAATGGAACCGTTTATCAGTGTATTATAATGCACTGATATAGGGGCATACGGTAGTGTGTTGTTACAGTGCACTGCAGCACTTGTGTAGTGTTTAGTAACAACAAAACCCAACACCATAAAAACCACCATATCACAAAATATCATTGTATAATTTAAATGAAATGTAATTTACAATAGAAACACAAGAGAAAAACACCATATTATATACATTTCAAACATTTTTTTATACAATTACATAAATAAAAATTATTACATTCATTAAAAAACATCAATGTTCCTTTTTCTTTTGATCCTGACCATGACTCATGAAATTGTTTAAAAATCCACCCCTAATCAAGAAAAATAATACCTCGGCATAAGACAACAATTATTATGTTTGTAATAACGTAAATAAATAAATTAACTGAAAGTATTAATGTTAAACTAAACTTTGAGTCATACCTGGAAGACTATATATCATATTGAGTTTGGGTTGATTCTTCCCCATCAAACCATTTATTATTTGTATTAAATAATTATTTCTTTTCAAATTGATTACCTAAGTATAAGATAAATCCCAAGTGTGTTTGATCAGTTTTCAGTGGGTGACACTTATGAACTAAAATTTAGATGTTAAACTGATAAAAGACACTTTGAGTAATATCGGGAAAATTGTTTATTAGATTGAGTTGCGGATGATTCATACCCATAAAAAATGACTTACTGATAATTGTTTCTAAATATCCAAACAATCTATAGTGTTTTCTTAGTTTAGAGTGGGTTATTAGTCCATTTTACTAAAATTGATGTCAATTTTGAATAAAAAGACTCACATTGAGTCATACCGGTCACACTGATCATTGAATTAAGGTGAGGATAACTCCTACATGTCTCAAATGAATTATGGGAGATTTTACTAATGTATAAAAAATATAGGAACATTTTTTCTAGGTTCGGATTATATCACTTGAAATGTTTACTAAAATGCCATTTTAAATTAGAAACAAACACTTTGACAAATTTTAATAACATCGTGTATCGTTTTGAAAAAAATCTAGTTCCTACATATCATAGATGACTTATGAGTCATTTTACTAAATTATCAAAAAAATACAAGTACACTTTATTTATTTTCAATGAGTGACACTTTTCGAACTGAAATTTCAATTTTATATTGATAATAAAAACGTTGAATCATACAAGGAACATTATGAACCAGATTTAGTTGAGGCTTAATATTAATGCTAAAAAATGACATATGAACCATTTTTTATAGTATAAAAACAATTTAAGGAATTTTATCATTTTTGAGCAGGTCAGTTTTATGTTTTCCTCAAATTGATGTCAATTTTAATTAAAAAGACAGGCATTTAGTCATATTGATAACACCATATTTTGGGTTTAGGTGATTCTATTTACCACATGTTTCAAATCACTTACCAATAATTTTTATAAAGTATAAAAACAATTCAATTTCATTTTCTCAGTTTTGAGCATATAAGTTGTATTTTTTTTACTAAAATGTAATTTTAAAACATAAATAAAAACCTTGACTGATTTTGATCACATCATATATTGGTTTGGAATGAAATTGATTCCTATATGTCAAAAAATGACTTATGAGTATTTTTCATAAGTTATCTTGAAAATATGAGCACGTTTGATTGCTTTTCAATGAGTAACAAAATTTTAACAAAAATGTAGATATTAAACTGATAACAAAAAAATTGATTCATACTAGGAAAATAATTTATCATATTAAGGTGTAAATGATTCAAAAATGTCAAAAATTGCATATAGATCATTTTCATAAAGTATAAAAATATTCCGAAAGATGTTTCTCTAATATGAGTGGGTCAATTTTCCATTTTACAAAAACTGATGTCAATTTTAAATAAAAAGGCGCACACTGAGCCATATCAGTCACGCAATGGATCCAATTGAAGTGTGATTAAATCCTAAATTCCTCAAATTACTTGTGGGTCATTTTCATAAATTTTAAAAACAATCCAAATGTGTTTTATTGGGTTTGAGTATATTACTCTTAGTTTTTACTAAAAAGTCATTTTAAAATGGGAACACACACTTTGAATCATTTTCATCACATCGTGTAATAGTTAGATGTGAAACTAATTCATACACATCAAAAATAAAATATTAATTGTTTTCATAAATCATCTAGAAAATATGATCACATTTTATTGGGTTTTAGTGAGTGACACTTTTTAAACTACAATTTTGATTTAATATTGATAATGGGAACTTTGAGTCATACCAGGAACATCATGTATTAGATTGATGTAAGTATGATTAATACATATGGAAAATTACTAATGTATAATTTTTGTAAATTATAAAAACAATTCCAATTCATTTGATTTTTTTTGATTGGCTCGGTTTTCCAATTTACTAAAATTGATGTCATTTTTATATAAAAAGACGCACATTGAGTCTTATTAGTCACATAGTGCATTTGATTGAGGTGAGACAAATTCCTACATGTCTAAAATGGCTATTGTATTGTTTTAATAAAGTACAAAAACAATCCAAATGTGTTTCTTGTTTTTTAGAACGTTACTTGCATTATTTACTAAAATGTAATTTTAACCCTAAAAAACACACTTTTACTCATTCCGATCACATCGTGTATCTATTTTATGTAAAATATATTCCTATACATCAAAAATGACTTATGAATCATTTTATTAAATGATAATAAAAATTATAGGGAATTTGATCAAGTTTTACTGAGTGACACATTTTCAACTAAAATGTTGGATTTAAACTGATAACATATACATTGAGTCGTACCAGGCACATCATGTATCTGATTAAAGTGCTGCTGATTCATACATGTCGAAAATTACTTATAGCTAGTTTTCATAAAGTATAAGAACAATTCAAATTAATTTGATAAATTTTGAGTTGGTTAGTTTTCCTTAACCGAAATTGATGTCAATTTTAAATAAAAAGTTGCACATTTATTCATACCGATAACACCATGCATCAGATTGAGGTGTAGATAATTCCTACACATACCAAAATCTCAAAAAATAATAAATTCCAATTTTACAATGATTTAATTTTCATTTATTTATCGAACAATCAGAACTATATATTGAATTGATGTTCAAAGCTGAAAAATATTTCCAACCAATGAAATCTAGAAGAGTTGAGAAAATCATGTGGCCATTATATCATGAAAAGTTCCCACAACGACCAAAAGATATTCTTGTAATCTTATATCTTTCAAAAAGAAAGGTTTTTATGCAATGAACATTAAATTAATATTACTTCCCAAATTATATATGAAAAAAACTAAATAAGTGTTAGAAAAAATGAAAAGGAAATTAAGTTACAAATAGAAGATGAAATGTTGAAAACCACAATTAAAAAAGGAGTAGGGATTAAAAATTTTATGATGGTGGGATTCATTATTTATGTTGTTCCTTGTTTCCATCATCTCAATTTCAGGCTCTAAGTACTACCACTTGTAAGGATTGGAATCTTCAAATAAACCACCCCAGCTCGAACAAAAAAAATCACCTGTATAAGAAAACAATTATTATATGATTAACACTAAAAGGAAATAAAAAAAATATAAAATCAAAAATTAATTATATAGAAATTTTTTTTACTATGGAAACATCAAGATTACATCTTTGATTAAAAATTTTAAGAAACTTGAAAGAAAGTGATAAATTTTAACCTTATAGGGGTGAAGTATTTTGAGGGAAAAGTGTGTTGATATTTTTTTTGTAGAAATTCCTGAAATATGGATATAACACTCCAAATAAAATAAAAGAATTCAACTATAGGAGAAAACAATCATTATGTTAGTAATGCTAAAAATAAATAAATAAATAAAAAATATGAAACAATACATGAATTATATAAAAAATTATTTTCCCATAAAACATTAAGATTACCTCTGTTATTAAAAAGTGAAGGGAACCTGAAGGAAAATGGTAAATGCCAACACTATAGGGGTGAAAAGGTTTTGAGGGAAAAGTATTTTATAGATGTTTCAGTGAAGAAATTCATATAAGATGAACAAACCACCACATCTCGAAAAAAATAATTCAACTATATAGGAAAAAAAATTAATATGATAATAATAATAAAAATAAAAAAATTAAATAAAAAAATGAAACAATACATTAATTCTTTGGGAAATTATTTTACTATGAAAACATCATGATTACCTATTTGATCAAGCAGAGACAACGCCGTTTCCATTCTTATAAAGGCATAAAAGAGTGGTAGAAATATTTTAAAATAAATGAACTCTTCAAGGATTAATAAAAATTAATTCTTTGTTTCATTATATTTTTTTTTGTAAAAAGAAAAATTATATCATAACATCACCTTTACATCTTATCATAGGGTTTCTTTCATTATTGTTCTTTCTTCTGAGGGATTGGTAACATAATACTATGCAGAATAAATTTTCTAAATAGTAGTAAAACATTTAATTTAGATTATGATAATGTTTTAGAGAACATATAATATTATGTGAAAAAATATAGTATATTAAAAAACATGTTTACCTTCTAATTTAACTCTCTATATTTTTTCTAAATCTTTTGTGATTTTTTTTCTTTATCAAGAATAAAAATCCCCAATTTGTGGTCTCTTAGAGAATAAAAGGCATTGTCTATATTGGGACTGATATGAAATGGTTGTGATCTCCCAATTAAAGGGTCACCCTGACTTGAATTTTCATCTAACTTGAAATTTGGTTTAGTCGCTAGTAGTAAAATTGACCAATTATTGTTTTTTGGACCTGAGACATAAAATACCTATACTGCTTAAGATACCATTATGAACAGATCTTTTTTTCTCCTTATACACTGAAATTCACCTTCCTGAATCCCATTTCATCAACGTTCACAACAATCATATTGTCAACACATTAGAAACATAAAATTGGCTCTTGAAATGTTTTATAATCCAACTCACATATCTCTTTGATAATGAAAAAATATGACATATTTTCATAAATTGGATTTTATACATGGAAAAAGATATGTGTATCGCTTCAACCACAAAAGTAACACCATTTTTTTTCATCATATTTTAATCATCATGTTATTTTGTATAGAATGAATAACCATTGATTAAAAAACCAATGTAAAGTACAACATTTTTATTTGATCCCTTGAATAGTCTTTGAAGTTTTTCGATAATTAAATTTGTATTTTTAGATAACTACTTATAAATTTGATCTCGAAATCATCATATAAGCTATTGATTTTATGTATCTGATATCCATACTTCAACCCTTGATGGATAGAAATCTAGAATAATTTCATTATGTAATTCAATGTATGAATCAACATATTCACTGTTGTAGAAAACGTAAAGGTGTTCTTGCTCATACACTATTAAGGTAATTATAAAAACATATCTTCCTTAAATACCTTATCCTATAAGGGTTACATTGTAATGATACTTTGGGAGACCTATGTTGTCAACATGTGATAGGTAACCGATACATGAATTCTATAGCTTCTTCAACAATATGTCATTATGCAACATAACCTTCTGTACGACTTTGTTTCTTGACATTCCTTATAAAAATATTCTTTTAATATTCAATGGGGTAAATCCGTATGTCATAGACATGAAAACATAGTTGACCCTCTCTAACCTAGTGTACCATCAGGTGTACTATTACATCAAATAATGATGGTGGGAAGAACATCTCTAATTCCCATAATATGACTGCAACATCCATATTCTTGATTGGAAGCTTTGTTGGGTCAATAATTGTACTACATATGGCTTTGAAAAATAAGTAGATATCGGTTAATATATGCTTGAAATGTTTTAGAAGAATGCAATGAAAATAAACATGCATCAAATATTGCTCCAAAACACAACATTCGTGTGATTTTAGTCCTTGTAACTTCAAATTAGTCATTGAAATGACATTATCAATATTTTATGAATAACCTTTTAAATATTTTACACTATTAAGGAGAAAGAAAAATTTAAATTTTACATTTTTGGATTGATTTTAAGCTACTGTAGGAAGAAAAGTCCACCTTTTACCCCTCACTAGTGCCAAATCGTCCCTTACACCAATTTAGATCTCGTTCAAACTAGACTTGATTCCATATTTTATATTTTTAGGAAAATTTATTAATGTGAAAATAAAATTATCAAAAACATTTTTTTCTATATACATGATATCAAGAAAATATCTGACATACAAACAATTCAAACACTACAATTAAAAGAAAATTGATCTCTTATTACATTTAATTTTGTATGGTTTTTTGAAACTGGTTTACCAAAAATAGTGTTAATATATTTTACTTTATCGAACATTTTATAACAGATTATTGGAGATGGTGATTTTCCTTATTAAATATTCCCATAGAATATTGTCATCTAGGATCTATATTTATTTCATCATCGTAAAAATTTACGGTGTCTTAAATACACAGTCTTCAAGGAATGTTTCAATCAAATTGATTATGTGAATTTTCTACAAATTGGGCACCACAACATTACTTTAATTATATATCCTGACAATTTTCCATAATAAGGTAAGTCATTTATCGTCCCATACAACATGACTCTCAATGCAAATTATTCACTTCTATGAGAATCATACATTGTAACACCTTTATCCCACATCAATTTCAGATATTTGATCAATGGAGCTACAAAAACATCTATATCATTACTAGGTTGTTTTAGTCCAGATATAAGTATAGAAAACATAACATATTTTTGCATCATGCAAATCCATGGAGGCATGTTATAATTTACCAAAATGAAAGGCCATGTAATGTGTGTACTAATCTGTATACAAAAATGGTTTATCCCATCTATAGATAATGAAACATGAATGTTTCTCACCTCATTTCCAAATACATGACACTCATAATAAATATCCTTACACTAAGTATAATATACTACATGGAATAGGTTCCCATAATTAATTATAGTATCTTCATTACATGTCAATTGGCTCACAGTTTTTGGACATTCGTATAGTTTTAAAAACTATGGAATGATAGGAAAACACCATAAAAATTTCAAAGGATTTGATTCATTTTTCTTGTATCAATATTCCACACACATAGAAATTTTATGAGTGATTAATGGTACTTAAGAAAAAATATGCAATTATTTTTAAAAGAATGTATTGTTTTTTAGATAAATCCCATTGAATGTAGCTTTAAATTAGCAATGTATGTTCACAATGGTAATTTATTTTTGCTGGTAGCATATCATTCAGGAGACCTAGTAGTTCTGTAAAGCTGGTGTGACTCAATCTATTTCCAAATTTCAATTTAGATAACTTTAATAAAGCTGAAAATCTTTTGTATTTAGTACAACTGGTATAAAATGGTCTCTTGGAACAACTATTTAACCACTCAAACAGCTTTGGAAAATAACAAAGGTCATCTTTAATTTCCATTTTCACTTATTCCCTGTGATCTCTATAATCATTGACACTTCTATTCATATCGAATGATTCATAAAACACATTATAATCCAAATAAGTGTGAACATCTAGTTTTTCCTCATGTTTACTAAAACATTTATAGCTATGATCTATTTGGTGAAAAACCAGATTTTACTCAAACTCTTACATACTAATTTTTAATAAATAACAACAAAATAAATAAAAATTATGTTTTTGAGAAGGGTCATATGCATGCTTTCATGAAAAATAGATGAACTCTTTAACTCCATCTTCAGACTATTTTTTTCCAAATGATTTGGGTAAATCCATTTTCAATTCACATTACTCTTATTGGATTAATAAAATGTTATTTTTTTATAATAAATAAATAAATAAATAATAAATATTCATTATCAAAGGTTAGTGTTATAAAAAATTCTAATAAGGAAAACCCAAAATTTGATTGTTTCAAAAAATTAGAGTATAATCTGAAGAAAATGGGTAATTGAATTTAAGAAAGTAATTACTCCACTATAGTATATGTAATCCTTTGAATTCATCAAAAGGTGAAAGTTATAGATAAATTTAAGGCTCATCAACTTATCTCCTGAACATTTATCATCTCATTTTTCAATTTGAAACACATCATCAAACTCTTATGGACATGGACCTAGGTTGCTTGAAATACTCTAATTGGTAGTCATCCATGTGAAAAATACTACTAAAAGTATTACAAGAAACCAAAAAGATATGGGGGATGAGTCTCAAGAAACAAATTACAATAACTATACAAGAGATGAAACAAATGAGAATGACATTTTTCTATAAAAGTGATGGGGGATGACTCTAAAGAAATAAATTGAAATAATAACCATTGTTTGATACACATAAAGCCTTTCTTAAATACCCTAAAAAAATGAAAATATAATATAATAAATTAAAGAGTAATAAAAAACCCAAATATGATAAACATGAATAATAAAATCTTATTTAATCAACTAGAAGATATAAGAATATACTAATATAAAATTTTAATAAATAAAGAGTTATTTCATGTACATGGATGGTAATTAGAGATTTCTAGGGGTGGAAAAAATACATATAGAAATAATATGATGAATCCATAAAAGTAATTTCTAATATATAGAATTTGATAATCTCTATTATATTTTTTGGATCAAGTGGTTTAACAACCTAAGGAATTATTACCTTTAATATTAATGGTATATCAAATATTTGACAACCTCTAAAGAGTCTTGGGATTTTATATCACCACACCAATCCTTGAGATAATAGAGAGGTTGTCTAATACACATTGACCGATCCTTGAGATTCTAGGGAGGTCCATAAAGAATTTGGCATAAAGCAATAATACACATCAACAAGATATAGCACAAAAATAGAGAAAAACACACCAACCCCTCGAACATCTATCCCATACACACTAGCCTCTACAGATATAGAATAACTCCCATGAGTTTACATTTTATAGGTGGACTGCACTTACTTCACTCATAAATATATGAGGAATCACAAAATTAATAAATCTATAAAACATCACATCCAATTTTAAGTCTCTTCTACCAAAATAAGAAAGTAACTAGTAAGTTTAATATTCCTGGAAGTGGTCTTATAGGCTACCCAAACATAATCCAAGAAATTGATACATTAAAGATTATACATATGATGTAAAATGGGTTGTCACTTATAGAATACGGTCAATTACACTATTTATCCAACCAAAATAAAGCATGATTCATACATACCTTCACGTAAATAAATGATTATCTCACAATTCCCCTATATTAATTAAAAACAGCAGTTGATAAGGAATGATATTTTTTATGGCATGGGAGAGTAGCTTTAAGGATCACAATATAGGTGTTTGGCACTCAAAAATTCATAGCATCAAAATTGAAGATCTATGTGGTAAAATATCAAAAATAGCTAACTTATTACACTTAAAGTTACAAAATAACCACCACCACCATCATAACCATTGATGTTTTATACCCTGAGTTCTACAAGACAATTTAAAGAAAGGATTATGTTTGAGACAATGTAGATAAATACTTACATTCGATCCATGGAGTCATTCTATGAATAGTTCATGCCTTGGATTTGTTTGAGGCTTGATTCAAGCTTTGATTTACCGAGGAGGAGAGTCGACAGAGGATGGTTTATGTGGAATGCTTTAGATATCATGACATGTATGTGACTAATTGGGGTTTTTAAAATAAATTAAAACACTTTTATCTATTGTTTTTAGCACTGATAAATCTATATATTTATCAAGGCTAAAAAACATTACAAAATATTTCTTTTATCAGTGCCTATTATTTAAGAATTAATAAAGGATTTATAATTATAATTATAAAATAAAAAATTGTAAATATATGTGTATATATATATATAAAAATATAGTAAATATATTATTTATTTAAATACACTAATTCTATTTTTTTAGTTTTTTAATAAATTATTATTTATCTAAAATTTATAAATATTGTTAAAAAATAATATATATAATAATATATATAATAAATATATATTAGTATAAATATAGTAAATATTATAATTATTTAAATAATTATTATAAATTTAATAATTATAAAATATATGTTGTTATTTATTTATAATTATAAATATATAGATGTATAAATATCATAAATTCAAATTTATAAATATATTTATTTATAAGTTTTTATTTGAAATATTTTTTTAACATTATTAATTAATATTTAATATTAAGTGCATGCATGTTAAAAATGTGGGAAAATTGAATAAATTAAATACAAATACACTTTGAAAAAATGGATAAGTTTTGTGTGTGTTCATTGTATATAAAAATGAATTAATTATGTATATGTGAAATCAAGATAACCCACTTTTGATCTTTGTTAAATTGAAAAATCGAACGACATTCAATTATGTCTATTAATATTTGTGTAAAACCATATTTTTCATTATATATAAATCATATTTATATGCATTCATATATATCTATATATTTAATATATATTAATTATAAACATTTCTAATAATTATCTAAGTAATAAAATATATACTATTTTCCTCGATTCACTTATTTTTATTTTTATTTTTTTTATTTTCATTCTACATATAATTATATATTCGATATGTACTATTTATTAGTATTTATAATATCTTATAGTATAATCAATTCATTAATTTTATCAAGAATTATTTAATATATACAATTTGAAATATTTTTTTAGTAAACTCCTTTTTAATAAATTATTTATTTAATTATTTCATATTATTTGTAACTTTATCAGGGCTAATAATGCGATGATAAAGTATCCCTTTATGAGCGCTGAAAATAAAGCACTGATAAAGGGTACCCTTTATCAGTGCTAAAAATAAAGCACAGATAAATTTTTCCCTTTATTAGTGCTAAAAATTAAACACTCATAATGGGTACACTTTATCAGTGCTAAAAATAAAGCGCTGATAAGAGACACCCTTTATTAGTGATTTCTTTAGAGCTTATATAGGTCCTATTTTTGAGCATTTTTGTATAGCAATGATAAAGGAAAATGGTATTAAAGGACTATTTTGTAGTATTGATATTTCAATGAAACTTCTTTGTATCTAAGTTTTCTCTTTCCTTCCATGAAATGAGACACTTTTAGTATACCTTTTATATAGGACAAAGTGTAATAATAAAAACTATATCTAGTGCTAACGATGGCATATAATGTAATCTTACAATCAACATCCATATTTCTCTTGGATAAATTTATCTTTCCTCTTAATCCTTAGTTAATTATTTTCCCTCTTATATTACAATACAAATAGGCTTCAAATCCACCATTCCAAAAATTATTAAAATTTCAATTTCATACATCTCTTTATATAAAAAACAGTTTCATTTTCTTGAGAAATATGTATGCCATGAATGTAGATAATCTCACTGAGCCTAGAAATTTCAAAATACTAGTTCATTTCTTTATTAAACCCCTAATAAACATATTTATCATTTTTAAAAAAATGATCTAATCAACATAAATGATAAAAATTATAAATCACATCTTATTATATTTAATGTTCATATTTTTTTCAAATATATTTTTTGAATTTTAAATTCTTCAAGAAAATGTACATTTTATAATACCTTGATCTTGGGGCTTTCAATATCCTCTATGAATTTTTTTTCAACCATTAAACACCGTTATCAGCTTCACCAATGAAGAAATCACAATGTTGTCCAATATAAACATCCTAATCTAATTCGTCCTTGAGGAAGGACAACTTGGAATTCATTTGAGTATGAAATACCATGAATCATTCTTTTATATTTGATCAATCTCATTATTCATTTCATCAATCATCTATATTTCTGATTTTTTCTTGCACATATCTTTCTGGAAATTGGAAAAACAATGAGATTTGATAGGCTTTCCTCAAATTCCATCTAGTTTTAATTTATCAACAATGATTTTCAATGATATTTTGAACATGAATTTATATTATCATACATAGATACTTTGAAAGTGGGTGTTATTCTCAGATGAATTTAATGAATCTTATTTATCAATATACTCTTTATGAGAATTTATCTTATAAATATAATTATTTGGAATTTTAACCACTACTCAAATATCTTATCCCTAGAAATAATGGTAGGTGTCATTCCCTAACAACATAGTTTGAGTCATCTTCACGAAAATTTATTCTATTATTTAGACAATCTATTTTTTTTGAGTTTGGTATGGTGAAAATAATTCATGATGAATACCATTTTTTTCAATACTGGATTAAAATATCCTATTGGTATACACAACTCCGTTATCTATTTTAATATTCTTCAATGAGTAAATACCCAATTTCTTTACACTTATGATGAAACTATTTATCATTTTCAGACCGCCAGATTTATGATTCATAAACATAATACATATAATGAGAATAAATTCATCAATGATGGAAATGAAAATTTATCTATTTTTTATTTCATAATTTTGGGAAAATTTTTAAAGTGAATTAGATCCAATGGATGTTTATATTATATTTAAATCTTCTTGGGTAGAGTATTAAAACGCATTCCATTTTAATATATGGAATATATTGAATTATTTTTTATTTTTAAATTTATAAAAATACATTAATTATCTCCTTGAATAATCTTACACATATTATTATGGTCAATATAACCAAGTCATTGATGCCAAAGGTGATTTTCTTCCTTCATACTCAAGTAACAAGAATTTAAATCATCACTAGTCAAAAAAATGATTTCTAATTTATAATTTTCAACATTTTAAGAAACATATATATTTTAATCTCTTAATAAAAAGACATATTTCTAAAGGATCACTTCATTTCCTTCATTACATAATTGAGACACAATAAGAAGATTTTGTTTCAGTCCATTAAAAAACATTATGAGCTTGAATATCAATTGAATATTACAAAAAACATGTTCCTCCAATACCTTTACTTTTGAGTTAAAAATCATTTACAGTTCGCAAAAATACTTTATTAAAATTTTCAAAAGCCTTATAGGGATTCTAATATCCTGAAATATGTGAGGATGTACCACTCTAAAAAATCCTTGTACATATCTTTTAGATGCTTCGTAGGATACTTCACAAACCAGAGATTCATTATTACCTCCATCCTTACACTTCTAGTACAACTCAACACTATCTTCCATGAAAATATGGGTTGGTATTATATTAATACATCCATTTGATAGATAACATGGCTTCTCACATCACTCATAAACATATTTCAGTATTTTCAATCTATTTTCACTTTTGAATCCATATTTATTAGAATATCTATAAAATTTTCTACTTCAAATTTGATGACACAACCTTAATTGTTTTCTTTCAAACCATCCAAAATAATTATTTTAATTTAAATTAAATAAATAATTCCTTTTTATGTTCCCAAAATATCAACAATTCCAAAATAATAAAAAAAAATATTCTCCCTTAAAACCATCATGCTGTGTAGAACTGTGAACCAATATTTCAACCTTCTTCATAGAATTTTTCATGGATCCTTATTGGGAACCAATATCTAGTTGATATCTATACTCTTTGTTATTCAAATCCATGTTATATTCATCAATTTTTTTACTTCACTGTTATATTATTTCATTCATTAAAATAGATTCTTATAGAATTTCTAGAATCTGAAAAAAAAACTTTATTTTTCATCATAATTTGTATTGATTAATTTAGTCTTCTTCTAACACATAAAACAATTTATATTAGTAGTTTTATTCATTATTTTGTGACTGATAATTACTGATTTTTATAACCCTTATATTTTCTTGAAATTTCCATTATTTCATGAATAGTGTTCTAGAAATTCAACATAATTATATTATGTTCTTTATCCGTACATACAATATTTTTTTCCATATATTGAATTAATTTTAATTTTTTTACTTCACAAATTATTCAATATTGGTTATTGAATTATTATGATCAATAATATGTTTATTTAATTCTTCAAATTATTTCTGAAACATTGATTTCACACCAATATGAAATGATTCCTAACTCTTTGAAGATTTAATTTCCTTCATCAGGTTTTTTATATCATTTTATAACATTGAGATATTTTAGAGACACCGCATGAGTTTTCTTTTAAGAAATAATTATATCACGATTTCTTCATTTTCCTTGAGTTCACTTCAATATCACTTAGAGAATTTATTTTTCTTTCACCTTAGCGATTGGACTTTTTTAATAAAATTATCTTTATATCTCAATTTCTTTTTTATTTATCACTACTATGACTAATTTTAATCATAGAAAAGAAATTTAATTTTCAGAATTCTGAAAAATTCATTGTATTCCCATTAGAATAACACCATGTTTTTCAAACATTTAGGCTCCCATATTAAAGAATATCATTGGTACGTCATCATCATCATTGAATCCATAATATGTTTTTACTTAGTATAATTTATAGAAAAATTAACAAATATTTCAAACCTAAAGTATTTCTGTATAAGAATACATTTAAAACATTTCCTTCCTCTTATAATATATCTACTTATTAGGTTCATTTTATTATCAAACTTATGAACCAAATTAGAATTAGAATTATAATAATCTATGTCAACCTCATCAACCATCTTCGTAATATTCCTTTTACTTGATGCCCTAAATGAGATTTATTTTTTAGGATTTAAATTTTACTTGATAACACCATAATTATAAATTTTATAAGATTATAATATAAAATGAAAATAATCAAAAAAATATCAATGGTATCTTTTATTTCTAAAGTTGAGTCTTTAGAAGCCCTCATATCAGAATGATATGAAAAGTATTTTATACAATACTAACATCTTCCAAATTCTCACTATTACTTATAATTATTGTCACCAAATCATTCAACCTCTTTAAGAAACTCTTAATAGTATCAACATCATGCATCCGTATATCTTTATGCTTATGTTACCAAAGATGCAATTTAGACCTCTTTAATTTGGTCTTTCTTCATATATATTTTGATGTTTATGCCATAACTATATTACGATTTTAAGTTATTTGACTTTCAAAAACTCACATTCCATGAGTGATGGTAGACTAATTCTTTTGTACAACTATCATTTTTTAAATTCCTATTATCTACTATTATCATAGAAACACTTCTAGCTTGGAGAAAAATACCATCAGTTGTAACTAATAAAATCTTACCAGATAGATAACATGTATGGAAACATGATGTTTATCGATATTTCATAAAAGTTATAATATAATATAGTAATCCCATTTCCATGCACTGAGTTATTAGTTTCTATGATGTACACATGAAAATTTAGTAATAGACACTTAAAACATAGAGAATCAACTTCTCAAGATTAAAAAAAATAATTAATGAGGGGATGTTTTTGGTCTAATACAATATGAGGATCCTCCTAAATCAGTGATGAATCAATATGAGGGGTGTGAATTATTTATTCAATTCTTTTTTATGTATCCACAGTGAAATAACCATAATCAATAGTTATATTGAATCTTGATCATTTTCCAACAAACACTTGATGTTCCAAGAATAACCATAATCACTAGTTATATTGAATCTTGATCATTTTCCAACAAACACTTGATGTTCCAAGAATATTTAAATGGTTTACGTATCAACATGAGAAGTCTATACCTTAGAATATTCAGAACTTCAACAAGATCATATTACCCAGTAATTTAAACATGTGTGTAAAACTATATGGGTTTACCCTTTTAGTTGTGTTACAATAAGGATATCTATTGTGATAGTGCTTTATACACTATTAAAATGAAAAATAACATGATACAAATTAGAAGAAATCCTTCCAAACAAGGACATTATTTACTGATATAGTGCTCCTCTTACACTACATCTTCGACTAGAAGAAACTAAGTTGTGATCTATTTTCTCTATTCTAATTTTCCCAGGAACTTCTGATTCCTTTTCTCTTATTTATCTCACCACTTTTGTTCTTCTTCCTACATACATTTAAAAATGTTCACCATAATAATTTCAATGTATATTATGAAATTTTATTTTTTAAATTTTTTATATAAGAAGGTAATTTTATTTTTCTATCACATGTATGAATACATTATTTTTTCATTTACGTATTTTTACATCAATTGGAAATCCTTGATACTTCAAAAACAATATCAGAAATTGAGTTAGTGATCCATTAGGTCATCCAAGAAAGTATAAAATAAAAAAATATCATGACCTACTCCCCACAAAGTTTACCCATCATAGGACGACAATGTGAGGAGAAAGATAATGGTATATGAGTCCCGCCTCAAATTGTCCTTGGGTTGGTGACTATCAATGAGGGTATAGTAAGCCCATTGATGAGAGGAATTACCCTATAAGAGAACATATGCGAAAGAGATAGTTAAGAAAGACACGGACTGACTCATGAGAAAACTACAATATAAAAGAAATCCCAAGTGCAGAGATGTAATGTATTATAAGAACTACTACAACTGAAAGTGAAAAATGCAAGTACCAAAGAAAGTAAACTGACATTGACCATTAACCCAGAACATCTCCTACATCTCCAAGATAGTAGTAACTAGCTAGACCTCCAACATGATCCAAGTGTTTGAAAAAAAAATATATATAAGTAGGGTGAGAATAATAGTATACTCCGTAGGATCGTACCCAAAGCCTCTCATGCTAATGTAAAGAAATCATGCTATATCACTGTAAATAATAAGTGCAACTAACTCATCACCTAAATAGGCATACTAAGTTCTCATCCTCACCAAGTCGTTCTCACCAAGTATCGTATACAAGAGTATATAATATAATAAATAATGTCAAGGGTACCCCACTATAACTTCCCCACTGGTTTTCTACATTACCCCAAATTCGCAAGTCCTAAGAATCTATCTCCAAAAAGGATTTCCACAGACACCTATATCAATCACCACAACATAAACCTCATGCAACACAACAACGACGTCCACGTCACCAACGTAACCTGGTAGTTTTCGGGAGGAACCACATATTGAATTATGTGTATCAGACATCCAAATTTATGTGTGTGAATAACCACAAGCAATTAAAAACCTCTACACACATATATGGTAATAAATAAAAATCGTTCCTACCATCACATGTAATTATGAAGAGAAGAGAGAGGATCCAAAGGGGGTTATCAGCCATCCATCCACCCATTGGGATATTGGGGAAAACACTCCAATGTCATCGAATCCCTAGGGTAATAGTTTCTCTAACCGACATGGGGTAGTGTATAGAAACATAAAAAGTACATAATTTAATATATCTCACAACCAAACTATAGACATAACCATGTCTTAGACTAAACTACAACTAACATTTCTCAAACTCTTGGATTCCACTACTAAAACTAGATATCTTATAAGAACACAACCTTTTAAATAGCTACATTAGGTTAATTTATCTATTTTTAAGAGTTTAACTTTATGTTAATTAATTATTTAACCATTAATTAACCATTATCATTTCCACATTACATTTCATTAGCATCCCAATAGAGCATCATTCCTTTCAGGCATAACCAAACCAAGTCTATAGTTCCTTTAAATTGTATCCTCAGCCTTGCATCCCAGAAATCCCCAAACCCATGGAATGACATCATTCATTAAATCATGTATTACTAAAATTATCACTTTTCCATAAATCCAGGTATTCTAGAAAAGCATTCTAAGCTTCCAAACACAAGGGGATTAACATGGTGAGTAGATGAACTACCTGTTGAGTCCTTTCCCCCTATATATGGAGTGTATGTATACCCATCATCGAGAAACTAAACTAAAAAAGCACATGGAATACCCCATGCATCTTTACCTCTTTTGGAAGGAATGTAAGAAAGACCATCTGCCTCAAGTAGTGGGAAAATTAAAGCAGATAAAAAAACATCAAATTCAACAGCAACTACCTTCATATCATTGGGTAAGCCTAGCTTCAACCTGTTCCATCATCCCTGGTGTCCTCCACAACAACCACATGCATAAAACGATTCTTTTCTCCACTCTAGGCATCTACTGATGCCACCACCACTAGGCCTCCCTACCCCCACATACCAAAAAATCCCTCCAGGCTTAGTAATCCCAAGATCACACCGCAACAAAGGCATGGGGAATCAAACAACATAGAAACTGGTCTCTTGGCCCTAAACAAGGCATTTAAACTTAAAAAAAATGAGCACTCACATCTCGAAAGCATAAGGTTCTTGACCATTAAAATAAAGAGGGTATCTCAGAACCCTTAAATGAATTATATTTATCACACAACTAGTCCTTAATTCCTAATTGAATTAACTGATTCAATTAAACATGCTTAATTGAAACTATTTTATATGTCACCATGCACAAAAACAACAACTAGATTCATTAAACATACCTATTTATATTTATCCAAATAATTTATGATTAATCCCTTCTTTATGTTCTTTTCCAATTTCCATCAAGAATGAGATACTAAACAATAAAATCATAGAAATCACACGATCTATCAAAACAAGATGCAATAACATCTCTATGAAATTGATACTAATTATTTAATCTAGTTCAAGTATTTATTATTTCAATTTAATTTTGATCCAGTGCCTAAAACTTGCTAAATCAATGACTATACGTAAATTAATAAAGAATCAAAGAATTCCCTAAATCTAAATGTTTTTGATGTTTTGCATGAGAACGAGCCAACAGAAAGGATCATGATCACCTCTCCTTCAATGATTTCATCTACTCAAGGACACTACGACATGAAATCATCAACCAACACCCAAGTAAAGAACACTAGAAACATGCAGATCACATGATGTAACATGGAAATGAGGACGGGAGGAAACAGATTGAGGAACCCAGAAGAACATAGGTATAACATACCTTATATTAAAGACAGATCGAAACTTCCTGATTTCACCAAGATAGAGGGTGCACATGCAGTAGAAAAAACTTGAAGGAGAAATGATCCAAGGATAGAAAATTTACAAACAACCCCAGGGAAAAAGGTTCGAGGTGCCTCACACCAAGATAAATGAGAATGAAGAACAAATAGGGTTGAATCTTGGCCCATTTGAAAATATAAACAAAGTAGCGGTTTAGATACGATTTATATTTGTCATTAAAGGTGGATTAGGTCAAGACTACATGGTTGAAGTGTTACCAACATCACATATCCTCCTCATATGTGGTGGAAGTGTTACCCGACATTTCATGACTCTAACATGAGACAATATCTCGAAAGAACCAAAAACATGGGAGAAATATTATTCCCACAACCAAACATTCACTTCCCATGGTAGTGAGTCACATTCAGAAACACATGATCCTCAATTTCAAACTTCAAAGGTCTCCCCATATGATCGACATATGATTTATGATGATCTTAAACTGCCTTCATCCTCTCATGAATCGACTAAACCATCTCTATTATTTTCAGTACTAGTTTCGGCCTAAGAATTGCTGACTCTCTGACCCAAGTCTAGCACAAAAGAGAACAAAAAGGTCGGCCACACAAGGATTCAAATGGATCAATACTGATGTTGGATTGGAAACTATTATTATATGTGAAATCTTTCAAGGGTAAGTGCCTCATCAACAAATCTCCAAAATCTTGGACACATGAGCGCTACATGTCTTCAAGAGTCTGGATGGTACGCTATGTCAGACTTTTCGTCCATGGATGAAAGTAAATGCTAAGGCATAGGTAATAACCAAAATAATTCTAGATACATCACCACACACTTTAGATAAAATAGGGATCTCGATTATAATTGATCATCCTAGGGACCCCATGGTGTCTCACCACCACCTCCAGATATTTTCTCGACAAAACCTTCACTGATCTTGACTCATTGCATGCTATGAAGTGGGATGATTTAATCAAATGATCCACTACTACCCATATAGCGTCTTAACCTCACTGATATTGAGGTAAACCTGTAACAAATTCCCTTGAGATGTCCTCTCACTTCCACTGAGGAACATCTAATGGTTGTAGAAAATCACCGGGAACACAGTGCCCAACCTTCAACTTCTCGCAGAACAAGAATCGAGACATAAACATTGAAACTGCACACTTGAACCCAGGTCACCTAAACTGACGCCTCAAATATCGGTACATCTTTTTCAATCAAGGATATACTGCTAAGGGTGAACTATAGATCTCCCCGAGAACCATCTCACACGATGCCAAAGGAATGAAAAGCCTTCCCTAAAACAACACCCAATGATTTTCATCCCCAGACTAACCATCAGGGTCCTCGCTAAAAACAACTTTGTCTCTCCAGACCTCTAACTCAAGATCCCTTATTTGGGATTCCTCCACATAATGCACTAGATATGACTACACCATCATTTGAAAAAAGAAACTTTACCCCCAAATTCTCCCATATCTAGATGTAATGGTGACTTTTATTCTATTACTCTCCAGGAATCACCGGATTCATGCATTGCATCACTACATGACTTCCTTTTAAGTGAATCATTTTTCAACATTCCCCTTTCCAGGTGTATATGAGATTTCAAAGTTGTAATATTGTAAGAACAACATCTGCCAACACTATCACAAGTTCAAGTCATGTTAAGAAAAAACATACCTCAGGATTTTATGATTTGTGAAGACCACAACAAAATCTCTGGTGAGGTAATATCTCCACAAATTTAGGAAAACACCTATGATTCCAACTCAAGATCATTGGTGGAATATTTATTCTCATCTGGACATAACTATTGAGACCCATAAGAAAAGAAAAATATATGATACATTATAACACATCCTAACCCCATACATAAGCATAACAAAAAACCTCAAACTGAACTCCTTCTACTAGTAGACAATAAACTAGAGAAATGAAAAAAATTATCAATCAGATAATCAAAAGATTCCTGAAACTAATTAGTCTATATGAATTTCTAATCCATTCTAGTCAACATTTTCATAGGAGTCTCAACCCATGATAAATCAGTTACGAACCTCTGTGATAGTCTATAATACTAAGGAAACGTCACACCTCTTCCACTATCTTGGGTGATTCCCAATACACAACTGATTATATCTTTGAAGGATCCAGAACTACTCCCTATTAGGATATAACATGCCACCATAAAAAGACTTCTCGAGCCCAAATATCAAACTTCAATAGCTTCCCAAACATCTTCTTTTGATGAAGAACTCCCAAAATGGCATGCAGATACTTTGTATGCACCTCCACAGATACAGAGTGTACAAGGATGTTGTCGATGAATACCACCAAGAACATATCCATGGACTCACAGAACACAACATTCATTAACCCCATGAACACATCCAGAGTATTCATCACGCCGAATGAAATCACCTAGAAATCGTAATGCCCATGATAAAAATGAAAAGTAGTATTTAGGATATCCTCTTCCTTAACACGCATCTGATGATATCCTCACTAAATGTAGATATTTGAGAACAAAATATCACCCTTTATTTGATCTAATAAATCATCAATCCATAGAATATGCTATCAATTCCTCACTATCACTTTGTTTGAGAGATGACAAAAGACACACAACCACAAAAAATTGTCAACCTTATATATGAACAAAATAGATGCACCTCACAGTGACACACTCATCTGAACAAAACCACACTACAATAAACCAATGAGCTACATTCGAATCTCCCACAACTCCGAAGGTTCCATCCTATTTAGATACATCAAGATAGGATACACGTATGGCTGTAACTCGATCTCGAACTCAATCTCTCATTAATGGGGTAATGCTAAAACCTCTTCTAAAAATATTTTAGGGTACTCTTATACAAACCTAGGATAATCCAACTACTATAATTACAATGAACTCAACATCGTATCAGTCATCAAGGATGATAAAAACATAATGAGAATCTGACCCATCCGATGGTCTCACTCTCCAACAGACTCTGCATGCCATCCATAAGCATTGAAGAACACCACCCATAACCTGATGTAATCCAAGATAGACTTCAATAAATACAAAAGATTTATACTGATGATTAAATAATATGTTTGTATCTATATACATAGTAAATCTCCACGAGGGAGGTGTTTACAGAGCCTTATCTCACAGTCTCTACATACTCCAAACAAGTCAGTTCGACTTCTAACTCACGTAGTCAACTCTAAGGGCACTAGAAGCCTCTATACCTCAAGTACCAAATCATGGAAAAATGGTAGGTTATATGAAGGATTGGGTCAATCCTGTGTAAAAAAAAGGCATACACCAAAGTAGAAAACAATAAAAGGGTACCTCGAACAATGGATGTCTCACCAGGTGCTAGCAACACTAAAGCCGGAAGCAGACCATGACCTAATCAAAGGACTATTTGAACCTTATGTTGACCACCAACACAGTCTCATCCCAATCTCCCAGGATGGGGAGGGTCCTTGGGATATCCTCTACCTACCCCATATACAATCTGCTGAGACAAAGATGGTGCAACATGCTTCTACTATCTTGGAAGAAACTGCCTCAACAAAGGAACCTTATATAGAGAAACTGGCACATGCTAAATAATTAAAAATTTTGGGCACTCTCACTACATATGTCCTTAGCCTCCAAAAGAGAAAAAATTATTGATCCCTTGGTTTGGGTTTGAGAGATGATACCTCTAATGAAACAAGAAACTAATATCTAGGACATACCCCCGGCCAAACAGAAACTCATCTTCCCTAAAAACTGGGAACCTCGAACCAGAGATCTCCTAATTAGGGAATCATGAGAACTCCCCTCTTATAATGATCTGGTTCGGGCTAAAGTTCTATCAATGACCACTTCCCTCACCAAGACCCCAAGATATGTCTTCAGCATAAACAAGGAAACTTGTTACTGGATATATGGATGCAAAAACTCATGAAAATGGCTTGCCTGAGGCACCTCATCTAGTAGCAGGTCTAAAGCATATCACAAAAGGTTCTTGAAATGGTACAATAATATCACACACTAGTGTTCCCCTGCCGAAGGGAAAGTAGCTATTGATGATTGGACACCATTGAAGTTGAAGAAATATAATCTACTTTGAACTTGTCTATGAAATACTCTCGTGAGACTATTGACTCCTAGTGATACCCTAGGAACAAGAGCCACCAATGCCTCACTGCCCCACATAGCATCATCACAACCAATGACACCCAGTGATCCTTTCGATCACAGATCGAATTGAAAGATATATCATCCTCCTCCTACCGGTCTTCGATGAATTCATATGAAGTGAATCACTCATACCTCTACTATCACTAACCGTCCCCCAGGCCCCGTCTCATCACTACCCCAAGCCCGCCTTCAATAGGCCAGGGGATTTCAACTAGCACCAAAGGTATAAATCCCTATAGCTAGGAAGGCATTGCCTTTATAAAACGCAAACTCACACAACCAGGGAAAAAGCGGAAGCAAACAATAAGTAAAGTGGTATAACAAGTGTGCTGAAAGTACAAAGGGGTTGGAAATACATGCCCTACATAAAGGTACAACTACAACTGAAAGAAAAGTACAACTGAAAAGACAACAGATGAATAGTGAAGCAGCTCCTGGATCATCCTCCGGGTTCCTACATGAAGGGTAGGTATAGATGTCCTCCTCAGAACTACACGTCTATCAGTCCTCTCCTTGTGCCATAATGATGAGTGTCGACCTCCGGGTACCGTCCAGTCCCCGTACACTCTACCTCGGTCAGCACTGTCCGTCGTCTGCATCCAACACAACGAGGTGCGGTCATAGCCTGTGCAGGGGTTAGTATAACGATACTCAGTAGGGACCCCGTTACCCTCAAGGTCTCACAAAATCCAACAAGGATAAACCACAAAGAATGTTCTCAACAGATAACCTTTACTTATGTCTATGCCCATACATATACCTAAGTTATCAAGTAACCCATCTCAATCATGAAGAAAACACAAAGGTCATTGACTCAGCTCAAACCAGGATTTTCATAGACGATGCCGAAAGCACGGCTACTGGAGAAATACTCCTCTGTTGAGCACAGTAGTCCTGTCGTGACTCAGAGGTGATACTCACTAACCTTAGACTGGTGAGGTACTCCTCCTGTCGAGTACCACGGGTATGTCTCACTAACACAGTAGCGATCCCTGCCATGGGTCTGCCGCCCCAACACAGTAGTGCACCCCCTAATAGCCTACAGAGGTACTCCTCCTATTGAGTACCACGGTTCTGCTGCCCCAACATAGTAGCGCTCCTCCTCCATGGGTCTGCAAACCCAACATAGTAGTTCTCCCCACTCGGCTAGTTATGTCACTCCGAAATGAATCGTACATGCAGTAATCAGGTCTCAGCCAGCTACAAGGTCTCCGAACTCCGTATGCTCGTATCCAGGAGGATCCGCTCCATGAACTACTTGTCAATACTCCAAGTGTAACGTAATATGACGTGGAAGTATCTTAAAGGACTGCCTCATCATAGGGGTCTCAACGCAATAGACGGCGCGTCAATCGGACGCCCGGTCTGTGAGTTATTAGCCTTTTTATCCCGGGGGCCCGGCTGGTTTTGTGTTCGAACCAACCCGACCATATCACAACTGTACCACGAAATCCCATGGGGTATACTCAAGAGAACCATTTCTCAATGATATTACCAACGCTGCTGATGGCTCTTCAAACAGACGTCCGGTCTGAGAGTTATTGGCTTTTCCGTTCCGGGGGCCAGGTTGGTTTTTAAGCTAAAACCAACCCGACCGTACTCCAACTACGTCCAAACCTCAAGTGGAGTATTCCAAAATCACCGTCTCATAATAAGGAATCCAAATTAATTTATGTAACGTCAATTGAACGTCTGGTCCTTAAGTTATAAGTGTTTCCACTCCGAGGGCCCGGTTGGTTTCGTGTATGAACCAACCCAGCCATACCCAAACTTTGACTAAACCTTGAGTGTAATATACCGAAACAACCGTATCGATCCAAGGAATCCTAGGAAACTGAAGGTTCATCGATCAGAGGAGCTTAGCTCATGTTATGACCATTTGAGTAAAAATGGTCGGAAAAGGGGGTATGGGCCCGGTCTGACTCGGCCCAACCCGCCCTAGGTCAGCCTGAACCGGGTCGACCCGACTCGAATCCCGGTCCGGCCCGGTACGGTGCGGCCCATGGCCAGCCACGGCTCAGCCATCCCGACCGAGCGGGGGGGGGGGGGGGGGGGGGGTCCCCAGCTGGCGAGGCTTAATTCCGCGCTTCCACAAATCCAGAACGGCTTTGTCGTCCCGGTTCTTCCTCCATCGCCACGGCTCAGCTGCGGTGGTCTGCTCTGTCGGGGCATGCCGGTGCCGCCTTCCGCGGACCACCGGACTTGCTCTGGTGGTCCAATTCGCCCATCATTTGCGCCTGCGGCTCTCCTAGGACCCACTCTTCACTACGACGACTTCAAATCGTCGTTGCGGTCCCGTTTCGTTGTCTCCAAACATTTCGCGCATCAAGAACGAAATGGAGATGGGTTCGTACTTGTTCGTTAGTCCGTACACACTGCGTTAGTGGTTAAAAATATAATTCAACCAATTAAATCCCCATGATCGAGGGTTTAGTCACTTATATAAAATATACAAAAACCCCCTACCTCGATAATTGACGTTGCACGTCATCGAGCCACGAAAGACAAGAATCGCAGTAGATGGCGTCGCGAAGTACGGTGTCATAGAGAACTAACGTCGATTCCATGGACGTCGGGGTGCGTCCGAAGAGGAAGTGGAGTCTCCTCTCTTATCACGGAGGAAATAAAGGAAGACACATCATCGTTCTCCGTGGAAATGGCGTTATTCGTCAAAGAGGGCATCGTTCTTCGTGTCGTGGAGTGTTCCTTTCTGAGAGAGAACGATGTTCTATGAGGAAGAAGGAAGATCCACAAATTGTCCAGAGGTTCCCATGCCAAACTTATTTTCTATGAAAATATTTTAATAGCCTTCAACAATTTTAAAGAATTTCCATCCAATTAAAACTAATTCAAAAAGAAGAGTTGTTCCAATTAGTTAATAGGGATATTAATTAATTTAGTTGGTAAACTTAATGAGGCAGAGGTGGAGCGACTCCTCATATTAAATGCAAGGGGAGATGTCAAGGAAATTAACGAAAGGGAGAGTTATGGGGAGTTCAAGAGAGTTATGGGAAGTTCAAGAGTTTAGGGCAAGTGTGGGACCCACCTCTCAAATATCCACACATGGGAAGTTAGGTGGGTGTGGTACCCACCAATAACTTCCCATGGGAGAAATTAACTTCCATATTAATAAATAAAATTGTTCTAACAATTTTATTTAACTTCTTAATTTAACCCCAATTTTAACTTTCAACCCGCATAAAACAAAACTGCGGTAAAGGTCCCCTTAAGAGAATACCGGTGCTACGAGTTCATCGGTGCCCTCAGATTTCAATTCTGAGCACCGCTTCAAAAGATAGAAAAACCCGCTCATTCGTTCAATGAACATACCGAAGCTAAACTTCAGAAAATTATTTCGGGCACACCGAGCCTCAGAATTAGGTGCCGTCAGAAACTGCATACTCATTAAATTCCTAATAATTTAAGAAAAAATTTTCCTTGAAATTTCCGTGTCCTTACAATACCCCCACCTCAGGGATTTATGTCCCCATAAATCCACAACACACACTAGGGAAACAAAATAGGGGTACTGAGCACGCATCTGAGCCTCCCACTTCCATGTGCTCTCCCGGAGGTTCCCGTGCTTCCAGCAAACACGCACCAGAGGAATCGACCATCCATGTAGGACCCGCTTTTATCGATCCTCAATCACTACTGGAACCTCTGTGAAGGTTACCATGTCATCGATGTCTAGCTCTACATGGTCGATCAGGTGGGACAGATCATGCACTCATCTCTTCACCTGAGATATGTGGAAGACGTCGTGCACCCAGTGAAACTGAGGTGGAACGACCAGATGGTTAGCCACCTCGCCTACTCTGCAAGGACCTGGAAATTTCTGATGAAACACGGATATGACTTACTGCCCCAGAAAAATCTCTATAGGCCTCGTCAAGGTGAGACCCGTAGGAAAACGTGGTCACCATCCTCGAACTCCAGTGGTCTCTATCTCCTATCAGCATAGGACTTATGTCTGCTTTGTTCCGTCTTCATCCGCTCCTGGATGATCTGCACCTTCTCTAGTATCCTCAAGATGGGTGCACTAGTCAACCTATGCATCAACTCTTGAAAAGCTCTACTGGTATCTCTCTGACCACACGAAGGGTTTCCCCTTCTTTGTCAATGCTAAAAGCGGTGCAACAAATCTCAAGAAGTCTTTCACAAATCTAAGTTTGGAAGACTCATGAGTGATCGACTGCACCCTCTTATGCATGATTCCATCCTGTGCTGCCTGGGGTTTCCTTTTCACCGACCAAGGAAAACCCATCCCAACATTGTAGGTAAACCAAAACCTTTTTGCATAATACAGTGAATCTGTAGATGAACTGTAGTTTCCCAGTCCATACCCAAACTAACGTCGTAAGGCCTCGACGCTACCACTAGGAGGTTCCAACTGAAACTCTCGCCTCAAGGGTCTGATCACACCATCGACGTAAGTGTGATTATCGAGTCTCCTCCCAATGGTATCTCCAAACATGAGGATCAGTTCAACGGCTTAACCAGAAACTCTAGGTCTGGGACAAGATTCGTGGAAGAAAGGAATGATTGGTACCTATGTTTATTCATACGACAACTAGTAGTAGACACAGACCGTACCTCGAATCATTCCTAGAGCCCTTCAGTCACAATACTTGACCGCATATAGCTACTCTCTTCCCCTGACCTCCTGATAACATTCTCTAGCTGTATCCATTCAGCCAAAGAACATTCAACCACAAAGGTTCTCTCTATCACCCTAGCATAAGTAGGAATGCATAGAGTTAAAGTTATAGATCAGACGTCCTTAAAAAGACATTGATCAGGGGTCCGAGCTCTAAATCATTGATCATATCATAGTAATCAAGTACCATGAATGATCAGTACACCCCGATGAATACCCCGCTACCGAAATGTCGCCCTGCCGAAGATGTATAAGCTCTAGAAAACTCTTAGCCACATCCTCAAGCCAGTTCTCAGCCGCCTGTGAGTCAGGCTCACCTCAGAACCTAAGGGGCATCTGATGCTGAAACACATGCAAGGAACTATGCCTACATGTGTCATCTACCGGTACCACCGATTGTAACTGAAGACCAACATGTAGTTATATAACTGGTGCACTACCCAAAGGTACTATCTCAGGTTTTCCACATACCGAAGCCTCATAACTATGCGAACCAACCTAATGGTAACTCATTGGGAAACACCAGTAGCTAAGATCACCATCTGCACTACTAGTGTCTGAACTAGGTGTAGAAATCTGAAATTGCCTCCATCGAGTCCACTGTTGCCTGGGAATATGTCTCGCTTCGTAACCTCAGAGGCCTCTACTACTGGAACTCGTGCAATGCGCTCTGTCATCATGCACCATCTGCTAGTACGGCTGGTGGAATCTGCTTCCCAACGGGTGGTGGTGCTACTGGTACACCACCCGATTGTGCCATCATAGTAAGAGGGCCGTACACCGGAGCCTCGTCACTCGGTGGGCCGTCATCGGTTACTCTATCGGAACTCCAACTGAATTTCTGCGTGAAGGAATCCTGAACAGATGTGACACGGTCAAACAATTTAATCCTAGTGATATGACCTGGTTGAGCTGACTTAAAGAAACTTTTGAAAACACACACGCAATTAGTGTTTTCGTGCACTAAGTCAGAAATCAGAAGTCTGTGTGCTCGTGTGTGGATACGTCGGCCGCCGCACCAACACTGGAATCCCTAAACTGAAAACCACACTCGGTACCCTTAAAACAATTGCTTCACAAAAAGGGAATATCAGAGTTATAAGGTTTGCGGTAGAACCGACTCCTCTGATACCAATTTGTCACGAACCATCCCCCGGGGCCCATGTCGTAACTACCCCATGCCCACCTTCCATAGGCCAGGGGATGGAGACTATCACCAAAGGCGTAAATCCCTATAACTAGGAAGTCATTTCCTTTATAAAACGTAATCTCACACAACCAAAGAACAAGCGAAAGCAAACACTAAGTAAAGCAGCATAACAAGTGTGCTGAAAGTACAAAGGGGCCAGAAATACAAGCCCAACAGAAAGGTGCATATACAACTAAAAGAAAGGCACAACTGAAAAGACAATAGATGAATGGTGAAGCAGCTCCTGGATCGTCCTCTGGTTTCCTACATGAATGGTAGGTACAGATTTCCTCCTCAGCACTCTGCGTCTATCAGTCCACACCGTGTTCCATCACGCTGAGTGTCCACCTCTGGGTACCGTCCAGTCCTCATACACTCAGCCTCGGTCAGCGCTGTCCATTTTCTGCATCCAACACAACAAGGTACGTGCATAGACTGTGCATGGGTGAGTATAACGATACTCAGTAGGGACCCCGAGACCCTCAAGGTCTCAAAAAATCCAACAAGGATAAACCACAAAGAATTATCTCAATAGATAACATTTACTTAGATATATTCCCACACATATACCTAAGTTATAAGGTAACCCATCTCAATCGTGAGGAAAACACAAAGGTCATTGTGTAAGCTCAAACCATGATTTTCATACACTATTCCAAAAGCACGGATACTGGAGAACTCCTCCTCTATTGGGAAGAGTAGTCCTATCGCTAATTCGAGGTGGTACTCACTAACCTTGGACTGTTGAGGTACTCCTCCTATCAAGTACCGCAGGTATGTCGCCCCAACACAGTAGCGATCCCCGCCATGGGTCTGCCGCCCCAACACAGTAGGGCACCCCCTAATAGCCTACAGAGGTACTCCTCCTATAGAGTACCGTGGGTCTACCTCCCCAACATAGTAGCGCTCTTCCACCATGGGTCTTCCACCCCAAGATAGTAGTGATCCCCACTGGGCTAGTCAAGTCACTCCGAAACGAATCAGACAAGCAGTCATCAGGACTCAGCCTTCTACAAGGACTCCGAACTCCGTATGCTCGTCTCTAAGAGGATCCACTCCACAAGATACTAGTAGATACTCCAAGTTCCAAATAATCTCACGTGGAAGTATCTCAAAGGGTTTCCTCATCATAAGGGTCTCAACGCAACAGACGACGCGTCAATCAGATGCCCAGTCTGTGAGTTATTAGTAGTTTTATCCCGGGGGCCTGGTTGGTTTCGTGTACGAACCAACCCGACCGTATAAAAACTATACCCCTAAATCCCATGGGGTATACTCAAAGGAACCATTTCTCAACGAGATTACCAACACTGCTGACAGTTTGTCAAACAGACATCCGGTCTGAGAGTTATTGGCTTTTCCGTTCTAGGGTCCCGGTTGGTATTGAAGTTGAAACCAACCCGACCATACTACAACTGCGTCCAAACCTCATGTGTAGTATGCCAAAATAACCATCTCATAATAAGGAATCCAACTTAATTGACAACACGTCAATCAGACGTCTGGTTCTTAAGTTATAAGCGTTTCCGCTCCGAGGGCCCGGTTGGTTTTGTGTACGAACCAACCCGGCCATACACAAACTTCGTTGAAACATTGAGTGTGATATACCAAAACGACCTTATCGATCCATGGAATCCAACTAAACTGACAGTGCATCGATCGGAGATCCTTAGATCAAGTTATGGGCGCTTAACCAAAAACGATCTGAAAAAGGGGGGTTTGGGCCCGTTCCCACTCGGCCCGAACCGGGGCGACCCCACCCGGTTCTGGGTCCTGCCACAACTCATCCATCCTGACCGAGTGGGGGGGGGGGGAGTGGGGTCTCACCAGATGGCATGTCTTAATGCCGTGCCTCCACAAATAAGGAACAGATTTGTCGTTCTGGTTCTTCCTCCACCGCCATGACTCAGCCGTGACAGTCTGCTCTGGCGGCGCGCCGGTGCCGCCGGATGCCCGTGCCGCTGTGCCGGCGTGGCACGTCGGCGCCGCCTTCCGTGGACCACCAGAGGTGCTCTGGTGGTCAAATTTTCCCACCATTTGCGCCTGCGGCTCTCCCGGGACCCGCTCTTCAGTATGACAACTTCAAATTTCCTTTTTGGTCACGTTTCATCGTCGTCAAACATTTCACCCATCAAGAACGAAACGCCGATGGGTTCAGACTTGTTCGTTAGTCCATACCCACTGCGTAAGTGGTTCAAAATATCATTCATCCAATTAAACGCCTATCCTGGTGGGTTTAATCACATATATAGAATATACAAAACCCCCTACCTTGATAATTGACGTCGCACGTAGTCGAGCCGTGGAAGACGAGCATCACGGTAGTTGGCGTCATGAAGTACAACATCGTGGAGAACGAACGTCGATTCTGTGGACGTCGGGGTGCATCCGAAGATGAAGTGGCATCTCCTCTCTTGTCACAGTGGGAATAAAGGAATACACGTCGTCGTTATTCAAGGAAATGGCATTCTTCGTCGAAGATGGTGTCGTTCTTTGTGTCGTGGAGTGTTCTTCTATGAGAGAGAACAATGATCTATGAGGAAGAAAGAAGCTCCACCAATTTTCCAGAGGTTCCCCCAACAAACATATTTTCTATGAAAGTAATTTAATAGCCTTCTTAAATTTTAAAAAATTCCCAACCAATTCAAACTATTTCAAAAAAGAAGAGTTGTTCCAATTAGTTATTAGGGATATTAATTAATTTAGTAGGCAAACATAATGAGAGGGTGGTGGAGAGGCTCCTCATATTAAATTCAAGGGGAGATGCCAAAGAAATTAATGAAAGGATGAGTTATGGGGAGTTCAAGAGTTTAGCGCACGTGTGGGCCCCACCTCTAAAATATCCACTCATGGGAAGTTGGGTGGGTGTGGGCCCCACCAATAACTTCCCATGGGAGAAATTAACTTCCATAGATATAAATAAAAGTTTTCTAACAATTTTATTTAACTTCTTAATTTATCCCCAATTTTAACTTTCAACCTGCATAAAACGCAACTTCGGTAAATGTCCCCGTAAGAGAATACCGGCGCTGCGAGTTCATCGGTGCCCTCTGATTTCAATTCCGAGCACCACTTCAAAAGATAGAAAAACCCGCTTGTTCGTTCTTCGAACGTACCCAAGATAAACTTCAGAAAATTATTTCGGGCACACCGGGCCTCGAAATCAGGTGCCGTCAGAAACTACCTACTCATAAAATTCCAATGAATTTAAGAAACAATTTTTCTTGAAATTTTTGGGTCATTACATCTGCAGAATGTGGCACCAAAATTCTCGGAGTTTTGTCCCCCCGGTGTCATTCTCAGCAACCTCTACTCGACGACGATCTTCCGACACATCCTATTTAATATCTTCTACATGAATTTGATGAGGACTTCCACCTAGATCAACACCTACAAAAGAAAAAACCATTAGAGATCCTAAAAATAGAATAAAAAAGACTTAATATTAATTGATTGTTTTATTATATTCATTTTTGGCTTACCTATACCAAGGTCTACCCATTCAAACATAGGCACAAGAAATAATGATGCATGATCCTTTCCTAGGTCTCTACCCTGCAACAAGTATCACCTCATTTAGTAGCCATTGTAAACTTAACGTTCCATGTATTATATCATAGGGGGACCAAAATAACCATGTCTCAGCTGATCACTCGTGTTTATAGTTCTTTATAATCTTAGATGACACTGTTTCCCTACCAAACCATGCAACCTTACCTATGCCTGACTCCAAAATCCATATTATACCTCAACCAGATCTCTGATTCCTCTGGGTCATGACCTCATCCCCACAAAGTGTACCCCTCCAGGGTTGGTAATGTGATAAGATAGATAATAACCCCTACTCCCTACCTATAGTAGGCCTCGGGATGGAGAATATCCCTGATGGTATAATAAACACATCAATGGGAAGCATTACCCTATAAGAGAACAAATGAGAAAGAGAGAGATAAGATAGAAAGAAACCCACTCCGGCTTAGACTACAATATAAAATAAATCCCATGTACACATATGTAATTTCATGTAAGAAATACTACAACTGAAAGGGAAAACTGCATGTACCAAAGAAAGTAAAACGGTAAGGACCACGAGGCCCGAACAACTCCTATAAACCTAATCTAGTAGTAACCATCATGACCTCCAACCTAATCGATGTGACTGAAAAAATAGTTTATATATACATAGGGAGAGTATAAAATTATACTCATTAGGATCCTACATAGAGACACTTGTGAAAAAGTAAAGAGATGTTACTAAAGCACAATGAACAACCAGTGAAACTAACTCATCACTTAAATAAGAATACTATGTTCCTATCCCCACTATGGACACTATGACAATGTGTTGTATTAAAGAGTTTATAATATAATAGAGAATGTCAAAGATACCCCTCTACCACTTCCCCATTAGTATTCCACTTTTACCCAATGTCACACGTCCTAAGCATCTCTCTGAAAAAAGGATTACTCACAGACACCTAGGTGAAGAACCACACTATGAACCTCGGATCCTAAATCCATCACAACCTACACATGTTACACCTATAGTAGTCTATAGGAAACTATATCTGGAATATATGTATGGGAATAAATATAATAAATTACAGAACTCTACACACATATATGTGGAAAACTAACTATCATGCCTACCATCACAAATAACTACCAAGTGAAGAGAGAGGGTCCAAAGTGGGTACTTAGCCATCCATACTTTAATAGGGATATTGGGTAAAACAACCCAAGGGCTCAAAAATCCCTTGGGTGTTAGTTTCCCTAACCCATAGGGTGGGGTATCATATAGAAACAAAAAAAGTAAAAAATATAATATAGCTCAGAACCACACTACTGACATAACATATTCTTAGACTCAACTTCTACTAATATCTCTTGGACTCTAGGTTTCCACTACTAAGACTAGATATTCTATAATCACACAACCATTTAAATAGATACATTAGGTTACTTTTTCCCTTTTTATTAGTTTCACTTTACGTTAATTAGTTATACAACCAATATCATTTATAACTTAAATTTCATTAACATCACAACAAAGTTCCTTGCATGCCATGCATAACCAAACCATGTCCATAGTTCCTTTAAATTGAAACGTCAACATTGCAACCAAGAAATATCCAACCCCATGGGTTAACATAATTTATTCAATCATTTATTGATAGAATTATTAATTTTCCATAATTCCAGGTATTCTTGAAAAGTATTCTAAGCTTCCAAACACAAGGGGATCAACGTTGTGAGTAGATAAACTACCCATCTAGTCTTTTCCACCTATAGTTGGAGCGCATTCCCATCCATCTTTGAGAATCTAATCACAGAAATCATGTGGCATACCTTGCACATATTCAACTTTATTGGATGGAGTGTAATAAAGACCATCTACCTCAAGTAGTGGGGAAATTTAAGAAGATAAAGAAACAAAATATTCAATAAGAACCACTTTCATATCAATGGGTAAGCCCAACTTAAACCTATTCCATCATCCTCGGTGCCCTCCCCCATACCCACATGCATAATTGAATATCACCATTAAGATCACTATATCCATTTTTTTATCTATTTCATATAGTCTCACTAAAAAACAACCATGGTGACCACCACAACCATTTTCGTATTCTCCGTCTCACATAGGTATATTGGGAGACAACCACGGGGACCACCACATACATGGTACATTTCCTATAGAATGTTTTTGGAATAAAATTCTCAACACACCCTCCTACAACAATGTTTCCTACTTAGTTAGACCTCCTTTATTGAAGCCTTCATCAAACACCCTAAAAATACTGAATCATAATAAACATATCATGATTTGTATCTATAAAGAGAAACTCTCTTGGAATTAAGTGAAATAACTTTGAATATGATGTATATAATAGAAAATAAATACAATACCCTTAATCATGTCCTCTTTATCAATTCGTCCACATCACATATCACAAACACCATCACAACACCTATTAATATTAATGAAAATTCATTCAGAACTCACTTGAACCCCATCAGGCAGGATCACCAAATTGAATATGTATAGTCATTTAGTTAATTTATTCTTTTGGAATTTATAGTTAAACTAAACCTATGAGTTAGAAATATTACCACTATTATTATCACCAAAATTATATATATTTATAAAGTATGTAAAAGTTCAATTACATATGCCAAGGAACAATCTCCAAGTAGGAACCATAAATCCATTTTCAAACTATATGACATCCTAATCTAGGTGTCTATTTCTCTAGAAAATATATCTATTTTAGATGCTCTTACCCTCTCAAAAAAATATAGGGAATCCATTATTAATTACCTTTTCATACCCTTTGGTTTACAGATGAAATTTTTACAATTGAATTGTATCATGTGATGAATTTTCCTACAACATACGATACAACCATTTCCTTAATAGAGAAATATTAGGAAGTATCTGTTATAGGTAACAACATAACCTTGTATATCTATTGAATTTTGAACTATGTCAATGTCCATTAGGCCAAACCTCATAACGGATCTTGGATAAACCTCAAACATGTTTAGACTACTCACTCCCTCAGATATATTTTCAGTTTTTATAGCTCCCTCAAACCATACAATTCAGAGATATGACAAGAGTGAGATGAAGCCACTCAAGAGTATCAAAATCTGGTACAATATAGATATATCATATCTTAAAATAAATATATGGTGCTTCAGTAAGACACAACCATAAATTTATTTGTAGGATGTTCATGAATTATATTTTCACCATTGTTATACACATATTACTCTAGTTATAAATATATTGGAATTTTGGGTTGTTATAAGGTGTTAATTCCCCTTTTTTGTATTTTAATTACCTATTAATATATGTTTTTATTTAGAAATGGGAGGTAATGAAATAAATCCTAGATAATTCTATCTAGATAAGTTCCCCAAATAGTAATGAATCTAACCCTTCCAACTAATTAAGAAAACTCAATAAAGATTTTGTTATTACCATATAAACAATTAGGGGGAAATTTTTTAATGTGGGTTTTCATTTATTCATGGATCATCCATATGAAAGAAATCTATAACATTAGAATGATATTACTTTATAGGCTACTCAAGAATATTTGATTATGTAACTACTAACACCAAGTAGTGAAGTGACTATTTCACAATCCAAGCATATTAACAATGCACCATAAAATCCTTACCAACATGTAGGTTTGATCAATATTCAGTATTATTCCAGCCAACCAAGTATAATTGGAAAAAAATATAAATACCATAAAAATATAGAAACGAATATGCATGGGCATGTTTGATCTCATCCTCATGATTTTGGTTGTTCTATCAAGATATAAACTTGGAGAAGGGAAATGCGATTATGGAGAATATAAAAATCACCCAAATGATAAGGTCCCAATATTATATCTTTAATTTAAAAATATCAACATGTTATATATTTTATATCATAATGTTTTGGAAGGAGAAAAAATCCAGGATTCCCTCAGAAATGGTGTTTTTATGTCAAAATCCTCAGAAAATAATGACACAAGACTACCATTTATAGGATATAAATATTTTCTCATATCATTCATTAGGTCACAATGTTCCTATAATTATAAAAAATATCATAATTAAATTAACTATGATAAAGATATAGATGATATTAGTGGAACCCTCCACCATTCGAGGATGGAAACCCAGTCACTAGTGATGAGACTGAACTAGTTAATATTGGTACATATTAAGATATGGGGCCAATTTTAATTAGTGACATAATAATTCATAATAAATATGATAATTATATATATTTATATAAATTTAATGAAGATTTATTTTCTTGGAAGAAAAAATGGCTATGTTGGATCTTAATGTAGAGACCCATCAATCATGTTTCTTAGAGGAGCATCCCGACTAGAAAATGGAATCCCAGAGAATTCAACCATATAAGTTTTCTTTGGTAGATAATAATGAAAACATGTTCATGAAATAAAAAATCCATAATGAAAAATATTATCCGAAATGACTCACTATTATTGTATATGTGAGAAATAAGAATGAGAAAACCCATATTTGTATCGATTTTAGGGATCTTAAACAGTAAGACCCAAAATTTCCATTCATAAACCCAATAATTTAATTACTAATTTATATGATTTTATATTACCATTACATATCTTTTATGTATAGATATACAATTTATAACTCGATCGGGATAAACCATCGATGATGCGTAGAGAAATGCCTTCATGGAACCTCAAAAGTGTATATTTTATTTGGGTTATCCAGTTTGTCTTGAAGAACATAAGCGATCTATAATAAAAATGATTGAACTATATTTTCAAGCCCCATATATCTATAATGGTTTAATTTTATAAAGTTCATTTTGATCATATCTTACAATAAATTGATTATCTTACTAAACATTAGATAGTTTTTAATGCAATTTAGAACCATAACTTGATAATTAACCACTAAAATGTGTTTTTATGTTAACCCCATGAAGTTTTCCCAACATTAATGTGTTCCATAATGGTATGAAAGATGACCCCATTAGAAACTGAGAAATACATGATATAAAGAATCCTCAGAATATCAAAAGGTTCAAGGAAGTCAAAGGCCTTTAGGCCAATATCAGATGATTCATAGCCAACCAGAATAGTACATTACTACCCTTAATAATGTTAATGATAAATGTTTTCAAATTTTAGAGGGATGAATGTGTTCAATTTTTTTTGATGAACTCATGAAATATCTCCTGTACATACCTATGTTAATGCCTCTAGTGTAAGGGGAACCTAATATCCATTATGCGATGATGTTAAAATGATTTATCCTTAGGATTTATGCAAGGAAAAATAAATTAATAAAAAAGAATATAATCTATTACCATGGTATAATCGTGATATCTAGATAATATAAATAATAAAATATTGAAAAGTATTTCCCTATGTTGATATTCTTCAGTTTAGAGGCTTAGAAATTACATGAAACATCACTAAAATTTCCCAGACCTATAATACTTGATATATATCTAAAACATTTATGTTACATATTATCTTTGATACTAACCAAAATTTACTAAACATAACCATACATAATTACAAAGTTAATTAAAATATGGAGTCACGTATATACCCAAATCATTTTAGGTTAATTTTTTTAGAGAATAAGGAAAAACCTATATCTAACCAATCTAATAGGGTTTCCAATAAATGGATATTTATCCAATTAAAACATAAGTTGATTATTTTACAATAATTCTAAAAAAAACTCACATAGTATTCACGAAACATGATACCCTTTCAGGAAAATCAAGAATAATAATCTTCTTTATAACCTATGGAAATATAAACATTATAAGGATGATAAAAAATTCTTATTAAGGGTGAAAATAAGTAATAATAATCAATGATAATTGGTGAGAATAAGTTGAGTATAAAGGTATGGGAGAATTATCATGTTGCATGGACATAAGTTAATAGAATTTTACCTAATTAAACAAAGATTATAAATAAAAATTAATTAAATAAATATTTTCTCATTAAAAATAATTCATTCATGTGTATAAAAATTAATCATTTGTCATGATCCAAGATAATATAACATAGGTATATAGTATAGTGTAAGAATATGAAACAAATATAATAATATAAATCACAACATTTCTCAAGGATAAATTCTAATACATTCTCATCACAATGGGACTGAATAACCACTTTCAATTCACATTAATGAGATGAGATAAAAAACCATGTACTATAACATATTATACTTGGGTTAACAACCTACATCACATCATAAAATCATGAGATACAAAAAATAAAATAATTCACAGGGGGCTATAATAGACCAACTAAACACATAATGAAAAACCATACATATTTGTATTGTAATATTATAGAATCATTAATAATATTAATATAGATTATTCAACCCATGAAAATAAATTGGTTTCATGAAAACACCCATAAGATAATATAAAAAATCCATACGGGTAGAGAAGGTGGATGGTACCATTATAGAAAATTCATAGTAAATCATAAGAATATTTTTTTAATGTTTTCCAGGATGAGAAACACCTTATATTATAATATGGAAATTACATTGAAAATGGTAAATAATTCACTTTTTTAGGTTTATAAAAACAATTTTAGGAAAGATAAGAATTCACAAAAAATGGGAATGTAAATTATGTTGTAAAATAGTGAAAACATGAAGATGAAAAATAATTATGGGAAATTGTTTTAAAAATTCAGAATAGAATTCATGTTAAAATAATTACAAAGGTACATTCTTTTCAAACTATTTTAAATAAATTAAAATCCATAAAAATTGGCTAATATGGAAAAAATTTATAAAAATTTATATCAATACCTTACAAAAATTAAAATTAAAAATATTAGCTTACAAATCATTGATGTATATAGAATAATATTTATAAAAAATATAATGATCATGTACATTGTGGAAAAAGAGTCCCGACTAAAAAAACATGGTATGTTCTGTTTTAGCAATAAAACAACCATTAATTTTAATTTATAACCAAATAGATATTAAAAAATTATCTTAAAAATAATTTAATTATGTATAATAATATTTACAAAAAATATAATGAACCAGGACATTGTGGGAAAAGAGACCCGACTAAAAAGATTTGGAAAGATCTATTTCACTGATAAACAACCATTAATTTTAATCAGTAACCAAATAGATATGAAATAATCATATGAAATGAAATAAAACTGAATAACTATAGGACATGTATATATTTTGGTTTTATTGATAATTACATATAACTTCCATAGCTATTTATTCAAATATAAATAATCTTAATTTAGGTGATACTGGTAATCAAAAGCCTTTAATCTTTGGTAACAATTGTTTAAAATCCCATTAAAAATTCAAATTAAAACGAATCATAAAATACCATGAATTAAAATATAATCATTGTATAATTTTTCAAAGATTCAGTACATACCACACAAAAATAATAAAAGGTTTATAATATAAAATTTGTTTGAATAATAGAAATTTGAGATGAAAAATAATTATGGATTTTATAACACATGAATCAAAGTCCCATTAAAGACAGTGGCATATAATTTTTTTGAAAACCATTAAATTTCCAAAAAAATAAAACAAAATATGTAAATGGAATATTTATATGCCATATAATGAACTAAAGTAGTGAATATAGAACATATCTATAGACACCAAACATTTTATTATATTAATATTAAATAATTATAATGATAAACAACATAATAGTATTACACATAGAGGATTCATAATTTTAGTGTCACGGGAAAACATGGACCCTAAATAATAATTACAATATCAATAATAAACATTTCTTTAATTCCTCTTCTAGATTCTTATTGGCACTTGACCTCTCTTTATTACATGTAGTAACCTAAGGATATACATTAAAAATGGGTGATCATAAATCCTTGTAAAATGATAGATATGAACAATATAAAAATGGGTGAGCATAATCAAAACATAGGCAAAGGATCATGAACATGAGAGGAATCATTAATAAAAGACTTGAAATGTGGCAATGTAAAAAAAATGAAACATCATGTCTTTGTGGTTAACTACCACACATAGTTGTGAAAACAGATATAATCTTGTTCACACATCATTTAAATTTAACTCATGAGATTAATCACATTACCAAATTCATTGGATCTCTGTATAAATCTAAGTGCACCCGTCACATTGAAATATTCATATTGCGCTATATAATTCCAAGTGCACCTGTCAGATCAAAACATTTTCCTTATCATGAATGACACAAAGAACATATATAAAAATTGAAAATAATAAACCCATATAAATTAATGTGTTTTATCTCATAATAACACGTTCATAAACTTTGGGTTCCTAAAAGAATGTGGGAATATCAAACTTGAAACAATAACCATCAACTGTGAGTGAGTAGTAAAATGCGTGTTTTTGAAAGAAGACTTCTTTTGGAAAATATTTGTTTGACATAAAATATAGTTGAAAACATTTATATCTCAGAAAATTAAATATAATGATGAAAAACTTATTTTTAAGGTGCGACCATTTAAAAAAATGGAGTGAAATTAGTAGAACCCGAAGAAAGAAGGTTGAGTTCAAGAATTTCCCCTTACCTTGTATCCGAATGATTTCTTCACACTAATGTCCTATATAAACAAATTATGTTAATTAATTAACAATTAAAGAACCTTTTTTACAATAATATGGTTCAATATGGGTTCATTAAGTTATTTTATGGGCTTTTGGATGAGTTATAGAGTTTAAAAACATTTCCCGGGAATGCTTGTTTTTATGGTTTTCTTGACTGGTTCACATGTATACATAATTGGAAGTTTTGTAGAACATGTATAAACATCCATAAATGAAATGTCACGTTATTAAGGAAATTAAAAAAGTTTAAATTATATTATAATTAATTATATTATATACCATGTGTATGAATCATTACATAAAAATTAAATGATGATCATTTTAGCTTAATTCGGGTGGTTTTTCAACCACAACGAACTTGTTTTGTTTAAAAATTTAGTAATGTGTACATAAGTTAGTTCCAAAACATTAAATAGGGAATAATATATATAATATAATCTGCTTCAATTCTTAAAATGGTTTCATGAACAGATCTAACGGTAGAAATCGAAAAAAGAAAGCATGTTGTTCTTGAAGGTGAGAAATTAACACCCCACAAACAACATTTTCTTTTATAAAAAAAAAGAAGAGGATAAGGGGGTTGGATGATATAATATAACATTATTACCATTAAATTACATTATATGTATAATAATTGAGTACCATACCATGTGTATGAGGATTTTTGTTGAGAGATTAAGAAATAAAATAGAAATTGAAAGGGATTTATAGGGGATAGAGAGGAATTACCTCTTGAGTTATCCTCTTGAGATCCTTCTCAAGGATACTTGTATTGGTCTTTTTATGAGAGAAGAAGATCTTTTGTCATGTGGGATTGTCTTGGGAAGATGTTTAGGCTGATTTTAGGAAAGTATTGAAGCTTTAGAGGTGTGAGGAAATGAGGGTGTGAAGGGTGGTATTTATAGTGGCGGAGAGAGGGGTTTTCTAAATATAACCTTCAATAATTTATTATTTCTCCACAAGACAAGTAATATTGAGTCTTACATGACTAATTAAAGTAATTTTATCATGTGAATCCGAACCAATTGGTGTTACACCAGCAGAACATCACACATGAGTCTCTAATAAGTGTATTTAACTTATTTTATAAATTATGGTATTTCTCTAATCATCAAACAATTCAAGTATTTTAGAAAAATCCCAAAAATTCACCCTAAATTTTTTCAACAAGAAGAATCAAAAAATGAAGTCAACTTTTTAAAAATAATTTTTTATATATGAATAATTTAATTTTTAATTAAAATCATAATTTACCTGAAAAATATAGTTTTTATAACATTTATTTACTTATTCCAAAATATAGATACATCATGATTTCACTTAAATTATACAAATATACTATCATAGGTGAGGTTACAATTCATAAGGTTATATCACTATTCATGAGGGTACCATTACTATTTATAAGGTTATGTTACTAATCACCAAAAAATAATTGTTTTCTATTAGACTCTAAAAATAACACTAAACATAACCGTGTATGTCAAATTTTTGTAATTCAAAAAATAGTAGGGGAATATTATGTATAATGATAACATGGTATTTAGTATAATTATATGTCATTCTTCTTACTAATGTTATTATACTATAAGGCATAATTATAAGAAGGTAATTACATTGATAAAACTTTGGGTTGTTACATTCATTCCTCCTTATGAAATTTTTACCTAAAATTTTTGTTTTAAAAAAATAGGTGAGGGTACTTTTCATTTATTTCCACCTCTAGTTCCCAAGTCACATATTCAAAATAATGGTTCCTACCCAACACTTTGAAATGAGGGTTGTCTTGTTTCATAGAACCTTATCTTGTTGGAACCACTTTGTGTATAAGGTTTTATTTTTTGTCAATAGTTGTCAATGAAGATCAAAATGAAGGAGATCAAGAAGTACTCCAATGAAATGGAGGAATGGAAATTCAGATGATTGTTGTACTGATCATAAGTTCAAAGAACATGTGTCAAAGGTGACACATTATTTACAATAGTGAAGAATAGTGAGGCATAATCCATCTGTGGATGAAGAAGAAGCCATGATGGTTGATGAAGACCATGCAATTCTTCATGATTGCATGACAACCATGCAAGAGACTTCTTGAAGAATATAATCGTATGATTTGCATGAAGTAGAGGAATGTCGGTTGAAGAAGAAGACAATGTGCAAGGCATTGGAATTCTGCGATGGCCATGAACTTCACATTGTATCAAACTATTATGATGCTAAATATGATCTATCAAAGGATACATATCATGATAGTGGAGTTTCTGATGAAAGAAGAAGAGTTGTTGTATAAGGATAATCGCATAGGTGATTGTGCTTGTTGACAAAGCATACAATGTCATACAAATCTGTTGACAAAAGAGATTTCATAGTGGCATGTGGACTTCTAGAGCTGTGGTCAACGATCTATGTTTGATGCAAGAACGTCGAAAAAGGAATGGATGATCTAGAGGCAGTGCCAAATGAGCAGACACAAGGCTTGCGCGAAATACTTAAGTTGGGCGCGGAAAATAGCGGGATGCGCGAAATAGTTTTTCACACAAATAGTGTTTCAGAATCAGATTGGTGAAAAATGGAAAAGGCATGGGCTGCGCGGAAAATAAGGGTTGTGCGCGAAATTCTTGAGTTGGGCGTGAAAAACAGCGTGGTGCATGAAATTAGTGGAGCGAAGTTTTTCGCGCAAACAGTGTTTCAGAATCAGAGCGTTGAAAAATGGTAAAGGCATGGGCTACGCGAAAAACTAGAGCAGTGCGCGGAAAAATGTTGTGCGCAGAATTTCTGGGTGAGTTTTACGCGCAAGCAGTGTATCGAATCAGAAATACAGAAAATCAGCAAAGGAAAGAGGTGCACAAAAATTTGGGGATGTTCACGCCATGTGCGCAGAAAATCAAACAGGTGCGCGTAATTAAAAGAACTGAGAGACAGTTTTGCGCGCAGGAAGGGGTTTTACGCGCAGGATCAAAAACGACGGTAAATATGAGGCGAATCCCTCTCATTATGAGAGGGCTCGACACATATACAAATCTTGAGCTCTAATGCGCGAAAAAACTATGGTATAGAGTGGTGCGCGAAAAGAAGAAGGGTTGCGCGAAAAAGAAGGTGTTGCGCGAAAAAGGGAAGATTTGCGCGAAAAAGAAGAGTTGCGCAAAAAGCCTTTTACGAACCAAAAGTTATTTTTACGCGCAAGGTTTAAATTTTACGCGCAAGGCACCGAGAAGGGTGCGCGAAAATTTTTGGGTCCCACAGGCCTTTGACAGGTGCTTAGCACTCTCAAATCTTCTTTGAGAAGATTGAAGAACAGTAAACCATTTGGTTTTATGAAGAGAAGTGGTACCGCACACACATGAGTGGTGTTTAACATCCTCATTGTTCTTTACGAAGAGAAGAAGAACGAACTGTGCAACTAAAATTAGATCTACACAGAAAGAGGGGAATATATCAATACACTCAGGTGTTAGTAGTGATAATCAAAGGAAGAGAAGAAGAAAGATCTAGTGCATTCGGTCATTGCACTAAAAAAGAAGGATTGAACTGAAAAGGGCATCAAATCTGAACCCTGATGCAAGCAAAGTCGCATGCTAAACAGGAGACAAAGAAATTCAATTCACATCTATTGAAGAGACCTTCACGTCTATAAACTAAGTGAGACTTCACCAAGGGCAGTGAGCTAGGGGGAGTCAACGGGAGTGACCCGAGGGAAGCAGTGAGCTGTCCCTGAACCTTTGTAAAGGTAGTGAGCCTATGATAGAGTGATTGGGCCCGAACAATTGTAATCTACAGCTAGTGAAGCATAGTAGATTTAGATACGACCGATAACATGTCAGCGTATGCTCCTTGGATGTAGCCCTTAGTGGTGAACCAAGTAAAAATAGATGTGTCATCTCTCTGCATTTGAATGTTTCATTGATGATCATATCCATCATACAGGTTTAAGTAGTTCCTACCAATGTGGGAACAAGATCCACAACTTTATGAAGAAAAATTTGACACCCTGATTCACCCCTCCCCTCTCAGGGTGTCCTGGGGTCCTACATATCTCTCCAGTCCAGAATCTTCATTGGCTTCTCCTCATAATAGAGATAATCTTCCAGCTATACCACCTCTGATTTCTGTACATGTGGGGGATCTAGTATGTACTTCCATAGGAGTGATATGTGAAAAAAAATCATGAACTAGAGCCATATTCAGTGGATTTTCAAGAAGATAGACCATGAATTTTATGCGATCAAGGATCTCAAAGGGGATAATGTACCTTGGGATTTGCTTACCTTTCTTCCCAAATCGCATGACACTCTTTATGGTGATATTCAAAGGAATAAATTATCTCCAACTTATTTCTACAAGTTACATCAATAGTTGTTAGCATATCTCTTTTTATGACTTTGAGCAGCTTTGATATGTTTCTGGTTGACTTGAACCATCTCTATCATCTCTTTCACAAGATCAGGTCCAAGTAGTTTTATTTCCCCAACTTCATCCCAATAGGTTGTAGTTATAAATTTCTTTCCATATATAACTTCATACTGAGCCATCTGAATACTCCAGTGCAGGCTATTATTGTATGAGAACACAACCAATTGGAGATTCTAATCCCATCTTCCTTTTAATTCTAGAGAGTAGGTTGTTATCATATCTTCAAGTGTCTGAATTGTCCTTTCATATTGGCCATCAGTTTGGGGGAGATTGGCCATTATAAAATTTAATTCATTTCTAAAAGCATGTAGAAGAGTCCTCTAGAATTTAGATGTGAACCTTGGATCATGATCAAAGGCAATTGAGAGTGAAACACCATACATTCCCACCACTTCCGTCACGTATAACTTTTCATGTTGTTCAAGTGAGAGATCCTCCAGAATAGTGATAAAGTGGGCAGTCATGGTGAGTTGGTCAACCACAACCCATATAGAATTATTTCCCTTAGATGTCTTCAGGAGACCCAAGAAAAAGTCCATAGTAACCTTCTCCCTTTTCCAGATGGGGATATTCAATGGCTTTATCAACCCTTTGGACTTTTGTTACACTTATTTAACTTGCTAACATACCAAGCACCTTGAGATATACTTCGTGATCTTCTTCTTCATGTAATTCCACCAGAAGTGTTCTCAGAGATCTCAGTACATCTTAGTGCAACTAGGATGGATAGAGAAAGTTGAGTTAGCTGCATTGTCCAAGAGATCCTTTTTTATCCTGGGTGATGATGGTATGCAAAGTCACATTCCAAACTGAATCACACCTTCATCGTCGATATGGAACTCTTACAACTTCCCTTCCTTTACTTTATTCACCTTCTTTTGTAACTCAAATTCATCCATTTTTGCCTCCTTAATCTTCTATTAGATAGATGGTTTCACAATCATCTGAGAAAGGTAGGATGTATCCCCTACCTTTATGATTTCCAAATCCATCCTTTGCATATCCATAAAGATAGGGCCTTTCTCAATCCACAACATGGATAGAGTTTTAGGTTCTTTTCTGCTTAAAGAAACACCTAATTTTTTCACCATTCTAGGATGATAGTGAGTAGATAAATTGTAGTCCTTGATTAACTTTAACCATCTCGTTTGATGCATGTTGATCTCCTTTTGTGTGAATATATACTTTAGTCTCTTTTGGTCGGTGTATATGTCACACTTCTCACCATAAAGGTAGTGCTGCTAGATTTTCAAGGGATAAATCATGCATGCCAACTCTAGATCATGTTTCAGGTAGTTATGCTCATGGGTCATCAAATTCGATGAGGCATAGGCTATCACATTATCATTTTGAATGATTACACAACCCATTACTTTCTTTGAATCATCACTATATATCACAAAACATTCTCCACTTTTCCGTAATGGGAGTACAGGTGCAGTGTTCAGCCTTATCTTTAGCTCCTTGATGCTTCCCACACTTTCTTCTGTCTAGAAAAACTTTACCTCTTTCCTTGTTAACTTAGTGTACAGGCATGGCAATCGTGAGACATTTCTCTCAAAACGTATGTATTACCAAGATAATCCAAAAAAAAACTAAGGACTTATATGACACTAGAGGGCCAAGGTCATTCCTCAATTGCCTTTTTTTGAAGGTTCTACAAAAACTTTCCTCACTTGTGATCACATGTCCCATGAATGAAACTTGCTTCATCAAAAAGTCACACTTGCTGAACTTGGCATACAACAGCTCATTTCTCAATGTCGCCAACACAAGTCTTAGATGTTCTTAATGTTCCTACTTTATCTTAGAGTAGATGAGAATATCATCGATAAACACAACAAAAAATTTGTCAATGTAATTTCTAAAAACTCTATTCATCAAATCTATAAAGATTTAAGGGGAATTTGTAAGTCCTAAGGGAATACGTAGAGACTCATTATGCCTATAACTTGTACAGAATGCAGTCTTCTGAATATCTTCATTCTTCACCTTTAGCTAATGATATCCAGAATGAAGATCCTCCATTGAGAAGTATTCAGATCCTATTAACTGATCGAACAAGTCATCAATACTCAGAAGAAGATACTTTTTTATGGGGATCTTGTTGAGTTCCTGATAATCGATACACAACTGCATTGTTGCATCCTTCTTCTTCACAACGAGAATTGGTGCACCCCAAGGTGATGCACTAGGGAATATGTACCCTTTGTCCAAATGCACTTTCAACTGCTTATTTAACTCTTATAGTTTGATTGAAGCCATCCTATAGAGACACAATGAGATAGGAGTATCTCTAGACATGAGTTATATTGAGAACTCTACCACACAATCCAAGTGTAGTCTGGGTAACTCTTCAGGAAATACATCGTTGTATTACCTCACAATGGGAATTTCTACATGGTTTGCACTTTCCTTTGACTCAACCATTTGGGCGATGTATGCTTCTTCACAGTGTATCAACACCCACACCGTTGAAGTATTTTTCAAAGGAGACTCACGATCTTCCATGCATTTGTAGAGGATCATGGGATTGTTGAAAATATAAAAATATATTTTATTTTCCTGACAGTTGATATGTGCTGTATATAATGAGATCCAATCCATTCCCATTATATCGTTGAATTCCACCAAGAGAAGTATTACGAGATTCTCTGGATGAATCTTTCCACATACACCAACATGAGAAGAGTCAAACACTTGTATTGAAATGATTTCACTGCTTTGTGTTTTTATAGATATCTCTACTTCAAGGTTTGAGGGATTTGATTCTATAGTTCTATAAAACTTTCAAGATATAATGGAATGCGTTGAACCAGAATCAAATAACACCTTTTCCATTCTTGAGTGAATAAGTAGTGTAATTTGTATGACTTCATTATCTCGCTCCACTTCCATAGTAGTGATGGAATAATCCTTCCCTTGTTCCTTTGGATTTGGTGGCTACTGACGCTGATTACCATTGAGAACTCAAGGTTTAGTTCACTGTCTTGCACAATGACCATGCTCCAAATAGTTATATCATTGAACCATGGGTGGTGCTACCCTTTCCTCCACTATGCTCTCCTTACTTTTCATGTCTTTTCAACACTCTTGAGAATTGTGTCTTTCTTTCCCACACTTAAAGCACATCCCCATCCCTTTGAGGCAGTTCCCATGGTTCAACTTTCCACATCTTTGTCATGTGTGTCATTGAAGTTTCATCCCACCTTTATCAATAGGCCCCCAGCATGAAACTCCATCTTTCGTTTCTTATCCACATACCCATGGGACCATTCCTCAATATGCATCTCCACATTGAGAGAACATTGATCAAGTTATTCATAACTCCCAAAGTATTAAATTTCAAGAGACATTAGAATTTTTGGTTTTAATCCACTAAAGGATATATCAATTTTTCTATAATTATTGATAACAAAACCTGAAGCGTACCTTTAATGCCTTGTGAAATTCACTTCAAAGGTTGTGAAATATTCTCCTTATTTTTTCTTGAGCTCTATAAATTCTCTCACAATATTTATATACATATTTCTTGGGAAATACTTATAAATAAATATGAACTTAAAGTCTTCCCATTCCACCTCTTCAATTTCCTCCCATGGCTTAGTGTTCTTAATCAAAGCCCACCATTGATCATCCAATCCATCTAGATAATAAATGGCTAGTGTCACCTTCTCCACCTCAGAAAAATGAAGAATTGAAAAGATGTTTTCCATGGAGTTGACATATTGTTCTACAACTAGTAGATCCAAAGATCTACTAAAAGTCAGTGGTCGTTGCAACTTAAAACACTCGATAGCCAGCAGCTCCCTCTTTGATGAAGTAGGATATTCTCTATTATTTTGGTTATTGTTGATAACCAAAGATAGTTGGGTAAGAATTTACATGATTTTTTGAACTCTACCTCCCAAATAATTGAGGATGTCATTTGGGAAATTGTTTCACCAACCCTCAAATAAGGTTTTGGCCTAATTTTCCCTGGATCCCACTATTTTCAAAAAATGAAAAGGTTAGAACAAAACATAAGTTAAAAAATCATGAATAACTTATTAATTTTTAAAATTTAAACTAAAATCATAACTTATGGGATACCTATGTAAATATTATTTTGTGAATATTTATACTAAGTCTCATACTAGAGGATTTCTCTGGGGTTCACAAATCCTAATTCCCAAATTATCTAAACCATGCCTATGATACCAACTATAGTAACCCAAACTTTTCTTATATTACTATTACATCACTATAAATATAAAAAACATAATAGCATTACACATAAAAGATCCAAAGGTTCAGTGTCTTGGGAAAACTAAGAATATACTTAATAATTACAACATCAAGCATAAACATTTATTTAATTACTTCTTCTCTAGCTTTTTATTGGCACTTGAACTCTCCTTAGTACATGTAGTCACCTAAGGATATACACTAAAAAGCGATTAAATAAAATCCTAGTAAGAGGATATATTTGAAAAATATAACAATGGTTGAGAATAATCATAATATAGGAAAAGGATCATGAACATGAGAGGATGCATTTATAAAATACTTGAAATGTGGCAATGCATAAAAGATGAAAAATCATGTCTTAGTGGTTAAATACCACACATAGTTGTGAAAAAAGATAACATATTATTCACACATCATTTCACTATAACTAATGAGATTCATCCCTTTACCCAATGCATTGGAGCTCTGTATAATTTTAGGCGCACCTGTCACATTGAAACATTCATATTATGCTATATAATTCCGGGCGCACCTATCACATCATAACATTATCATTATCATGCATCCCATAAAGAACATATATCAAAAAAAAAACTAATAAATGGAAAGGAATGAGTTTAATCTCATAATAAAACATTCATAAACATTGGGTTCCCAAAATAAAGTGTGGATAACGTACTTGATAAAATAACCATAAACCTTGAGTGAGTAGTAAACGGTGTGTTTTTGAAAGAAGAGTTCATTTAGAAAAACGTTGTATGACATAAAATCCAGAAGAAAACATGTATATCCTAGAAAAGGTAAGATAATTATGAAAAAATTGTTTTTAAGGGGTGATGATAAAAAAATTTAGTGAAAGAGGGAGAACCCGAAGAAAGAAAGTTGGGTTCGAGAATTTCCCCTTACCATGTATCTGAATGCATTCTTCACTTTAATGTCCTATATAACCATATTAGGTTCATTAATTAAAAATTAAAAAACTTTATTTACATGAATATGGTTCATTATGGTTTCATTTAGTAACTTTATGTGTCATTGGATGATTTATAAGGTTTAAAAACATTGTTTGGAAATGTTTGTTTTTATGGGTTTCTTATGAGGTTTACTTGTATTAATAAATAGAAGTTCGTGTAGAACATGTATAAACGTACAAAACTGATATTTCATTTTATTAATGATATTATATATGTTTAAATGATATTATAATAAATTATATTATATAATATGTGGATGAATCATTATATAAGAATTAAATGATGATCATTTTAGGTTAACTCGAGCAGTTTTTCGACCACAACAAACTTGTTTTGTTTAAACATTTAGTATTGTGAAAATAAGTTAGTTCCAGAACATTAAATAAGACATAGAACATATAATATAATCTGGTTCAACAATAAATTTTTTTCCATGACTAGATATGTAGGTAGAAATGGAAAAAATAAAACATGTCATTCTTGACGGTGATAAATTAACACCTCATGAACGACTTTTTCTTTTATAAAATAAAAAGGAAGAGGATAAGAGGGAATGTATGATATAATATCCCATTAGTATAAAAAAATTCCATTATATTTATAATAATGGAGTTAACATACCATGTGGATGAGGATAATTGGGTAGAGATAAATAAATGAAGTTGAAATTCGAAGGAATTTAAAGGAAAGAGAGAGAGAGAGAGGAATTACCTATTGAGTTAACCCTTTGAGATCCTTCTCAAGGAACCTTGGATTGATATTTTGATGAGACTAGAAGATATTAGGATACGGGGGAATGTCTAGGAAAGATTTTTGGGAAGATTTTAGACAAGTCTTGAAGCTTGATAGGTGTAAGGAAACGAGGGTGTGAAGGGTTGTATTTAAAGAGGAGGAGAGAGGGGTTTTCTCAATATAATATTCATTAATTTATTATTTCTCCACAAGACAAGTAATAGTGAGTCTTCCATGAGTTATTAAAGTAATTTAATCAAGTGAATCCGAAACAATTGGGAATACATCAGTAAAACATCATACATGACTCTATAATTTGTGTATTAAGCTTATTTTGTAAATTATGGTATTTCACTATTCATTAAAAATTCATATATTTCAGAAAAATCCCAAAATTTATCCCTAACAATTTATCAACATATAGAATCCAAAAATGATGTCCATTTAAAAAAAATTAATTATAGTTATATGATTAATTTATTTTTTAATTAAAATCATAATTTACTTAAAAAATATAGTTTTTATAACATTTATTTACTTATTCTAAAACATAGGTACATCATGCCTTCAAATAAATCCTATACATCTAATATCATATGAAAGCTTACCATTGATAATTTTATATCACTATTCATAAGTTTACCATTACTATTCATAAAGGTATGTTACTATTCACCAAAAATTAATTTCGTTCTATTAGACTCCAAAAATCACCCTTAACACAACAATGTATGTCATATTTTTTAAATTCAAAACATAGAAGTGGAAAAATTATGTTTAATGAACACATATAATTTAGTATCATGATATTTCATTGGTCTTACAAAAGTGATTATACTATAAGGAATTATTATTATAAGGGAATTGCATTGATTAAACTTTGGGTTGTTACAATATCTCAATGATGTTATATTTATTTGAGAGGCACATACCTTGGACATCGATATAGATATAAATTATCTAATAACATGAATAATACAATAGAATAATTTTATAAATATTATATAAACTTATTAATATTTATTGAAATTTAAATTAACTATTTCTATTCATTTAATTCAAAGTTATTACTTATTTTTTTAACATTAATAATTAGAGTTATTAATTCTAACATATAGTTTTTAGTTTTGGAATATCAATTTTTGTTTTCATTACATGTTCATGAGTTCCTAATCACTAAAGTATTATTGGGACTAGAATATATGTTTAAAATTATTTAGGTAGTTATATATTCACTCTATGGGATTTAAAAGTATGGTTCATCAATATTAAATTTAAAACATTTTTTCTGTAGTTTTTTAATGAATAAAAGGCTAAATATTAATTAATGTTTAAATGTAAATATTACCATTACAGAGAAAAAAACAATAATTACTTAATAATATCATATAATTATATTTGAAATTTTTCAATAACGGACCTTGATAATAATTTAAATCATTATTCATATAGGTTGTTAAAAATACTCAAACAAGAACATGTGATAATCATTGAAAGAGTGTGATTATGAAGTGATTTTATTATAATTTCATTATAATTACTATATTTTTAGATATTATTAAAGTGAAATATCTTAACATGGAATATGATTTTTGAGATGATAATGGAAAATAATTATAAAAATATAGTTCTTAGAAAGGTAAAATTTTACCACCACTTTGAAATAGTCTTTGTTTTTGAAGGAATTAGAGAATTATCATGGGACAATGGGCCCATGAATGTGTGATAAGTTTATTAAGTAATGATATATTATACTACATATATAGGTATTTATTTTTTAGATAGTTCTTTTAAAATTTGATAGAGAGTTAATTGTATTAGTTACGAAAATGAATTTTTTTAGATATTAATTTCCTCAAATGAATAGAATTTCCTAATCAAGTAACATTGATTAAAAATTGAAAATTTTGTAAGATAATATGAGGGGTCATTGATCATATCATCATTCCTCAATTTACTGACTATGTTTTGTAATGTTTTTGACAATATCTGTATATTTGTGACTCTAACCATTGGCTTAGAAATATCTAAGTTACCACTAACTTTAGGTGATGTCCCGAAGACACCAGAATATGTAAATAAATGCCAATGTTTTACGAGAACATTGGGGGTGTGATTTTAACATTGTTAAAGAAAAACAAAAACAGGCATGAAAAATTACATGATAGAAAAGAGAAATATGATTCATGATATTAAAATGTTTTAAATGATAAAATCAAAATAAATCAAATATAATAGGAATAATGGAATCATAGTATCAAAATCATGAAATTTAAGAAGATGATATGTATCTATGAAACAATTAGCTTCATCCAAATCATTACCCAAACTAGCTATGGGATCCAAAACCACATTCCATTACAATGTTGTCAAGATGCATCACTAGAAAAGTATATAACTTTTCCAATTCATGTTTCTCAGAAAGCAAAATATGAAAATGGAAAAAAGTTTCCAATATAATGGTGAGTATAACAATAATTAGGTAATCCTTATAGGATTTCCTACATAATCCTCATGAAGTAAAACATGTCATTATATTTTATATAAAATTGGTTAGAAATAGAGTAATAGTTTTATTTAAATCCATAAAACATTTCAATGTAAAAAAATAAAAAGTTTTTATTACAGTTTCATATATCTTAGGAAAACCATACCTTGTTCATAAAAAAACTCACATAGACATTTATTCACTAGATCGCCCTATACTCATGCTTATAGAGTCATTGGGTTGCTAACTCATCACCCTGTGACACACATTGACGATGGTTCTTCAAAACCAAGATCCTTCCAATATTTATAGTGGAACTTCACTACCATTATCCATAAAAAATGAACATGGAAACATGAAACTATGTATTCAATGTTATTATATAACACCATTAACAATAAATCAAATTCTATATTTAAAAAAATTCATTGAATATTTTTCTAGTTTTAAAAATAATATTTGAAAAATATTTAGGATGGGGGGTTTATGAAACCCATTCAAATTATCATTTTCACTAAATATTACATTGTAAATTAAATAATTTTTTTAAATAAAAGATGAATTAAAGTTATATAATAATTATAGTTTAAGTTAATACAAATAGACTCAATATATTATGATAATAATTTATGAGGAATGAAACCTCTATATCCATCCTTTGAAGTTATTCCCCTCATTTGATCCCAAAATGATTTTATAAAAATACATGTCATATGAAAATGATATATCTATAAAAAGATTATATATATGTATTCCTGAGAAATAAGATGATAAAATATAGAGAAATAAATAAATAAGTATTAATTACAATATATATGTAGATCTAGCAAAACATAATATGTCAAAAAAGTATTCCAGGTCAATGAAAATATCTAAGAATGCCTAACAGAAGAGAGGATTTATAGAGTATAAGAAAAAGGGGAATAATGAGAGTTTTAGGTAGTAAATACACATTAAAGACTAATTTTCTGAATAATAAATGCAGATCACATGGATAGGTCACATGGTTAGGGAAACCATGCACAAATATTTTCCTTGATACTTCTCAAAATATCCCATGGAATAGATAGATACCGAATCTTTTAAAACCATTCAACATCCAGGACTTTATATATTGTCTTCACTCACAAAAAATCACTTGATCATCCCCACTATTTCTTAAACAATTCACCAACCATGCGGAATCCCAATAGCTCCAAAATTTTCTTACACGATTTCCTAGAGAAGTAGAATAGTATTCCAAAAATATTTTCAAAACATACACCCATACAAAAACTTCCAAATCACTCCGTAAAAATATAAAAAATCTTCAAATTAAACCCAAGTATTATATCAAATCAATATACATAATTAAAGGGTAAAATTCCTTAAACTTAGGGTGTAAGACTCTCCCCACCATTAGTCTTTCAGAACCAATAATGTTGGATATTCTCTATTCTTTGAAAATGTTTTGGCCACCTTCCCAACAAAAAGTCTTCGCATTCACACACATCTTATATAATTTTAACATGCTTCCATAAGATTAATACTAAACAGATACTTTTACCTTAAAAAAATATTTTCCTATCTATCCAAAATTTATATCAGCATGTGATTCAACATAGCATATGGATTATGATTAATATTGTCCCATTGAAGAACCTTGTCTTTATTAGGAATTTATTTTTTCAATTGAGATATATAAAATACATTGGGCATGGATATTAATATTTATTGGAAATCTATCAAAAAATATAATTACCCAATTCATTATTGTATCTCAAAAGGACCAATATAAAAAGGAGATGGTTTACCTTCATTAATAAAAATTTATTTCCTATAATTTGAGTGAATATTGAGAACACTTGACCACCCAAACCAAAAAATAAAAGTCAATAATAATGATAAATATAATATTTTTGATATCATTGAATAATTTGTATTCTTTTATTAATCCCTTAATTTTTTTATTATTATCTCAAATACAAGTCTAGACCTGATTTTTTAAGTCTCACCCACTTCCACCCGAAAAATTAGAGGATGAAAAGAATGACCATATAATGCTTCAAAAAGTGACATATGTATTAAGGAAAAATAATTATTATTTTATGAGAACTCCTCTGACCATAAATGATCAACTAATGAGATTTTGAAATCTATAATGAAATATAAAATCATTTCATCCAAACATAGGATTGTCTAAATGGATTGTCCATATTTTTTTGATGATATGTTGTGCTAATGGTCCATTGGGATATAAGGGATTGTGTTAGTGATTTCTAAAGTAATGATATAAACTCATGGTCTTAGTTAGACATAATTGAAACTGGCATGACCTAAAACATGATAATGTCTTCCATATAGAGTTTTACTAATTATTCCCCATATTTTCATTCATGAGAATCAATTTATTTTATTATTTTTTATATTATTTACATATAAACTAAATTCTTTATCCTTATATAAATATATAAATATAATTTTTTAATATAAAAGGTATTTAAATGTAATGGTGTCCTTTGAATTGTTTTTGACTAAAATAAAACATACTATCTAGTTGTATTTGAAACAAGCATAAAATGGATCTTTCATTTTAAGGTAATGTCTAAGGTTCCATTTAGATGGAATTATTTCTGAGATTTTATATACATGAATATATATATATATATATCATTTCATTTTAGGTCTAACTTTGTGTTGCTAATGGTGTATTTGTGGTTCTTGAGGTCGTACATGACTTATGGAGTCACGTAGAGACAAGTTTGTAGTATATTATTTTACTTATATTTAGACATTTTTATAGTATAGAATATTTCATCGGTATCATTTGATGCATGTGAGACCCTATACAATAGTATTTCATTATGTTGAGTTTTATTTTTTTTTACAAGTTTTGTTCTATTTTGGTTTTGATTTATTTTGAAACTAAATATCAGAATTTACAGGGATGTCTAACTTGTGAACATGTCATGTAAAAACTCTAGTAGAGTTACTCTACATGTTTAATTATATTAATTCTGTGAAATCAATCCGATTTGATTTATTTTATTCCCTGGTTATTATTTCCACTCTATAGGTATTGGTAACTCTTCTATATCATGTCATGTGTCCACACCGATGCCCAATTTACAGGTGGGATAAAGATGGTAAATTATGACCATAAATATAATACTTATACATATTTAATGAAAATTTCACAATTATTATCTCCAAATCATGTTTAAGGTAATTTTTTATTACGAATATTTAATTAATTTGAGGTATAAGCTACCCCCAATACATTATTCATGAGGACACATCCCAAATACTTAATTTGATTAAATACCAAATATTAAAAAGACATATCTACTACATGGTATTGTGTATATAGGTTATGTTACTATCCTTCTACTAATCCCTATGAAATATTCCTCACATTCATCTATATAGAGAAAATTGGCACCCTTTTAAGTGAACTACTATAAAATATTTGATTGGCATGAGAAGTTTGTCACAATTTATTGATTGTATACATCTAATGCAATAACATAGTTGATAAATGTTATAGTGGTTGTTATAGACCATAATTATTTTAAATATTTCTCTTAAGGATCCAATAATATACCATCACTTGGGACTATAAGATCCTATAGTGATACATTCTTTAAGAATAACTCACACGTAATAAAATTTTCATATATTTTCTCTTTTCTCCTCTTACATTGAGGAATATTCAAATTATATTCCTACTGATCTTTTAATTTTGAATATATGAAAATATCATCAATAAATATGACTAAATATAGATTGAAATAATCTATTAAGTTATTTTTTATTGGGTCAATGATCATAGTGGCGGTGTTTGTGAGTTTGTGTGAAATGACTATGAATTCATAATGCCCATATATTTTATTAGAGGACTTCATTGGAACATCGACCCATTTTACCCATAAATGATGATCCAAAGATCAAAGGTAAATTATTTATAATTATTTATCCCATGGTGAAGGAACTGCTCATATAAAACCCTCAACTAGTCTCTCTTAGTTTTGTTTCTTTAATTAGTTCAATTCATATAGGGCTTTTATATAAGGAGTCATTAATATAGGATTAACACTACGTATGGTATCTATTAGAAATTCATCATCATGATCAGAGTGTAGACCATGAAACTCTTCTACAAATACATTAGATTATTCCTTCACAATAAATATATCATAAATATCATGTTTTCCTCAACCATCTATGCCATAATCCCCTCATGATTGGGTACAAGGCACACATGTTAGAAATAATTTCTATAGAGATCTCATAAGAATCCTACAATCGATAGAATATTATAAGTTGATTTGGGATAGGAAATATGACTTCCATATCCCAACAAATAATATGGGATCTATGTAGGGAGATTAAATAAATGACCAAAATTATAGAAAATTATCACAATTGTAGAATAATAATATTTTCATTATGTAAATTCACAAAAATATCTCTGGGAGAAAATTTATAGACATGTGATGAAACTGACATTAAAATTCATGATTCAATTGATAATTAAAATTTTATACGTTAGGGAAGTTATTTGATTCCCTTAAAATAATTCTCCAATATGAATCAGTGTGTAGAAAAGGAATCAAAAATGCTATTTTAAATTATTCTTTGGATGCCACATGTAGATTTAATTCATTCATTCTTGGAATGAAATTTAGAAGTTGTGATTAAAAATTATTTTTATTAATTATATTTGAAGGATTTTTATGTCAATTACCATTAATAACCCGTTTATTTTTACATTATTTAGAATAATGTTCATACTCTTTTTCATTAATGTGTTAGAATTTGGGTGGTTCATAATGTTGAAATATTATTTAGTTAATTTCCTTTCTTGTATCGATTATATATCTTTATCATTCATATCCTTGATGGCCGTCTATTCTACACTTACTTAATTTTCTTATTCATTTAAGGAAATTTAATTTAGGATTTTTTAAATTTTAATAGGATATAGGAAAATTAATTTCCATTCCTCTTTTATAATTTATGTTACCTAAAAACAATGTTGTTATTTAATTTCCCCCATAACTTAATGAATAATGAGAGTCTCTAATTTCTATTTCCACATTTAAAGGACAATAAACAATTTATTTATATCTACCAATTTACCTTATAGATATCACTTTTCAAGGGATTAGTTTTATTATTCTAAATGAAAATATTTTCATCCTTGATTAATGATAAAATGAAAAGCATATCTTGTAATATTAACGAAGTTTTATAAATATATATCAATATGATTATCCTAATTTTTCTCTCTCTAGGAATTCTATATCCATATTAGTGCGTAGATTTCTAGGAAAGTATTTTTTGATGAAATACTTCTTAAAATTCTCTCACTCAATTGATTAAAAATATAAATCATACCACATATTCATAATATTAGTTATATATTTATCAACCAAACCTTCCAAGTGACAATCAACTAAAACAAATTTCATTATATGAGCACTAGATAATGAATTTTTTTTATTATATTGATCCACTACTTAGAAATAAATGTTTTTCAAGATCCAATAATTGATGGTTGACATAGTTATTTTAAACAAACAATGATGAGTTATCCAATACTTGGTATGGTTGGGAGTTTGAAATGATTAATTTTTTTTTTCATAATTAGAGAGAGTTAGGTGTGCTTGTCCACATGATTTTTTTACTCCTACACTCATACCCTTCAGTTTCTCATTGGGGAAGTCAATTAATTATCCATAAAAATAATTATTAACTTTATTCCTAGTTGTTTTAGAAATCGACTAAACCCAAAAGATCAGTTTGAGTCTTAAGAATAAATAAATAGGATAAAAATTACCTGATAAAGAAAATCAATCTTATGATGTACTAAATTAGGAAACATTCATTTAATTCTCTGACATTTTAGGATCAAAATTTATCACTTTTCATTTAGCATAGTATGTTTTATTATCAATCAAATCATTATTAATATCACAATCCCTAAAACTGTTTTAACCCCACATTGATACCATATGAGGAAACATGGAAGAAAATGACTTTCTTACATCAGTTATATAACTATTCATTAAATATTATAATAAATCACATCAAAACCCATTGGGTGTATGGTACTGTAGCAGCGGTGGTACTGTAGCAACGACGGGAACTATACTGGCAGCAGGTCACTATAGAGGTGGAAGAACACTATAGTAGCAGTGGGTACTATGTTTTACTATAGCAGTGTGGGTACTGTTATAATAATATTCACAGAATGGGCGTTGGACCAAAATAGTTGGGCCTACAGGCCATATAAGGGGATAAAATTCCATTAGGCCTTCAGGTTATGTAATGGGTCTTCCTCTACCCAGTTAAAAGAGGTATTTTATTTTCTTTAATAATAAATGAGGCTTCGACCCCAACCTTTAATATATATATATATAGACACACATAGTGTCTTTGTACATTAGAACCATAAAAAATGTATTTTAAAATATGTTGATTATATAATAAAAATAGTACTCTCGCCTGATACCATTAATAACATAAAACTTAATATTCCACATCATATACTAGTGAATGGAAACATAATGAACATCAAGAAAATATTCTAATTATGGTTAAACATGAGAGAAATAAACAATGATCAAATGTGAAAATATGTTAATAATATAGGTGTGAGAACATAATCAAGGTGTATGGATAAAATGAAAGAGAATAAAAACCAGAAAATAATATTTCATAAATTATCGTCCATGGTATTAGTAATTTTAAATAACATTAGTCATTAGTAGAAATATAATGGAATTATTATATGATAATCTTATTCCCGAGAAACATAACACATGCATAGGAATTTAGCATATACATATACATAGAAAATCATTCTTTTTGTTAAGGATCACTGCAAAATGCCTCGTCACATAGTGGATAGAGTCTTATAGTGTGATTGGATTTCACATAAATATCTAACATTTTATACCATGAGATATAATTCATTACCCAATTAATTTGTGGGAAGCAAATTTCTAGTCCCATCAGTCACATAGTGGACAATGTTTTTTATGTCTTGAGATTACCTTATATTCCAAGTTATCTATTGATATAATGATTTAACTAATTCATTAGAGTGATATATAGTAATAATATAACCTATCACCGAATAAAAAATGATATATATGTTTTTTACAAGAAGATGAATGGAATTAATTTTTCCATCATAGCTTAATTAACTAGTGAAAAAATGCGTTTTAGGAAAGTTGCATAAAAATGATCATAAGTATCAAGATAAAGAAATTAGATGACATCATTATATCACACAACATGTGAGACACATGAAACATTAATGGATTTTGATATAAATGAAAGGCAATTATATTAAAGACTTAGGAAATTACAATGAAAAAAGAGAAAAACTATTCTAATATTTTGACATGATTTGTTTTCAAAAATAAAATTCACAATATAATATAAATAAATATTACATTAAAAACCCATTAAAACATATAGAGGATGGTTCAATTTAAAAAATGGTTATAAACAAGGGAAATGTGTTAATATAAAAAGTATTAAAAATTAAGCATTCTTTTTAAACTTGTTGAAATAAATTATACACAATATAAAATGACCCATGTTAAAAATGGTAAAAAAGTTTATCATTTAAAAAAAATCAATGAATTTAAAGAGAAATATTTATAATCCCTAAATTATTGATAATTAATTTATAAAGCAATCCATATATCTAAATAATGATTTTATAGATGGATGAAAATGATTTTATTACCTTATATAATCTTCTATTATAATAAATCATGACATTTAAATTCATTAGTTACTGTATATATTAATTAAACAATGATAATAATTTGTATTTTTTTGTACAAGTTTCATAATGGCGATGATAGTCATCAAAATTTGATACAATGTTCATAATTACTATAATATTCATTGAAGTAGAATCACTATGTTATAATGATTATTAACTTCCCATGGTCATTTTATGGAATATATGGATTATTTTTGTGGGAATGTAATCCATGATAAATATTTTTCTTCTAATTTATCAATAATAATGAGTAACATAATATTTATCAATTATTTTTATGTCATCATTATTGAAATATATTCCAGAAATATATAAATTTTTAGAAACATAAATTTCTATTATTGATTTTTTAGTACTTATTCCTTGTTAAAATGATGATTTTCAATAACAAAATTGATGTAGGTCGTTGAAATATCTTAAAAAAGAACATGCTACACTAGATAATGAAAAAGTGTTTGGGTTTATATTATATTATAGTAATTTTAACAGAAGCATAATGATTTTAATGAATCATCATTAATGTTTGGAAAAATATTTATAAAGAGTTTATATGTAAAGGTAAACATAAATGTAAGAGAGGACTATAGAAACATGCTTTATGAATTCAATCGTTAGTGACACTAGTTCCATTTGAATGAAGAAATTATGCATCAATGATGGGAATAGAAGAAATAAAATTTCTAATAAGTATTTTGGATATGGAATATAGAAATAAATTCAAAAAATAAATCAAATATCTAAGACGTTTTAGAGGGGTATATAAGGGTTATTTTATAAGTGAGTTTTGAGTGGTAGTTCTTGAAATATTCTTTTACAATGGTTTAAGGTTGTAATTTTAAATGGAATATGGATAAAATGTAAAGAATAACTAAAAAGGGAATATTATTTTTGATTAATGCCTTATCCTATCATTTCTATATCGAGTGTTATAATATTTTATACAATTACCTTTTACTTTATCCCTCCTTTCCTTATTCTACCATTATTGTGGAAACTCAATTTTAACCTCAATATCAAATTTTTTTCCCAAAAAATTGAAATTAAAATCTATAATTAATCTTGACAATAATATTAAATATTTGGGAATAATATTATCTAATTTAGTTTCTAAATATAAAAAATATATATTTCAAATTAAAATTAAAAAATCCTATAAATATATATATTTATATATTAATTTTTTTAAAAATCTATGTGAACATAATCCTATTTCATATCAATTACCAATTAAATAAGTGTTAACAATTTTCTTAATCATTTAATCCGTGCATTATTTTAATGATAAAAATTTATATATTTAATTTATTAAGATAAGAAAACATAATATATAACAAATTGTTCATTGAAAAATTACATTTTTTACTTTTAAATAATTTTATTTAAATCTTATTAAATTTAATAACTCATTTTCCAACCATTTAATTTGTTCAATAAATTAGTATTGAAACCATTACATTGATTTTATAAATACCTCTAATCATTAGTTAATAATAATAATAATAATAATATTTAAATGTGTAGAAATAGTATTTTTAGAAAAGGTGGGGAAACCCTCATTATTAAATTGATAAAAAATACAAGGAAGATGATAGAAATGGTGTAAGATAAGAAAATATGACCTCATTCAAGATACATGAATTCATGGTATTACATCAACAATCAATGTCTATAGGATTATATCTATCATAATCCAAGTCCTATTCATCTTAAAATGGAGTGAAATAATTACATTGATACTTTCTCCCACCAGTGATGGATTACATTCTCATGAAAGACTTCAAATGTAAGTATCCATTCCTAGTACTTATATTCTTAATAGGTAATGAATAAAATCCTTAATTTTCTGATGTCTTACCTTTATTAGTAACATCCCTATATGAGGTTTTCATTGGTGATTCATCATTCACCATGTCTTTAAAATTTCGCACAGTGTTATTTTAACTCCAATTCCTGTTAAGTTCCTCTACAATTGGAGTACCTATATTAGTAGAATTAGTAACATACATGTTAGAAGTTTCCATCAATTGTCCCCTTATACTTGATTCCCATAAGAATATGGAGTCAGAATGGATTCATTCATCCCAACCTGGTGGAGGATTGGCCGCAATATTGATTCCTACTTTTTCTCTTCTTGTATAGAGTACATATAAAATGATGCCCCAAGAATTTACTATTTAGAGGTCCTATCACCAGTTTCTTTCATCCCCTCAACCTATAAGCGATAACCCTTTAACAGATATTCAACTATGACACTCATTTGGACAACATGATCCTAAAATTTATAACCAGAACTAATTGCATCATTGTCCTGTAACTAATACCCCAATGTTAATGATTAAATTTTTAGGGAGTATTTATCTACTTATGGATTTATTCATAACATATTTTTCTTTATTACATTTCACATTTAATTCTCATAAAATATTAATGGTCATCATGGATTATAAACTTTTATCTTAATAAAATTAATCTTGGTTAACTTTAGTTCACTGTTGTTTGTGAAACAAGATATTTGAAACAATATTATGTTTAAATGGAATATATATAACAAATTAATGGTTTGATATTTCCTAAAAAACTTCAAATAATCTCCACCATATATGTTAATTACTCAGATTGAAAAATTATGGTACTTCTACATGATTATATATTTGTTTTTCTATGGTCCAAACATAATCATGTAATTATTTTATAGAACATTAACTAAGTGGGCGGTACTATACCATAGAATATTTTCTCTATAATTTAAGATTTCTACTGGGTTTTACTCATAAGAGAGGTCATGTTACAATTTTATTGCATATTAATTATTTTCATGTGAGAGTTTAGATATATATACATAATAAAATATGATTTATGTAACACATAATGAACTTCAAAGTGGTCTAGGGGAAGTTATAGATAATAAAATATCATCCCACACGGTCAATTAATTCTAATTTCCAATATTTCTAGGGATAAAAGTTTCATTATTTTCAAAAAACATAAACCTAATTCAAGGAGATATTCAATCTAATAACTTTTCACCCAGTTCACACTCCAAATCACAACAATTATTGTTATCATATCTCTTTTTTCATCTTAGTGTAGTATTAATGTGCCTTTGAATAGTTTAATTATTCTCTACCACAACATAAGTATCATATGGTCCTAGTAGTTTATTCTTGGAAACTATATCCTAACATGATGGAGGTATTAACCTATTCCCATAATAAATCCTCATATAGTTTCATTTGAATGATAAATGTAAAACTTCAATTTTATGTTGAATTTACAGAAGGATGTAATATTCCCCAACATCCTTTCAAATCTATTAAATAGTATCTTATCATATATTTCTATGTTGGAATAGTCCTCTTAGATTAACCATTATTCTAAATTTAATAAGTAGTGCTAAATCTTATCTCTATATCTTATGCATATTAAATATTTATCTATAATATTAATGAAATCCTCATACATTTATTATATACAATTGAGAGTAGTTCTCCATGAATCCTTAATGTTTATTTTATTTATATCAATAAAATTTGATTGGGGATGAAATCTTCTTAAATATAAAATAAGTATAATGATTTCATAAGGTTGTATAATTTAAAAAAAATTCTATTATGACATATATATGTGTTTGTAGGTATAATAATTAAATATATATATATATATTCTCCCATTTTTATATAGGTATATATAATGGTTTTATTATATTTTTAGAATTATGCAATTTTTAAATAACATATTGGTATATTAATCATCTAGATACATACATTGTAATGAACCTGTTTATGTGGTCACACTATAAATAATCCTTGATATCTTTATATGTATCTTTTCTTAGATTACTTATAATATATAATGAGTAATATTTAAAATCCAAAATATCCTTCTTCAGTTTAGTTACCGATGGAACAAATATATGTATTACTAATAATATAAATCCATCACTAAAAATTATGAACTCAAGAATATTCTAGGAATTCTTCTATAGCTATATATCCTACTTATATTCCTCCCCAATCAATAATTGTACAATAGAAAAATAACATGGTAAAGACATGATTTCCCCCTTCTCTATTGATTTAATGGACCATCAATTAAAAGTACACGAGTATTGGGTCTCCTTTTATTATAATTATGGATATGTTAGCATGATATTTCTTGAGAATAACACATAAAAGTTATTTTAATTTATAATATAAAATTTTATTCATTATTAATAGTATTTTTCCACTCCAACCGTCTCTATTGTGGCATGTTCAACTTCTTTTATGTTAATATATAGTTTTATCCCCTGTAATCAATATATATGTCATAATTTTAACCATAGGGATAATTTTTCCATATCAATGGTGAAAATACCTCCACTGGTTGCATAGAAACATTCCTAAGGTATTTTTTCATGTGAATCATGAATAAAAAAGGCATAGTCTACAAACATTTCATTATGGATGAGGAAACACACCAATCCTATATCTTATTAATCATTTTATTTTAAAAAACTCTCCCCACTATAAGGTAGTGTAATTAAATATCTAGTGACCAAAATTATATTATTATCCATTTAATTTTATTCACTTTCATCTATCTAATGGAACTTGACTGTAATCTACATTAACTTGGTTAGAGGATTTTACTGTTTTATGAGGTTCATAAAAAGTAAATGACAATATCTAGAAATTACCTTAAAAATATGAAAATATTTTCCTGTAGTTAAAATAGTTCATTCATTTATTACCTTTCTCATTAAATTATAAATAGATAATCCCTTTCATTAAAGACATGTCCCAAGAATTATATTTTTATTACCATAATTCACACTTAAAATAATTTTGTATATAATTTATCATTTGTCATAGTCCATTTAGAAATCATTAAATGATGTATATGTTGTTTCTTAATTCATTGATATTTGAGAATATCATCTATAAAGACTACCACAAATTTGTTAAGACAATCTCCAAATACTCTATTCAGAAGATCATTGAGGATAAATATAAGTTTTGTGAGTGATAATGAAATAAATAAGAATTTATAATGCCAATATATTGTAAATAAGACTATATATGATTTATCTATCCTTTTGAACTTCTATTTATGATATCCATATATAAGTAAAATGTTTAAAATGTATTTTACCCATCAAAAATGATCAAACAAGTCATCAATATGGGGTATATTATAATTTTTCTTGACCATGACCATGTTATGCTAGTTATAATCCATATAGAGATGAATTGATTTATCAATTTTCATATAAATGTTAATTGGATTACCCAATGGTGAAGAAATTTATTTTATAAAACATCTATCTTGATTCAAAGGGATATTTTTCTACATGTCCGTCAATTAAGTTAGGGAATTCTATATAGAGTCATTGATATTTTCATAGAATCCTATAAAAAATCTATTAAAACTTCCACATCATGATTAAAGATAAAAAAAAATTATTTTAAAAATATAGTTGAATATACCCATGAAATAACTATATCGTTAATATAATTTTTTCTAGAACCATTTGAGCATGAAACCTAGAATGATTGTGTATAAAGAACTATATATTTGTAAAATTTATATTCATTGATTATCGTTATTCTTGAATTTATAGATGATCATAAGATGATATAATATATGTAACGTTTCTTCCTTATCTTAATTATTAAAATGGTATCTATATAGAGAGAATCCTTCTATGACCAAAATGAACAAAAATTCCATTAAAATACATATAATAATGGTTTTTGGAAGAAAATTACGATAAACATAGATAATGAGGGAGTTATATATATTGGATTAAATCATCATACAATAGGAATAGTTGAATAATAATGAAATATATTGATATTGGTGATGTGATTTAATTCCACAAGAAAAATTATGTCATATTGAGGTGTGGGTTGATCTTTTTGTCAAAAAATTAATTTATAGTTATAAGGTGGATAATAAGTGAAGCTTTTAGTTATTTATTATTGTATCCCAAATCAATAGTCATGGTTTCAAATGATTTCACCTTCTATATTTTATATTTAATTTAATTATATTCATTAACATCATTATTCCTTGGATTGGTTCACTGGTTGGTGTACTACTCGTATTTCTTAGTACAAAATTATAAGGTCCTGGGAGGTGAAATAGGATGTTCATTGTTTTATTTTATTAAATTTTTTATCATCATAAAATATCCTAAAAATAAATGTCTTTGATGGATATATATTCCACACTTGAATCTTTTACAAATCAATTTAATAAAATTTTAGCTATTATTCTTCAGAAAGTTTTGGCTCTAGGATGAGTAATTTTATTTCTACAACATGTTTTATCATTTTTTATTGGTAAAAAATACTGTTATCTATTTATTTCCCAAAGAAGTTGAGAATATTGGGAATCTAAAATTTAAATTTCTAATTTTAAATCACAACAAATAATTTTTTTTTGGATTCCAGTGTCTCTTATTATTAAAACGTTTCATAGTAATATTTTTAATCTAGAAAAGAAAAGATAAATTTTTGTTTTCTTTTTCATAAAAAGATAAATTTTCATTATAAGACTCATTTATTATGTTTCATAGGTTCTAATAGATACATCCAAATTTGGTTTCTACTATTGGGTATCATTATCCATTTTAGTGAGAATATTTCAGAGGATGCATTTATTGAATAAATCCAGCTTAAAATGATTCCATTCCTTGGTGTCAATTTATTCATACATTTATATATCATTAATTATATTCTAAAATAGATCAACATCATGCTCTAGAAAATAAATAACTAAACAAAGTTTCTTAATTTGAGCATTGGAGAATTGGAAATGCATTTTATATATTATTGATCTACCTTCAAAAATATGTTTATTTTAAGACCCACTAAAGAAGGGTGAATATTTATTGATGAGTGAATCAATTTAATATTATTCCATCCTTTTTGTCTAAGGGTGATCAAAAATACTTTTTAATTTATTCATCGAATGATATATTAGGGTGAGTATATATATGAGTTTTTTTACTCCAACTACAATCATATTTTCTTTCCTTCAAAGGAAACCTACACATTTTCCATCATAATCGTAATTAACTTGAGTCATCTTGGTTTAGGGAACCTAATAAATAAAAATGGTAAGTGTTGTTATCGTGATGTTTTAATGGCATTAACTAACATGGAATACATGTAAACTAGGCACCCAAGATAGACCATGATATAGCCCAAGGGGCATTTTGGATCTAGAATAGGAAGAAAACAAGTTATAGGGAATAAATGTACATAAATAGGAATGCTTTATCCATGTAAAATATTATAACACAAAAGTTTTTCCAACTATAAATATAGTATGACCATTCATTATATTGGAGGGATAGAGAATTGAATAAACAATTAATATAATATAAATATTACCAAATAAGGATTAAGAAATATAGATTGCCTAGATGAAAAGATAATCGATCAAATAAGAATATAAATATAGGAAGAAAATGATATAAAACTAATGAATATAGTGTAATATATAGTTTCCAATAAAATTGATACACAAAAGTAAAAAAAGTAACAAATAACATGTAACTATCACCATGCTGAAGGGAAATATCCACACATACATCCTCCATTGAACCCAAACTATAAATAGAAAATACAACTAATACACACTAACAATACCAACTAAATTAGTAATAAAATTTGTTTGAGAATAAAATTCAGAATATGTACCATCCCACTAACCATAAATAACCTTTAAACATAAAACCATTTCATTCTTGTTTTATAATTAAAATATAAAGTATGTTTTCACTATTATATATTAAAAATAAAATATATACTAATGTATTTAAAAAAAAATTATTTTAAATAAGATTTAATAATATGAAATGAACATCCATCTTAATTTTATTAAGATAAATGGAATGTATTACTAGAAAAATAGTTAAATAAAAATGGAAAAGTTTCATATAAAAATAAGCCATTAATTTATTTGTCACATAGTCTTATAAAATATAATACATAAAAATATTAGGGAAACCCATGAAATTATAGATAATGTTAGTCAAAACTAATAGTAACAAGTAAATGGAGAGATACTTGTATGAGAAGGAATATTAACTTGACTAAACACATTTTGTTTCCATATAAGAAAACCTAGGGGAGATTACATAATGTGAGAATAGTCTAACATTAGGGCCACTAGTTAGAGAATGATAATAAAAATGTGTGTAAACCAAGCCAAGATACCATCCAACCTGACATCTAACATTGTCTGAGACATGGCTCAAATGGGGTTCCCGATCCCCATGGGTGGGAAACTCATTTCATAAATCAAAGTAATCACAATGGGAATTATTTGGCCTAAATAAGCTAGGATCAAATAAAAAAGTGAACATGCAGAAGAAAAAAAATCAATAAATACAATATTGATCCTGATAAAAATGATAAAAAAAGAATAAGAAAAAAAAGAGACCGAACCATGCTAACATGATCTTCATGTGACTTCTTGGTCATCACCAACCACAAGACCAACCTAACCCTAAGGAATAACTAAACTAGAAACGTGAACATAAAAAATAGCTCAAGTATACTGACACTGAGTGGTACAAGGAGGGTGTGAAATTAAAAAATTCAGTAGGTAATCACCATAGAGTCTATATATTTCTTTTCAAAAAATAGTCCACAAACTATAATATTAAAAAATGCATAGATATTTTTTTAAAAAATTTATGAAACGAAACACCACTTCCATAAATGTTTTTATAAAACAATGCACATAGATTTAATTTTCTAAAAATAGCTTCACATTCTATAAAACATTTCAAAACTGAAACCCAAATAAAAACTCAAGCGAGATATCAAAAAAGGGGCTTTGTAGAAAGTGAAAGAAACCGGACAAGGAGGAATAACTATCAAAGATAATAACCAACATGCATCAGAGATAATCATAACATATTGATATCAATTTATGATAATTTACTAAACATATATAGGGGAAACCCTTAGATGTACCCCGATTAGACTCACATTCTAGCATATTCTTCATCTCTATAGTCAATGAATAACTAGATGCTCTAAACATATAAAACCATTAGCACATCCCACATAGCACAATCATGTTATTGGGTTTCTAAACCGTCTAATTACGGTCAACAAGAAACCATCACTCGACCCTCTAGATGACGCCCATGAAACCCATGATGATAATAATATTAATAATTATGAAATTACATAGAGAAACATGGTATGGTAACCACAATCCACAACATTCTCATGAACAGGACATTAGAGGGCATCTCATTCTAAGGTATAATGGACTGAATACCAAATCATACATATACCCAAGCCACTAGGGGTGGGGGACACATCCCAAGGTCCAGTGGTCTCAAAATAGACCAAGAATTTTAAACACATAAGAAAATCAATTTTTTTTAAAGAGATATCATTCCACAATAAGGGAACACATGGAAACCACCACCTTTCCTAAAATCAAAGCCACATTCTGAAACATTTCAACATACCAATTGGTCCTTCAGGGTACACAAGCTTTCAATAATTTTCCAAAAACTTTCTAGATTCCAATCGGGCTTTCGCTTCACATATCTTACAAATAATTTTACAAAAATAATAAAAAATAAAACTTTTACATGCATAATTCTGAAATAGACCTTTAATTTTAAATCCAAACTCTTTCTAAGTCAGGTGATTAACATGAAATGACATGAGAAGTGGAAATTTGGCCTTTATGCTAACTATTTACCAAAGCATGGCTAAACATTCCAAAAATTGAAAGCTTTCAAAAAAAATTGAGAACACTTTTAAATTCACTAAAAAACCATGGACACTTGGAAACAGATTTCGCGCTACATAGAAAACTCATAAAAACCATTTCGAAATACTAAAAAATTATCAAAAATAAAACCCAACCATTTTCAAAGGTAAAGACTCTTTCAAATCCAAATAAACACCAAACCCATTTTAAACATGCTTCAAACCCTTTATAAAATTAATAATGAATATTTAAGAAACATAACACAGAATATTACTTGAAAAAACCCCATTTCCTTTAGAAAACCCACTTTTTAACACATGCATACCTCACACAACTTTCAAAACATATTTTCAAGAAGAAGAATTTATTTTTAAACTAATACAACAAAACACTCATAAACATCCCAACATAAAAGTTGCCTAATTCCACACATAAAACCCAACTCACATGCCAACCACACTTCCTAAATATAATCAATGGAAAATACCACCTCAAACACTCAATTTCGGCTTAAAAGATTAATTGATCTTTTTTCAAACACCTTTCATGAATTTAACATAGGCATAATTGAAGAAACTGACTAGATATTCTTTTTTCACGAATTTTACATCATGAAGATACCCAAAAAATTACACTAACACTTTCAAATAGAGATAAAAACATTTTAAATTATTTAGGAATTATCAAGCATCAAATAGAATGTGTTGGAAATGAAATGGATAGAAATACCTACCTAAAAAATATATGAACGCAACCAAAATATATAAGGTGGAATAACCAAGACCAAGAGGAAAAAAATATACTCTATCCTCAAATAAAAAAACCCACACATCATCCATTGCCTCTATGGTTCGTCCAAGATAGAATTCTCACAAAAAAACCCAAGAAACTAAAAGATAAAGAAGGGGAGAGGGGAAAATCATCCAAAAATAAAAAAAAACTAAACGTAGGTACCTTTAAGGGTATTAAACAATGGAAGGAGGGGAAGAGAGCAGGGTCTTTTACAGCCCCCTAGTGTGACTAGGTTAGACACGGAAGGAGAAACCAAAAATAAGGTTAAAAGATATAAGGGGAAAACTTATAATTTCATATTTTAAATTATTTGGGTAACCCACAAAGTTTAGAAAACTGTACGTCTACCATGCACCCTTTATTGTCTATAAGGGGCACGCCACATGGGTTAGATGCATGGTTTTCAAAAAAATGCACCAATAGTTCTAAACACTGATACCAAAATCTAGAACCTCACAACATGCTTTCCATATGGTTTTCCAAACTATGCATAATACGTGCTCCATGCCCTAGAGCCAAAACCTATGTCATGTACTCTCTAGAGTGATGGTGCATAGTATCCCCTAACCATGATCCAAATATGTGTCACCTTCTTTCAAGAACAAAATCACTCTTTTTCAATAGGAACTCAACTAAAGACACCCAAAACTAAAATATTCAAATTGGGACTCAACCCAAACATTAGCCAAAGGATCCAAAGTAAGAAAAATAATCAAATATAATAACTTCCAAGGTTGGGGTTTGAAAAAAATGGTCCATATGTGTAATTAAAGTTCCCACCTTTCAACCCATCTATTCCCATGATATTTATGTAATGCCCCGACCCCAGAATCCCGAATCCAGTGCCTTAAATTATTACTTTGGATTACTACGAATCAAATCCCAATGTTCCAATCAGTTTTGTGCATTAAAAAACTAGATTAAATAATTGATACCCATTTTATATTAGGAATTGAAAATAAAACATAATATCAAAAAAATACTAATAAAAATCTCCCATGAAACTCATTCCAAAAAATTAATATTCCTATCTTGGGGAAAAGAAATTAGAATAAGGATGAGTTCAAACTATTAGTAAGGGTAATGTAAATCCTAAACAATAACTAATTAATGTTCATAACTAATATGTCCATGTAAAACACGGATAATTCATTCAGTTTAATTAAAAAAATAATAATAAAATTAATGCATACATTTTCTCAATGTAAAAATATCATAGATAATAATTGTAGGATTATTAATGTAAGAAATGCTTAAATATTAGACACCTTGTTTCCCAGGTACAAGAAACCTTTACCATCATGACCTTTTACAAGATGGTTTAAAAAATATTGGGTATAAACTAATTCAGTTTGTCCAGCGTTATCACTGTTGATAAGACATTTTACAATATAATTAAAAATATACTGATTAAAAACTAATAAGTTTTTCCATCCAGATTTCTTTTAATGTTACTATTGATGTATATAGTGTATTACATTAATTGGTCTGCAACACATATATTTAATTAGAAAATCATTCCTCATATATCATGTAATACATTTTTTTTCATAAACAATGTATATTTATAAATATCAATGTTGAGTATGGGATACCGATTTATCTATATTTCCACAGTTAATCAAATAACATTCAATGTAGTCAATGTATTAAAAAATTGTATACAGTCTAGGAAATAATAATATCCATCACACAAGAGAAAGAATATTTAAGATAAATGTAATTTTAAATTAAAAATTTATCATAAGGAAGTGATTGTATTAATAAATATTTAACAATCATAAAATAATATGAGGCTTCAATGATAACTTTTAGTAGTTGGTAATTTTCATGTTAAAACCCATTGAATGGGATAATTCAAGGTGAAACATAAAAAACCATGAATTATGAGATATTAATTTTTTTAATTGAAAATGGGGTAGTATATACACCACATAAAAAGAAACATTTCGTGAATAGGACATATGAATCACAGAAATAAAATTGAGACTAGAAATCCCATTACATTGAGTTCAACTTGTCGCACGTGTCTCTATATTCTTGAATTAGAATCTTATGTTAATTATTTATTATTTTATAAATTTTTTCATGTTTATTTTATTTTATTTTATTTATCAATATGTTATATATAATTTCTTAGTCAATTATGTTTCAGTTGGATTTTTTTACAATATTTTCTTTATGAGCCATATACAAATTTATTTTATTGTTGTTTCTGTTTTTGGTTCGCTTGATTATTTGGTGTTTTTTACAAAAGGTGGTGATATGGGAAACTATGGAACAATGATTTTGACAAGACTATTAAGATGGGTAAGATGGAGACATGGTATATAGATGATGGAAAGGATGAAAGTTCTTTCTGTATTTATGTTTGAAGCTATAATGGTGATGGATGGTGGGTTCTCACTGATGTTGTCTGATGATGGTGAAGATGAGGTGGTTTGATGTTGTGGTCATGGTTTGAGGAGGTTCTCTGCTTGATGATCTATGATTCGACGCATTCCAGTGGTGCTGTGATGATGATTATTGGTAAATTTTGAATTATTAGTCAAAAGTAGAATTTTTGGTTGTCGTTTTTGAATTTTGAATAATCTCATGTATAGAATGGTTACTGCTCAACCCAAAAATGGATTACAAGAATAAATTAAAAATTAAATTTTTCGTATGTAGGCTATGATCAAATGATTCATTATCTAGACATATAAAGAATATTTATCATTACATAATTATTATATTTGAAATTCCCTAACCCCTAAATATCAAAGCTTGTGCATTATAACATTACATTAGCATGATTACAAGGAATAAAATCATAATTAAATGATCAGTTTGGTAGTCTTGAAAAACTAGATACATACATGGAATTCATTTTATATTGGGAATGGAAACAAAATATAATACATAACCAAAGATAACAAACTGCACCCATGAGAACTCAATAAATGAACCCTTTGTTATAACCTATGGTTGGAAAAAAATGAAAGGGGTGAGCTCCAATTCTCAATAATGGTTACATTTATAGGAAGCCTGAATCAATAATTCCTGAATCCTAATCAATTTTTCATAATCAGTATGGAATGGTGAAAAAATAAACAACACATTCCATTAATAAACTGAGAATGAAAATGCATCCATAGATTTTTTTCATTGTGAAAATATCATGGATAATAATGACAATATAATGAATAAATAGAATGATTATTATTTGGAACTCATGTATCTACCACATGCACTATCATACTGTTGAGACAGTTTAATTCTATTGGTAGAAACCTGTATAATTAGGTTTTAAAAACAAAGTTGAATTGTTTTTCTCCAACGGATTTTTCTAATGAGAGATGTTGTTGAATCGAGTGGATACAGTGGGACCCACCCATCATTTCCAATCAAAATAATTATTTATAAAAAATGGGTGAACATAATTGACATATAAATTCATATTAAAAGTAACATATGAAATGGAAATAACATTCCCCAATCATTAAACATAAACACTAACCACTCAGAGTAATATGGTTAATGGTATCAAGATAGCACATATGCAGTCAAACTATTGAGAAAACCTTCAACAAAATTTTGTAGATGATATAATAATAGAAAAAAAATCAATGTAGAGAAGGTTCAACCAAGGATTTTGACATAGATGAAGATAATTTAAACGAGACAATTGAAAAATTCTTCAAGAAAAATTCCTTAAACATTCCAAAGTGTTTCATATCACCGTGAAACATTCAAATCATTTTCCATTACAATATAATGACAGTAAGGAGACTATTTATATGAAATAAAAAGGGTAGTAAATATACCACATGTAAGTAATATTTTTTTAACAAGGAATATATCTCATAAAAGTTAATGTGTGATGAGAAAAAACATTTTTTACTTTGGAAAAAAGTGTTCTATTGAAAAATTATTTGTATTTATCCTAAAATCAGGTAGTAAATACATATATCTTAGAAAATGAAATGTGGTGACATAGAATAAATATTTTAGGAATAAATGATGTACAGTTTAAGTGAAATAATTTAAAAAGATTTTTTAAACAATCTTTAGATGTATTACATTTTACTGCAGTTTAAGGGAAATATTAATTGGATTTTAAACCGGAATGGCATGTTTGATTTTATAAAACCAAAGATGAACCAAGATAGTTTTTCGGGATAAAAATTGTGATTTTTAAAAAATAATTATCTATTAAAATAGATTATATAGTTCCCTGGAAAATTGGCATGAATTCTAGAAGTTCCCTTGAATCAGGCTTATTTATCGAGAATGTTTTGAAAGATCCTTTTAAAACATATAACTCCTCACAAAATATAGAGGGATTATGTTTGGTACATATATATTGAACATTCAAAAAGAATTGATGAAGAGTACATAAGAGTATTCTAGAATTTCATTGAGGTAATTAGAGTATAAGAGTAACTCAAAAGAAAATAGAGGTTCAGGTAGAAAACTCTTACTACTTTGTAACCTATCAAATCATATGCCACAAAATAATTTCCATCAAATGATAAATTTAATATTATGAAAATAAAAATATTAATAATATGACACAATAATTGTATTTATTAATACACTATAAATAATATATAGTGTTGAAATAATGGAAATCTTATGGAAATAAAAGTGAGATTAGAAACCCATTGGTTTATGCTTGAATGTGTTCTTCTATTGATCTTAACATCGTGGATGGTAAAATTAAATCCATGAATTAACTAAATAATAACATTATATAAATTTATTTAATCCATTATAGTTTTATTAATTTAATTTATTGTCTTCTTGATAATTTATAATACTTAATTCCGTTGTTTCGGAGTGTTCATTTACTTAATTTTCGTGACAGGTTCGCTAGACTATGCGTAATTGAGGTCATGTAAAATGGGTATAATTATACAAAATTGGAATTTAATGTTATTAATGATAATACATAGGTTTAAATGGTTTTAAATATCATTTGGTTATATTATATGATGATTAATCATTAGATAAAATGTTAATTATAATTGTTTATCATGATTTGAGTGGTTTTTCGATTACAACGACGTAGTTTTGTTGTGTTATAAAATATCATGTATCAATGATGGTTCCAGAATCATCACAAAATATATAATTCATATTTTATAATATGTTTCAACCATAAATATGTCTTAACGACCATAATTTAAGACGGTAATAGAAATGAAAATCCCGTCGTCCTTGAATGTGATAAATTAACACATCTATGACGGTGTTTTCATTTTTAGTTTTAGAGGAGGGGGAAAGAAATATGATGATGAAATACTCTGTTAGAATAATAAAATTACTGAATATTTAATGTACTAGAATTATAATTTCATTTTGATGAGGGTAGTTGAGGATAGAAAAATAATATAAAGGAACTTGTAGAAGAAATTGAATGAAAATAAATAAAGGATTATCTCTTGAGAACTCCTCTGTGAGATTCTCCTTAAAGCCTTTGTTTTTGGAGTTTTGGTGAGACCCGAATACCTTGAACATGGGGAGAGGGATTAGTAATAGTTTTTTGAAGAAATTAGGCATGTCTCAAATTTTTAGAGGTGTGGGAGGAAGAGGGGGTAAGAAGTGGTTTATATAATTGAGGATAAGAATGTTTTTGCATTATTTAACCCATTAGTTTATTACTTTCCCTCTATACTATGAATAGTCTATATTTTTTGGGATAAAAATAGTAATTAGTACATGTATGTTCTATATATTGGTTTCTTGCATTAGGATAAAAAAAATTAATAGTGTATTTATCTTATAATGTATTTATATTGTAAATACCATACTTTACTATTCACTAAGAATTCAAGTATTTTGGAAAAATTAAAAAAATTAAGACTAACAATTTTTTGACCTATAAAAACAAAAAATGAACTTATTTTTATTTAAATAATTTTCTAAATATGTGAAATTTAATTTTTAAATAAAATCATTATTTACTAGAAAAATATAGATTTAAATTTAAAACTGATTTTATAATACCCTAAAAAATTAACTATAATATTATTAAATTATACCAAAACCTTAGGTTAATAAAATATTGATTTATAAATACATTTTATGTAAATTTACAGTCTTTTAAATTAATTTATTAATTATAAAATTGTATTTAAATGATTATTACTCACAAAAATACCAATACTTAATTATTAGTTCTTTAAAATATTCCTTCTCATTTATATGGTGTCTAAATTTAATTTATGCATACATGGGTGAGGTTAATATTCTTAAGGTTCATACTTCTATTCATAAGAGTATATTAATATTCATAAGGGTAGCATTACTATTCATAAGGGTAAGTTACTATTCACTAAGAATTAAGTTGATCCTATCAGACTCTAGATAACTTACTAAACTCAACCATGTGTGTCTATTTTTTGAAATTTAAAACACAGAAGTGGTAAAATTATGTTAACATCTAGGCTATATAAATATACTATTACAATGTTTTTTTTCATAGAGACTCTGTGTTACATGCATAATAATCTACCAAATGAATTGAAATTATTTAAAAAGAAACTTACCATAAAATATTGTGGTTTTATATAAATAATGAATATATTCAAAACACAATTTAGTATTTATAAAAAGAATTGTGATGGTTAATATAGATTACTCTTTAAGATATTTAATTAAATAATCTATTAAATACATATCTTCATATTAAAATATTCTTTAAATAAAATTCAGTAAAATAGTATTTATTTTCTTAGAACATCAATTAATCAATTTGAAATTATATATTATAATTTTTTATAAGTATTATTATTAATTAAACACTTAATGTTAAATTATTATTTTTTAAAATGTAATGTGTTTAAAATTATTAAAAAAACTACTATGGTGTTACATTTTCCCTCCCCCCTCAACAGAATTGTGTCGTCACAATTTTAAATTACACTTCTGAAGTTTAAGGTTGATACATGAAAATTCCATTTTGGTAAACCCACATGTTAAATAGGTTTCATAAAATATCCTCTCAAAAGAGGTTAAGGTAAATGAGGTGTTCACCACAAAAATTATGCTTTAGAATGGGGTGACATTAATTGTATGTAAAAACATGGATATCGAAGAAAAATCAAACTATTATGTTCTGATGTAAAGTTATAAAGAACATGTTAAGATGAATGCTGATTACTACAAAACAAAAAACTATTGTGACAAAAAAAATTCACTGATACTATAAAATATTAGGTTGAAATTTTATTTGAAACTATTTTCCTTGAGTTGATTAATTATTCCACTATATAATATTGTAAATATATGTTTCTATTTCGTAAAAAAAATCTTATCCTTTGATGGATCCTTTGACTATCTATACACAATCTCTTAGCAGATGCTGCATCATGTTGTGAAGAAATTCATTATCCTCGAAAACCATATGAAATGAAAAATTTAAACCATTTACAAATTGTTAAACCTTCCAATATATAACGATTTACCACTTTAGAAAGGAGGTCACTGAATTTCCAAGATGAGCTTATCATTAGACCTTAATCAACATGAAGAAACTCTAAATGTTCACATCAAAACATGTGAATAACTATATCATATATCCTCTTAAAATAAAATAATTTCAATAATTACCATAAAACCTTATTAAAAACATGCATTATTCAGTTTTCCATATGTAAGATACATGTTAATGAATACATTCCTTAAATACAATTTGTTTAAACACCATCGATGATAGCATATCTGAATTTTCAAAAAATTGATAAACAATTCCATGGTAGTCGGTACTTATCCAAATTAATCACTTATTCATCCTTACCTGAACTTCATAAATAATATAGTAGTTGTATACCCTTAATCATGTGTTTTATAAAAAGATTAACTTTCTACTGAAGATCTTTTATTTTTACCATTCAACTCATAGTCTCAAATCCTTAATGAAAATGTACTTTAGTACAATCTCAATATATTCCAAAATTCTTATAACTAGTAAATTGCTGATAAAATATTAAAATGAAATAATTTATTAATAGACATGTTAGTTATTCCTCTTCATCTATGGTAGTATAATAACTTGATCATTATCCAATAGTAACATTTGGTATATATTTCTTTGAGGCTTAGGACATTGATTTTCATAGTGTCCGATCTCCTCATAGTTGAGGCATTTTACATTGGATACATTTTTCTAACCCTTGCAATCATGAAGTTGGTGAACTTATTCTCTACACTTATAACAAGCCCCCATTCCCTTCAACCATTTTCCAGGGTGATTCTTTCCACAATTATCACTTGTTGTAAAACCCTTCATTCCATTCTTCCCTTTATCCATATTTTTTATCTTCCATCCTTTATTTATCTTACCTTACTTCAAAGAAAAATGGCTTGGATAATTCTTTACTTATCATTTTAACACGTGATACTATTTCCTCATATGATGCGGATACCTTGAAGAATATTTCAATTTGAAATTATTGATTAATATCATGAAATATATGTCTGTTATTACTCTTTTCAGTATGTGCATTGGTGGAGTTCTTATTTCTTTTACTAGTCTCCATTTCTAAAAAATTACATATACTATATTTTTTCAAAAAATTATAACTTTTATATTACTCTAAACAATGTATAGAAGATAACATAAATTTATGCATCATAAATCCAAGGATTGATTACATTGGTTAATTTGGAAGCATAAATCCTTCATAATGGTATGTAAGAAAAGTGTGAATTATCCTAAGCATATTTCTTACGAGTGTCAAACTAGGTGCATAGTAAGGAATATGGTCATGCACCAGGTTACCCCATTTCAGGATCAGAACACATTGTCAGAGTTGTTACTCCTAGATAGATTTTTTCCAAAATCACATCCACTTGTAGTATCCAGATCGGGATATGTTACAAGAAATACCCACATAATCTCCACCTTAACAAAATTGTAGGATGTTATTGTATACTAATCCTCAATTTATATCTAAAGTATGTGTTTAATAATATAATTTTTTTAAATCCAGTTTCCAAGGTTTATACTAAACTTCATCTGATACCAACTATAATACCTCAACCCCTGAAGCCTAGAGTAGGTGCACTATTAAATTACATTGGCATTATTACAAGTAATAAAATCCCAAATAACCTATCAGTTTATTCATCTTGAAGAAAATACATACATACATTGGACTCATTTTACATTGGGAAGGGAAAACAAATATAATACATAACAAAATCTAATAAATTTTATCCATGAGAACTCAATAAAAGATATTTTCTTCATAAGCCATGGAAGGAAAACAAATGAAATGGATGAGCTCAAATGTTCAGTAAGTTTTACATATTGATGAATCATGAATCAATAATAATTGAATCATAATAATATTTACATAATCAATATTTCATGGTGAATAAATGAACAACGCATTCCATTAATAAACTGATAATGGAAATGCATCCATATATTTTTTCATAGTGAAAACCACAGGGACAGTAATAAATGATTAATAATGAAAGGAAAATTTTATTATTTTGATATCATGTATCAGGAACATGAACCATCATAGCATTGATACAATTTATTTTTGTGGGTAAAAACCCATATTATTGTGTTTCGAAAAAAAATCGAAGGGTTTTTCGCTAACTGATTTGTCTAATGAGACATGTCGTTACATCGAGGGGCTATAGGAGGCCCCAACCATCATTTATAGCAAAAATAATTCTTTTTACAAAAGGGGTGAACATAATAGAAATATACATTCATATTAAAAACAACATATTAAATGTAAATAACATTGCTCAATCATTAAACATAATTAGTAACCATTCTGGGTTATATGGTGAATGGTATCAAGAGAGAACATCTACTGTCAATATAATCTGAAAACATTCAAATAAATATTGTAGATCATATCATAATAGATAAAAAATTAATTTATTACTAGGTTAAACAATTTATATTGACCTATATTAATATACTTTTAAATGAGACCATTGAAAAATTCTTGATGAAATAATACTTTAACATTCCCTAGTATACCATACCACCATGAAAAATTAAAATAATATTCCCATATAATATCATGATAATAAGGTTACTATTGATATAAAATATAAAAGGTAAGTATATACGCCACATGAAAGGAATAAGTGGTGACCATTTCATATATCTCAAAAAATTTAATGTTTGATGAGAAAAATACTTTTTACTTTGGAAAGAAGAGTTCTTTGGGAAATTCATTTATTTTTATCCTGAAATTGTGTTGTAAATTTGTATATCCTATAAAAGAAAATTTCATGAAAAAAAATCATATTTCATTTATAAATAATTTTCCATTTAAGTGAAATCATGTAAAAATTGTTTTTAAAGAATCTTTAGAAGTGAAACTTTTAAGTGCAGTTTATGGAAAATGCTAAGGAAAATTTAAAGCAGAATAGAATGTTTTATTTCATAAAACTAAATATGAACCATGTCATTTTTTCATGAAAAATATGTTATTTAAAATAAATAATGATGTCTCAAAATAGATTATATAGTGCACTTGAAAATGGGTAATAATTGGAGAAGTTCCCTTGAATCGGGCACATTTATCAGGGAGAGTTTTTGAACAACCCTTTTAAAACATATAAATTCCCCTAAAATAAAGAAGTATTATGTTTGGTACATATATATAAAACATTTAAATAGAATTTATTATTGTAAAATAATATTATTTAATAATTTCTTTGTGGCAAGGAATGTATAAGAGTAACCTGAAAGAAAATGGAGTTTCGGGTAGAAAAACCTTACCACTTCGCAACCAATTGAATCATATGCCACAAAATAATAACCATAAAATGATACATTGAATACCATGAAAATAATAAGATTAATGATATGAAATAATAATATTAAGTATTTATAAACCATACACAAGATATATTGGTGAAATAATGTAAATCTTGCAGAAATAAAAGTGAGATGAGAAAACCCTTAACGTATGCCCGGATGTGTTCTTCCTTTGACCTTTACATCTGGGATAATCAAATTAAATCTATTAAGTAATTAATTAAGAACATTATATATATTTATCTGATTCATTATAGTTTTATTAATTTATTTTATGGTTTTCTTAATAAGTTATAATATTGAATTTTTTCATTTCAGAGTGTTTATTTTCTTAATTTTCATGATCGATTCACTTGATTATGAGTAACTTAGTTCATAAATAATGGGTATAATTGTCCAGAATTGGAATTAAATTTTATTAATGAGAATATATAAGTGAAAATGGTTACACATATCATTTTTTATATGGTATGAGGATGAATCATTAGAGAACAAGTTAATGATTATCATTTAGCTTAATTTTAGTGGGTTTTAGATTACAACGGACTAGTTTTGTTCTATTATTTATTATCATGTATCAATGATGGTTCTATAATCATTAAAAATAATATAATACATATTTTAGAATATTTGTAACCATAAAAATTGTTTCATGACCATAATGGAAGATGGAAATAGAAATTGAAAACTCGTCATCCTCGAATGTGATACTTCAACACATCTCGGACGTTGTTTTCATTTTTATTATTTGAGGGGGAAGAGATATGATAATGAAATATTCCATTAGAATAATAAAATTCAAACTCATGTGAGGTAATATAATTATCATAGCATTTGGATGAGGGTATGTGAGGAGACCAAAACTGTATAATGGCACTTGTTGAAGAAATTGAAGGAAAAAGGAAGAGAGGTTTACATCTTGTGTTCTCCTCCTTGATAATCTCCGTAAAATTTTTTTTGGGATTTTTTTGATAACATATGGTCTTTGATTTGGAGGAAGGGATTTTAAAGATTATTAAGAAAAAATTATTTAAGGATCAAATCTTGATAGGTGTGGGAGGAAGAAGGGGAATGGATGGTTTATCTAGTGGATGAGAAGAGGGTTTTTGCATTATTTCAATCATTAATTTATTAATTTACCTCAAGACTATGTATTGTATTGATTATAGTGACTAAAAATAAAAATTAGTGCATGGGATTTTGAAGTAATGGTTTCTTAAATCATCTATTATTCCAGGAATAGTTTATTTATTTTATAACGTACTTTTACCGTAAATATAGTATTTTAAAAATTCACAAAAAAATTAAGTATTTTGAAAAACACAAAAATTCACCCTACTTGTTTTTAATCTATAGAAACCAAAAAATGACATCATTTTCTTGAAATAATTTTCTAAATATCTGAAATGTAATTTTTAAATAAAATTTTTATTTACATGAAAATATAGATTTAAATTTAAAAATGATTTTATATTACCCTCACAAAATAACTATAGTCTTATTAAATTATCCTATAACCTTAGCACAACAAAATATTGAATTATGAATACATTTTATAAAAATTAATAGTATTGTAAACTAATTTTTTAATTATAAAATTGTAATTAAAATTTTTCTTCTCACCAAAATTCTAATACTTAATTATTAATTTATTAAAATATTCTCCCTCATTTATAAGGTTCCTAAATTTTAATTATACTTACATTCTTGAGGATACTATTATTAAGGGTCATATTAGTTTTAATAAGTGTAAATTACTCTTCCTAAGGCTAACTTTTCTATTCCTAAGGGTATGTTACTATTCACCAAAAATTATATTGATCTTATCGGACTCTAAATAGCTTATTGAACACAACTGTGTATATCCATTTTTTGAAATTCAAAACACAAAAGTGGAAAAATTAATCTTAACACCTACGTTATAAATATCTACTATAACAAAGTATTGTTTCACAAAGACTCAGTGTTGCATTAATAATAAGATATCTAATGAAATTAAATTATTTAAGAAGAAACATACCATAAAATATTGGGGTGCCATATTAATAGTGAATATATTCAAAACATAATTTAGTAATTATAAAAATAATTATAATAGTTAATATATAACATTATATAAAATATTTAATTGACTAACGTATTAAATACATATATTTATATTGAAATATTCATTTAAAAATAATAATAATGTAAAATAGTGTTTGTTGTTTAAAACATTAATTTATTTTTTTGAAAGCTATAAATTATAGTTATTTATAAGAATTATTATTAATTAAGACACTTAATTTTAAATTAATTTTTAATAACATAATGTGTTTAAAATTATAAATCAGATTATTGGGGTGTTACAATATTTATACATTGATTATAATTTTAAATCCAATACTTTAATATGGTTACAAAAAATGAACTAACGTTACGATCATGGAGATGGTATGTCGTATATACACATGAGTAACGTTATCGATTTTTCAAAGATCATTATTGAAATAGGGTATGTAATATTTATCTTTATAGGATAATAATTATATTTTAAATACCATATTATCTAATTATATATAAATTTATTTATAATCATTTGGATTCAAATAGAATCACATTGATTCATGGAGGCATTAGTCCACACATCCACAAATGACGTTATCAGTATTTCGGTGTGTAAAGGGGTAACAAATGAAATGATATATTATATTACTATAATGGAAATTATTTTATGAATATAATAATTATTTTATTTATATAATATATATTTATTAAATCCATCCTTAATAAATTCTATTTAATGTGTGAACGAATCACGTCGTTCTGAGTAGGCGGTAGTCCACACCTTCACAAACGATGTTATCGTATTCCCACAAAATGCAAAACCGGAAGTTATATCATATAAAAAATTCAATCTGTATAAAGAAATAAAAAATATCATATATATAATATATAAACTATCAATACATAATTATATCCCACATTTAATGGTGGTAATGGATGAATGAATGACATCAGTTAATGAGGTAGTAGTTTGTCATGCACAGGAACAATGATTGCGTATCTTATTTGGCGATAGAGTAAGTAGGTGTAGGTATTACCATTAATATAAAAAATATTAGTATATTATTAATAATTATTTTATTATATAATTAATATATAACAATAACTTAATGGGTGGATAAATAAATAAAACAAAATTTCTCGTTGAACAACATTACATATTTTTTCAGGAAAATACTATTGGTTTATACCAAATGAAATCCATGGTTTACTTTCATCGAAAAACAAGGATTCTAGAATTAGGGGAGGGATTTTGTTATAATATTTTTAGGGGTTCTGTGATCCCAAATGATTGAGTGATGTGGGTTAGTTCAATTTTATAATGGGGGAGGTGTGGCCTTCTGTTAAATGTAAAAAGGTAAAACTATTGGGACTTATCCCATACCCCGTGTGCCTCCAAAATTGAAAATTAACAGATTAAAGTAATATTATTGTCAATAAACACATATGACACACAAAAGTAGTATTTGTTTTATTATTTCATTCCTTAACTTGTATGTTTCTTTATTTTTACATTTCTAGGTTTTTACAAGGGTACCTAATTTTCTAACCGAGGTAGTTTAACCATTATTGATAAATTAATGTAATAATTATTAAACAATATAGAACCAATGAATTATGAATATTATATCTAATTTAAAAAATAAAAAAAAATACAATATGTGTTGGAAATTAATTTTAATAAAAATTCATTTAACATGCAAAAACATACTTTAACACGAACTATGATAATAATGTTTTTACTATTTAGTGTTCAATACATTCATCAAAGAAGATAAACTGGTCCATTAATAGAATAAATTTTATATTTATTAACATTTGTAAATAATTTTTTAGAATATATAATTTTTTTAATTTAAAACCTTGTAATAAAATATCATTTATTATGCACAGGATCCTAATCTCGTTTGGTGGGGACTAGGAAAGTGCATCCAAGTGACCCAAGATCAAATCTGGGTGGAGACATATCTTTGGGTATTATAGAAGTACTACTGATGTTATTGTAGTCAGTACGGTTCGGTACTATAGTAGAAAGAACTATTCATATATCTGGGCCTTCAGGCAAGTAGTTTGGACCTCAGTTCCTATAAGTCCTTAATGGAACCTATGGCATTCGAGCCAGTTTTCATTCAAGGCCCTCAGGCCACCTCAAGGCCTTCAGAACACCCCAAGGCCTTCAGGACACATGGAATTTATTGAAGAAACCAATCAAATTACTTGGGACAAGGCTCGAGGTGAGGATTTAGTGAATGGAAATTCATTAGAGAAGAGAAAACAAGAATTGGAAGAAATAGAGGGTAAAACATTGCCATTGGTACCGACCCTTTGCATCTATGCACAAGAGAACTAGTAGACTAGCTTTTTGAAGGTGGTCTATAGATATCATGGCATTTTCTGGGGAGGGGCAGTTCCAAGTTGTCTTATCTGGATGAATTCCTCTAACACCAACGAGTCGTTTAATTGTCTTATACCTTTAGGCATTTTAAGGGTCCCCCCATACCCTTGAGAGGGGTATTATCAATGACAATAAAAAAAGTAATTCCTTTGGCCCATTCATTCTATTGAACTTATATAATTTATTATAAAATAACATTAATGTAAATGTTTACATTATTTACTTAATTGAAATTTCTAAATATCTAGAAAATTATGGAATTTGAATATAATAAGTTACATAAAATGTAAAATGATATATTAATTTAAATAATTAATCAAATATAATAATTAAATAATTTTAATTCACTTTTAATATTTTTATGCTCATTTATTTTAATTAATTATTAACTAAATAATTATAGTATTGGAATTCCTTAAGCAGTTTAACTTAATAATTCATTTATAAAAGTTAAATATAAATTAATATGTAAAAAACTCATTTATATTTAAAAATAATGTTTATAACATAACAACAGTTGTTTTTGTTCATATATCAAGGCTTTATAAATGTTAAAGTTACAAAAGTTTCATTTTTTTCTTTTTTTCTTACTTTACTTATTATATTGGTAAATTTGAAGGAATAGTATCCCAGTAAATCATAAATTTTATACCATAAGGTAAATGTTCATAATATAGCCAAAAAATGGTTTTTAGAAAATGGTATAGGTCATTTGACCCCTTAAGATTAATGGTTAACTAATAAGTAAACTAATTTTTAGCTTACTCAATTAAATATATTTTCATCAATTTTAAAAATTATTATGGTAAAAAACTAAGTTGATATTATTATAATGTAAATAATATTCTAATTCTAAATTGGTATATACATTTTTCAAAATTCAATTCAGATAAGTGGAGAATTTAAATGTAGTTTTAATCTCACAAATGTGTAGAGAAATATAGTTTTTAAAATTAAAATGGTCAAAATATTAAACGGTTTTAACATCAATCATCAATATGAAAATGATTACAATAACCAATATTATATTATTTGATATATAGTTGATCTAATTTTAATTTATAATATTATTTAACATTAATAATTATTTAACAAAAAGGCAGTTTTCAACTGAAATATATTGTTTTATACTATACATCAAACAATTAAAATTCTCAAAATAATTCATAAAATTTCCCATAAGATAATATTTACATTACAAATTTAAAATTTTCATTTATTTGATAAAATATTATATATAAAGGGAAATTTTTTTTAAAAATTGGCATTTCATTAAAAGAGTAAAAAACTCCATTTAAAAAATACCTCTTTTTATGCATTAAACTGGATTTGTTCTTAATATATTTCTATCAAATAGATTTGATGAATTTAAAAACATTTGATTGAATATATAATATAAAAATAAATATATTACAAATTCTCTGTATGTTATATACATTTCTATGTTTGACCTTTTGTGTCATATACACTGTCAACTATAATATTTTTCATTTAAAGACTAGGGGTGTTACATTCTCCCAACCATAAATAAGTTGCATCTTCACATTTTAAACATGATATTGGTAATTGAGGGTCTGAAATTTGGAAATAATTTTTTGAAAAATACATATTGTAAATAAGGTTAATAACTCATTTTCTTAATAACATGGAAAGAGAAAGGGAAGGTTGTAACAAATCTATGATTTCGAATATGAGAACATTAGTAAAAATGTGAACATAAACGAGAAATATAACTATCAAGTTCTAATGGATAGTGATAGAGAATATTGATCCAATGAAATTTGGTGATCTAGATATAGTTAATGACCACAAGACTACAAACCACATAGGTTAAAAAAATTCATGGATATTATAAAAAATTACTATAATTGGACAACATTTTTGTTTCAATAAACTTTTCCAAGAGTTGATGAATTATTTCTCTCTTTATGATTATATATAAATAAAAGTTTATATAAAAAAATCTTCTCCTTTGGTTGTGCTCTGGACTATTTGTACTTTATTTCTCAGAAAAGGCTTCATCATATGATGAAGTAATACATTAACCTGGAAAACCTCATCTAAATATCAACATAAACCATTTTATAAATGGTTAACCTTTCCAAAAGATTATAACCCAAAACTTTATGCGAAAGGGAACTAAATTTCGAAAAAAAAATTGTCATTAGCCTTAAATCAACAAGATGTATATGTTTAATACTCACATAACAAACATGTGAACCCCATCATCAAGAATTTTCTATAAAAATGGTAATAATGTGAATTACCATAAAACCTTTTGAGAAATATGAATTCTTCCTTATTCCTTAAGTGAAAAAAATGTTATTGGATATATTATTTAAATAGAATTTTTTTTTAAACTTCATTAATGATATAATCAACCATCTTTTTGAGAAATCATTAATCTGTTCCAAGGGAGTCAATACTTTCTAATTTACTTTATCCAAATCATCCATACCATTATTCCAACATCATTATCATTAAATTGGTAACATATTAATTGTTATATTTACCTAAACCAAATGTTTCCCAATATTTCATCTTTCTGATTGAATCAATTTTCTTGGTACCATAATACCTATTCTCTCAAATACATAATAAAATAAAACTATAGTTCAATCCTTACATATTTCTTGATTCTCATAATTTGTACATAATTAATGAAATAATCAAATAATATAGTTTCTGAATCAAAGATAGAATCACATTAATCATTACACGTTATTTGTATCAATTATATAAGATTGACCTTGATCCTCTATCTTATTCTTTGATATATCCCTCGATGAATGTGGAATTTATTTTCATAGTGCCATATTTCACTTTAGTAGAGAGACTAAATAATTGTATTTTCTTTCATACTGTGTAATTGAATTTTTTGGTAACCCTTTTTCTAAACTTATAACAAATTTACAATCCTTTAAATAATTTCCTAAGGTGATTATTTTCTTTAGTTATCACATGTGAGAAAGTAATTCTTTATTTTCAATCCTTTATCTTTGTTTTTTCCAACAGTTCTATTGTCCTCATGGCTCCCTCTGAAGAAATAACACATAGATAACTCTTTACATATATCATTTTCACTTGATACAATGCCCTCATATGATGATAATTCTTGGGAATCTATTTCTATTCAAAATATTGGCTTAGGACCATAAAAGTTTTGATCCTTCATAATGTTTGGACAATGTGTGTTGTTGAGGTTCAAATTTTCTCTACTAGACACCATTTAAAAATGATGACGTATGCTTGATTAGATAAAGTCATTATTAAAAATAATGCATAATACCACAACTAGTGAAATTCATAACATAAATATAATAATTTATAGGTATCTAATCTCATAATCATAAACATGGTTTCTTTGGACTGTTCTTATATACTTATCCTAAAAGTCTATATTAGTTCTATTTTACCTAATATATGATTCCCTAAATATATTTTACAATGTTTATACTAAACATAATTTGATACCAAATGTAATACCATGATCCTAGAATCCTAGAACTGGTGCCCTTATTTTATAATCCTGATTACCAAAAATAAAAAATAGAAGGACCAATCTGTTTAGAAGTTTTGGAAATTTATAATATAAAAATGATGCCCATTTTACCCTAGGAACAAAAAATAAAACATAATATATGATAATGACTAATAAAAATCATCTGTTTAACTCATTCTTGGAATTCAACATTATATCTTAGACAATGGAAACAAATTAATAGTGAACATAAATGCCCATTAAGGGTAAATTAAAACTAAATCAATAATGGATTAATAATCATAATAAGTTTGTAAAGGTAAATAACATAGAACACATTAAAATTAATCAATAAGATGATAATGAAATTCATATATATATTTTTTCATATTGAAAATACAATTGATAATAATAATTGAATTCTAAATGAAAGAAGTTCATAAATATTGGTCACCATGTCTCCCAGGCACAAGGAACCATTACATTAAGGCCTTTGAAAATACGATTTAAAACATTATGGTAATAATATTTTTGTTTTGGAAAACCTTATCTATATTATCAAGTCCTTTCACACAATTGTTTAAAATAAAATGGTTAAATATGCATAGAGTATGTGTAATCAGATTTTATATCTTAAGACTGTTGATGCATCATGGAGATTTCATTCATTGTACCCTAAACCATTTATTTTATAACTAAACGATTAATCATATATCAATCATTAAATTTAATTCATAAACGATAAACATTCTTAAATATAAGTATTGAGTAATGGATACAGATTTATCAAAATTTCCATAGTTAATCAAATAACATTCAAGGTAAATACCATATGTAAATATGGTATATGGTTTGGAAAAAAATCATGTCAATCACAAAAGAATATGGATATTTAAGATAAAATTAATTTATAATAAAAAATTATCACAATAAAGTAATTATTTCAAGAGAGAGTTAACAATCATAAAAGTAAGTGAGATTGCATTGATAACCTCAACCACTTTGTAATTTTAATATCAAAATCTATTGAATAAGATAACTCAAAATAATACAACAAATAACAAGAATTATGAGAGATTCATGATATTAAATAAAAAATTGGAATTATGTACACCACATCAAATGAAACGAGTAGTGAATATGGTACAAGTCTTGTAGAAATAAAAGGGAGACTAGAAATCCCTTTAACTTGAGTTCGACTTGTCTTATGTGTCTTTATATTCCCAAATAAAAAAATATTCAAATTATTTACTTATTTTATATCCTTTTTAAATTTTATTATTAATTTTATTTCTCATATTAACATGTTATATACAATTATTTAATAAATTATGTTTTGGTTGGGTGTTTTGACCATATCCAGTTTATGTGCCAAAAACAAATTTGGTAGTTTGACTATGGTCAAAGTGTTCATTATTTAAACATCCCAAAAATAATAATTATTAATTAATAATAATATTTATACTTCAATTATACTTTTAAAACCAATCATGGTATGTTATTATGAAAAAATTAACTAACGTTATGATCATGGAGATGGTAGTCCATACATACACATGAGTAATGAGTCCATTTTTCAATATTGATTATGGGAAGAAGTTAAATAAAATTTACCTTTATAAAATGATAATGATATACTAAATATCATATTTCTAATCATATATAATATTATATAGAATTTTTTTTGAAAAATTTATCAAATGGATTTGAGGAGGTGGTTGTCCATACACCCATGAACAACGTTATCACTTTTCAAATGTGCGAAAGAGTAAAAAATAAAATGATATATTAAACTAATAGAAATGTAATTATGTCATTCATATCTTAATTTTGTTATTTATATCATATATATTCATTAAACCCAACCTTAATACGTTCCATTTAAACTGTGAATGAATCACATCGCTCTGAGAAGGTGATAGTCCACACATCTACACTTGATGTTATCACATTCCCACAAAATGGGAAGCATTAAGGTATATCATATAAAAATTTAAAGAAGCATAAATAAATAATAAATTCATGATATATCAAATATAAAATATAAATCCATCATTATTCCTAGCCTTGAAATGTGGTAATGGAAGGAAGAACAACATCAGTTCATGAGGCTGTAGTGAACTGTACACACGAATGATGATTGTGTATCCCATTTGATGGAAGTTTTTGATGGTTTTGGAAATAAACATAAGGTAAAAAAATATAATTATACTGATTATTATGATTTTATTATATAATAAATATATAATAATAAGTTAAGGGGTGGATAAATAAAAAAAAGTGTTTGTTTAAGAATGTTATCTTTGATTCATGTAACTCCTTTTGGTTTATACCAAAATGATTCCTTGGTTTTATTTATGTTCCAAGTGAGCTTTTTTGGAGAGTGGATGGTTTTTTAGATTTTATTTAGGCATGTTTTGGTCACAAAAAAAGGATTTAGAGTTGTTAATAAGTTGGGGGGGGGGGGGGTTAGTTCCCTTTTATAGTGGAGGAGTGAAATTCTTGTAAATATAAAAGGAAATCACAATTAGGAGGTCTCCCTTACATCTTGTTCCTAACAAGATAAAAATTAATGGATTAATAAAAATTTATTGTGGATCCAAATTTCCACCACACAAAAATAAAATCATATTTATAACTTTATTTCTTAACTACATGGTTTCCCTATATTTACCTTTTTGAGTTTTCACAAGGGTAACTAATTTTATACCATAGGTAGTTTAACCATTAAGAAAAAATAAAAGTGGTATTTATTAGATAACATAACCAATTAATTATAAATATTATATATAATTTTTGAAATAAAATATCATGTGTGGTAGAAATTAATTTTAATAGAAACACATTTAATACACAGAAACACAAAATTAACCAAAACCATGCTAACAAAGATTTTACTATTTAGGTGTCAATATGTTAATTATAAATTATAAATTACTCCAATAATAGACCTATTTTATACTTATTAATATTTAAAAATCAATTGGATTATGTTATTATTTTTAGTAATATAATTTTTTTTAATAAAATATCATTTACTATAAAATAATATTTAGGTCAAATTTGACATTATTTACATAATTTAAATTTAAAAATATCAATAAAACGATTTAATTTGAATATAATAAGATAAAACCTTTGTAAATGGATATATTAATAAAAAATTTTAATTAATGATGATAATTAATTAAATTTATTTCACTCTTAATATTTTTATTATAATTTATTTAAGTTAATTATTAACTATATAATCACCGCATTGTGATTCCTCATGTTATTTAAATGACTAATTAATCTCTAAGAATTAACTTTAAATTAATATGATAAAAAATTATTTATCTTTAAAAATAGTTTTTATAATTGAACTATTGTGGTTTTTGACATATATCCAATCTTTACACATTCTAAAGTTAAGGAAGGCTCCTTTTTTGTCTTTTTCCTTACATAACTTGTTATATAGAACACTTTCAATAAATAATATCCCAATAACTCCAAAAAATAGATCAAAGAGGGTTTATTTTCAACAAATGACCAATATCATTGTTTAGGACAAGTGTCTAGGCCATTGTCTGCTTAAGATTAATGTTTAACCACTAAATAAAATCATTTTTTTACCTTAATCATTGTAATTATTTTTAGGTAGATTCAATAATTATTATGGTCAAAAATTATGTTGATCATAATATTCTATAATTATTAGTCTTATTAAAAACATGTATATCCATTTTTATATATTGAATTCAAAGAGTTCTAAAAGTTAAATTTAATTTTGATCCCATAAATCTTGATAGAATGTATGTTTTTAAAGACAAAATGATCAAAAGCATAAAGTGTTTTAAAATAAAAATTCATTATGAAAATTATAAAGGGTTAAAAATTTATCTTTAAAATTGGTGCACCATTAAATTACAGAAAAAATGCCTTTAGAACAATATAGCTTTCATGTATAAATTTTGATTTTTTCTAATCATAAGTCTATAAAATATAATGGATGAATAATAAATTTTATTTATTATTTAATATAAATATATATATATCATAAAGTCTTCTGATGTTTTTTACACTTCTAAGCCAGGTCTCGCGGGTCATATACACTATGAAATATAATAGTTTTCTTGTAAAATCTCATCATTTTACAATTTAAAAGGATGTGAGTATTTTAAGAAACTATGTACATATTCTTTCAGAATTATATTAACATTCCACTCCCCTACGTCAATATTTCATTAAAATAAAATGCAATTTTATATAACCAATTTCTATAAACATTAGGTAAACCCCTACTCAGCAGTATTATTTTACCAATAATTAATAACATGATAATTTTTTAAACCCAAGGGGGAAGGTTCAATGGGGATTTCCATTCTAAAATAAATCATATTAAAGTACCAATTACTACTCATAATAATTCTTTTAAAATAATCTATATAAAGTACATTGAAATCAAAATACATAACTTCATTATGTGAACTAGAAAGATCCATGATATATCATAAAATTATAAAAACTTCTTTTTAAATGAATTTAATAATTTTCCAAAAACTATAGTTCTTAAGCTTTCAAACCCATTTTAGAACAAGATTTATAAAGTTTGAATCATGATATAAACATGGATAATTTAAGTGAATAAAATTTCTTTATTCAATAACTAATTTTGAAAATTTCTATAAACTCTATTATAATGATAAAATTAATGGAAAATCAATAATTTATTTTAGTTAGAAGATCAATGTTATGACATAGATATAGATAATAAAAATTTTCATGTTTATGAAATGAAATTAACACCCCCACATCAAAACCCTGGGGGATGAAGACTAAAAATTAAAATCAAGAAATCCCTTTATAAAAATATGTTCTAGTGGAAACCCTAGTTATATGATACCTTTTTAGGGCATGAACAAATTTGAAAATAATGTGAAGTAGGGAAGGAAGATAGAGAGATAAATTTAATGAGTTTATTATGACATAATAAATGATGAATAAATTGGAAATTTCTAAGGATTAGTGTGGATGTATTGGGAGGATAATCCTATAGGAAATGAGAGTCAAATGTGCAAATAGAATGACCCAATGGATTCAAATTTTCCAAGGCAAGATGGGAAAATTAAAAAACATTAATGATTAGAACACCATGGTTTGTTAAAGTTCATGGTCTTCCTAACCACGTTGAAATTGTGATATTTGGTAGTAATAAACATCATGCTTGTCGCATGGTTTCAACATTGTTAGTACAAATTGTTCTACACAACTATGAGACATGAACTAAATCCCACTAAAAACGTCAAATTTCAATGTAAAGTTACTCAAAACGTAAGAAAATGCATAATAGTAAACTTATACCTTGTATAATAGGGGAAAGCATGGTTGGGATATAAAAAACCTCCCGATATTAATTCTTTATGTTTCTTGAAAACCTAATGAATTTTTTGATCAGGGAAATATTAGGATTCAATCACCTATAAAAGGATTTATCATGAAGTGTTTAAGGATTAAGGTCTCTAAGTATTCACTACTAGGATACTTAGAATACAAGAGTTGTATAGAGTGAAAAACATCAATCCATGATTTAATAATGGATAAGTGAAACTTCTAGTAAGATTCTCCAAATACATAAAAAATACTTAATAAAAAAACTCCATTAAAATGAAAATTAATAAAACTTTTCAATAGAAAAAACTCACAAAATCAAAATAAAACCTCAAATCAATAATTTAATGGTAAAAGGGGAAGATAAGGCTAACATTAACTTCAATAAGATATAATGAACATAGTTCAATATTACCACAATAAGTGATTGATGTCAGTGTCAAATTAATAAGTTGAACCCATCACCAATCCCAACCTACTTGAATGGAAGAAAAATATAGACATAGGTTATAAATAGGATTTCCCATAAGACGTACTTGATCACATTCACAGTGATTTGAGAAATGAATCCTTTCATTATAAGATACTAGAACATAATGTTCTCTCCACCATATTGTGGACACTAACTAACCATCCTACTCATGGAAAAAAGAAGAGACTCAATACGAAAAAAATAAATAAGTTTCTAACATCACTATATTGAGATTCATATGAATGTAAAAATGAAAGTGTTCCCAATATAATCAGAAATCAAAACATTGATATCCCTAACATGGAACTTAAATAATAATGAAACATTTAAATTTTATTGATATAAGAGTTATTCTTATAGGATAAAAGTGTGGCTATATTTAAGAGGTAAATATTTCTCCACCCATTATACGATCAACACCTCGATAGAACAATTATAAATGGACCATAATAGTGGCTTGTCTATGGCATATTAATATGTTTTATGTACTGATTTACCACATTAATAGTAGAACACTATACTTCCCTTGAAATTATGTATATTTTTTTTTATTATATAGGGTTTATTATGAGACTTAAAAAATTGACAGCACATGATTCTGAGGCCCGGAGTGCTCAGAATGATCCATCGAAAAATGTTAACCTCTAAATAACACACTTGAGTGGTTTTCTAGAAAAGTGGAATAACTATTAAATGGGTGATTGAATCAGAAATATGAGGGAACCATTGCATTCAGGATAATGGGTTTAGCCTAGGCATGACTTAATTTTAGTCAACGAAGGCCTCTGGGGAGAAAAATGCGAAAATGGCAGAAATGTAAATAAAATAATGAAATATTTTTTTTTTCAAATGCTTATAAATCATGAACAAAGATTCGGATTAAAAATCTAAGACCACCGCTGAACTCATAAGTGCTTGATTTCTATATAGATATCATAAAATTGACCGGTGTGGGCTAATAGTTGAAGTTAGTTTTTGGTCGCAAATAAAATAATTAAGTAACAATTATTTTATTGTTAAATTCTATAACTCCAAAATAGTAACATAGATTGAAAATATGAGAGTAACGTTGATCTCCTGAGGGCATGTTACCCTTAGGCAGAGTCGAACCTTGACCAGCGTGGGTCAAGGGTAAATGCTATTTTTTTTATCTTTTTTAAGGTACATCCAGTAAACGTGTGAGCAACAATTTCTATCTTTTAAACTGATGCTCGAATTAAAAATATGAGGGCACCATTAAATTCATAGTGCCAGGATTTTCTTAGGTAAAGCTTTACTTCGACCGGCATGGGTTATATGAAAAAGTTTATTTTTGGACTTTACAAAAAATAATAAAATATCTACATGAGTTATTTATACTATTTTTGTAACCGTTGAGTGATGTGGAGGGATTGTAGAGTTAATAAGCCATTCGATTACCAGACCATTGGTATGCGTAACCTCGACGATGGTTGTTTTAATGGAACACTAAATGAAGTTCATTAATGAACCACATTAATGTTATGCAAAGTGGTTGGTTCCTCACGTCTATTTAAATGATGCTCAGACATGGGTTTTTACACTCAAGAGAGGAACCTTTGATGAAGTGCCAAGACGTCTTCCACAATACTCGAATGAGGCTTCGACGATAGTTAGAGGATTCAATGATGAGCCCTAAAGGACGCAAACCTTCTCTTTCATCTACAACACCCTCAAACGTGGCACTCCTTCCTCGCTCGCAACAGCTTCTATCAAGCTCGAGGTATGGGTTGTTTATGTTTAAATTCAATAGATTTTTTTCTTTTCCTTGTTCTTTAAAATCATGACAAACACAGATCAACAAAAATTAGTTGATCAACGATTCATGTGAAACCGCGGGCGGTTGTTGTGGGAAAAGACTGAATGAGGTTAATCTTAATCTATGTGATGATTTTATTACAACCCACTTGATATGATGCTCACTTGGAGGGAGCGGAAAAAACAACCAAGGATTAGACCCTCCACCACTTTAGTTTTGGTCATGATCTTTGGTGGAGGATTTTCAACCCGACGTAAACCTGAATCCGGGAGCCACACACTGATGGAAAAATCCTAGGAGGCCCATAGGAGCAAATGGATGGAAACACAAAATACCGGAGCTCACCCAATGGTCTTAAAAATCTCCATCGCTATGACGACATCAAGGAACAACACCGGTGGGATATAGAACCAGTCGAATTTTCTCATCCATGGAGGTGAGGCGGTTCTTGGAGGCACCACATTAGATAGACGGGGCGGTCGGCGTTGGCAGACCACGGTGGCAGTGGGCGTAGCACCATCACGTGCCCCAGAGGGAAGCCATGATATCGAGCTGTAGTAGAGGGGAACTGCGCCCCACATGTCCCACTAAGAGGGGAAATACACCACGTGGTGCCACTAGTTGAGGAATCCTTATGGTCTTAGATGATCGAGAATGGGGGTCGGGCCACCATGCTGGCGGACCGCGCCAGCCACCGGGCCGGGTTTCCTGGCTGGCCGCACCCAGCCAAGGCGGGCCGAGCCAATCCGTGGCCCAGCCCATTCGGGTCAGGCCAGTTCAATCCCAGACAATTTAGGTTCGACCCAAACTGGATCGAGTCAGCCCAGGTCGGGGCGAGTCGGGTAGGTCTGACCAGGTTAAACCGGACCCAGACCCCTTTCGGCCAAGATACGCTGAAAATGACATATCTCATCAACCAGATGTCTGTTTGAAGAACTATTTATGGATATGGAATCCTTGGAAGGATATGGTCCTTTTGATATACTCAACCTTCATTTGGTAGAAAGTTAACGTGTTGTCGGGTTGGATCAAACTTGAATCCAACCCAGTTCTTGGTAAAAACACTTATAACTCATAGACCGAGTGTCTGATTGATACTGCGTCTGTCACCCAGGAACCCTTAAAACATGGAATACCTTTGGAAGAATCATTTGTGGATCTTAGTGGAAGTTAATCCCCAATATTTATCTTGAGGAGAAGGTTCTATAGAACTCAAGCACATCGAGTGCAGGAAATCATGTGGCTGACAGTTAATTGAAGAGAGACCCTGTGTGGATCAACATCATAGTGACCCTGTGTGGATCAACATTATAGAGACCCTATGTGGATCATCATAATAGAGACCCTGTATTGATCAACATCATAGTGACCCTGTGTGGTTCAACATCATAGCGACCCTGTGTGGACCAACTTCATAGAGACCTTGTGTGGATCAGCAATGCATGACCTGACGAGGACCATCCTTAGAGAGACCCATAGTAGATCAACGACATATGACCCTATGTGGACTGAAAATGGAAAAAATTCTTTGTGGTTCAGTTGTGGAACTTCCTAACAGAAAAAAATGATATAGTTTAAGACTAATCATCTTTATTTTTTATGTCTGAGTTTTGTACCTAGTGTGGTTTGTCTTTGGATTTGTGATTTGTGATTGCGGTCATGCTTTGTGTCTTGTGCAGATGAAGGAAAAAATGACTATGTCTTGATGACTCCGGGCTAGGCGGTGCTCGAAGGTGATTGACAGATGGTTCATGGAGGAGAACGATTGACATGGAGAGCTATAAATGATGATTTGTACCTACTCTTCTGGTAGGATCCTTGGTAGACGACCCCATGAGTTGTTTTTCCATTTTTTGTACTTCTATTTCAGTTCGGATTGTATTCTAGCCTCTTTACATTCAATTCCTACTTTTACACTCAATGGTGGGTTTTAGTTGTGGTTGTACCATTATTCTTCCATTCTATTTTTCTTATTTTAAGAGTGCCATGTCCATGTGTGTACAGGTTTTGAGGCTACGCCTTCCCATTTTAGGGATTTTTATTTCCGGTTCTAGTTTCCAACCCCTGTCCTTTGGAAGGTGGTCTTGGGGTAGTCACGCCAGGGGCCATGGGGGATGGGTCGTGACAATGTGGTATCAAAGGGGGTAAATTCAACCATAAGAACTAAGAGTCTTTGTTTTTAATGTAGAAATAATGTTAGGTGTTTTGAGTTTTGATTTTAGTCCAGGGAGCCCAATGTTGGTTCGGCGGCTGATATATCCATACACCAGGATCCTGAATTCTGTTTTTCGACTCGGTACATGAAAACACTGATTGTGTGTGTTTTGGATTTTTTTTTTGATCTCTTTTGAGTCATCTTACCTGGTATAACTTATTGATCATGATTCATCTTTATTCTCTTTCTACATGACTCTAAACAGACAGCTATCCATGATTCCAATGCGTGACCATGAGGATGGTACACAGTTTGATGAGGCTTCAGTACATAGACTGTGGGCCGAGATGGTTACTTTGGGAGGTGTCCCAGTGATACCACTGCCCAATGGTCAGTAGTTACTATAGGCGCTACCGGTAGAGGACACATGTAGGCTCAGTGACTTACATGAGTTTTAGTGATAGATACCCTTCAGGTTCCAAGGTGAGCCCGACTCATAGCCATATAAAGACCATCTTGAGGTGGTGACCAAGATTCCATCTATCCAGGGAAGCATTAGATAAGATGGTGGTCCTAGCAATGATAATTCTATGTGGCTCAGTAGGGTGATGGCAGGGTTTATATTACCCCTATCTTACAAATGAGTTGACTTTTCTATGGATAGATATTGAGAACATTTTTAAGATAAGGGGTCTCTTACCATAAAAAGCTAAGGGGTATGTGTTCCCAACAGCTTCTACAGCTTCAGCTGGACGACATGTCAGTAGCTAAGTATTCGTTGAGGTGTACCAACCATTCTAAGTAATCGATGAATATAATATGAAGAGTAGTTATGGGCTTGGACCTTCGAGCGAGATGTATTTAAGGACATCCGAGCCATCACTATTCATTTGAGTATTTCTATTTATGTTTGGGTGCTATGGTGAACCTTTTTGGTTGAATGTTATTTGGCTAAGAAGATACAACCAGTGAATGTTTGAAGTGGAAAAGAAGAAAACAGATGCCCATCTCAAGGACTTGGGTGTGTAAAATGTTTTGGTAAGAGAAAGTGATAGGGAAATTTGAATTTGTAGGGAAACAAAAGTGGGAGAGGATTTAGAAGAGCGGCAAGAGGTGGTGTCCATTTCTACATGTTATAACAACCACCCCAATGTGGACCTCACTTGGTTTAGGGGGCTGGAGGACAGGGAAAGGGAGTATCTACATGTTGTTTAAGAGTGTGAACCAAGGGCTCCATGAATGAGTTGAGGTATGGTCTATGTCTACTACTAGATGTCTTAATTAATATTTATAGGTACTAATCATTCCTTCTTCTCACAATTATTGTTTGAGACCTAGAGTTTCTAGTTAAACCATTGAATTGACCATCATATCGATATACCTATAAGAGTAGACTTGATAATCACACTTATGATAACAGTGTGATCTGACACATGAGGTGAGAGTTTTAGTTCTAACCTCTTAGTGGCATCATCGAGGCCTTAAGATGTTAGTTTGGGTATGGAATGGTCATCCACAGTTCATGTTCTGATTGAATGATTTAGAAAAAAAGGATGCAGTATATCTATAGCATTGGGTCAGTGAAAAAGGAAACCCATGTAGCAAGGATAAACTCATGGAATATGAGGGTGCATCCAATCACTCTTGAGTGATCTAGCCTTACCCTCGTGGAAGTATGAGTTTTGAGTTTTGAGTTCCCCAAAGTAGTGGTAGGGTGTGGGAACATCATTTCTAAATATGTTTCTATGATTACCTCCCCACCGAGGGAGGGACTTCTGCATTGTCTTGTACCTTGAGATGACTCTAATAACTACAACTACATATCTGATGAGTCTCACGGAGCTCCGGGAGCTAAGAGTATAGTTTCGAGACTTGAAGAGGAAGGGCTTAGTAAGACCCAATGTTTGAGGTTATGTGTGGATTACCATAACAATAAACAAGTGGCCAGGGAGAATGAGTACCCACTACTAGAGGGTTGATGGAACACTAATCATTTAAAAGGGGTAGCCTTTCGTGTGGATAGAAAGGTGACCATAGGCTTTTCTACAGGTGGGATAAAAGTGATGGTTGGAGTTACACAAGGTTTATGACTTCAAGATAGTATATAATTTTGGGAAGGGGGACGTGGTGGAAGACGCGCTTAGTAGGAGGAGTTTTCTGTAGTTGCTGTGTGTGGAGATAGAGTAGATAGCCATGTTGCAGATATCCTTCGTGGACAGTGATGGAGCAGCTTACCTCCAGTCTATGACTGTCACTCCCACACTCCTTCAGCGAGTTCGGGTGGCATAGATTGGGGATGAAGACTGAGAGACCTAACATTCTCAGATATCCTCAGGATAGGATCCTGAATATTTTTTTGCAGGCGGGGAGCACATCATCCTTTTCCAGAGGATGCACCATGGTACCAGTGACGCTAAGAGAGGATGTGATTGAGGGAATTCCACATATCCTCTTTAGAAGTACATCCGGGTGTGGCAAAGATATATCATGACCTTTGACATCAGTACTAATGGCTAGGGATGAAGAATGCAGTGGTGGAGTTTGTTTCATTATGCCTCACTTGTCAGTAATTGTAGGCCGAGAAACAGGTACTTGCAGGATTAGTACATCCACTTGAGGTGTTATAGTAGAAGTGGGATTGTATCTCCATGGAATTCATGATAGTACTACCACGTATGTACAGGGTACACGACTCCATCTAGGTGATCTTTGAACAACTCACCAAGTCAGCCCACTTCCTACCCATTCGATAATAGGGATGAATAGAGGGATTGGGACACATCTATGTGCATAAGATTGTACAAATTCAGGAGGGTCCACTGATTTTCATCTCATATTGGAATGCTCATTTTACACCCTACTTGTAAAAGTGATTACATGAGGAATTTGGGACTCATCTATGTTTGAGTACTACCCTTCATCCTATGATAGATTGTGAGGTGGAGCAGACCATATAGACACTCGGGCACATGCTTCGTTCTTGTGTCCTTGATTTTGGACGTAGTTGAGAGGACCACCTACCACTAGTGGAGTTCTCATACAACAACAATTATCACTCAACCATCGGCATGGCTCTGTTTCGGTCCCTATACGGGTGACCATGTAATTCAACTCTATGCTGGATAGGCCTAGGGGAGTCAACACTTATGGGTCTAGAGGTGGTACATGCTACCACTGAGAAGGTCAAGATCATCTAGGAGCGGATGAAGACTGCACAAAACAGGAATATGTCTTATGAGGATAGGATATAGAGACCCAAAGAGTTTGAGGAGGGAGACCATTTATTCCTATGGGTCTCACCCTGACAAGGATTATGGAGATTCAGCCAGGGATACAAGCTATCTCTCAGGTTCATCAAACCATTCCAGATTCTCATCAATGTTGGCGAGGTGGAGTACCACCTATCTCTTCACACATAAATTCACTAGTGCATAATTTTTCTATGTGTCTTAGCTGAGGAGATGTGTGCATGATCCATCGCATGTTGTCAACTAGGGTGAGTTGTACTTTGATGATGGGATGACTTCTATTGAGTTCTCTATGGAGATAGAATATCAACATGAGAAAGTCCTTCATGGATGGTCGATCCCTCTAGCGTGAGTTTTGTGGAAGTACGAGAACCTCCAAAAGTGAACATGGGAGTGGGAGGATCATACTGATGTTCAGTACCTTCATTTTTTTATTTTCTTTTGTTTTGGATTTTGGGGACATAAATCTCTAAGGTGGGGATAATATAATGTCTCAAAAATTCCATATTTTTTTATCATATGGAATTATTACAGAACTGAAAAATGAGAGCACGTGATTATGAGGCCCAGAGTGCTGATAATGATCTAATGAAAAATTTTATTCTTTAAACCGTATGCATGAGTGGATTCACTGAAAAAATGGAATAACTATTAAATGGGCGCCTGAATCAGAAATATGAGGTCACCGTTGCATTCAGGATGGCAGTTTTTACCTCGGCACAACTTAATTTTAGTCGGTAAAGACCTCCAGTGAGAAAAAAATGGAATAACTGTAAATAAAATAATTAAATAATTTTTTTTTTATTTTTCAAATGCCTATAACTCACAAACAAAGACTCAGATTAAAAATCTTGGACCAATGCTGAAATCGTGAGGGTATTATTTCCATAGACAGATCCTAACATTGGTCAGTGCTGGCCAACAGTGGAAGTCAGTTTATGGACGTAAATAAATTAATTAAGTAAAAATTATTTTATTGTTAAAATCTATAACTCCTAAATGGTAACTCAGATTAGAAATCAGAGAGTACAATTGAGCTCGTCCGGGCATGTTCCCTTTAGGCAGAGGTTAACCTTGACCAGCACAGGTCGAGGGTGACTGTTAATAAGTTCTGAACTTTTTTAAGGTAAATTTCATAAATGTGCGAGCGGCGATTTATATCTTTTGAACCAGTACTTGGATTAAAAGTACAAGGGAATCATTGAATTTTTAGTGTCAAGATTCACTTAGGCGAACATAACTTAGAATGACAATGGTTGGATGAAAATGTTAATTTTTGGACTTTAAAAATAAATAATAAAATAACTCCATGACTTTTTTTATCTTTTTTTTTGAATGTTGAGTGATGTGGTGGGACCGAAAAGTTAATAATTCATCCAATGAACGGACCCATTGGTTGTGTAACCTCAGCGTTGGCTTGTTTAATGGAAAACTAAATGTTGTTCATTAATGAACTATATTAATTCTACGCAACGTTGTTGGTTCCTAACGTCTATTTAAATGAATCTTAGCTATGGGTTTTTGGACTCAAGATAGGAACCTCTGACGAAGTGTCGTGACGTCTTCCACCAAACTAGAACGAGGATTTGATGACCATTGATGGATTAAATGATGATCACCAAAGGGCATGAACCTTCTCCTTCATCTGAAACACCCTTAGAAGTTGACACTCCTTGATCATATGTAACGGAATCTATCGAGCTCGAGGTAGGGGTTGTTTATGTTAACATTCAAGATAATTTTTTTCTTTTCCTAATTCTTGAAAAGCATGATGAATGAGAATCAACTAAAATGAGTTGATCTGTGATTTGTATGAAACTGCAGTTGGTTTTTTGGGGAAAAGATTGAATGGTGTTAATCTTAATCTATGTGATGATTTAATTAGTACCCACTTGATATGATGCTAATGGGGAGGGCACGAGCCAAACGAATAAGGTCTGAAACCTCTTCTACTTCTATTTTTGTCGCATTCTTTGGGGTTGGATTTCAATCATGACTGAATCATTAATCTGGGAGCCACGTAATGACGCCAGCATCTCGGGAGGCCCGTATGAAGAAACATAAAGAAAAATGGGAAAGTAGAGCTCACCCGGTGGCCTGCAGAATCTCCGCTAGAATCGGCCGCAGAGGAGAGGTAGTTCCCGGAGGCACCGTAGTAGACAGACGAGGCAGTCGACGTTGGCTGGCCGCGGTGGTAGCGGGCTGCACCCCGTCATGTGCTGTGGAGGGAAGTTGTGACATCGAGCCAAGATGGAGGGGACCCATGCCCCGTGGGTCCCAATGATAGGAGGATGGAACCATGTGGATCCACCAGTTGAGGAATCCCGAACAACATAGGCATATGGGAAGGGGGGCCAAGCCACCTAGTTGGCGGACCGTGCCAGCCACCGGGCCGGGATGCCCGGCTGGCCGTGCCAATATAAGGCGGGTCGGGCCGGTATGTGGCTCTGCCCACTCGGGCCAGGCTAGTCCAGGTGGGCCCCAATCCATGTTTGGCCAACCCAAGCCTGGTCGGGTCAGTCTGATCGACTATGACCGGACCCGAACCCTTTTCGACCCAGGTACGCTTAAAAGGACATATCTCACAAACCAGTCACCCATTTGAAGAATCATCTGTGGAATTGGAATCCTTAAAATGAGATAGTCCATTTAAGATACTCGACTTGAGTTTTGTAGAAAGTAGGAGTAATGACTGGTTGGATCAAACCCATATCTAATAAGGCCCTCGGTACTAAAACGCTTATAAATTAGAGATTGGGTGTCCGATTGGTGCGCCGTATGTCACATTGGAACGCTTAAAACATGACAGTCTTTTGGGTGACTCTTTTGAGGAACTTCATGGAAGTTGAGGCATGAATGATATCTCGAGGAGAAGATTCTATGGTAGTCAAGCGCACCGAGTGCGAGGAATCCTGTGGCTGGCTGTCAATTAAAGAGAGACCCTGTATGGTTCTATATCATAGTGACCCTGTGTGGATCAACATCATAGAGACCCTGTGTGGATCATCACCATAGTGAACTTATGTGGATTAACATCATAGAGACCCTCTGTGGATTGACATTATAGAGTCCATGTCTGGATCAGGATCATAACTACCCTGTGTGGATCAGCATCATAGCGACCCTGTATGGATCCGAATCATAGCAACCCTCTGTGGATAAGTAGTGCGCGGCTCGATGAGGAAAATCCTTAGAGCAGTCTTTTGTGGATCAACAACATCTTACCCTGTGCTGATTGAAAATGAAACATATTATTCATGGTTCGGTTGTGGACCATCATAATGGAATAAAATGATATATTTTAAGACTTATCATCTTTATTCATAATCTCTGAGTTGTATACCAAGTGTGAGATATCTTTTTGTTTGTGGTTTTTAATTGAGATCATGCCTTTTGGATTTTCCTTTGTAGATTTATGAGAGACCATCTGGGGTCTCGGGGTCCCTACTGAGTATTTTTATACTTACCCCTGCACAAGATTTTCCCACACCATGTTGTGTCTTGTGAAGATGAAAAACATTTTGACCAAGTCTTAAGAATTCAAGGCTAGACAGTGCTTGGAGGTGATTGAAAGATGGTACATGGAGGTGACCGATATATATGGAGAGCCGTAATGATGAGTTTTACCTACCCTTTAGGTAGGATCCTTGGTGGCCAACCTCAGTATCTTTTTTTTTTCTTTTTCCTATATTTCCATTTTAGTTGGGCTTGTATTCTAGTCCGTTTACTTTCAGTACTTACTTTTACACTCAATGGTGGCTTTTAGTTGTGGTTGTATCATTCTTATTTCATTGTGTTTTCTTTTCCACAGTGTTCCATGTCTATGTGTGTATAGGTTTTGAGTCAATTCCTTCACATTTTAGAGATATTCCTTTTCGGTGCTTGTCCCCAACCCATGGCCTATGGAAGGCGGGCTTCGGGTAGTCACATCACGGGCCCTGGTAGACAAGTTTTGACAAAAACTATTTCCTTATAGAATAAAATGAACTAGATAATATTGATGAACATTTGACACCATGCTGAAGGGAATTAAATATCACCACCTTAGGTATCATTATACATTCTGGTATGTAATTATAGGTGAACAATTCCTTGAATCCTTCCAAGGAATATTTTTTCATTTTTATATAAGGAATGATAAACTAAGACCACTTAGAACTTGAACCCTGTAACATGAATATGGACAACATGATCCTAAGTGGATCATGGAACTCAAGAATTACATAGATCTCCTCAACACATTAAAATGATTACACTAATTTTATAGTGTACAATTTCTTGACTAAGTGAGAAGAATTAAAATCTTGGAATATCTGAATGAAATGTTGATACATACTTAATGAAGGATGGTAATTGGGATCCATTTAAAGAATAGAAGAATCAACTAGAAATAACAGGCCTTTAAAAACCAAAGGGAATACTGATGGGGAATAACCCAAAGATCCCATTTAAAGTTTTTTATTACATTACGGGGAATAATATTAAATATATAAAAACACAATAAAAAATCTTCTCAAATACAAACATTATAAACACTGACATAAATCGTTCAGTAAGTCAAACAATATCAAACAAACATCCAATAAATCTCAAATCCACCAAAACTGATTAAAACCCATTAATTAAATGGTGGTTATATAAAATAATTCCACTCCCAACATGGAAGACATTTTTTATAAAACCCCATATCACACACATAAATTATTTTAATTTGCACTCAATGAGTCTTTCATTCCATAATAAAACATGTAATATTTTTCATACATTCAAAAATTTCTCATTGAATATATTAAAAAATAGAAACACTTCAAATGATCCCGAGTTCATTGGTAACAACAAAAATATTAAACCACATTCTAATTTTATAACAAATAAAATTAAATAATTAATTATTATTTAAAAATCCAAAAAATTTATGTAAGATATTTCATATTTTAGAATTTCAACCCCCTTCAATATAATTTTTATTGGTTTTTTAAAAATACCATTTAAAAAAAAATAAAATTCACATATCATAAAAACATTTAAAATCTTAATTAATCAATAACAAATTAGAATAAAACAAATTAGAATAATAAAAGAGTCAAAGATTATAAAATCTGTAATATTTAAAAATTCAAATAGCATTGATGCTTTGTATAAAACAATATCCGGAAACCATGTGAATATCCATTGGATATCGCTCAAACCTAGGTACACATTATACAATAGTTTTCAATACTATTAAAAGCAACCATGACCCTAATTATTTTCTTCCAAAATCACTCTAATAAATGAATTTATGATTCATAACTCATAAATCATTTATGGGAAATGAAAAATACTCAAATAAGGACTCAAAATCTAAAGAAATATATTTCAATAAATTCTATATTTGGTGATATTATCATACAATAACAACTTAGTAACTCGGGTTTTATCCCATTATGGTGGTGGTTATGTACCCAATCACAATATTGATCTCGAGCTTCATCCATCATATCTTAAATGTATCATACATGACCCAATAACAAGGGTGTTCTATGATAATAGATTTTTATTATCCAACCATGAACTCCCTTAAACTAGGAAATTTAGAAAACTCTTGAATTGTATTAAGGAGAATTAAATATCCCTCCTAAGCTGGGGGTAAGTGATATGTACTCAAGAAACTAAAATTAGAATTAATTCTCTGAAAAATATAGTACAAACCCCATAGTATTTTATCTAAAAAATTAATTATTCATATTACATACATTGGAGGGCCACCCAAAAAAATATATAGCTCAAATAATAAATATAATACCATAAGAGCCATAAGATATTTAAAGATCATATAAGAAAACCGTAATCAATCGAATAAGAATATTTATAAATGATTACCAAAGTTTATGAAACTAAATATTAAGGTTGAGGTCATTCAAGATGAAATAATTTAGTCACAACATTTATCAAAATAAACAACACAAATCTATATATCACAATGAAAAATAATATCATCCCCACTTTCCACCATTATACCTGAAATAAGAATCTTGAAGAAATCATACTCATCCCTTTAGAACAATCAATTCTAATAATAAGATAGGAATGAACATAAAATGATTAGTAGGTACCCACACACATCAAATGAATAACCATTAAAGATAATTCCATTTCCATATTTTTTGAAAATTAATATATTAATTATGTTTTCCCCATTTTCCATACAAATAAAAACATGAAAATATACATAAACATTATTTTTTATTTTTAAAAATGTATCACATACTATCTATTTAAACACAATTTTTAAAGCCTTTTAAATGTGAATTTAAATATATTATTACTAAAATATATTTATAAGAAAGAAGAAATATCATACAAAGTAATAAATTTTTAATATAACTGTCCTAAAGAAATAAAAAAAAATAAAACTTATAAAAATACTCAACATGGGAACCTAGAAACTCATTGAAAACCGTGGATATAATAGTAGTTTCTTTAGAATAGTGAAGTACCAGCCCCATATATAGAGTCATAATTGTTATTCAATCAAAATCATCCATTGGGAATTAACTTGGGGGATGTTTTCTTAGTCTTAGTATTGTGTAGACAAAGTACCACTACTCATAATGTGATACTAAAATAGTGCAATATATATACAAAGACATCGCACATAACTTTCTAAGGATTTTATTGGAATTTAAATGGTTTTGAGTGTGTAAACATTTTATATACATATTCATTCATAATTAGTAATCATATTCCAATCCCTCACCACTATAACCACTTAAAAACCACAAATTCTCTATAATTTTTATATATAAATAACACTTAATCTCATACATAGAACCATTAACATTACATGAATTTACAACCGAATTTATTTTATTACACAATGGGAAATCTACGAAGTGGGTTTCCTTTTAAAAAGAAACCATTTTTATGTTTCAAAATGTTATCATAATCATCATAATCATTATTTAAAAACTATGTATCATAATTAAAAAATAGTACAATAGATAAAATGTCATTTAGTAAACCTGATAGAATGATGGAATCAAATTAATTTTTTTGAAATGTCAATCCAAATATATTTATTAATTTTCAAAAACACTTAATGTTTTTGAGGATTGACTGACTGAAAATTTAAAAAAAAAATTCATAATAATTTCACTTTCATGGATTGAGTGAGAACCAAAATAGACAACAAAAAATGTTTCTAAGGAATAAAAATAGGTTATAAATAAAAAATAAAAGGGTTTTATCATGTTGAAAACATGGATAAAATGAATAAAAAATCAATATTTTCCATTAATTTTATATAAAATTTATATAAACTCTATTATCAAGAAATCAATCATGTAAAATAAAGAAGATTTCACAGTTAGAAGCACAAATTTTATGACATAGAGTAACCAATATTATACATTTTTCGCTCATAAAACATAACTGAAAATATCCTCAATAAGTTCTGGAGGTTTTAGGAAAACTACGAGGAGCCTCATAATCAATAATTAAAAAAAAATTAAAAATTATTATTTTGGTTATAATAGGTTTTGATGACTATTCTAGGGAAATAAAAAGATATAAAATAATGGAATGAAAGTATAAAGGTGTTGGGGAAGTTTTTACCTAGAAGATACAACTTTAAAAATTGAATAATCTATGTGAAATCACAAGGAAATAATGGGGTTCAATAGGAGGAGGTTCTTGGGGGATGTGGGAGTCGAATGATTGAAGAGAAATACTCTTAGGATTTAATTCAACAATGAAAAAGGGAAAATTACCATTTTAAAAGACTTTATCAACTCATTAGGTCAAGGATCACGATTAACCTAACCATGTGATAACAATTAACTTTGGAATTGAGAAAATATATCACTATTGTATGGATTCTACCTAGTAAGTAGTAACTTTGAAAACTAACTACGTGAAATTAGTATTATGTGCTGAATAACTAAATTTGTTAAATAAAAGTGACACTAGACATAATGAAAAATACAATAATAAATAATTAAAATAAAATAACTATAAAAATAACTGTTTTTATTGAAACAAATGATCAGACTAACAAGTCATATGATAATAAATATCAATGTTATGATGTCTTAAATTAAAAAAACTTCATGATGACCTTTGACATTTTAGTTTTAAGCTATATCAGTTTTGGTTCATTATTGGTATTTTTGGGTTATATACTCATATTCCTAATAACCTAATCTGTTAAAAACATTAACCACACTCTGATAACAACTATGGAGACATGAATGAAATATGATTTCATTTTAAAAATTTTTATATGGATATGAATTAAATATCATAATAAATAAAACCTTAGAACATAAATTTCTAGTGTCTTTATATATAATAAACACAACCAATATATTTTAGAACATGTAAAACATATCCTAAAAAACATATTATCACATTATACTATTTATAAATATCACAAAAAATATGTTTCTTTAGAACAAGGGTAATTAGAACATTAGAAAGGGTTAGATGATATGCCCAATAAAGGTAACCATGATAGTAGAAAATAAAACATAATAAGTGAAAATAAGATAAACATTTGGGTGTGAGACCATAAATAATGTGTTTGGACATAAAATAAACAAATCATACAAAAAATCATAGGTCATAAATCATGGGTAATGAATCAATTATTTTGGTATATAATAAGTCATTAAAATTTAAATTATCAAAAAATGATTCACTAGTCTTGATTTATGAATAATTAAAATAATAATAATTATTATCCATATCCAAAAACATATAAAATGATTCCTTTTGTTGAGTCTTATAACCAAGACCATTATCACATAAAGGATAGAGTCCTAAAATAGATAATGCTTTCTCATCAGTCCCTATCAATCCAGCTCTAGAGATATAATGTGTTAAAAAAATTTAATTGAGGGATGTGTAATTATATTCCCACCAATTATGTAGTTGATGATTATCCCATAGGGGTTTATGTTTCACTCCACATTTCCAAGCCTCTCATATAATTATTCAGCTCCCAATACATTAAAGGCCTATATAATTCTATTTCAACCATTCATATAATGAAAAGACATATATATATACATGTAATATGAACATAAATTAACTCATAATTCCATTATATTTCAATTAAATATTTGAATGAAACATGTTTCATGATTCATGATGAAATAAATATCACAAATCATTAGATAAATGGTATCATTAGAAAATATACCTAGGGAATCATAAGAACCCCTAATGTGTATTGAAATTTATTAGAAAAATTCTTATATTAACATTATAAAATTACATTTAAATACAATAGTAAAAATAATTTTCTTTTTAGAAATTTATTTTCAAATGAAATATTAACCAAATAAGTAGAATTAATATTATTTAGGTTAAAATATAAATCCTAGATATTTTTCATCACTTTGAAAAATTCCTATAAATATAATAAAATATTTTCATGCATAATTTGTTTAAAAGTGTCATTATTTTATAATTTGTTTTAAAAAATTCAAGAAAATGGAAATGAACCCATACAAAAAACATTTAAAAGAGTTTAGTTTTAAATATAAGTAAATAAAGTTCATAAAAATAGAAATAATTGTTATAAAACCACGGATATAGAGTTAAATACATTCACAAAAAATAAATAAAGAATATAGAAATTAAGGATAAATATTATCATCTAAAAAAATTTATGTGGTTTTCTCTAATTAAAAATGCGCCTCTAATCAAAATTTTATGAAATTAGAGAATAAATTGTAAACTGAAATATAAAACCTATGAATTAATATAGGAGGATAAAATAAATGGATTTTAGAGGTAACAAAATTTTAATTTTACTATAATGATGTTTAAACATAAAAAATATAGCACTCTAACCCTAGATAGGCAGGTGTTAGTGTCATTCTACCATTAAATTGGCACAATATACAAGTAAACCACGTGCCAAAGGACCAAATAGTTTAGTAGTATTGGTAAAATCGATACATAAATAAGTCAACTATTACAAATTAATAAACTAATTATAACATAATTGTTTTTCTTTCGAGGATAATAAATTTATTCCATTTAGTGTATCCCGACATATCTTTATTAGTAAACATTAATGAATCCTAGGTAAATGAAACATAATAAGTGTGAGATAAAATTCTATGTAGGGGTTAAGTATAGTGGAATCAATAATGAGTCTATGATAATAATCACAATAGGAAGGTAAATAAATGAGAACACATTCAATGTAATAAATGACTGAGAACAAAGTGAGTAAATAATATAGAAAATTTAAATACATAGAAACACATGCCATTAAAATAAATAGATATGTCAAAATCAATATGTAATGTTAAGAAACTGAAATCACATTCCAATTAATCAATATACCAAAGATGAAATGCATCCAAATTATTTTTCATTGTAAAAATATCTTGTCTAACAAATAATGAATCAAAATGAAGAAAATTCCTAATTATTGAATGTCATGTATCTAGAACATGAAAATAAATACCGTCAAGACCTTTCTCAAGATGTTTTAGAAAAATAGGTAGAAAAATTTTTAATTTGGGAAAATTATTTTTCTTATGAGAACCTATTGATTCATTGAGGGGCTATGTAATGTTCGGGCCCCACCCGTCATTGCATGTCCAAATAATTACTCATATCGAGTAATATATATAATCAATAAACAATATTCCATATAAAATATTCATATTTGATAAAGAATAATGATTTATCAATATTTACTTAGTCGTGGATTAGTAAGAAAAAGGGTATTGATTTTGATTGATTGAAATATAATTTAAGGACCATGAAAACATTCTTGAGGAAAATAATCATTAAACATTCCAAGGTGTCTTATACCATTTGAGACACTTGTATCCAAATTCCCCATGATTTAAATGAAACTTAGAATATAACTAGAATAAAGATATTATTGATATAACGTGTCAAAGAAGAAACCATATGTAAAAATGATATATGGTTTAGGAAATAAAAAAATCAATGATAAAGTTTATAGATAATTAGGGGAAATGAAATGTCAAGTGATCATAAGAAATTGAATGTTTTAATGGGACTAACAAAGTAGTCAAGAAAGTTAATTTGAATACTACAATTGGTCATATAAATAGAAAAACCATCCACATAAAATATAAGGGAGTTGTCAATACAATATATTGAAAGTGGAGTAAAAAAAGGTTATTTTCTTTGATGAATATAAATATAATAAAAAGATCATTTCAAAACATTCTTGAGGAAAATATCCTTTTATTTTGAAAAATAATTTGAAAATAAATTACTTTGAAAATAATTTTTGAAAACATTTCATTTAAAATTTATCCTTTTAAACATGAAAAGGAATCTTTGAAGAGATGAAGGTATGAAAATTTGTACAAGTAGTATAATTAAAAAATAACATTAATTTTTAATAATAAAAAGGTTAGAAAAAATGCCTCGTTTGGAAAGAGAGAAGAATATTTGTTTTAAAAAATTTGTAAAAATAATGGTAAAATTTTTTAAATAAATTATTTACGAAATATTAAAAAGAATTTAAAATATTTTTAGAAAACATTTTTTAGATGAAAACATGTTCTCCAACTAAAGAGAGAAATGAAGTTTGATTTTTTGGAAAATATTTCATAAAAATATTTGTGTAAAGAAAGATTAGAATAAATTTTATTAATAATTGGATAAGTTCAAGAATAAATATTGGATAATAAAATAAAATGATTTATTAAAAAATGATCCAATAATTTCCTTGGATGTAAATTTACGTTTAAGAAATCCCAAACAAAATGAGATTGTGAAATAAACATTTGAAAAGACTATAACGTTGATGCGAGAATCAATAAATTAATAAATTATATTTATAAAATTTAAATACACATCAGAAATGATGAAACACAAATATATATAGTAAAAATTTATCACACACATAATCAGAGAATATTAATGATAATGAGGAAGGAATATAACCTAATGAAAAAGAATCAATTTATAATTATCTTTACCACGTGGTAAATTTTAATTCAAATAATATTATAAGTAATAATTCAAATTAAAGTTGAAAATTATTCGAATATAAAATAATTCATTATATAATATATCAAAATGGTTATTAGATGTGCTACAAAAAAATAATTAAGTGGGGAATATGACATTTATCTCACAGAAGTAAAAATTGGTATGAAAATAACTTACCTTGCATTTTTTAGGTGAAGGTACTCTAAATTACTATATAATGGTTTTTAATATGTTAATAACTTATTATATAACCGTATTAAAATTTTTTATTTAATATATTATCTAATTATAATATATCATTACTCATTTGCTAAAAATATTTCATTATTTTAACTATTTTAGGTGTTAATTGCCTAGTTTTTCAAGGATGTTTCGACTTGTTATTTTGTGTTATTATTTTGTAGATCATAATTTCATAATATTAATAATGAAAAACATTATTTTATTATAATATATATTCAATATATATTTATTTGTAATAATCCAACAAATTTGGAGATAAGAAATGAAATGCATTGTTTATGGAAATGGTAGGTTGTACATACCCATTAACACTACATTAATTTTTTTTTCTGCATTATAAGAATGAAAAGTAAATAATATATATATATATATATTATAATTAAATTATAATATATATATTTCATATATGTCACATATTGTTATTAAAACCTTACTTTATATGTTCCATGTATAGTTTGAATGAATCACATCGCTTTGAGGAGGCGTTAGTCCACACTTCCACAAACTATGTTGTTATATTTTTCCAAAATGGAAAGCATAAGGGTATTTATTATATAAAAATTAAGTAATAATAAATAAATTTTAAATATTATATATATAATATATAAAAAGGGTCTCCATTATAATTCCCAAACATTATAAGTAGTAAAAAAATGAACGCTGTCGTTTTGTGGGGTGGTAGTTTGTCGTGCACAAAAACAGTAAGTTTGTTACCAATTATATAGAAGTGTTTGGAAGTGTAAATATAAAAATTATTATTAAAACGACTAATTATATTTTTGATTATAATTTTTATATATAATCATGATATATAAATAATTTTAGCATTCGACATGTAAATGAATGAAAAGTGATCGTTGGGATATGTTATCTCTTAATTGGGTAACTCCTTTGGGATTTAACCAATGGGATTCCTTGGATACATTTATAGAAAAATTGAGGCTTATAAACTAAGTTTAGATATTTTTAAGATATAATTGAGAATATATTAGTCGAGAAAAAGTGCCTTTAGAAGTGTTGGGAGGTGGTAGGATTGAATGCCTTTTTATAGCGAAGGAGGAGTGAAACTCTTACAAATTTTTTAAAAGGGGATTCCACCCACGTCTTCCTATGAAACATGGCTCTAATGATGGAAGTAATTATATAAAATAGATTATAGGATCTAAATATGAACATCCAATGGATTTTTTATAGGTTTATAAATCATTTTAGCCCTTATGTTTTATGACTAGCCCCCTGTTAAGCTAATGTTTCTCTAAATCACTATAATTAATTTTAATTAGTTCTAATAATATTTCTGTTCAAAACATGTGTAATTATTAGAAATTAGAAATTATTATGATTTGAAATACGGAATCCATTTTTCCAGATTTAGATAACATAATTGGTAGAACATTATTTTATTTTAATCCCACGGACGGGACGACAACATGAGTTTTCAAACTAAAATATTCAATAGTTTTCCATGTTTCCATATTAAATTTCAAAGTAAAATTTATTAAAATGACCTAAATTGGGTTAATTTATATAAAATTGATATAATTTTATTTAAAAAAAAATTAAATTATATATTATCTGTTTTAATAAATTAGATAGAAAAAATTAGTTTTGAATTAAAATTCAGAATTTTATTATTATTCCTCAAAAAAATGTAACATCACATAAAAATAATAAAAAAATCCTAACCTAATTATGATTTTTTTATTAATAAAATTATGTTTATTTTTACATATAAAATTTGTAAAAGTTAAAAATGTGTATTTAAAATAGGTTTACCATTAAAAGACGGTAAAACATGGTTTTATAAAAATATTGGTTTTTGTGTATACTATTGAGTTCTTTAAAATCTTATGCCTAGAAAATATATTGGATGAATATAAAAAATATTTTATTGAATAATATATATATATATATATAAATTTCATTAAAGTCATTTACTGATAGTAATTAATTTAATTTATTTGGATAAAATACCTTTTTGAGAAAAAACAATTGTCACGAACCGCCTTCACCAAGATGAGAGAAGGGACAGAAGGTTGCCAGTCCCTTACTTCTTCTAGTTGAAGGAGAGATAATGACCCCAGAGACCCACCTTCAATAGTTACTAGAGTGGCGACTAGCACCAAGGGTATAGAATCACACAAAAGATGGAAGGCATTAACCTATTTTATTTAATAGGATCGGGAGATAAGATAGTAAATCCCAACAACACCAAAACTGGGGTGTAAAAAGTAAGACAAATAAAACCATTCCCACTTGCAGGTTACAAAAGAAAATTCCACAAAGTACAAGGAGACTACAAAGGTAATGTACCAAGAGAGAAAAAAATAGAAACTGTAACTGTCACAATTTCTGAGCTAGTAAGGACCTGCACTATCCCTGAAGTCCTCCGAGAAACCTGAAAGTAGTTTTCTATACGTAGGGTGAGCATATAAGTATACTCAGTAGGGAAAACCAAAAAATATCGTGCACAATTGAGGATGCATTATAATATCCTGTGAGAAAATATATAACCAAAGCACCTAGCAAGGAATACTATCCATCCAAGTCTCACCAAGAAAAACTCCCCAAATAATGAAATTCAAGTAATTTATAGTAATAGAACATCGATATTTGGGTACCCCACGCCACATTCCCACTGGTTATTGAAGGCATCCTACGCATCTAACCTCTCCCGCCATTCTCAATGCAGCCCCACTACCACTCCCTACCTGCTCACACCTAGGACATCACTACCACATGTCCCGCCCGCAAACACTTGGGCCACATCAACCACCTGTAACCACACCCGCAAACACCTGGGCCAGAACAACTACTGCCACGCCCGCAGACACCTGGGCCTCATCCTGACGACTCTTGGGAAACAACCTTCCTGCACACACCTAGGACAACCACCACAACTACCCTTCCTGAAGAATCATGGGCTATAATGGTCCTTAGGCCGTCACAACAAACCCAAAGAATCTTGGGCTATTCAGGAAAGGGAGAAGAAAAGGAGATAATAACCAGCCACTCATAGAAGTGTTGGAAAAAACACCCTCCCCCATGAAATGGGGGTGTTCCGCCCTAAGTCTTCAACTTTGGTGGGGTGCGAATAAGAAACAGAAGAACTATAATTATATTTATAGGTAACAAGCACTCATCCCATCCTAGGGTTTCCAAATCCAACCTAAGAATAACCACCCTTGTTACTATTTATTCATAAAACAAAGGCACAACACTCACGACCAAATCACAACTCATTCCCAAAACCAATTCCCCATTTTACTCATTCTTGCTTTCATGTTCAAGTGATCCCATTTAAGTGAATCCTGCACTACTGAGCAACTAACTGGCATAACCACAAGCTAGAGAAAGAGAACCAGCCAAACAGAAATTTAAGCATTCACATCCGGTTCTCTTGTGAATTCACAACAACAAAGCGATTGGTGAGATCCCTCAAAGTACTGGAACCAAACCAAGCCTCGAGATACAGCCCCACACAGCTTCAGATTCACAACCAACAACCGTGCCACAACAGAGGATCCCATACTCATCCACATCACCCAATAAGCATCAAACAAAACAATACACCTACAACAAAAATAGAGAAGGGAAACATATAGGTTCAAACACATCATTCATTAGGTTCTTCTTTCTGTTGGTTAACCAGGGTGACCGCACAAGGATTTATGTTCACTGGGTTTCCATTTAACCAACCGAGTTTAGGTGATTAACCAATTTCCATGTTACAGTTATTTAACAATCACAGAAGACAAGGGTTCATTAGTGCGCAAGGAAAGACTACTAGCAACCATGATTTTCAGTGAGCATAAGACCATACAGTTCACAATATAATAGCAATTATAAAAGAGTAAAACAGAATTTTCAAATGCACCCTGTCATTCTTTAACAGTCTGTTTATTATCTTTTTTAAGGGTTGGTTTCATCCATTCCCACAGAAATAGTAGCGTACCCACCCCGCATGATACACAATATGGAGAGACAAAGGAAAATCCCTACCTGGTTGATCAAGGATCGAAGTTATTATCCATGCGACAAGAACTAGCGATGCGTGACTTGCACGAGGGGAACATTAGGGACTCCAAGGGTGAGTAGGAAGGCTCCGGCACAGGCGCACCACTTACCTCGGGAAGGTGAACTCCAAAAGCACCAGGAAGAAAAAGATACCAGCAAAGAAGAAGAAGAATAAGGAATTCCTGTGCGATATAAGGATGAGATCACATTGTTACGAGAAATAGAAATTTGTATGGATTTAAAGACGGATCGTGGTTCCTCACGTGGTTGGGCATTTACGCACAATTGAATTAATTTTCATTTAATAATTCTCCTCGGAGGGCTGGTCATAACAATTATGCATTAAATATTTTTCTTTAACCATAATGAAACATGTAACAAGGGCGGAACTGGAAGGTACGGGGAAGGGCATGCCACTGAGGAAAAACCACACGTTTTGGTAAGTTAAGGGTTTCCCGAATCATGGGGGATTTTAGATATTATTTATGGTCATTAATTGACTTGAAAAAGGGAATTAAATCATATTTACGTCAAAAGATATGTTGCTGGAGTGGAAATGTCGGGAACTGGAAAAGAATGCTCGTTGAGGATATGGTGACACCGTCACGGTGCCACCATCACGATGTCACCGTCACTGTTTCACCCTCACGGTGCCACTGTCACTATGTCACCCTTATAGTGCCACCATCACCGGAGCCACCGTGACCGGTGTGCGACCATCACGATTCCACAATTACCGGTGCCACCATAACCGGTGTGCGACCGTCATGGTGCCACCATAACCGGTGCCCCTGTGACTGGTGCCACCATTTCGATGGAGCCATGTTTTGGAAAAGTAATGGACCAGGTGGGTCTGATCCATTACATCAGATACCTCTCAAACTATTCTATCCCTCAAGAATCAAAACTATACCCGAAGAAAAGAGGGTTTCTAAACAAACACCTCAAAAGACACCTCTCAGGAGTGAACCTCATCGACATCTAGGAACACATCTCCCTCAAGTAACCAGGAAACACTTGAGGGTCAAACTGTCCAGTCCTATGGGTTATGGAGTTTCTTCTTCCATGTCAAGATACAATCCACTTTGGCTGGCACTGACTCGCCCGCATGGGTATAATCACATACACCTTAATAAGTCTTTATTAGGGATCTGGTCCTCCCCTCCCCATAGTCGGAACTCTTGACACACATCAACATAATAAGGAAAACCAAACGTTCCATAGTTTACAAGGTAAAGCGTTCCATCAAAAACAAGTACAAACAAAACAGAACAAAACTCAAAACAGCTCTAGGTATTGGGCGCGCATCTGCGTCTCCCGTTCCCAGGTACTTTCTTCGAGCCCGCCAAGACTCCACAACACAAGAACCAAAGGAATGGTCTGTCCACGGAGCACCTTCTCCTCACGATCCTCGATCTTCACGGGTCTTTCCACAAAAGTCATTTCATCCTCGATATCCAGCTTTCTCCAGTTGAGGACCTGTGAATCGTCATGTAGATATCATCAGAGCTGAGACAAATGGAAGACATCGTGAAGTCTTAGTAGCGGAGGTGATAGCGCTAGCTGATAAGCCACTTCGCCGACCCACCGCAGCACTTCAAACGGTCCGATGAACCTGGGATAAAGCTTACTCCCCCTGCCAAACCTCTATTGCTCACACCGAGGGGAGACATTCAAGAACACGGTGTTCCCGACCTCAAACATCAAGGGTCTCCTCCTATTATCGGCATGTGACTTTTTCCGGTCCTGGGCCACCTTCAAACTCTCTCGTATAAGCTAATCCTTCTTTTTCGTGCTCTGCAGAACCTCCGGGCCAAGAACACCTACCTTCCTAACCTCTGTCCAGCACACGGGTGAGCGACATGACCTCCCATACAAAGCTTCGAATAGAGCCATGCCAATGGTAGAGTGATAGATACTGTAGTAGGAAAACTCCACCAGAGGCAAGTGTCGTTCCCATGATCCGCCAGAGTCCAGGATACATGCTTTTAGCATATCCTCCAATGTCTGGATGGGGTGCTCTGTCTGTCTATCTGTCTGGGAGTGGAAAAGAGTTCTAAGATGTAGCTGGGTCCCAAAATATTGTTGCAATCCTCTCCAGACCCGTGAGTTGAACCGTGCATCCCTATACGAGACTATGGATCTTGGGACTCTGTGAAACTACACACCTCATCCACATACCTCTTTTCTTGGGCATCCACTGTACTTTACTCCTTGATAGCCAAGAAGTGGGAAGATTTCTTCAGTCGGTCCACCACTACCCAAATAGAATTGCAACCCCCTTGAACTCTTGGTAGTCCCATGATGAAATCCATCGAGATGTAATCCCACTTCCACTGAGTTACATTTAAAGGCTGCAATAAACTGCCTGGAACACATTGTTTATCCTTCATCTGCTGACACACTAGGCACCTGGCCACGAACTCTGCCACTGCCCGCTTTACCCCGGGCCACCAAAACTGACTTATCATACCCTGGTACATCTTAGAAACTCCCGGGTGCACTGCAAGGGGTGATTTGTAGAACTCACCAAGAACCCTCTCGTGCATCGCCTCTGGAACAAATAACTTCCCTCGGAAAAGAATTTGATTCTGACCATCCTCCGTCCACCCTTTTGGGGCATCACCTTGGTTAAACTAGTCACGCATCACTTCACTTTTTGAGTCTCCCCATTGATACTCCTCTACCTACCACAACAGAGAATACTGCACCGTCATCTGATATAGGCAACCTTTACCACCATCCATCCTCACATCCAGGTGCAGGGCAGCCAACTCATCCATCGCCTTCCATGCATCTGCCGACTCTCAAACCACATCCTTCTGCGACTTCCTGCTCAAGGTATCAACCACCACATTAAATTATCCTAAGGTGTAGGAAATCTCTAAGTCAATTTCCTGAAAGAAATCCATTCCCCTTTGTTTCCGTAAGTTTAGGCCCCACTCGGAGAAGATATATTTCAAGCTTTTGTGATCCGTGAAGACCACGAAGTGCTCCCCAATGAGGTAATGCCTCCATAACATTAGTGCGAAGACGACTGCCGCAAGCTCCAGATCGTGGGTGTCATAATTACGCTTATGGGGACGTAACTGTATAGACCCATAAAAGATCACCCCTTGTCATTGCATCAGCACACACCTGAGGCCTTGTCTTGAAGCATCACATAACACCTCATACACCACCCCTTCTTCTGGAAACCACAGAACCGGGGAACTTACCAAATTCTCCTTTAGATTTGTAAAGGCTGCCTCGCACTGCCCATCCCATACGAAAGCCTAGTCCTTCTTGGTAAAATATGTCAAAGGTGCCGCAACTCGAGAGAAGTTGGGTACAAACCCCCGGTATTAACCTTCAAGTACAAGGAATCTATGAACCTCTTCCACATTATTGGGTGCTTCCCAAGAAACAACCGCCTCGACCATTGATGGGTCCACCGCTATTCCCTGCTCGGACACCACATTCCCAAGGAAGTGCACTTCTCGCATCCAGAACATGCACTTTGACAATTTCCGATAAAGCTGGTGCTGTCGGAGGACATCTAAAATCGTTCTCAGGTGCTCAACGTGATCTTCCTCTAATCTTGAGTAGATCAGAAGGTCTTCAATAAAAATGACTAGCGAACCAGTATTGATATTACTGGAAGACGAAGTTCATGAGACCCATGAACGAAACTGGAGGTTCATAACACCGAACAACATGACTACAAATTGAAAGTGTCTATACATATAGCTGAAGGCATCCTTTGAGATGTTGTCCTCCTTTACCCTCAACTGGTGATATCCGGACCGCAGATCGATCTTAGAGAACCAACCTGCTCCCCTCAGCTGGTCAAAGATATCTTCTATCCTCAGAAGAGGTTATCTATTATTGACCATCACCCGATTCAGTATCCGGTAGTCTATGCACTGCCTCAGACCACCATCTTCATTCTTTGCGAACAAGACTGGAGCACCCCATGGTGACGCACTTGGTCAAACAAAACCCTTCTTCATGAGATTGCCAATCTGAATCCGCAAATCCAACATCTTATAATGTTCCATCCGGTAGGGAGCCATCGAAATCGGATGGGCACTAGGTTGCAAGTCTATCCCGAACTCAACATCACGTTGAGGGGGTAGATTCTCCACCACTTCAGGGAAGACGTCCATAATCTCACGGATGATCCCTAGGACTTCTACCATTTCTACATCCACCGACTTCCCTGATAGTTCAACTAATAAGGAAAGGAGGGGCTTCTCTAGCCTGCATCTTTTCTAGTAACCCCACTTACCGATGAAAGTTTCAGGTCAGCAACCCAAATAGGAAAAAACGATCCTTCCTCGGAATCAGTCAAAGAAGAAACATATATAGAACAGACAATCAATGCCTAGGATGACATTGTATGGAAGTATCTACAATATTATAAGATCCCTAATTGACTGAGGTGGCCCTACCATTAGTCTACACCCTCAGAAAACATAAAACAAGTCGGTCTGACCTCCGACTGGTGTAATCAACACCAATGACACTAGAAGCCTCTCAGCGTTAAGACCTAGAGTATGGGCCAGACTGGGAACAAAAAAGGAGTGTGAATCTCTTGTATCTAACAAGGCATAAGAAGGAGTACTAGAAAAACTAATCATACCTCATACGACTTTCGGCCCTGCTGGAACCGATGCCTCCGCAGCATGTAACTGTCCACACCCATCTCCCCTGACCCTCGGCTGTTGGCCACCTCCCCGACCGTGTCCTGGTCGAGGTCCCTAAGGAGCTCCCCAAGGTAATCCTCCTCCTACAATGCCTGCCCTTAGAGGAGCGGGAACTTGCTGCCCCTACTGCTGCTGTTGAAAGGGCATACCTGGAAACTGCTGCGGCTGGGGTGGGTGCTGCACTGGCCCACCCCCATTGTACTGTACTCGGTCCGGACACTGATTTCGAAGGTGCCCATGGATTCCACAGATGACGCACCTCGGTCCTGGGCCCGAAATGAAAGGGAAAGGACTGGGGGATCAGAATTGGAACTGTTGGGGCCTGCTCCCTACCGGTCGAAACCAAGAGGGCCCTGATGCTTGAGGCCTGCTGCTGACGGGCTTCCCCTTCATCGAGACCAATTGGATTCCCTCTCACAATACACCTCCCAGCGTGTGCATCCTATCCACAAATTCATCCTCCTTCTGGACCTCCATGTATGTCAGTAAGGTGAAGGGAGTAACGACATACTCAATAGAAGGTTGGAGTGCCTCCTCTAAACATCTCGCCCAAGACTCTTCATCCATAGAAAGGTCTAATGTGAAGCGAAGGAGATCCTTGAACTTTATCCCCAACTCTCTCACTGACATGCTCCTCTGATGGAGGGATATTAGCTCCTACCTTTTCTCATCCTTCATCATGGAAGAGAAGAATTCTTCCCAGAATTACTCCTCAAAGTCAGTCCACATCACCTCATCCTCCCTCTTATCCCCAAGATAAAGCATCCACCACTGACGCACTGCTCCACACATCTGGCTTACAGCCAGAAGAACCCAGTACTCTGTCGGAGCCCAGATTAAGCAGAAAGCTATAACTAGCTCCTCTAGCCAGCTCTCTGTCTCCACATCAGAGATGCTTCCCTCATACTTCCCGAGGGTCATCCGCTGAAAGGAACGAAGCATCTTCTGCCACTGATCGTCCTCTTCTTCTCGGTCATCCCTCTGTTGATTAGCCAAGTCAACCTCCTGGGCCTCGATCGCCCGCACTACTCGTGGTCATCTCCCAGGTGCCATAGCTATAAGGTAAACAATAATTCCTAAGCCCGAGTAGTGTAGAATATTGTTATTAAATTTTCTTAGACTTATTACTCATTTTAAATCCCAAAAATACCCATGAAACATAAGAACACAAGTCATTATGATGCACGTACCTTCCCTAGGGTCTCTACCTTATAATAAGTGTAGCCTCAATTGTTTGTTCAACCGGCCCAAAGTCCTTGCACCGATCATGGGGTGCCTTAAAATCCCATGTCCAATCGAGTCTTCCCTAGCCTATTTCACTCACCAAGATTGTCCAACACTTTTTCCATAACAACCCATTCAATCCTCACTGTGGCTAACTCCTAAATCCATCTTATCTCTCAAACTTCCTCTAATACCATTCTATCACGACTCACCTTCACCATGATGAGAGAAGGGACAGAAGGTTGCCAGACCCTTTCTTCTTCAAGTTGAAGGAGATATAATGACCCCCGAGACCCACCTTCAATAGGTCCCAGAGTGGAGACTAGCACCAAGGGTATAAAATCACACACAAGATCGAAGGAATTACCCTTTTAATATTTAATAGGATCAGAAGATAAGATAGTAAATCCCAACTACACCAAAACTGGGGGGTAAAAGGTAAGAAAAATAAAACCATTGCCGTATGCATGTTACAAAAGTAAATTCCACAAAGTACAAGAAGACTAAAAAGGTAAAGTTCCAAGAAAGAAAAAAAACAGCAACTACAACTGTCCCAACGTCCGAGCTAGTACGGCCCTGCACGATCCCTGAAGACCTCTTGGAAACCTAAAAGCGGTTTTATATACGCAGGGTGATCATACAAGTATACTCCGTAGGGAAATCCAAAGACTCTCATTCCAAAGTGAAGATGAATTCTAATTTTCTGTGAGAAAAGATATAACCAAAGCACATATGAAAGAAAACTATCCACCCAAGCCTAACCAAGGCACACTCTACAAATAACGCAAGTCAAGTAATGTATAGTAATAGAACATCGATATTTGGGTTCCCCGCGCCACTTTCCCACTGGTTATTGAATTCATCCTATGCATCGAACCTCTCCCCCCATTCTCAATGTAGTCACACTACCACTCCCCGCCCGCACACACCTGGGCCATCACTACTACACGTCCCGCCAGAAATCACCTGGTCCAGAACAACCACCCGTAACCATGCCCACAAACACCTGGGCCAGAATAACTACTGCCACTCCCACAGACACTTGGGCCTCATCCTGAAGACTCCTGGGAAACAACCTTCCCGCACACACCTGGACCAACCACTATAACTACCCTGCCCAACAAATCGTGGGATATAATGAACTTTAGTCCATCACAGCCTGCCCAAAGAGTCTTGGGATACTCAGGAAAGGGAGCAGAAAAGGATCTAATAACCATCCACTAATAGGAGTGTTGGGAAAACACCCTCCCCCATGAAATGGGGGTGTTCGGCACTAAGCGCTCAACTTGGGTGGGGAGTGAATAAGAAACATAAGAACTACAATTATATGTATAGGTAACAAGCACTCATCCCAACCTAGTGTCTCCAAAGCCAACCTAAACACAAACACCCTCATTACTATTCATTAATAAAACAAAGTCACAACAGTCCTGGACAAGTCACAACTCATTCACAAAACAATTCCCCATTTATCTCATTCTTGCTTTAATGTTCATGTGATCCGATTTAGGTGAATTTTGCACTACTGGGAAACTAATAGGCATAACCACAAGCCAGAGAAAGTGAAACATCCAAACAACAATTTAAGCATTCACACCGGGTTCTCTTGTGAAGTCAAAACAACGAAGGGATCATTGAGATCTCTCAAAGTACTGGAACCAAAGAAAGCCTCGAGATACAGCCCCACACAGCTTTAGATTCACAACCAACAACTGTGCCACAACAGAGGATCCCATCCTCATCCACATCACCCCATAAGTATCAAACAGAAAAACACACATACTACCAAAACAGAGTAGGGAAACTTCCAGGTTAAAGCACATCATTCATTTGGATCTTCTTTCTGTTGGTTAACCAGGGTGACCAAAAAAGAATTAATGTTTACTAGGTATCCATTTAACCAACCATGTTTAGGTGATTAAACAATTTCCATGTTACTGTTATTTAACCATCACAGAAGAAAAGTGTTCATTAGTGCGCAAGGAAAGACTACTAACGTCCATGATTTTTAGTGAGCATAATCCCATAGAGTTCACAACATAATAACAATTATAAAAGATAACATAAAAATTGTCAAAAACACCCCATAATTCTTTAGCAATCTGTTTATTATCTTAGTTAAGGGTTGGTTTCATCCATTCCCACTAAAACAGTAGCATAACCACCCTGCATGATACACAATAAGGAGAGACAAAGGAAAATCCCTACATGGTTGATCAAGGATTGAAGTTCTTCTCCACGCTCCAAGAACTGGGGATGCGCGAATTACAGGGGAGAAACTTCAGGGACTCCAAGGGTGAGTAGAAAGGCTCCGGCATAGGCATACCACTTGCCTCGGGAAGGAGAACTCTAAACGCATCAGGAATAAAAATAGACCAGCCAAGAGGAAGAATAAGAAGTAATTACTGTGCTATATAAGGATGAGATCCCGTTGTTATGGGAAATGGAAATTTGAATGGATTTAAAGTCTGATCATGGTTCCCCATGTGGTTGGGAAGTTACCCACATTGTAATTAATTATCATTTAACAATTCTCCTCAGAGGGGTGGTCATAACGGCTATGCATTAAAAAGTTTTCTTTAACCATAAGGAAATGTGTAACAGGGGCGGAACTAGAAGTTACGGGGAAGGGCATGCCACTAAGGAACAACCACACATTTTGGTAAGTTAAGGGTTCCCCGACACTTGGAGGATTTTAGATATTATTTATGGGCTTTAAATGGCTTGAAAGAGGGCATTAAATCATCATTACGTCAAAAGGTATGTTGTGGGAGCAGAAATGTCAGGTATTGGAAAAGAACACTCTGTGAGGACATGGTGCCACTGTCAGAGTACCACCGTCATACTACCACCATCAAAGTGTCACCCTCACGGTGCCACTGTCACGGTGTTACCCTTACGGTGCCACCTTCACCAGTTCCACCATCACGGTGCCACCATGAAAAGTGTGAGACCATCACGGTGCCACTGTAACTGGTGCCACCGTCACGGTGCCAGCGTGACCGGTGTGCGATCGTCACGGTGCCACCGTAACCGGTGCCACTGTGACCGGTGCCACTGTTTTGGTGGAGCCATATTTTGAAAAAGTAATGCACCAGGTGGTTTCGGGCAATTAAAATAATTCAATTATATTAATTTGATTTTGGAATTCATTTCCAATTAAATGTTAACATATGAATTCAAAATATATTTGTGTAAAACATATAACTTAGTTTATACTATTTATAACCTCTAATTTAACTGATATTCTTAATATTATAATAATTCTTTTAGAATATATTCTTTCTCGGTAAAACTCTATCTTCCATTTAACAAAAGAAATCGAAGAAATTCTTTGATTCATGAGACGCAAGCTAACTCAGTGTTGAGTGCATATCAAGATATAGAATATATTAAATTTATTTAAAATAGAAATCATATTATAAATTATTAAGATATTATATTCTCTTATGTGCTTGGTGTTGTGTGTTATAAATGCTATTGAATACAATATTCTTACTTTAGAATTTTGTGGCATTACAAACAATGTAGAATTTAATATGAGAGTTGTTCATAAAAACATAACTTTTCAGGTCAAAACCTAAAAACACATAAACCTCCGGTATAATAAAACAATCATCTAAAGCACTTATTTAAAACCCTTATTATACTATATTTCATTTAATACATTTAATTATAATTATTTAACATATAGATATATATATTTTAGTTAGTTATAAATTATTTTTATCATATGACGTTAATAATTTTAATGGTTTCATACAAGTTCCATAGTATAGATGTTAGTACTAATTCATTGATTCCAAGTTCATTTTACCAGAATATAAAAGTTACTGGAATAAATATATTCTATTGATTTATTTATTCCCATGTCCATTTGATGGAATGCATGTGTATGGTTTGATAGAATTGGATTTATGATAAATATTTTCCAGGTAATATACAGATAACAATGTGTTACTTAAAATTTATTATTAATTAATATGTCTCCCACTAGAACCATCTTCATGACATGGATTAACATTGGAATTATTATATTACCACTATTAATTTCTTAATTCTTGACCAATGTGGGAATGATGATGATGGTATAATATCATTTAGAAAGTTTACAAACCAACCCAAACAAAACACACAACACATGAGTTCAATGAAGAGTTTAGATTCAAAATATTATTAGTATCATTGTTAAAAATTAAAAATTATGTCAATATAACATAATTATAGTGGATAATATTATTTACAATAATTAATGAAGGTATTTTAATTGAAAAACATAGTGAAATACATATATTCATGATGAATCCAATCCTTCTCGAACCATGTTCATTTCTAAAGGAGGACATATGTTTCATTTTTATTAACAAATGTCATAAAAAATCTCTTAATAAATTACTATATGGGAGTTAGAAAATTATAAAAGAGTGGAAAAAATGGTTTGTGTGGTTTGAAGAAGAAGTATAGTGGTTCTGTTAAATGTGAATTCTAGGGTAATTTACAAAAATAGTGATTTCATAAGGTATAATGTGTCCATTTTAAAAATTTGTGGATAACTAGTGGAAAATAATGTATATGGGGTAAGTTTGAGTAGATAGTTACCTACTACATAAATTTAGTGATAAAATATTATGATATTTTATGCATTTATAAGTTAGTTAAACACTGTTTACATTTATTGTGGTAAATTTATTTTTATATTGGTAACTTATTTTATATATAGAAATTAAATTGAAAAAAATAACTAAATAATAATTTTAGTTAAATTTTTTAGAATCTGTTTAATTTAATTTTTTTTGAATATGGGAAATTTAAAATTTTAATGGAAAAAATGAATTAAAAATATATATTTATTGGAAAATATAGTTTTAACCATTATTTTTTCATAATCATTTTTCTTATAAATTAACAATTAAATGATTATTAATATATATTAATATAGATTCATTATATAAGTTTGTTATTCAACAAATGATTAATTTATGAAAAACATAATTTTTATATAAAAACATTATTTGCTAAAAATTATCATTATTTAACATTAAATTATTTCAACAACATCCTATAAAAATAAATTATTTCTCTTCAAGTCAATTAAATTTATGATTAAATTGGTATAAAAATAATTCCTTTAGTTTTATAAATACAAAAAATCATTCTTCAATAATAAGTATAATAATATTAAAACTATGAAATGCATAAACAATATTTTAATAATTATATATTTCAATTAAATATTATCATTTTATTTCATTCCAAAATTATTTTATTATATTGAATTTCCCAAATTACCCATTAGATATACCAAATGGTAATATATCCAATAAATATTTTTTTAAAGTCTATATATTTCAGTGAAGATATTAATAATGATAAGATATATTTTATATATATTATATGTTAAACTTTCATAGAATCATTCATCCAATAAATTTACTTGTCTCTTGATATGACTCTACGTTTTCTAATTATTTTTCTTATATCAATAGTTTTAGTTAGATTTATGACCATCAATTCAAATCATATGGCCCTGACTATTATTATTTTGATATTTTAATTAATTATTGTAATATTCCTCTTCTAATTTTCTTAATAATGTTTCATTTCTCATTCTAATAATGTATAAATGTATACCATGCATTGAAATATTTTATCATAACCAAATTAGTCCCCATTTTTTTTGGAACTGTATGTGAATTAATATGTTCAATAATGTTTTTATATAATTTATAAATATATAGTAAAATCATGGGGTGTTTCATATATACTTACATACTCCCCACTTTTTGGTACATCCATTTAATGCTTAGTTGAATATGTCTATGAGGTTGTTTTAATTATTTAATTATATCATACTTAATGGATGGTTAGTGAAGTTATTATATAATATAAAAAAAATGAAAATTGATGTTTTATTATGATATTATAGTTTATTTTAATAATTGAAAAATAATAAGGATTCAAGAATGATTTCTCAAAATACAAACCGAGAAATAAAAAAACCATTTCATTATAGAATTATATCTTCTGTAAAATAGTAAAAAATATAATAAAAATGAATAAAATTGATCAAGAATGAATAAATATATGTAATATACTTTAGGATTAATTTTTTAATTACAAATTGTTGTCATACTATTAGTATAAATTTAATGAAACAAAACAAAACCTATGGTATTAGGATCCTAAAATACTACTATTTCCTTTTAGTTTTATTATATCTTTTTCCCAATTTTCTTCTTGATTATTATAAATCCATTCTAATTTAAATTTATATTTAATTCCATTTTTTATTATGGTTTTTAAATTTTCCTTCTTCTTTAGGGTAAATTCTAAGCCACAATCATGATTATTGATGAGGGAATATTCCATAAAAACTCAATTTTTTTACCACAAACTATGACATGAATTGGTCACCCAATTCATGCCCCAAATAAAATTTATTAAAACATAATAGTGAGTGGTATTAAATTTATTATAATTACTTTATAGTAAATATGATCTTTTCATAATTAATATTACCTATAAATGTATTTTTTTATATTCCCTTCTTCTATTGTGGGATCTCAATGTTTTACTCATCATTATATTCGAAAAGTATTATTAAGAATCACATTATTTTATAAATAGTTTATATTACTTTTATGATTTATTAATAATTCCTTTATATGTGTAATATATGAATTTTAACATACTATGATTTGAAGGGCAGGACTAGATTTGTATATCCCTCCAATTCATCATATAAAATAAAATATATCATGATATTATTTATGTTATACATGGAAATGGTGTTATATTTCATCATATTCTATATAATAATAATTAGAAACAAATACTATATTTGAACATGATTCAATATTTGTTCACATACTACGCAAGGTAATTTTCAAAAATGTTTTTGTTGTTTTATTATTATGAATTTTCCATATTCCATGTCTCCATCAAATTATTTCTTCAAGATTATTTTTTTGATAAAATAAATAATAGAAATTTTCCGTATACCCATAGTTTTCTAAAACTCTGGGTATAAGTATTGTATGAGAACCTATCCCATAACTTTGGAAGGCTGTAGGTATAGGTGACATATACCCACAGTTTTGGAAAAAAATGTGGTTATAGGTTTTTAGAAGACTAATTCCCATTGTTTTGAAAAAAACCATGGGTAAAATATTTTTCTTCGAAGTTATACCCCATAGTGTTTTTAAAAAACCTTGGGTATGTGGTTTTGTTGAATACCTATACCCATAGTTTGAAAAATCTATGGGTACTTCTTTCCCCATTTATGCTAGGAAAAAATCTACGAGACCAAAAAAAAATTGGCGGGTACACCTATACCCAAGGTTTTTGAAATATACACATGGTTTGGAATAATATATATGAGTAAATATTTATTTATATACCAACAAGCGATAATGGGGTAGTGGTTAGGCCCTAGAACCATATCCAGGAAGTCTAGGGATCAAATCTTGTGACTATTTATTTTTGGAAATCTATATCTATAGTTTTAAAACCATGGAAATTTGTTTAGTGACAGAGTGGAATAAACCTATACCCATGTTTTAGAAATTTTCGGTATTGGGGTTTCAAATCTTTGGTATATTGAACATTTCTAGTAGTGTATACTTATTTTAAGATGATGATTGAGGCTAAAAAATGTTTGATATTGATTTATGTCCCATGCCCACTCTAAATTATCCTTAATCTTATCACACTTTTTTATTACCATTTCATTGATGTTTTTCCTCAGTAAATTAGATGAACTAAAGGGAATATGAAATAATTTAGGAGGATTATTATAATGTATTTAAACAATGTGAAAATTGTATTTATATTTATATTGAATAAGGCTAATTTAAAATGAAACATAAAATTTTATTTTAGGAAATTATTATTTTCTTGTTCATATAAATAATATAATTATCAAACATGAATGATGGGAGTAAATATAGTTGATATTATTGAATGGCGTACATTATTTCAGAAATTGGCTTATAAAATATAACCTTGGATAATCATATTGATCCCATTATTTAATACATTAGTGTTTAATTAATAATATGAATAAGTTATTGACCATAATGAATTTACATATGTTTTCATATAAATATTTCATATTTTAGAAAATTATGGGAACATAGGGAACCAAATCCAATAACCCATGTTATAGAAATGAATGCATTATCCAAATTACCCTCTATACCCAATAAGACGTTGATTTCTAATCCTCATAATGTCGTATAATCATTTTTTCATGTATATTAATAATAGTAATAAGTTTGTGGAATACCCTTCTCCACCCATGATAATGAAATCATAAATGTAATCCTTTACAAACCAATTAACATCATAAATTATTTGATATTTTGGATGACATATTATAGAAAAATTGGTTAAATCACTGGAAAGTATATTTTCCTTGGTTCATTGTTCATAAAAGGGAAATGTAACATGGTAAATCTACATTTTAAAAGAATAAAATGATTAATAGGGGAAATTGATCATTAATATAAACCCAATAGATTAATTTTATGATAATTGAGAGGTAATTATTTAATTAAAATTTTCATAATTGTTTTTCCCTCCATATTATCAAAGAAATATCAAGAGATAATATCAAGAGGTTACGAAATATAAGAGTGAATTTATAAAATCATATAATAGAAATTTTGGAAACTTCTCAAGGTATGAATCTAGTTTTTATGTCAATAATGAAATAACAACATTCAAATAAATTTTTGGTTTAAAACCAAAGCATTGAGTGGATATATAAATTCTCTACATTTTGGGTTTTTAATTTGAATTATGGACTATAATAAAACTAGTTATGAAGTTTAGAGAATGTACCATATGAATTGTTTTATGAAATGATTGATTTTGATTCAAGATGGTGGATCAAATGATAAATGGGGAAAATATATCCAAATAGTTATAAGGAAAACATAAATAAGAAAGATCTAGTGTATTTTCATTAAATTAATAGTGAAATGATTCAGGTGTGAAAGTAAAGAGAATCAAGATTATGAATGTCAAATGAATTTAATGAATCTATTAAATAAGATGTAGGATTCAAAGAAAGCACTGAATACACCACCCTTAGTATAATGATTCTTGTTTGATTTAAAAATCCACAATGTCGGATAATGGACTTGTTACACGATATTTCATGGCAACGAATATTCAAAACCACCAAAACCATGTATGAAAGGGAAATATTATTCCATTGTAACCCCCAAGGCTTGGAAAGAAACTAATACTCTTCACAGTACAATTACTATTCACTAATAAGAAGAGAATTTGTTATTTTATTTCAGTTACATGAATTCCTTAATATTATAAATGTTTTTATAACTATTTAACCTCCTTATAAAATCCTTGAGTTACAAATATATATATGTAAACACTTAGCGGTGTAATCACAGTAACTGACACATTAGAATATTCACCGATTAGATTGTAGGGGAATGTTCTCTTTGAAAATATCATTAAAAAATATATTCAAATTTGTAACTATAATGGGAATTTCTAACCTCTTATTATATAGACCCCATTAATTTCTAGTAAAAAATTACCATCCATACCTTGAACCATCCAATATTGTTATATAAATTGATGGATGCTTATGAATCTTCGTTTGAAAATCCATCAAATGAACTAGTGTTACTAATCAATAATGAATAATATATATATTTAAAACTGTTGAGGCATTAAGTAGAAAAAACCCTTAGAATATTCCAACTTTTATAGAATATTTGGATTTAAAACTCTATGAATTTATTGACCTTACATTATATTGTGAAGTAGAGTTTCTCAATTGAACTTATACTGGGTGAAACATAGTAATCCAAGAAACCCTATAGGTTATAACCTATTGAACTATTGGATTTATGGAAATAATTATATGTGAATTTATATAAAGGTTTTATATTATCTAGTGAATCCCTATGTATTTCACTAGTTCTCTATAAAATAAAAGGGATTGATCAATGTGGCTATGCATTGACTGTGGAGAGCTATAAAATTTTATGTTGAGGAACATATATTATCAACCAAGGATTTATATCATTTTGATAAAATTCAAGTAGTTCAATAAATATAAAAAAGTATATCATCATTCATAATATTATTAAAAGATGTTAAGTAGAAAATATATTCCAAAATGAAAACTTTTATACAAGATATAAAGTATGAGTTAATAATTATGGCATTTGGACTTAACCACCACCCCCCATAAAAATATTCATGGGATAGTTGAATATATTATTTACCAATAACCATGTTAAATATTTGGTGGAATTTATTAATGAAATTATGATATAATATTAATAGAAATAAGAATATGATGAGAAACAAAGTACTTTTTTGAATATTTAATTAAGGAGAAGTCTTCAAATATGTTATGAATGTGTTCCTTTTAGGCGTAGTAAGATACAATCTTGATGCATGTGATAAAAAGTGAATTAATTTCTATGTAACCTTAAAATAATGGGTCCATTAGTAGAAAACCAATATATTTTATACATGTTAGCTATTTTTTCATTATAACTACACTATGGATGTATTTAGAGAAATTTCTCAAGATTTTCTGTCCATCCAAATAAATTTTCAAGGAATGAGGGAAAAGGATATCATGATGATATAATTAAAAGAGATATCTATAGATATAAAGGAGAGTCCAATGAATATTAATATAATTATAGTACCCTCATCTAGAGAAGGGTTTTTTATAAATAACAATGAAAATTTTAACATGATATCTTTTACCACCTGAAAACTAAAAATCCTTGAACAACACTATCCTACAGATGATATGAAGAATGAAGATGTTTTATTTGCATTGAATATTTGTGGTATTATCTATATGGAAAGATTCTTGACATATATTTTTATCAAAATATATTTATTACAATATTAAAATATAATTAGTTTAATGTGAATCCTCAATGATGTATGGTGTTTATCTAGGAAAATGATTTTTTGACACACTTCTATCATATAAGAGTGAAAATGGTAGCATATTCTGTTAATAAAAAACGTACAACATTATACATGATCAGGAAATATTCATGAATATTAGAACGATTTATCTAGAAATTATAATTTGACGAATGATATTTTTGCATGAAAAAATAATTTCTGAAAAATTTTATGAATAAAAAATCCTTGATGGATATGTGAAGGTTTAGAGAATCAAAATAAGGTGAGGGAATAAATAAAATAGAGTCTTAATGAATTCAAAATAAAAGAAGATGGAGTTATTTGACTTAGAAGTAGTCTTTGTATTCCATCATCTACTAAGATAATGATTTATCTATTTGATAATGAACATAACTCTATAACATCCATTTATCATAGAAGTACCACAATATATTAAGATCCTCGATAGCACTTCAGGTAGGACCAAATGAAGAAGAAGATTAAGCAATGAAAAATAAAAAACTTGTTATTCTAGCATGGTAATGTTATACATCAAAATTCCAATGAGATGATGAAACCATTTCCCAAGATAACATGAAAATATTATATCATTAGTGTAGACATTGTCATGAGTCATCTAGACATAGTTAAAGGATTTAATTATATATGTACTGTGGTTGATCAATGCACTAATTTGACAAAATTCATTTTTATTCATGAATATTTCTCAACATACCTACTTGTGAAGATATTTTTTAAATAATATATAGATGCTATATAGGGCCCAAAATTTAATTATATCTAATGACATATATGTTTTATGTCTATGTTCTAGAGGATTCATCAACAATCCGTTAACATTGAGTTAGAAATCAATATATACTATCATCACTGTAGTAATGGTTTAAAGAAAAGGATCATTAAAAATATCAATGTTAAGCTGAAATCATTATTGAAAAACCTCAAAGTAGGATAGAGTCAATAAATACCCCAAGAAAAATCTCATAGAACAAAAAATTCCTCGCAAATATTTAGAAGGACCCATATAAATATTTCTATAGAACAAGATTAACATCTCCATCGTACAAGGAATATGTTGTGGTATAAAAGATTATTGGCCCCCAATTTATGTAATATAAGTTATAAAAGGTTCAATGCATTCAAAAACACATTAATGATGATAGGAATTGATGTAAAACCAAAAAAGAAAACCATTAAAAGTATTTTTAGTTAAATATTTGATAATCTTTATTCCACAAAATATCACTCTTGAAGTGGTTTAAGAAATTGGGAAAGAATTGAAATATAATTCCTTGATAAATTGGATTTATTGAGTTCTGTTATCATATATGAGTTGTGGACTATTCATTTGAACATCCACAAAACCAATATCGAGTTTATAATGTGTCCCATATAAATTTTTGTAGATATACATACCACAAACCCACATGTAATAAATATGAAAGAGGAATATGTAAAACCCAAAATGTATAGTTCAGTATTATTCAATAGATTTTTGATATATTGTCTTACATACAACACCATATAAAAATTCACATTTCTTTATTTCATTATGGTATAAATAAAAAATAAAAAATAAAAAACATTACAAGATGGATAAATGTGACTTAACAATTAAAATTGCATAACATAATAAAAACATAGTGAATAAAAATAATAGAATACTGAAATATTCATCAACTATATCTAATGTGAGGATCATACTAATTATAATAAAATTGACAAGAATATAAAATATTATAAATATGAAAACATCATAAAAAAGAAATGATAAAATTTGATCAATGTTTTTGATGTAGTGTGTGAGGATATATGGGAATGTAATATGGCTATTGGTCTTATACTGATGTTTTCAATATATGTGCATTGGTAATATAGCACTAATGATATAATCATTTCACATAATAATCATTAATAAAAAATTTATTCTATTATTTGATTAAAATTTTATTGTTATAACATAACCACTTAATTATAGTGGAAAAAAGTAACCAAATTTTGAAATCTATACATTAAGTTAAATAAATGGAATCAAGTAGAAGAATTATTCTATATGAGGAACATTTTTCATATCATGGAGATGATGTTTCATCACTACAATTTTCTCTATAACAATCCCAATCATAACATGAAGATGCACATCTTGATTGAAATCATTTGCGAGAGATTTTCTAGCTCATGGAAATCACTATGAGATCAATGTTAGCTAAATAACTACCCATAACTATAAATATTTCCTATCACCCACAAAAGAATTATACAGAGATATTAATGGAGTTTTTATATATACATTAATATTATATAAATATGTAACTATTATTTTATTAAGTGATATATATCAATCATTATAATTATATTTTTAGGAATTTAAAATTTTTATGAAATCACATTTGGAGAATCAGATTTATTCAATACAAATGGTTGTTTTTATCTAATATCCTCTAGTAAAAAAATAATATTGAGAATATAAGTAATTAAATTTGACTAATTAGTAATAAAATAATTTATTATTAAAGTGGATTTTTTAGATGAGTTTTTTTAATGCGTGTAATACATTTTTATCTAAATAAAATAAATTAATCACTACTATATAATGATTTTAATGAAATACATTTATAATATTTAGAAAAAAAAATTGAGATTCATCCATTTTTTATTAAATGACATTGAAAAATAATTTATTCTTTTATAATCTTAATAATCTATTTTTCTAAAAATTTGTTTTTATTTGTAATGGGTTATAAATTTGTAATTGTTTTTTATAAATTTTCTAGTAAAATAAAATAAATTTGAATTCAAATTTAGAATCATCATATCTAAAATAGTTAATCAGTTCAATATCATAATATAGTAAAAAAAGAAATTGAGAATTAATGTTTGAGTTATTTTGGAAGAGTTAAAAATAGGTGAAATGGTGTAACTAAGTGGTAGAGATCTAAAATATCAAGAAATATTACCTATAAATGTGTTGAAAAACGAATTAGCGACATCCTAATATCTGATATTGAATATTTTACCACATTGTATCTACATTACAAGATAAATTACTGTTCTTATTCATTATAGAATGAGTGTTTTCGAAAATTCCACTCAATCTCACTTATAAAAAGACTAAACCTCTACCAAACTCAATAAAAATCACAATCTCAGTTTACTAATTAGTACATTAAAACAAATATCCCAAAAAATATAGTCTCCCACTTGGTTACATTTATTTACATGAGAGAGTAACTGATATATTATCTTATAGAGGCTCTTTAAGGGAAGATTAAATTATTCAACATAAGTTTACTCATCAAGGTAACCAGTTTTCTCAATCGTATTCATAAAAAACAAATTAAAACTATTTTTCCATTAAAAAATATTTCCTTAAATACTTTTGAACCTATATATGAGATATTATTATTAAATAATAAAATTTTCTTACTCATTCTATCATTATAGAATATTCTTTTTCAGGTCAGTTTGATTACCAACATGAATGATACAATAATTTTTATCCAATGAATGACTAAGGAAATATAAATACTAGTAATATGTTGTAATAATTATGAATTTATGATTTATTAAAATTCATAAATGGAAATATATATGTATTTTATATTTATAATAAATATTTTTTGTTGATTTAAAATGAAAAAAAAAGTATATTTCAACAACACTTGATAGACCATAACCCTAAAATACATAAAATTTCCATTGTAACTCCAAAAAATATCAAAACATCCTATGTAACGTAAATAGAAATTTTGGAGGTAGTGACGACATGAAAAGGGACCAAGGACCCGAACTGACTTACCAAAGCTAACACTAAACAAAGAGAATAATTAGCCCCAAAATATTAAATTTAATAATGATTATTAATTACGGAATAATGTGAAATTATAAATTACGTATATCATGTCAAATAAATATAAATATTTTTATGATATAGAATATAAAAATCCTAAATTTTTTATATATGAATTTAGAGGAATTATTATCAATTAGGAATCCAATGTAAGGATATTTGATCTTAATTTCTCTTCATTGGTAAATGCTTTATATTATGAAGCTATATTCATTTATGTGGTGGATACAATTACTATATGACATGTGTTATCATATTATAAATTATATTTATAGTATTTAAAGTTTAATTTTATTTTTTCTATTTTGGTTTGAATTACATGATTTATTTCCAAAGACATAAGGTTTTTGTTGATTAAATTCCATTTTTTAGGTCATAATGTTTCTTCATTGATATTTTTCTTAATAGATTTTTATATTCTTCCAAGACTATATTTCATATGGTATTTTATATCTAAATATGTATATATTTAATATTCATGTTTTAACCATAATATTTTATGGAATTTATTCATAATAAAAATATAACATTATTAAGAATATTTGTTATCCTAAATATTTGAACATTTTTCTGTATGTCTGTATTTTCTTATAATTTATCTTTTTCTTATTTTGAAATAAAAAAATTGTTATTGTATATAGGCTTCATACTGCCAATTATATATTTTGAAAGGTAAATTTTAAAACACTTTCATCAATGTCAATTTTATTTAGAATTTTATAAAAATAATAAAACAGAATTTCTTAACACTTTAATTTGTTTTATATAATTGAGAACTCATTTATTTACATGATAATTATTGTTTTCAAGAATAATTTAATTAATATTAATTTTTAAATATTTTTTATAGATTTTTATTATCACTCTCTAAAAATGATTTTTGAATGTGCCATCTAACATCATCATTCTATGATAATGTTATTAATGTTTTATGAAAACACAATTTACTATATTGCTCATGTTTTCCACTCTATCATCAAATGATATATCTCATTTGGTTTTTAGGTTTCATGAATGATTATTCAAATTATCATATGATAAACTTCTATTAATTGAATTAATTTTTGGTTTCAACCAGTACAATAATTGATTTCATTTAATGTGATACAATTTGAAAATTTAATGTAACCCATTTTCATTTCATGTTTTCTTATTAATGACATGTTTCATAGATTTAATATAGAAAAAATATATTTGAATTGTCATTATTTACTATGTATGACTAATATATCCCATTGAAGAAATTCATATATCTATATATCTCCTTATATAATGATTTTATACATGAACCATATTGATATGATCACAATACTATGCATGAATCATATTGATTTTTTCAAAACTCTATTCCTGATCCTTATTTATATTCTCACAAATTTATTGATGGAGCATATTGATATATCCACAACTCAATTTTTTGAACTATTTTATATGCTTATAACTCTTAATATGAACCTTATTGATATGTTCGCTATTCTATGCATAGAGCAAGATAATATGTCCATAAATTCATGCATAAACCTAAGTTATTTTTTTATGTTCATAATGTTTTTTTATATATAACATTCTTTTATTATGATCCAAATATTTTCATTGTTGTTCCACATTTCAAAATTATGATTTCATGGTATTTGTTTGTTTAACACAATGATCCACTTGATGTTACATGTCCTTCCACTACTCTCTAATGGTATATTTTATGATTCCATTTTATTTTTAATTGAATAGTTTTCTCTTGTTTAGGTTTTATTAAATAACTTATATCTAAACCATTATGTCATCTTGAAAATTTTTAACAAATATAGAGTTTTTTTCTCTATCCTTATTATGTTTCAAATTTCTCAAGGAATATCATGTATAAATATATTGAAAAGGAATTTATTTTAGGTGTCTTCTATTTGGGATGTTGATGAAATAATATGAAATTAGACATTATGTATGAAATCTACTAATAAAATAAAAATTTGGGTTTTGGGATCGTGTTTCTATATTTATGATAAAATATTCATATTTTAGAAATGATAAAAAACACATCCATGCTATGAATGGGTCATCATATTTGGTATCAGACTGGTGTTTAGGTAATTTATTTGTGATTTGTATAATAAGTATAAAAGAAAAAAATATAATGAAATGAAGGTCAAACCAAATAAATAATAGGTTAAAATAATGGTGTGTGTGTTTAAAAAGTATTTGGATTTATTTTTTATACTCATATAATTAATTTAAATAATCACCAAAAGATATTATTATTTATTACATAGGTTTCGAATTTATTAGAAAAGTATTTTAAATAAAATCTGGAAATTCAATTGGTGACCGTTTAACCCATTAACTAATTTTTTTTATTTTATTCTTGTATAATATATGCATTCATATCCTATATAGTTTTTTATAACATAGATTCATTACCATTAAGCATTGATATTGAACTATTATTGATGAAACATCGTGGTGATATTATTTAGTCATAATAATGTCAGTATTATCTGATTTATTGTTTTGGGAGAATAAATCATATAGAACTAGTTATTCTTATCATGATAGAATTCAAAGTTATATTGTCTTAGTGGTATGCACCCTGTAATCCAACATGAAAAATGGGGGTTCAAAACCCATCTGGAACAGGTACTGTAGCATATTGTACTAGCGGTGAAACTGTAGCGGTGACAGGGAACTGTAGCAATGGCAGGGCATTGTAGCAGCGGTGGGTACTATTTGGTATGGTAGCAGGAGGGTACTATAGTAGTACTATTCACAGAATGGGCCTTAGGCCAAAAAATGGGGCCAGTGGGCCGTGTAATGGGCTCTATGACCACTGTGTCTTCGGGTTATGTAATGTGCCTCCCTCTACCCAGTTCAAGAGGTCTTTGGTTTGCTTTAATAATAAATGAGGCTTTGGCCCAAACTTTTTAAAAAAAATGTTATATTGGCCATCGATTAGATACCCCTAAAGAGATCTCATATAAATTATTAGGATATTAAAGTAAAAATTAATATCCCTTATAATTTCATGATTTTATGTAGTTAAAAGAGTGATGATAATCTTTCAGTGGAAAAAATTCCTTATTATGCATCTCGATATACAACAATGGAAGATACATGGATTATATAACAATAGAAGAAATCAAAATTAATGAAATTATAATTTTATCTAAATTTTTTTAAAAATTTCATCAATAACTAACTGGTCTATTTTAAATACCTGCACTCCAGTAACCCAAACTCGATGGTTACTTTATTACATTGGTACAAGGTAAAAGCAATCAAATGACTAAGAATAGATTAGTTTAGGAGTCAAGAATAACTAGATACATACATGGTACCCTTATTACATTAGTTAAAAAAATAAAACATAACAATGTAATGAAATTTTCATCCTTTAAATAATTAAAACATTTCATCTTCTTATCCTCGATAAAAGAGGATAAATAAAAGTGCGAGCTCATATGCCGAGTAAGAATTACATAAAATAGAAGCTATATTGAATAAATAAGGAATACTCAATATAGAAAATAAATATAACTTAACAAACATTCCATTTAATAAATAACTTTTATATCATGATAGGATAAGGCATAAATAGTATGGAAATGTAAATAATAAAAAAATACATTTTATCAATAACTTGTGCACATTCTTAATCTACAGATAAAATCATAGTGAAAATATCATCGATAAAATCAACATAATTATTAATGAATTAAATTATTAATTATTGTAATTATTGTTTCCCAGGCACATTACACAGTTTCCATCAAGAAATTTCATAATAAAGAATAATCATTATGTGTAAAAACCATTTAATTTTCCCAAATTATTCGTCTCATGAGACTACTTATATATCGATAGGGTTTTATATATATGGTAACCACCCATTATTAAATGTCTAAATAATACCTCATATATAAAAGAGTAAGTTTAATTCATTAACAATATTCCCTAACATAAAATATTTGTATTTATAAAAAGATTCATAATTAACATGACTTCTCTATATAATGCAATAAAGTAATCAACATATGTAAAAATGATATACAACTTAAGAAATAATCACATCAATTATACAATAATATGGATATTTATGATAAATATAAATTTGAATGATTAATGATCATAAATAAATAAAATGGGAATTATGTACACCATAGAAAAGAAATCAGTCACATAATATTAAAATAAGCCATAATAAATGAAAATTTTGACAAATTCCCTAACCACATTGTAGTCAGTAAAATTATTTTCCCCATGAAATTATAATTATTTTAAAAACATTAAATATCACGAGAATAAATAACTAATGATATAACATGTATAATGGGTAGTACATACACAACACAAAAGAAATAAGCGATGAATAAAGAATGTGTCCCACAGAAATAAAAGTTGGACGAAAGTCACATAACTGCTGATTGCCTTTAGTGGTGCATAACTTAAACTCTTATATAATAATTTAAAGAATTTTATTAATTTATTCTTGAACCATTTTCATATTTAAAATAAATTTTACTATCCTTTGATGAAATATTATCACTTATTAATTAATAGTATTTCGGCATTTTCATTGATTTCGGTGTTAATTGCATTGTTTTATCATGCATATTTTGTCATGAATTTACCTATTCATTTTCATGTGATATAGATGAATCATATTAAGAATTATTTTGATTCCATAAATATCATATTTATCATTAAATACTATTTTATAAGTATTCATTAATGTTTCACATGGAAAATGAATCACATCACATCATGGAGAGGGTAGACTGTAAGTACGCATGAGTGAGGATGTCATTCCATTATTGGGTAAAAATGTAAGGAAGTGGATGACATATTAATCATTTATAATCATTATCATGTCATTATTAACATATTTATATCAATTATATCCACCATTATAACCATCAATGTAATGTGGTGATGAAAAATAGGTTACACCACAAAATAGAGTTGATTAGTTGTACGTATGAACACGTGGTGATTTTGTTTTTTTATAGGATTGATAAAGGTCAAATATATATGTTTCAAAATAATAACATCAAATAAATACATACATAATACTATATTTATTAATTTGTTATGGAAACAAGAATCTAATATTAAGTAGAAAAAGAAATTATTTTGAAAGAGTCCGTAAAGACGATTACCTCTTCTACAAAGAGGACCTTTTATAACTTCTCTTATTAGACCTAGGGTAGGCCTTTTACAAGGAATAAAACAAATATAAATTAACTAAATATATTTATAAGATAAATTTTAGTATTATTTTCGAGTTATATAGCTCAAAGTTTTTTAAAAAAGTGATGGATGAGGCTCTCTTTTATAATTGAGGCGAAGTGTGCTTTTGGAATTTCAAAAATTATTAAACAATAATAAATTCATTTGACAAGAAAAATCCACCAAATGTATTTTTTTAAAGATAAGATAATATATGATTTTAATATCATAAAATAATATAATTTAAAGAGTTTTAAATGTCATTTTATGCTATATATTTTTTATTTACCCCTTGGTTAATTATTTTTGACATTAACTAGGGTGACCATTATTTTAATTATAAAGGGTAAATAATGTTAGTATAAAGGAAATAATGACTCATAAATTTAACATATATAAATATGTAAACTAAATTTCATTCAATTTTTAAAAAATATATATTTTTATTAATTTTAAATAATTTAATAAATTATGATTTTTGTAAATTATCATTAATGTTAATTTTTTCAATATTCATTTAATTTGACTTTAAAGACATCAAGATAAAGGGGGAATTAGAATATAATTGATTAAAAATATATTATCTATCCTAATAATTTATTATATTTTTAAACACATCAACTCGTCCAAAATATATCGAAATAAATATTTTTTCAATCAATTATTTTATATTTTGGTTAGTTAAATAAATACTATTTTAACATTGTATAAGTATTTAAAGAAATTAAATAATTAAAAATAATTAAAAATAAATTTATATGATGAAAATAAAATCATTTTCTCAAAATAAATATTTATTTACATTCACATTTTACCATTTCCCAAGTGGACACATAAAAGTTATTAAAAAACAAAGAGAGTGAAATTTTCTAACTATCTATCATTTATGTAATATATAAGTTAGTTTTATGGAAATATGTATATTAAATAACTAAAATTAAACACTCAGGTGATAAGGGTATAAAAACATTCTAACCAATTATAATAATTATGAATAATTATGATCTGATAACTTATATTTAACCTTAATTAATCCAATTTACCATTTACTGAGGTGATCTCTTTTCCTATGATTATTATTCAATGTTATAAAAAAATAAAATAGAAATATTTACTAAATTTATTCCCTCTAAATCCAAATGTGAAATAATTTTTTCAAAATTATATAAATATAAATAGAATAATTTAATTAAAAAATATTCCCGGTAAAGGTAATGAAATTTAATTTTCTATAAAAAATGTATTTTTAAGCCTAAAATTGTTCTTTTACGAAAATAAGGTATAAGAATGATTAAAATGAAAGTAATTTGATTATATATTAGAAAATATTAATTATTTCACGTTGACATCAAATTTAAATTTTAAAGTTAATTTTTAATATAAATAAAATTATTATTTAATTGAAATTGGTATTTTTTCCTTTTTCAATGGAAAAATAATATATTTAGAAAATTTCAAAAAATTCACAATAAGTTAATATTAATAAAATGATTTATAAAAAATTATTTATTTTATAAAATTAAATTAATTTAAGTTATATAAATTTATTTTTATATTTACTCATAAAAATAAAGAAAACTATTTTGGAAAAAATGTATTCTTTTGAAGAATAAAATGGTTTTACTAAAAATTAGAAGATTATTTAAAAAGAATCAATTAATTCATTAAAAATCCATTGGAAAATTATGTATTTCATAATGTGGTTCTTACTATTAATTATCACTAATTTAATGGATAGGTTATAATAATCACATAATAATATTTCAATGTTCGTTTAAGCTGGGTATTACATGGAACATACGATGTAGATGAGATTAATTTTAAAAATAGAAATGCAAACCAATCTTAAGGTGTCACATTATACACTCCTTCCATAAATAACTAACTCTAAATTTCAAAGAACACATTGAAAATCAAAATTTGATATTTGAAATATTTTTTATTAGAAACCCACTTCAAAAAATGATTTAGTAAAACATCCTCTTAAGAATAGGGAAAATAGAAATGTGATGGTCATCACAGAATTAGGTTTTTGAATAAGAGAAAAATAGCAGGAAGTGGAAATATGGAATTTGAAGAGAAATATGACTATCATGTTCTGATGGATAGTGATACAAAACATGGTCATGAGAATATTAACCATCACAAATCCATAAGTCTGTGATCGATTAAAAGGACATTAATATCCTAGTAAGAAAATTAAAGGGATACCATTTTTAATTATTTTTCTTGAGTTGATGAATTATTTTTATATAAAGATAAAAACATGATAAAATAAAATTATATGACTTATTTCCAAGTCATAAGCATAATATCACCCTTTTATTGCGCATAAATATATTTTTCACTTCATCACTCACACCAAGAAATGTGTGTACAAGATGAATTTTTCCTGCCCGAAGCACTTTAATGAATAAGAAGGTCCATATGGCATTCATTCGAACATTTAATTTTTTCTGAAACTAAAATATTTATCACATGTTATTAATAAAATAAAATATACAAAGATTAAATTAATCCATTACATAAGTAGTTAACCTTAAGAATCGTCCAAAATATGTACATTCAAATTTGAAGACCAAAATTTTATAAGAATGTCACTAAATTTCAAAAATCATTATAACATCATATTTTCGATAAAAAAAATTATATAGATCTTATTCTCTGATACCAAATATATGAATAAATTTATGACCACTAAAACTTAATGAAATCATGCATGCTTCCAAAAATAAGATATCATGTTGTTCAATACATTTCTTAAAAACAAATATCTAATAATCCAGAAATGATAAAATAAATCATAAAATCACAAAACATATCTATGGTCACCAATAATATCCAATAACCATCTATTAATCATTATTACCTCAGCATCAGGCACATATTTAGGGTTATCTTCCTAACAGGTTTTGAAAATGATAAACTTGCAATATATTCACTTCTCTTTATTATAGGAACTTTTCATCACATGCTTCTAAATATTTAAAAAAGAAGTAAAATTGTGTAATTATTATATACCACATGATACTTATAAACATAGTAATTGAGATTAAATAATTCTTGAATCCAAAAATACAAGAACATTAATCATTATACACAATTATTAAACCATTAACCATGTTCATTATCCTGTAACTTATTTCCTCTTTTTTTATCATGTTATTCGTAGTCCATTCATCATCATAGGTATAAACATTACTTTTATAACATTCCCAATTCCCTTAATGGTATTTCCTCCTAAAAAAATATTTTTATAAGGTATAAAATTTCCACATTTAAAACATTTATCCTTCGACAATACCTTAAGGATACCATTATTACAATGTTTTCATTTTCCTTAGAAATTACTTTCTTTATATCACTATTTTCCACTCATAAAACATCTTCATATACCTCTAATAAATTCACTACGACATGTCTTCTCACATTATAAATATATAGAGAACTTAATCTTCTTTACACTATGGTTTATACTCCCTGATCTCTCAAAAAATATATCCTTATGGTCATTGTTGAGTTAGAGAGTTGTTTAAGGTGCATGTTGTTAATCATATATCATGATAAATGGTTAAGAATAATCACAATATTCTTTATTCCTATCATTATCCCATTTGATCTCTCATAAACACATTATCTATTACCTGTATAATGTTCCCAGATCCTTATACTTCCATCCATTGACTAAAACAAAAATAATAGGGTGAGAAACACTAATCGAAGTGATAAATCACATATTTATGGAAAATAATTTATATAATGTCTAAAAGTTTAATATTTATCAATCTATGCATACATAGTGTTAAACTAGGTTTTCCACAATCATTACCAAATATATAGGATGATATTATATACATATAATTTTCCTCAAATTCTATCACATGGATTTATTCCATAATATATGTTTTCCTAAATATAGTTATAAAGGTTTCTACTAAACTTTCTCTGATACCAATTATAAAAACCCCTACTCCAGTAACCCAGAGTCGATTGTTATTTTATTATGTTAGAACTAGGTACAAGAAATCCCATCACCATTGATCAATTAATTTATTGGTCTTACATAACTAGATATATACATGGTTCCCTTATTACATTGGTAATTAACAATAATACATAAAAATTAAAGTATTTTAAATCCTTGGACCCATTCAAACATTTTGTCATCATATCGAAGGGAAAAGAGGGAAAATAAATGGGTGATATCATATTCCCAATAAGAGTTACATACAATGGAAGCTATCTAGAATGAATAACGAACAATCAATATGGAAAGGTAAAATATCTTAACACACATTCCATTTAATAAATAACTTTTTTATCATGATTATATAAGTAATAAGAATTATGTAACTATAAATAATTGGAAAAAAATTTCATTTAATTAATAAATTACGCATAATATAAATCCCTTGATAATGTCATAGTGAAAATATCATTGATAAAAAATACTCAATTATTAATGGTGGGAATTATTAATTATTAGAATTAATGTTTCTGAAAAACATCAAAACATTACCATCAATACCTTCTACTTGACTTTTTAATCATTTTGGGTAGAAACCAATTTAATTTGGCCAACATATTCATCTCATGAGACTATTGATGCTTCAAGGGGATTTTCTATATATGGTCCCCGCACATTATTTAATATCCAAATCATTACTAATATATTTATTAATCAATTTATTCCATACCAATTGTGCCTTATCATAAAATATCCATTTTGAGTAAAAGATAAATAGTAAATATCATTTCCCCAGTTAATCAAATAAAGTAATCATCATATATAAAAATGGTAAAAAATTTAGGAAATAAACATATCCATGATAAAAGAAAATGGATATTTAATAGAGATTTTATATTCAATTAATGGTTATCATAAATAATTCAAATGGGAAGTATGTACACCATAGAAAATAATTCAGGTGCATAATATTAAAATATGCCTCAATGAAAAAAATTGAGAAAAATTCACTAACCACATTGAAGTCTATCAAATTTTATATCCCCAGAAAGAATAGCATTTAAAAACATTAAATATCATTATTATAAATAAATTCATGATATAAAATATCTAAGGGGATATATATACACCACACAAAAGAAATAAGTGTGGAATAAATCATGTTTTCTATAGAAATAAAAGTGAGATGAAACTCCCACACCTCACACATACCTTTTGTGTTTCATTATTTAACCTTCTATATACTAGTTGAAGTAAAGTTAGTAAATTTTTAAAGAACCTTATTTATATTTATAATTCCTTTTATGATCATTTTATAACATATTTTCACCCTTTCATTAATAACATTTCATCATTTTCACAATTTCAGGTTTTAATTCCCTAGTTTTATAATGACCATTTTTTCTTGATTATCCCAGTTTTTTAGATTAGGATATAGATAAATCATATATAAATTAATTTAATGTTATAAAGGTAATATTTAATAATTAAATACATTTTTATAACTATTTTTTAATGTTGAACCAGAAAAATGAATCGTAGTGCATCGTGGAGATGATATGGCGTACGACAACATAATTCCATTAATGGGTGAAACATAAAGAAATGGTGCAATATATTAATTAAAAGGAATATATATCTCGTAATAAGTAGCATATATATATCCAATATATACATCCTTGTAATGTTGGGATGAAAACAAAATTACACCACTGCGTGGAGGCGATAAGTTATATGTACAAATGCACAATGATTTTGTTTTACATAGGATGGGTAAAAGGTGTAATATAGTTCTTTTATAATAATTATAAAATATTAATAAATATATTATACTATATTTATTAATTTATTATGGAAGAAACAAATGAAGATGTTGTAGAAAAATAAATAATTTTGAAAAATTTTCTAAAGATGATTATCTCTTCTACAAGGGGGATCCAATATAACTTATCTTAATGGGAACTTGGGTATGTCTTTTGGAAGGAAAAAAACATGAATAACATAAATAAGTATGTTCAGAAGATAAAGGCTAGGATTTTGGTTGAGATATGTGGCTCAATGTGGTGTAAATAAGTAAAGGAGGAGATTCCCTTTTATAATTGAGGCAAGGGCTGCTTTTGAAATTGTTTAAAATATTAAATTATATTTAATAAGTTAATCATGAGAAATTCCCCCAAACACAAATTTATTCAAATATATGATATTATAGTGTATTAATACCATCAAATTATCTATTTTAAAAAAATTAGGTTTCATTTTACATCATATCATTTTGATTAAACGCTTTGTTAATTATTTTTTACTGTAACCATGATGACCATTATTTAAATTATAATGGCTTAATAATGTTTCTATAAATATAAAAATGACTCATAAATAGAAATTTTAGGATTTGTTAAACTATATTTAATTCACATGGATGAATATAATATTTTTATGAATTTTAAATTATTTAATAAATTATTATTTTGATAAATTATCAATAATCTAAATTTTGTCACTAGTCATTTAATTTTACTTGAAATACATGAAGAAAAAGGGGAATTATAATATAATGATTTTAGAAATCTATAATATATTCTATAGATCTTTAAAACTCTCTATACACATTTATTCCTCCAAAACATATCAAAATTAATATTTTTAAAATCAATTACTTAATTTTTCTATGAATTACATAAATACTATTTTAGCATTAGAGAAGAATCTAATGTAATTATATAATTTATGACATTAAAAAAAATCGTGATATTAATTTCTTTAATATAAATATAAATATTTTTTTCTTGGTAATTTACTTTTTTCTCTTGTGCAAACATAATGGATATTAAAAACTAAGGGAGTGATATTTTGAAACTATCATGGATTTAAAAAAATATATAAGTCATTTCAGGGACAAGGGTCTATTAAATAACTAATGTTATATCCTTAGGAGACAAATTTAGTATTATATACAAACAATGAGAAACATGATGAAGAATTATGAACTTATCATTAATATTTAACCTAAATCAATCCAATTTACCCTTTATTGAGTTGAAATATTTTTCCAAGGTTACAATTCATTTTTAAAAATAATAAATGGTACACATTTACTAAATTTGGACCTTATGAATCCAAATATTGAATAATTTTTTCAAACATAAAATTACTAAATTTTTAGAATTTAATTTAAAATTAATCCAGAAAAACATAATGTATAATAATTTTCTTGAAAAATTCATTTTTAATCCAAAAAACTTTACTTATAGAATAATGTGGCATAATAATTATTAAAATTAAATTACATATATTATATGTAGCTAAATAATAATTATGTTAATTTTAGAACAAATTTAAACTAGAAAAGATCTTTTTAATATAAATAAAATAATAGTTTTATAAAAATCCATATTTCTCACTATTCCCTGAAAAATCAAACTTTTCAAAGAAATCCCAAAAAATAACCATAGGTTAATTTTTATATGATTATTTTAAAATTATATAATTTTTTTTAAAATAAAAAATATAGAAGATCCATAATTTTATTATACTATTTACTCATAAAAACAAATCGATTTTGAAAAAAAATTAGAAGAATAAAATGGTTTTACAAAAAATTAGGATATTATTTAGAAAGAATTAATTAATAAATTAAAATTATTTTAAAAATAATATATTTAATAATGTGGTTAATAATATTTAATCCTTGAAATTTATCTACAATGTTATAACGATCACATAATAGTGTTTCAATATTCTTTTAAGCTGGGTTTTTGCATGTAACATAAGCTATTCAAGAAGTTAAATTTGAAAAAGACACACTGTAAAATATTAAAGGGTTAAATATACCCCTATAATATGCTTTTGGGTTTTCAATTGAACACATACATGGTTTTACACTAATTTGGAAGAGTTCTTGTAGAATAGTCTCCATTAAATTGGAAGAATTAATAAATAAAATTCAAGAGAATATAAAAAAAGTGTTTATATAATAATTTTCATTACAATGAGGTGTACCTATTCTGATAGTCCCGAAGAAGTATGGGTCAATTCATTTTTGAATTTTTTATTAAGAATATAATGATTTTACTATAAAAAATAGTATTTGATCTATATTGAAGATTTATTTTATAAAAATTATGTTCTTAATAATTCTCAATAGTAGATATTTGATCAGGACAACATCAATTAAGAGTTAGGAGAGATTATATGCCTAATAAAACCTTTCCAAAATAACATATAAACTATGAATTCAATGTAATTATATTTAGACCTATAATATTCTATACTATCATCACATATCTAATGAGTAATATACTCAAAAATAAGTTGTATAACACTGCAGTATTGTTTTTGAATGATATTCTAATATGATATAAGATAAAGGCATGGCATGAAGTAAATTTTAATATTATTTTAGAAACCTTATGAATAATTAAATTTTATTTAATTTAAAAAAACTATAAATTTTTGAAAAAAAAAGTTTTATACTTCTGTTATGTAGTCATAAGAGATGTTATCATTTAAAATAGTTGGAAAATAGAGGTGATTGATTGATGGGATAGACCCACCAATTTTGAAGATATCTATATTTTTCGTTGATTAGTCAAATTTAGTACATGTTGGGTGAGATATTTTTCATAATTCTAATATACTTTATCCAAGTCAAAGTGGATGTGAGTGGAGTTCCTATGGATAGAAGAATGTGAAGATAAATTGAAGGATCATAAAAAACAGTTAGCCACTACACATATAATTACTCAACTTTATATTGTTTATGTGTCAATGATATATAGTGATGTTTTATAAAAGGTCTTAGGATGGGTTCTTAAGAAAAACTACATAGTGAATGCTTATGCTTCTTGTTGATTAATGAACTATAGAAATAATATGTACCACATGATTTAGTGACAGTAATAATAATTTTATAATTAATTATTTGTTGAAATTATATTTGTACTGAGCATTATTATATATAAATAAATCATTATATCATAACATATATATTCCAAAATAAGAAAGTGAACATACACTAAATTATATTGTTAGAGTTTTTTAGTGAATAAAATTTGTTAGTACATTATACTCACTAGAAGAGAAATAAGAAGGACAATTCTATAATAATAAATAATTATGCTTCCTTATCTAAGAAGATGACTGAATAGGTCTCAATCATTAAGGATATTTAAATGATGAATATCGATATCATAATGGATGGTTTCAAATACTACCTTTTAAATGATTTATGTACCATATATATATGTTTGTGTGTGTGTGTGTGTGATGACTGAGTAGGAATATATAGAAGAAATGGATTAATAAAATTTCATTTTAATTACTTCATAGTTCATCCATGATTGAAATACCATTATAAAATTTGGAAGTGGGATATGTGTCCCTATCACACTATAATTGAAAATGGGAACTTTGGGATATTGTAAGTTAAAAATAACTATCTATTCACCCTTGAAGAACAAAGATGTATATATATCTTAAGAATCAATCATATTGAAAAAATAGTTTAATTGAAGATTATATATCTTATTAGATATAGTAAAAACAAATAAAGACAAAGAAAATAGATTCCAAGGTGATCATGAGAAAATTACCTATACAAAATGGAAATGAGGGAAGATTACCATGGATATTTTTCATTGGTTTTCTAATGTAATATATTTTATATAACAATATTTGAGATGTTATTTGAACAATATATAATATATTTAAAATTTAATAATATTCAAGAGTTTTTCTCCCCCAATCATCATTCCATGCTATAAATAAATGAAATGGTATATCTACAAGTATTACCATGTTCAATTGAATCTGATCAAAGATAAAGGTTTACATCAATGCTCATAATAAGTCTCTAAAAATTACAAAGTATAGAATAGAGTTATATTATGGATTAAAATACAAATAAAATTCATTAATCTAAATTGACTATTCATTCATATGATGATTTGAGAATACTTTTTCAAATGGATTTCAAGATAAATTGTGATGAACATATTCCCCCCATACACATTTTTATATAAAAATAATTTCTTCTCTAGCATTTGAATGGTAAAATATAAGACTCTATAATTGATGAAATTCAAAACTCCAACCTGATGGGATAAAGTTGAAGAGAGGTAGATTATAAGAAATTATACAATTTAATAACCAATGGAAAAGGTTTATGAAAACAAGAAACACATCAAAGTTGAAAAAATGTGATAGAAGATATACACTTAAAATCAATGATGAGATTTGGAATTTGAATTTGGTGATAAATGACTCCTCCAAATTTCTCCATTGTATAGGGTTTTATGTTTACGAATAAGTTTAATCTAATAACTAGATAAAAGTTTCCATTATAGATTATTGATCACGTAATGATTCTAACTTATTATTTAGCAATTCCACCAAACCTACCATAGGTGCATGGTTTATTCTATGTATCACTTTTGGGGAATTACATACCAAATTTATGACTTTTAGTAAACACATATTATATATAATTGCAACACTATTTCTCATATAGGGATTAATTAGAAGTGATATTGGATCATAAATATATTGTTTTATGAAAAAACAAAACTCATCTGAATCCTATATATAATATCAAAATAATGTGTATTACACACACTATTAGAATAAGAGTAACTATTTATTTATTTTAATATTTATAGTAAAAAGTGAATACATTATTGGAAACTGAAAATAAATATTATTAAATAATTTATATTTTGTGTAAAATAATAGTTAAATAAATAGCTAACAAGATTTAAGCAATTATATATTTTATCTATCTTTGGAATAAAACCATGATAATTTCTATGGATAAAATTAAAAATATTATTAATATGATGATTTTTTAAACTGTGATGAGTAAAGTTAATTAATTGTGAAAGGTTATATTGTAATATGTAACCACATTGTATAAAACATTTTGTAGTAGAATGACTGGTAACAAGTATTATATGTGTTCATTTTAAAGCTCATTTTCATAGCATATAATGTTTATAGAACCACTAGGGCTTTCCCTAGACTAATTCCAATATAAACTTCAATAAATATGGATTGAGAGAGATAATCGACTAGAGTAGTTTATGTACATTAAAATCTCTATAAGATCTATATTAGTTGAATCATCACCATTGACTACGACCATTACCTATCTGAACAGAGGCTATTATGTGATTTTCTTGATTTGATTCTTATATAAAGATTAGGATGATATAAAAATTATTTTTCTAATTAAATAAATGTTCATTATATTTATATACCAATTTTACTTGTATTTTTTGTATTTTAATTTTAATAAATTCATTTTTGGAGAATGAATCTAGTTAAATATGAAATATTTTTTAACAAAATTTTTTGAATAAAATCTAAATATTATCATTTCAATAAATTATAAAATTATGAAATTCAAAATAAAACCATTTAATGTTAATATTAGATACTTTAAAATAATTATATTTTGGTGTGTAATGATATTTTTATCAAAAATAAATTATTGACCACTAAAAAATGATTTTAGTGAAATTTTATTTTTGATATATAAAATAAAATAACATTATATTATTATTTTTGGTTTATAAAATGGAATCGAAAAGTAACAAATTAATATTTATTTTCAAAAATATATTTTTTCTGTTTTATTTATGTGTCCTTATATGAAAATAAATTTTAATCCTTTTTATAATTTATTACAATAAAATGGATTTCCCATTTTGAATGATCATTAATAAATTAGTTAATAAGTTTAATTTAAATTTTATGTAAAACATTATGTTTCGGATGTAAAAATTAAGTTACCTTATGAGAATTTAAAACAAATTAATATGATATGACTATGGGGTGAATACAAAATATATCCTGGAAATTTATTTATATATGAGATTATTTTGAATAAAACATTTAAAAAAATTCCCCATTCATATGAACCCAATTATATAACAAAAAAGCATCTCAAATGTGTGGTAACCTCTAGTCACATCAATAATTCCAAAATCCATTATCTCTATAAGGCTATTTCTAGGAGGATTTAATTCTAATATGAAATTTTTATCCATTCCTCAGTCATTATCCTTAGTCATTTTTAATACTTCAAATATTTTTGAGTAATTTAAACAATGTAAATAAAATTATTAGGTTTTTGTGAATGTGATATTAGTACTGTATAAAAACATGTTCATACTCTTTCATTCATTACAATAAGTTCTTATTATCATTAGTTATACCACCTACAATAATGATGAAATAATGGTATGTCATGGATTGTAAAGGGAACATATACATAGATATTAGGTGTGTAGGTCCCTCCCTAATGAGATGGGGAGGGAACTCCACCATCCTTAGTAAAATCCTGACCGTGCTCTTTCTCCCCCAATTAAAATGTAGATTTCCTTCATCCCTTTCCTCACATTTATCTATGTACTAAAGTTACCATCCTTTTTAACAAATTATCATAGCTCTCACTACCATTATCTGAGTTTACTGAGACCTCAATACATCTAAATTTGATACTGGTATCTTGATTTAATCACAAACACCCATTAGTTAATATGGTCGTTATATTTGTCTTTGAATTATGAGGGTTACAAAAGTGAGAAACAATGGGTATTGTGGATATAAGTCATATAATGATTATATTTTTTTCTAGGGGTTATCTGGTTATTGTGTGGTCCAGTGTGCCCTATGTTTCTAATAGTCTTTAGTTTTTCTTATTCAAGTGGTCCTATGATGTTCATATTCACTAGGATCTGTCCACTATTGCGATCTGGGCATGTTTTCTCAAACTCCATCTCCCATTTCAAAATACCTCAACCCATCAAATGCTTAGAAACATATTAGGTCAGTACTTGTGTTACGATAATAGAATCAGTGTGGGTTTTCACGATGTTTCTCCAAGAATCTATGTAGAAGTTGATGTTTCACGGATTCTAGTTGAGTATGTGTAGTTATCGATTAGCGAGGAATTATGATATAACAAGTAGTCAATTTTTAATAGTGGGCTGATTATTATTTTTCATGGAAGCACCTTGTTCATCAGTAGTAGTGTGAATGCGAGAGGCCTTGAATCAAGTTCAAAATCCAATCGGGGAGGGGGAGGGTGTTAAGGACAATGGTTGAAATTATGTGCCCTTTGCAAGCTGGAAAGAACCGAATGTTGGAGTCTACATGGAGCCACATTATTATCTTTTTTCGGAGGAATCCATTTTGATAGATTTGTGAGAAGTAGTTCCCATCCAAAAATAGTTTCATCTGCGAGAGATAGATCCCATGGGTGCATATGTGTTCAATTGGTAGAATCATGATTTGGAAATTTTATATGTGCATGTTGCTTCTAGGTCGGGGGGGGGGGGCTTGGGTGGATCAAGTTCCCTACATTACCCAAGGAAATCGTTGAGGCTATTAGATATGGTAATGGAATCCTCAAACCCATTTCATCTATTCATAATCCCAAATGGTTAGGTGGAATTGAGGAGGCGACAACACTTGAACCTTTTTTGGGTTCCTATACAAGGGATATACAGTCTCGTAGTAGAGTGTTCCCTGAAATTGTGAGCCATGTAGTAGGTGATGATGTTTTATTGGGATCTAAGGGTATGTTAAATAATTTTTAGGATCTTGATTTCTAGAGGAAGGCAGTAAAAGGGTCCACCAAAGGAATATTTTTTATAAATTAAAAATGTACAATTGTTTTGATTGAGTGGGTGTCGTAGAGAATGTACAAGATAATGGTGAGGCTATTGAATCTTTGGAGGATGAAAAAGCTCATTCTACAACAGAGTCATGTGATGATGAGTCTATATATATTTCTAATGATTTTTTAGTGGGATATCTTGGAAAAATAATTCATAGTCCTAGGAGGAAGAAATGGTAGAAGGGAGGCACAGAATTAGGGAGCTACATCCTAGAAAAAGGAATAAAATAAATGGTCTTAAATATTATTGTTTCTTACCCAAACCAATGGAGATAATATATACCTCTATGTTGACGGTCATGTAAAATGACAGTATCTATATTTTTAATTCTCCTAAAACTTAATGTGGAGTTTCTAAAGAAAAAGTGATGGCTAGGGGTGTGATGGGATTACCCATTCTGATATAGGGTGACATGGTGGTGGATGATATTGCTATATGTGATACTCCTAACAGGGTGGATGATATATATGGAGAAGATAGAGGTCCATTAGAGGCTTGTAATTGAAAATAGGCCAACATGGATGCAGCTATTGACTAGATTTTCTTGGTAAATAAAAGGAAGAAATTGTAGATGAGTCAATTTTCATTAATTCCACACAAGAAGAAGCTGACAATTTGATTGATTGTAAAATTTTGGTGGATACTAATAGCGATTAGAGTGAATGGATTAAAAATTATTATCTAATACTAATTAGAGGATTCAGTGAAGAGAATATTAATGGATAAGAATACATCCAAACCTAGGAAAATTTGTTGTATCACTTTTAAGACCTTATCACAGATGATCCATACCTTTAGGTATCGAATCATTACTAATAAGTATTTAGGGAGAATAGTTCCAATAAGATCAAGTTGTTTTTCAAAAATTATTTTGTTTTCTTTTAATTCATTTTATGTTTGAACTTGTGGTTTCTCACATTTTCCTTAAATTTGTTTTGATAATAAAAAATTTAATTTTCTTTCAGTCAATAGTTCACTAAATTTTTTTTTTATTATTTTCAAATAATTTTGAGTAAAAATTCAGAAACCTCACAAAAGGACTATTTTAACCACTCTTAAAATACTATCACCATAAAATCAATAAATGGATTGATGGATATATTAAATATTTAATACAAATCTATTTAACCTAAATGTAAATTATATATGTAATGAAAAAATGATCAATTTTCTCATATCAAAACCTTTATAAAAAATATAGCACATACCAAATAATAAAATTAAAAACAAGATTATAATTTCAGCATTAAAATGGTTATAAAATCTTTAGAAAGTCATTGTAATTGAATGATATTGTTTAAAATAAAAAATAATCTATTTCCATATAAATAAATAATAAAAATAAATTTATTTCATAGGATATTAGAGCACTTTATACAGAGTAGAAAAACAATGTGTGATTTCTTTCACAAATTCTCTTCAGAAAGACTTGTCTCATACAATATAACTATTTTCAAATATATGGTGTATATACTACCTATATAAACTATTTTATTATATTTTCCTCTTTATCAATGGTCCTCAATGTTCTATTTCATATACTTTATTTCATTCTCAAATTCCTTATTCATTACTAATACCTTAACTATTTAGTTGAAATAATTTCAAATCTGATGGGTAATAATTTTTCATCATTTACAAATTTCTTATATGATTGATATATTATTCCATTTTTATTTTTCATATATAATTTATTATTTCTATATTAAGTTACACTTTCATGATGTAATAATTTGTTGATAGTTTAAATTATTGATAAAAATGTGGTTTTATTAAGAATAAATATTTCTACATCAATTGGATATTAATTCTCCATGTTCATATTAATTTTTTCCCAAATTTTTTTTATTTATTGTATTCAAAACCATTTATATAATAAACTCTTTTCAATTTATATTTCCATTTTTCTCTCTTGATAAATTTATATATGTTTCATCAATAACGATTTTCTCTAAAACAGCCTAAAAATCATAAAAGGGAATTATATTTTAATATTTTATATTGTGTGTCTTAGAAATATATTTTCATTAAATAACCATTATTTATTTTAGAGGTTATATTATTAGTAGTTCTTATGATATTTTTTGATTAAAAATACTTCTATAAACCTTTATAAATTCTATTTTGAAAGTTACTAGTAACTAAATCTATTTATGATAATGTTAAAATTGTTTTATGAAAACCATATTTACCATTTCACATCAATTTTACAATCTATATCTAATATATCTATATCATATATATTTATTATTTAAGTAAATCCCCATTAAATTATATTATGATATAATTCTATTGGGGTATTTAATTTCATCTATAAATATATACAACACTTTATTTAACTTTATAGGATATCATTGGTAAATTCTATGTCTCCCATTTTCATTTATTGGTTATTATGGACAATATGTATTATTGATTACATATGGAACAAATATGTATTTTTTTATTTTGTGACAACTACGTCCAATATAGTTAATGCATTTAGTAGATAGTTATATCATAATAGATAATTTTGTAATGTATGAATCTTGTTGATACATTCATAACACTATGTGTAAACACTATTTATATGTTCCCAAAATGACGAGTAAACCATATTGATGTATTAAAATAATTATTATTGGACCATATAAATATGTTCAATACTCTATCCATAAAATATATTGATATGTTTACAATTCTATGAATGTTCCATATTAAAATGTTCATAACTCTAGACATAAACATGATTGATATGTAAAAAATTCCATTCATGGGCCAAATTGTGTTTTGTTGTAGTCATGAAATTATGGTTTACCTATTCCTATATTTATTCCACATGTATATTTTTTTATGTAAGTTTGTTGATTATTTTCTATTGTTTCTTCATTCATATAAATTGGTATTTTTATGCTTCCATAGTTATCTTTTTTAGGATATATGTGATTTAAATATACATTGTGGATAACTTTTATTATTCCACATTATTTTGAATCAGGAATTTTACAAAGGTTTGTGTTTCCATACATTCTTATAAAATAATCACTTATTTTCTATTTATATGTTTTTCTGTTTCATATTGTTTGTTCTTAATACATACATTTCAAATTTCGCGCATGGACATACATAAACTAATATATTTTAGAGGAATTCATGTATGGAAAATATAGTGGGATAATATAAAGAAATAATACCCAATAAAACATTTATATTGCTAATATAAAAATACACTAAATTTATCAGTTCTATGATTATGTGTTTAGTTGGGAGATTAAATGATTAAATTATCAATATGATGTAAGATGAATCATTCTTAGTTTGACTCAATAAAATTAAAACAAAACATCTCTTAAAAAGAGAAAATTTAGTCTTTCTCATATAATAAATAAAAAATTCTATATAACATGTCAACTCACCATGAAAAATTATATTAGATAAAACACTTATAGGAAGGGGAAATATTGGAACCTTAGGATGCAATTAAAAAAAGACTATCATCATCTTTTATAAAATATGAAAATTAGTTCAAATTTGGAGGATTAAATATATAATATGGGGAATAATATGATCATTCGTTATCTTTTATATAGGATTTTCCTTCTTAGTATTTACATGTCTAATATATAAGAATATGTTATAGTGTAAATGACACCATAGATAATAAAACCCAAGAATAATTTATTTAATTGATATTGAATATTAAATATGGTGAATATATATACTATTTGAAATTGAATATAATATAATGATGTAATGAATATAAAGAAATTACACATCTAGAATTTTATATTACGAAGTATAATGGTAAATGTGAAATTTCATAGACGTAAAAAATAATACAAAAGTTCATAAAACTTTTATTGTATAATAATGTTTTTAAAAATGTAGAATGTTGAACCTTGTGAGTAATTTTTTTAATATTGAATAAATGTAATATGAGATATTCATATAATGTTTTTAAACCAATATTACTACTAGTGTAGTAACCAAACTAATTTCGTAATTAACCCAACTGTTTAGAATAGTAAGATAACCAATATAATAGTGACATGATTATTATACTAGTAAAACTATATATTAAAAATATTCACTAGGAATACATATGTGAAATATAAATTTTATTATGCTATAAATTAAATAATTTAAATATGAAACTCTAACAAAACGATAAGTGTATTTTTTATATTTTTTAATTTAATGTATTTCATTGAATCAAAAATTTTATCTTTATCATAATAATTTATTATGATGGAAAATTATTTTGATAAAATGGGATTCATTTTTTATTTCAAAACGACCAAATTTTCCACCAATCATATTTTTTTTAAATATTTATTTATTATTGGAATAGAAAACATAGAATTTTTTTAATATACTAATGTATTTAATGGTAATATTTGTTTAATAATAGAAAAATAAATTATAAAGTACTTTGATAATCTCAAAATTTGTTTTATAGGACAATTTACTCATTTTTAAACTATGATATTAACTTCAAAATGTAAAATTATGTTTTAATGTCTAATATGATAAAGTATATAAATTAAAAGCAATATTCATTTTTTTGATCCATTCATTAGTGTAATGTAATAAATTCAATGTTGATGGTGGTACAAAGTCATAAAAACATGTAATCTAATTCAAATATAATCTTGCAATTCTAAAATACCACTATTTATAGTTTTACCTTTCAAATGATAATTTACTCATAATATTAACAAAATATAACTCCCCCCACAAGTAGTAATACCCCATCCCCCTCCTCAAATAGAATCAGTTCTCAATAACATCTCTTTGCATACACTATCGAATTTAAATATATTATCCCTGGAAGTAACCTAAGTGTTTATCTTGTTTCTTACAACCCCAATCACTCATAGATTTATTCAATATTTCGAGTGTAGGAATAAATGATTTGGTAAACTGATAATCCTATTCCTTTTATTTTGTTTCCATTTTTCTCTCCAAATATCCTTTTTTCATTATTTTTAAAAAAATTATTTCACAAGTAAAAAAATATTTTTTTTAACATTATATGGTATAAATATATTAATCAATTCATAATATATTCAAAATCTCTCCCCTTATTTTTGATATGTCTCATTAATGAATGGTGTTATTACAAATTTCTATTATTATCAATTAAATATTTATTACTTCCTTTATGTATGGTTATTGTGGATAATATATATTATCTAAAAATTTAATTTTTTTATTTCTCTATTGATGTTATTTTTACTCATTGATAAATAAAAAATACTGAAATATATAAAATGAAAACATACAAATGAAAATTAAAATAAATATTTCTTTGATCTATTCTCATTTACCTAAAATACTATTAAATAAAATCTAATGTTTAAAATTGATAAGTAACTAATAAATAAATATATTATTAATTTTTATTAGTGTTTTAATAAACACATTTTTATGTATATAATTCATAAATGTGATGAAACATAATCATATATAATTCATTTCCCTAAATTGTCAACATTATTCAACGAATATCAAACTAAATGTATTTTATGTTTCATTCCATTAAAACATGAATATATACAAGTTATTTTGTCATAAAAATAAATTCTAAGTCATATTATTTATTTTTGTGTATCAATGGACTTTTCTCACAAAATATCTTTGATTCTTCGTATTTTTATTGTCCTGTTTTCTATAAAATATAACCTTATATATTTTAATTTTACCATTAATCACTAAAATTAAATCTTACCTTATACTTAATGTGATAATCCATGTTTTATTAATTGATATATATGTTATTAAAAGATTATCAATCCCATTCATTCCCAGGTTGTTTGTAGATATTTATTACTGATAAATGATCCTTTTATAAGTTTCAGTAATGATTATGATAATTTTATGATGTGATGGTTGGGAAAAGAAATATATATCCTCCCATTGAATTAGAAAAAGTGATTTATCTCATGTTATTATTTATTTTATGAATTTACATGAATCAAAATTTGTTTATATTTTATATTGTATGATTTTTACACATATTTTATGTATACACATGATGATAGATCTGTTCACATTTTTTGAATGGGCATTAAATTGTTTTATGAGGTTTTATTATTATCCATGTGACAAATTCTATGATTCTTTTATATGATATAGTTATTATTATAATGATGATTCTACACTTGTGGTATGATGATACCTATAATTCTCACCCATGTGTTATATTTATTCTTTCTTAATGTTTCTTCCATAATAATTATCCCCATGAAATAAATTTAGATCTATGTTTCATTGATATATCTATATATATTCTTGTTATTACATTTACTAATTAAAATATATAATCCTTGAGGATTTCTATTACAAAATATTTTAATTTGTTTTATAATTTCATATCTATTCTTGGTGTATCAACAAAAGGCACTAATCCTTTTAACTCTATATGAGAAACAATTTCTCATAAAAATTAAGTAAATATCATGTTTGAAAGATTTAGGTCCTAAAAGGTTTCTACTAAAATGATTTCTGAAATTACATGTGGTAGACACATAAGTTATGGAGGACTAGTGTAATTATATAAGTATATCCATGGATACAAACCACTATTTCATTAAGTAATTGAATCCACACTAATTTTCTATATAGAAATAGATTAGATGTTTTAATAAAATCCAAATCACAAAATTGAGAATCATCGGGATACTTTTTCTTGTTCTAAACTAAAAATATATCTCTTACCTTAGGGATATATAGGATGAAGATTACTAGATTGTAGTTTCCACTAATGATCTTCCTATGAGGGATTTTATTAAGAGCTATCATCATAAGAATCATGATCCCTGATCCATTATTAATCTATAAATTGTTTTGGTGAATTTAACATCTGCTTATATTTAAGACCAATGCATCACAATAGATATAAAAATGTAATATTATGATTTTAAAGTCCTAAGAGGATTTATTTTCTTATAATGTAACATAAACCATCAATTCATGTTATTATATCTTAAAATAAACCTAGGAGTCACTAAAGAGGACTCTTTCCTTCCCTGATATTTTCCATTTCAAGGAATAAATCATTCTAGAAGATAATACTGATCCCGATTATTTTGTATTTATACTAAGAAACTCATAGAGAGTTCCCTACTATTGAAATAAATTTTCAAATAATAATAAAAAGTTCCCACCTCAAATACTAAAAATATAACAAAGGGAAGTATTCATGTTCCAATTGTCACTTGATGAAAATTCATTATCACCATTGGTGTGATGTATTTGAGATATTTTTTTTTGAGTTTTAAACATCATGAAAAAATGTCTCACCCATGAGATAAAAAAATACACTATCGTGGACCACTCTATAATATAATATATAAATACTATAGAGGTTATCCCTAGGGTCCTGACAAAAGTTTTTGTGTATACAATGAGATAAAAGAATGAAATGTATTTTTTCTCTATATTTGGGATACAAAATTACCCCATATGAATACCCTAACTATGTTAGTCATGTGAGAATATAAAAAGTTATTCACTAGAGAAAATTCCAATAATTACCAACCAAGGATCACATGGTTATGATCCATGGAGGTCAAGCCCATTCCTAAACAAAAATTAATAACTCTGGGGATGCAACCCAGATTCTTTATTGAGTAGATCCTTAACTTTTTTAGTTACTTATTTACTCCCCATTACAAAAATTTTAACTAATAATTTTGACCTCCACTATTTGATAAAATAGTGGATGATAGCCATGAGGGTCCTCCTAAAGTGCCTATGTAAAATACAATCAGAATGGAGGACTTTTCTATAAAAACAACCATAAAATTTATAATGGAATAACTCCACACTATGGTAATCAAACCACAGTAATTGAAAGTATACTTTAGGTAATATGTTGTAGAAAAATTCCATGTGAAAAATAATTGAGTAATGTGGGGTTCCTCAAAACAACATTAAATCAAAGATCATCAACAATGAATTCCTTCCTTGTGATTCCTATTTTTAATTTCTACCTCATTATAAAAAGTATCATCCATAGAGTGTTTTTCTATCTATTTTATTTATTATAAAGTTTATTTAATATCAAGAGGCACATGAGAACCTAATATTGACATAATGAGGTATTTATCACCAATGAACTATGTTTCAACCCATTAAGTTGGTAAATTGAGGAAATGATCACTATTATTTCCTCCCATAGATTGTGTATATAAAAATTTAACTACAAAATAACAAAATGATCCTTTTATTTTCATAGAAATGGTGAAGTGGAATTTTTTATTAGTAGAGGATAATTTTGTATTTATAATGAAGAAATTAGTATTTTCATGGGAAACTAAAAGGTTGAATAATTAATTACAGTTATTTTATATCCATTTTAAACTCATAAATATAATATTATCACAAATATGATAGATTAAAATACATACCTCATCATGGTTAAAACCTATTTATGAGCTTTAATGGACTAATTTTATAAACTATTCTATATGATTGGTCTGTCAATCGACTCATGATATTGGCTGAACAGTTCCCCATATTAAATTGACTAAAATCCCAGTTCCCTAGAATATGAAATTTCAATAAAAACCCAAGAAATTATAGTTGGTACATATGAATAGCATCAAAATAAATCAATTATTGATTCACTATATACACTCAAATACACATGTTTATGATTTTGAAGAATATGGGGCCCTTTTTTTCTTTACTTATTGGTCAACTTGGTCTATTGAAAAGGAAGATTTTTTATTTGATAACATAATGAAAAATTCTATAATGGAATCCATTAATTCTAATTGGTCTGATACTAATTAAATAAAATTATCATTATTGGGCAAAAAAAATAACTCTCTTTGAAATAGCCATTAAGATAACTATTCACTAAGCAACAAGGAAGGTTAAAAAAGAAAAATGTTTGATATAGTATTATTTTATTAGAGTAGAACCATTTATTGTGGTGAATACCAAATATTTAGAAGATCAGGGAAGTATGATTATTCTATATAAATGTATATTAAAATACTAGATGGAAAAAATATTCAAAATAACATATTCCAATTATATTACAAAATTATCTAAGCCCATAGTGATGCCATGCTTTTTACCTCCACCACAACAAATATATTAATAAAATTAAAAATTAGAGGTAGTAAATATTTTTAGATTAATTTTTATCCCAACACATATTGTTGGGTGAATTTATACCCACTCTAAATGTAAAATAACTTTTATTTTTTTCCAATTTTAAAATAACAAATATGATGTCCCTTAGTAATTCACTAAATAGAAATGTTCTAACTCATCACCTATATTGAGGTCTTGTATTGTGACATCCTTTAAATATTATATTAGGAATTTCATAGAAAAATTGTTTCTAAGAGATCATAAAGTCTATAATGAAAATATTTCTTGGGGTTATAAACCAAAATTGTCCTCTGTAATGGAAAAATTAGAAATCTATTTTAATTTACCTTTTAAAGGGTATTGAGAAACAAATGATGTTTAAAATTCACTAAATCCAATGAGGAGTTGATTCCCCCTAATAATTCATGTTGTTAAAAGATGAAGTGGAATCTATTTGAAATGTTAAATAAAGAAATGTTTTGGAGGATAGTGTGGACACTTTTCATTGAAGGAAAATGAATGAATTAGGAACTCAAATGAACATTAAATTTTCTTAAACTTAAAGATATTTTTTAAGTATAATGGGAATTGTGTGACTAAATCCATAGTATTCTCACCATATGATAACGTTGTGACTTTTTATAGTAATGAGAATATTTCTCTACATAAATATGGGTGGAAATTATTAAGACACCTCACTTACAAGATTCAAAATTCATATATATCCCCTAAATGAAAATATCATTTCAATGCCAACACGGAATCTATAACATTCAAGTAAATCCATTTGGCCCACTTATTGGTAAAAATACTTTTCACCCTCACCAAATTTACGGTGGGTTATAAAGAATCTCCTTTACTAGGATAAAACCTACAAAAAATCCAAGAAAACCATCCCAAACCAACACAAAAAAATTATCATCCATGTATTATGAATATATGACCTTATTAGGATCCATAAAATATTTCAACATTATGATAAAAATAATTGAAAATTATTCCCAATATTTTTCAATAAATTAAATATTTTATTTAATGAATGAATGAAAATGATAGAAAAAGTGATACTATACAACTTTATAAAACTTTTGTCCTAAATTTGTGGACATAACTCCACTCCAATTAAATTTTAATATCCAACATGCTAAGTGCTAAATGCTATGGAGCACTGTGAATATCATCTCATGAATTTTCCATCTCAATAAATAAAAGTTATGGAGACATTATAGAATCGTTATGTGGATATAAATATGTTATTTTTATTATCATTACAGTTGGAAACATTCATCTTGTATAGAGACATGATAATTTTATCAATTTCATATTGAGAATCCCTTTGATGGATTTTATCAACTAGTTTATCTTGATGGTAATTAAGAAAAATGTTCTAGACCTATCCTACAAGAGATAGTATAAAAATGATAAAGTATTAGATTTTATCTTTTTGTAGAAAGGATTGACCTATTCACTACACATAAAACCATTTTATGAATAGTTATAGAAATATGGATCAAGAAACTTTTATATGTGTTTTTAAATATTTTCATTCAATTAAAATCTATTGACTGGTTCATAGAATTTTTATATGTAGTAACATAGAAAGAGGATTCTATCTATTGATCCAAATAATGGTCATACTTTTAATCAATGAAGATGTGGATGAGATATTATAATATATAACCCATGACTATCCTTATCAATATAGTAGTAGTGCCGACTCGACCAATAGAGTTAACTAATTATAATGTGGTTTTCCCTCTCGAACAACAACAATAGTTGAAATAATTTAATTTTAATAATTAATATAAACAATGTAACAAAATCACCACAAATTTTGAAAATTGGTAGAAAAAACACCAATCCTTATGTCATGAGTAATACATTAAATTTTTTGTTACTTAAATCAGGGTGGATGTATTTATGTTTTCATAAATTAAATTTTTTCATGAGTTAGGGTTGAGTTATAAACCTATTTATGGTTCTCAACATCATAATTATTTTCATAATAATTACATATTATTCATTATAAAAAAACTCTATATAATTATAGATACTAGAAATTGGAATATTTGTAACCCCCAACTTATGTGTATTAATATTTTTATTTTTTGTTAGAAGAATAACGTGAGTGGAAGGATGTCCAATTTTGAAATATAGTGGTGTTTAAATATTTAATAAACAAAAAACAACTTTTATGTTAAAATTCTATATGAAGAAAAATATATAATTTCAACCCAAGACCTTAATTTATTATACATAACCAATGGAAACAACTTCATCCTTATAGGATTCTAAAACTCATAAAAATAGATGATTCAAGAATAATACACTATAATAAGATTTCTTATAGACTCCCAAGTTGTTCAAATGATTTCTAGGCTTCCTAACTCATCCTTTAGATTGTGAGCACCATTATTAAAAAAATTATCTAATGAATATTTAAAATATTTATTTTTCATTTTCATTACTTAGAAAATATTTTTTTGTGAAGATAAATCATTTGAATGTGTGTTCTATTCAGGTAGTATTAGAGGAGACAACTAATACTCTAGATGGTGGAGTTTTTTGGACAAAGACTTTTGTGATACCTTATCATAGATATCATACATTGGAATGATACATGATGACATAAACTATAATTACTATAACATTATATACATAAATATTAAATAATTTTAGAAGATTATTAAAAAAAATCATAATCATACATGTTTAAGGACCATAAAGGTTTCACATTTTTAAATCCTAGATACATAATCATATTATTTCTTGAACGAATATTATAATATTCCACAATGTGTTCTCACATAGTAAACTTCATAGAAATACCCTACATTAAAAATTTCTTAAAAAGATGGGGAAGGGAAAAATAACAATATATGAGATCAGATGATCAATAATAGAAAAATGAGTGATATCAGTCAATGATCATAATTGTTAATAAGAAAAGAAAAATGGTATGAGGAAATGACATTGACATTATAAAATCAAAATCAAAAATATTAATATCATAGACATGAAACATGGAATAAATATTATTTTGTTCATAATATTGGAAACATAATAGAATCATTATTTATTAAAAATGAGAATATATCCTTGGAATAATAACATGTCATAAAATAGTGTAATTAGGTGCTGTATAATCATAATCATAGAAGTTTATATTAAGGGTACCAACCAATACATTCATTAAATGTTTGTATTGGGCAGTGAAACCAGACACCTATTTTGGATATGGGATAACATCTAATGTAACTTCTTTTGGGATTTTTATAACCACCTATTTACCCTCTTTTGGGAAATATAAAACCAACCACATAATGTATTTTTTATTGGTATAACCACTTTTGTAACCTCTTTTTGGATTGGTAAAAACTCCCAAGTACACCTTATTTGGTTTTGAACTTTGATCTTGATGAACATTAGCCATTATTGAATACATTAGAGGGGAATAATGGAACCAACTATTACATAATCATAATAGTTTCATGTGTGTGACAAAATACCATAATTAAAATTTTCATTTCATAATAACATTACTTGAGTAAAAAGGTGCCTGGTTGTCAAATGGAGAAATTAAAAAAACTAATCATGTATCCTGAAGTATCTGCGATTTTAAAATAAGATAAGAAAATTCCTATAATGTGTCTCATTTTATCTTGGTGTGTCATGATTAGATGAAATATCACGGATGATTTGTTTTAAAGTTGGTTTGATGTTCATGTGTTAGAATTAGTTTATATATTTATGGAATATTCATTTTTTGGAATAGAAATTATGTGGATTTTAAGGATTCATTACGATGATACAGATCTCTGTGATGCATAATTTATTTGAATAAGATAAATAAATTAAAGTGGGATGATATTTTAAATTATTATGGATAATAAATTAAAGTGGGATGATACAGATCTCTGTGATGCGCCATGATGCAATGGAGGGGGTGACAAGGTCTTCATGGTGTAGATAGAGGACCAGAAAATATAATATAATGGGATGATTTTTTGTGATAGCTAACTATTTATAGATCATTTTACTATATTTTCATCATCATTTCACCGATTGGTCTTAATGTTAAAAGGTAAATAGTTTTTTACTACTACCTCACACCACAATATATGAGGATATTCCATATAATTGTATTCCAGAAATATTGAAGAATATTGGACACATTGATCCATCTTATTGTTTTGGATGTAATTTATACCGAATATAACTAAAAATTATAATTAAATGATCAGGTTAAATTGTTTAAAATATTAATTAATTGAATTCAAAGAACATATTGATGAAAGTTGTTGGTTTGAATTTAAATTTGAAATTAAAATTCATACAAGAGGAATTGGATGGATATTGTGAATGTTTCAATAGTATATATTAGATTGTAAAATAACATAGTGAGATAATAGATGAGATCCAATACTAAAACACATAATATAACTCCATTGAGATTCAAAGCATTTAACCATTACATAAATTGAAATTAAATAAGTCATTAGAAAAAAATTATGTAATGATCAAACGTTTTTATTAAACATTGAAGAGGAAATTGAGTGTAGGATCTAAATGTGAATTTATATGATCAAATACAAGAGGGGGTAGAATTGTATGTTTAAGAACTTTTGTATTTAACCTTATGGAAAACAATATTTAACAAGGTTAAACAAGATAAATTCACAAGACCTATATTTCTAAAAAATTACTAGGTTTTTGAAGAATGGTTCCATAAATTAAACTTAAGGAAAGTTCAAATGGATAAGATTTTACCTTAAATAGTATATAATCTTACTTATCAGAGTTTAAAAAAGTACAAGAAAGCATATGAAATTTATACATTCTTCCTTTATCAAAATACAATAGAAATAAACATGAAACAAAATAAGTAACAAGTATGAAATCATTTAACCTTAAAAGAAGGGTATTCAACAACCTTGGATAAAGGTCCCTTGATTTATAATTTTAAGAAAGTTTGTCTTACCCACACCAGGGTAATCCCTCGATAGGAATATCGGAATCTTCCTTACTATCCCCTCAAGCCCTTGATTTTTTAGGTAGTCAGATCCACTATCTTCATATCCACAGAAGTCCTAGAACATTAAGGTAGTAAACACCTCTATCTTCTTATCCTTGTAAGTACTTGATTGTACACAAAAACAATCAAAGCTGCACTATGAAAGCTGAAGTAGAGGTTTAGTATGCCCAAATCATGAGAATCTCTCTCTCTAGAAATCAAGTCAGCAGCATGCAATCTCCAATGTGATCAACAGTACTATAGTTCATTCAAATGAGCTCCTATTTATTGTAACTTTTCCAACGGTCAGCCCCATCCTCCAATGGTAATATTTTTACTTGAATCTCAGAGGGTCCATTACACATGTCACTCAAAAAATAGTTAGCTAGAAATAGATTGTATGGAATCGTTTCGTAAATATAACATGTGTAAGAAAAAAATTTATTAATAAAATATATTTTTCAGAGTCTGATGAAAAAAAATGTTAGAAGTATATGAAAATAAACATTCGGAGACAATAAATCATTGATATTAGGTTTCTTTTTTTCAAGGAATCCATAATCTTAATTATGAAGAATTAAATGTATGAATTTTAAGGAATTGGGAGTCTGAATTCTGAGGAATTCAGAGTTCGAATTATGAGTAATTTGGAGCTGGAATTATGTGGAATTCAGATTATGAATAATAAGGAATTCGGAGTCAGAATTCGGAGGAATTCAGAGTCCAAATTTAAAATAATTTAGAGCCTAAATTTCTAGGAATTTGAAGTATTAATTTCAAAACATTCGGAGTCTAAATTTCTGAGAATTCAATGTCTAAATTTCATAGAATTTAGAGTCTAAATTTCTGAGAATTTAGAGTCTGTATTTCAGAGAATCTAGAGTCTGAATTTCATGTAATTAAGAGTCTAAATTTCAGAGAATTTGGAGTCTGAATTTCAAAAGAATTCATATTCTAAAAATAGAAAACTTTATCACTAAGGATTTATAAAATTACAAGGATTAAGATGTGAAACTAAATTTTAGACATATAAATAAAAGGAGTTGGATTTAGAGAAACTATAAAATGAACAATAGAAACATAGGTAAGGATAAATTTCCTTGGGGGAGGAAAATTTTCTTTATCATGATAATTCTTAGTAAAAAAATAATTTTCCTTATGGTTGAGTGTTTGTGATTTTCAAAAATTATGGGAATGGAAAAGTCATAAGAAAACCTTATTGACTTAACAATCTCCCCCTTTTTGGAAAGCACAAACATCATTATATAATATAATATAAGGACTTAAAGTTTTTCTTTGCAATATTTAAAATAAAAACATATTTCCATTTACATATGAATCATGGTGAATATGACTGACTCCTTAGGATTTTAAATCCCAAAGGATCATATTCTTGACTTCCATAAAAAGATTTTCTCTTTTCCTCTATAAAGATATCTTCTTTGATGAAACTTTCCCTTAGATAGACTCACCCTTACACCGGTAATTCACTTCTTTACTTTGTATTCTTTTTGTCATTCGTTTCTCCCCCATTGGCGATTTTCAAAAATAAATAAAGAGAATTGAAAAAATATGGTACCTAAAAAATTATTACAATAAAAAAACATGATAAACAAAAAAATTTCATTATGATGGGTTAATTTTATAAAAAAAATAAATTACAACAAAATATTGGATTGGGGAAAAATTATCCTTATTTATCCTTCGGAATTAACTTTTTCATAATGGGTTTTCCCTCTTTATCTCCTTGTGATATTCTTCCATGCACTTGAGCAGCTAATCCTGATATTCCCTTTTCTTCTCTAAGGATTTGATATTTTCTTCTTGAGCCTTAGGAATATCTTCCTAAGCCTTCAAAAGATCTTCTTTCTTAGAAATATTTTCTTCAAACTCTATTTGGAGATCCCATACCCTCTTCTAATTCAATACAACCAAATTAAGCTTCCCATTAAGGTATTTTTCTTCCTACTTACGAGTTTTCTGTTCGAGACATAGCTTTTCCTCAAAACTCTTAATAAATTATTTGAACTTCCCATCTTCGGTGTCAAAACAATATTTCACACTTTCATGAAAATCATCAAAGATTCTCATCTCTTTGATTATTTTCCTTGAACATTTTATAATTTAATCGCATGATCTTTTGTGGGATTCATATTCAATTAAGAAGGATTTAAAATCTGTCTCAATCATGAAAAAATTATCTATAAGCATGGTAAGTTAATCTAATTTCTGATTAAACGAATGCTGAAGAAACTGACAGCTGAAGTCTATACTCAGAAATAAGTGAATTGTATCAATTGGCTTCTTCTAAGAATGAACTACAAAATCATGTCAAAGAGAGGATGATTCCGAATCAGAATGTTTGGTTGGTGAGGATTTTTTTCAACTCTTCAACTTTCTTTTTCAACGAACCACCGACATATTTCTTTTTCAAAACTATTTCCTAACACTGATTTTTCTCTTATCATCTTTTGGAATGATATCTTCTACTTTGGGTGACTCATGCTCACTATCTGACAATTGAACAATCTTGTATTACTCACGATTTTCTTTCTCGGAACCTTCCACAAGTTCCTCTAGATGACCAATGTCATGGTTGATAATCTCTTCTTTAGATTTTTTAATCACTTCTTCCAGAACCTTTTCTTCATTTCTTAGAGTAGAAAGTTTTGATAATTCAGTTTCAGAAGTTCGGATCAACCGTTTTTCAGAAGGACTCTTCTTCTCATGATATTCTTCGAATTTCCTTGTTATGTCATCTATATCACCACTTCCTCCTCCTTCTTTTCTTTCACTTCTTCCTCTTTTACTATTTCTTATTCTTGTTATGGTTCTGTAATCACCATCTTCTTTCCCAGAGTCACATAAAGTCATTATTTTAAAAATAATTATCATACCTGAATTTCTCCATAATATTTCTCAGAATCCTTGAGAATGGATTGAATGATTTCATCATCTGAAAACTTTATCATCTACTTCTTTTCTTTCTCTTCCATCTCATGATTCTCAACAGCCGTCAACTTTAATGACTTTTCCTGAATAGGGCCCAATCCAAAACAAGGCTTTACTTACATTTTATTCTACTTTTCTTATCTCTATTTAGCAACCACTTCATCTGGATAAGTCTGTTTCTTCTTGGTATTAGGTGATGTTGATTGAGATTCCGTAGCTGTAGGAGTTTTTTGTTTCTCTTCTAGTTCCTTCGCATTTCTATTCCTTCCACCCTTCTTAGACGTCTCTTCAACTTCTAATTTCTTTGAAAGAGCTTCGATTTATGATTCATAAAAATCATAGAAATCATCTGATTCACAAAAAAAAGTAACCTTCTTTCTCCTTAGAGTATCATCACTCAAGAACATCACATTGAAATTACTTGCCTTAGAACTGCTTGGTATTTTGAATGACTCAAGGAAAAAAACTATAATCATTGAGAGAATAGCCATATACATGATAATTTGAGATTTTAGGGTTCCATTCTTGATATTATTAGTTGTGATCAAGACATAATTAACCAAATTTGCAACACCCCGAGATTTTATGAAAAATATTCTTTTAATTTTATTAATGTCCTTTGCTACACCATGATTACCTTGTGCTATACGCAACACCGTATTAGCTTGCAGTATACGCAACACTATTCTTGGATCGTGTTACACACAATTTTGATAATAGTTATTCTACGAAACATTGAGTATATATATATATATATTCAATGTATATATGAAATATGGTAGAATTATGTTATACGAAACCACGAAGGATTCTTGTGCAACACGCAACCCTGGATTGGCTTACATTACACGCAATCTCGACCCTCATCGATAGTGTGTGTTGTACGCAATACTGGGTTTTACTAAACAACGATATATTATTATAATATTTTTATGAACTAGCCGTTATGAATAGTGTTTACTAAATTTTTAATTTTATAACATTATTATTCATCTTACACATTTCTAAAACATGGTATAAGAACAAAATAAATTTTTTGGGTAAAATAAGTATTTTTAAAAAAATGCAGTTTTCCCCCTTTTGATGGAACACCCACTTTAAATATTCTTTTTGAAATGTTTATAATTTCAATTTGACAAAATAAAATTCTTCTTTTAAATCAGGATATAAAAATTTACATTAGATAAAGTTTTGATATTTTTCCGATAACTTTCATATTTTAATGAATAGTAAAAACACGCTATATTTTAATTAAAAACAACTTTTTTCATTGTAATATCTTATGTGGTTAAATTATAATATTGAATGGTTTTAAAGTATAAATAGAATATATTTTTACCATTTAATATAATGTATGTCATTATCATTGATTTTACCTTGAATTCGTAGGTTAAATCAATTCAATCTTTTGCAATGTTTTAAAGAAAAACTCATTTTCTTTCCACAACGGGATTAATTTTAATTTAATTTCTTCAAATTTTGTGTATTGAATTTTGAAAAATGGATTCCATATTTGGAATCAGTGGATCTAAATTATGTTAATAAGCTACTTTTTATTTTTGGGAATTATGAATAGTAATTACGGTAAATTTTATTACCATAGTTAAAGGTAAATCTGGTAATTAGGGGTTAATATAATATTTTAAAATTACCCTAAAAAATATCAAAATCCTATTGGATGACTAAAAGTCGACCCATATCACCTAAGGGTCGGATTATATTCATTTAATTAATTTTTTTCAATGAAAATAATTTAATTATTATTAAAACCAAAGAATGTAACAACATGTCACTTTCATAAATCTTATAAGTATAATAATTTTAATCTAGTGATAAACTTAATGCAACTTCGAACATGAATAGTCTCCAGAAGTCTAATACAACTATCTACATCATAGGAATTTATTTAGAATTTTTAGGGATTAAATAATTATCATTTATTATGACACAAAGATGATGTAGTAATTGTCTTATTAATGAAATATTGACATAGTTGATGTTATAAATGCCAAAATAAATGTTATTTGAGACTTTTTAGGAATTACATTAATTTTCTAGGTTAATATGACATGTTATTGTTGATTTATGTAACTTGGTTCGAACGTATCATTCTGTTATGAATTTCATAAAAATCAGGTACCAAATAGTGTCAAAATTGACATAAATTAGTTTTCAAAACAAATATTATATTATTAATTGTTATTTTATTCCAATAAATATAAGGTTCTGCCAAATGACTTATATAGGATTATATATATTAATAATATACAACTTGGGGTTCGTTTGTCTTGATATAGTATGTTTATTAACCATATAGTGTAAGAAAACAAAAAGACACTGTAAAAGTTAAATTATTTAACTTAGAGTTAAATCTAATTGATAAGGTTAAAATAATAACATAAACTTTTCTAAAACATATTGGATGAGAGGCTTTAGACCCATCCCCACTTTAGCTTCTAAATAACACCCTTTGGAACCATTATAAACCAAATTTGACCTTAATATAAAATAATATTGTTAGATTTTCCTAAGGTGCCCCTCTCCTCCCTTATAAAAGGGCACATCCTCCCTCTCCTTATCACACCAATTTGAGCATTCAAGCTCGGCCAACCCCTGCCAAAATCTCTTCTCCACTTCCCTAGTATCAGTTTAGAGGTCCTGGTCATCTTCAAAGACCATCCTTAGTTCTATAAGTGGAGGTTAAGAAAAGGCGCGTCAAAAAGAGGTAATATCCATTACCGATCTTTTTCAATTTCTTTCTTTTTCAACTTCTTCTTCTTTAGTTGTTTCATGATAAAGTAATAACATAAGTATTTCTTATATACTGATATTTTATTATAAAGGTGAAACAACTATAATTAACCTTCTATCCATCCTACGGAAAAAGGAAATCACCGTGCGTGCGTACGTACGGAATGCCGTCTCCACGCCGTGGTGTAATCTATTTTCCGCCACCAACTTAATTGGATGGGTATAATGGTGTAATGAGTAACTATATATGATTATAAAGTGATATTGATTCTGAAATAGTATACATACACTTCAAAACAAGTTCTCGATCATGAGAACGATGTCATCGCTCGTGCGTACGTACGGACTACCGTCTCCACGACGCGATGAGATTCATTCTCCACATTAACCATTCATGAATGATTATAAAGTATATATAATGAATAATAATGAAATATATGACATGTTAAATCTACTGGATTTATGTATATATATATATATGTATGTCATCTACTTACTTCCATTCAAGACAATAAGGAAAGGAAAACAGCGTTCATGCGTACGTACGGACTACCGTCTCCATGAACGGTGTGTTTCATTTCATTTATCTATCTATTACATATATATATACTGAATATATATGATATATAAATAATGTTTTATATTATAGATGTATGTAAATCATGATATAAGTAATAATAATATCAAGAAAAACAAGTCCAAACACCTACGATAAATGAAACGATTTTACCCAAAACGCTTCTTTAACATGGAATTTACAAAAGAACGGGTAATATAAAGTCATAAGTGAACCATATATGATATCATAAAAATGAATATGATTCTTTAATAAGTTAATGACATTATTTAAATCATTATACAGGAGGTTCGGATACGTACAAAGCATATCGAACATAAGGTAAGGGAAATATCACAATCTCATTTTTATCTGATATTGTTTATACTTTTGTATTTACTGGGGTGTATTTTATCATCCACATCCATGTTTCCTCAATATGTAATATTATTTCCATTCACATACAATTTTTTAAGTCCTATTTTACACTTCGGTGAGTTTTTAGTAAAAGATATGAAAGGAATCTTCTGTCGTTTTTCGTACGAGGTACTTTTTTTGACTTTTCCGACAAAAGTACGAGAAGAATGTTTTTTTAACTTATACGGAATGAATGGATTTTTAAAACATTATTTCCAAGAAGTTTCCTTTAAAAGTTTTAAAGTTTATTTTTAATCGAATTCTTTTAGTTTATAAATGTATGACATGTTAAGAAAGGAAATGTGTTTTTGAAGTAGAAAGGATATTTTCCTTAAGAATGGAGTTCAAGTGTTTTATCAAAATTATTTTCCATCTAAGAAAATATAGGGTTATATTTCTATCCATATTATTACATTGATTTGATTATGTTGTGATGGAATTATTTTTATGAATTCATTTATCTTATATGAATTGTTTTATGATGTCATGATGTTTAAGAATCCCATTTTTATTACATGGGTTATGCAATGATGTATGATTTATGATTTTGTGGCACACATAATAATGGTATCATTATGAGATTGGTGTGACCTATATCTCCCTCCAATGCATTGGGTAATGATTTTATATCTCCTGTGATAGACATGGCTGGAATGGTAGGTTATACCGGTTCAGTGAAACAGGACTGAAACGAGGGTGACTCGGTTCAGAAATGGACTTTGTCCACTAAGATAGTCTTGGAAATGAGTCTTGACTAATAAGATATGATTATCTAAGATTATGTGTGTATTCCACAAAGTTTCATGTTTTAAGTTATGATTATTGGGATTTCATTTCACTACTATGATTTATCCCATGTTATGAAATTATTCTCTCTTTTGCAGGATAAGATTTCCAAAATGATATGTTCTTATGAATATGATGTGATTGATATTTCTTTTGTTTACCCTTACTGAGAATTTGAGATCACCCTTTTATGTTTTCTTTTCCCCAGGATATAAAGAATGGTTTTAGGTAAAAAAAAGGGGAAGATCTTTATGGGAGATGTTGAAGATCATTCACCATGATTAGAAGATTACGTTCTGAGTATCCAAAGACACTAAACTATTACGGTCCTTGTGTGTGTGTTTTTGTTATGTAATAAATATTCCACAATAGTAATGTAATGTCATTGTACGTTAAGCTTCAGGTCTTTACAGTTGGTATCAGAGGGAGGTTTAGTCAACCTTTGGAAACTAGGATGTGAGACCGTTAGTGTGATCCCTAGAGATATTTCTAAGGTATGTCTAGGGATGTCCCTAAGGATAAGTATACATATAGGATACAGTCCTAGAACTATGGTAACGATCTTAGAATTTAACCTTAGATGTTAGATATTGAAGTTACTCTCCCTTTATTATGATTTTTCCCTCTAACACTATTCTTTTTGGGTTTTATAAAATGGCTGGAAACAAGATTATTCACGATAATTGAGGATATTATGGACAATGGAATGATATTCTTCATGAGAAACCAAATGAAATGGGATTTGGAAGTCCAACCATCATTATTATGCCGAATCATCAATCTCATAATGTGATCAATAAACTCAAATTTGGTAAGTTTCCTGAATCGGCTAATAATAGAAAGATGGAGTTTCATGATGATCATAGAGGAAAGAAAGTTCAATTTCCCCTATGTAAATCATGTGGGAAGAGAAATAAAGGAGAATGTTTCAAAGGAACTGGAAGATGATTTGGGTGTGGAAAATAAGGACACAAAGCCAGTAAGTGCAAAGGAAAAGGTTCAATTAACACCAGGGATGAGGATAATGGTATTGCTACGACATCAACAATGGTAAAATGTTTTAAATGTGGATTATAGAGGCATTATGCAAACCAATTCCCTAAGGTAAAATCTCATGAATAGAATCAGTATGGTTGTATGGGTAGTATTTATGTTGATGATGATGAAGAGACTACAAATGATATGTGAGATGAAAAAATTGTTGAAGCTCGGTCAATGGTTTAATAATGTATTGGAATGATTACATGTTTATCATGTGTAATGTTGTATAAGTAATCTCATGGTACTATGGAATAAAGAGACATCTAAGGATTGTTACACTGTTGTCTTTCCTTGAGTTTTGAAAGTGTATGATTAATGGTACCAGTATCCATGAAAGATTATTCAGATATTTTTGGAATGTAGATGATATACGCATAATGAAGGGATAATGAGAAAATTAAATGTTTGATAGTATTCATAAGCTCATGACTGATATAAGGAAATAGTTATATCATGGTTTGAGTATATAGAATTTTGGGTTTTTGGTATGTGGAATGCGTTAACTTTTGACAGCACTCATGTTTTTACTAAGATTCAATGGGTATTCATTTTTCAAGAGATTACATGATTATGGTATTCACATGACTGGAATGTGACGAACAAGATATATGAGGGATAAATGATGGCATTCACATGATCATTTTCTCTATACTATGAGCTTGGACCGAAGTATTTTGGAAAAGCCTATATATTGGAATGGATTATGTTGGACATAAGTTAGTATTGTTTAAGGATAGAACCTTTTTTCGATATTATTGATGGGATGATATAGTAATGTAGTTTTAGAAAAAGGACAACCTGCAGGACGGGAGACAACCCATCGCGTCGGACAAGGCTATGGGAATCGAACCCACAACTGAAGTGCGACTGGCCTTTATCGCCTACCACTGGCCTACAGGAGGTCACTGGTTAATATAAACTAGTTTTATTTTATTAAGTGGTATGATATATGAAGTATAAGTTCATTTTTGGAACCATATACAATTAATCTAACCATAATATGGACTTATAACTTTTTCTAACCTTTTTTTTGAAAGAGATGGAATGACCCATCATTCTATCACATGATCTGCTAACACGTCACGAATAACAAATTCAACTTCATTTCTTTAAGGGATGAAGTGGAAATTGTTCAATTCACGAACAACAGTGAGATTGTACCAAAATCATGCAAGTATTTATTTTAATTCATCAAATTTAGGGAAATGATCTTGAAAACCAAAAATGTTGTCCTAATTCCCTTATATCCGATTAATCAGATGGTACCTTAGATCATCACAAATAAATAGCTTTGTGATTGTTGGATTTTTCAAAGCCATGTTCTCTACCACTCCCCATCAGAACTTGATGGTTAGATTTTCCTTCCATATCCATATTTTCACCTATGTTCTCCTACCCCATGATGAGTTAATTTGGGTAACCATTACATTTCATACTTTAGTTTTTAAAAGCCATGTTTTGGGATTCCTTTTTACGATGTGGGTTTCTATTAAAAAAACTTTTGAGTAGTAAACCATTTATAACCCCGATGAATTTCGAGGGAGAAATTCATTTTAAGGGGGGTTGAATGTAACACCCCGAGATTTTATGAAAAATATTCTTTTATTTTTATTAATGTCTTGTGCTACACCAAGATTACCTTGCGCTATACGCAACACCGTATTAGCTTGCAGTATACGCAACACTATTCTTGGATCGTGTTACACACAATTTTGATAATAGTTATTCTACGCAACATTGAGTATATATATATATATATATATATATATATTAAAAGTATAAATGAAATATGGTTTGATTCTGTTATACGAAACAACGAAGGATTCTTGCGCAACATGCAACCCTGACTTGGCTTGCATTACACGCAATCGCAACCTTCCTCGATAGTGTGTGTTGTACGCAATACTGGGTTTTACTAAACAACGATATATTATTATAATATTGTTATGAACTAGCCGTTATGAACAGTGTTAACTAAATTTTGAATTTTATAACATTATTATTCATCTTACACATTTCTAGAACATGGTATAAAAACAAAATAAATGTTTCAGGTAAAATAAGTATTTTTAAAAAAATGCAGTTTTGCTGCCTTTTGATGGCGCACCCACTTTAAATATAGTTTTTGACATGTTTATAAGTTCAGTTTGACAAAATAAAATTCTTCTTTTAAATCAGGATATAAAAATTTACATTAGATAAAGTATTTATATTTTTCCGAAAAATTTCATATTTTAATGAATAGTAAAAACACGCTATATTTTAATTAAAAACAACTTTTTTCACCGTAATATCATATGTGGTTAAATTATAATATTGAATGGTTTTAAAGTATAAATAGAATATATTATTACCATTTAATATAATTTATGTCATTAGCATTGATTTTACCTTGAATTCGTAGGTTAAATCAATTCAATCTTTTGCAATGTTTTAAACAAAAAATCGTTTTCTTTCGACAACATGATTAATTTTAATTTAATTTCTACAACTTTTGTGTATTGAATTTTTAAAAATGGATTCCATATTTGTAATCAGTGGATCCAAATTATGTTAATAAGATACTTTTTATTTTTGGGAATTATGAATAGTAACAACGGTAAATTTTATTTGACATAGTTAAAGGTAAATCGCGTAATTAAGGGTAAATATAATATTTTAAAATTACGCTAAAAAATGTCAAAATCCTATTGGATGACTAAAAGTCGACCCTTATCACCTAAGGGTCGGATTAGATTCATTTAATTAAATTTTTTCAATGAAAATAATTTAATTATTATTAAAACCATAGAATGTGACAACATGTCACTTTCGTAAATCTTATAAGTATAATAATTATAATCTAGTGATAAACTTCATGAAACTTAAGAAATGAATAGTTTAAAGAAATCTAATACCACTATCTACATCATAGGAATTTATTTAGAATTTTTAGGGATTAAATATTTATCGTTTATTATGACACAAAGATGATGTAGTAATTGTCTTATTAATGAAATATTGACATAATTGATGTTATAAATGCCCAAATAAATGTAATTTGAGACTTTTTTATGACTTAAACTAATTTTATAGGTTAATATGACATGTTATTGTTGATTTAAGTAACTTGGTTCGAACTTATCATTCTGTTATGAATTTCATAAAAATCATGTACCAAATAGTGTCAAAATTGACATAAATTAGTTTTTTAAGAAAATATTATATTATTAATTTTTATTTTATTCCTAAAGATCTAATGTTTGGCCAAATGACTTAGATAAGATTATATAAGTTAATAATAAACAACTTGGGGTTATTTTGGCTTGATATAGTAAGTTTATTAACCATACAGTGTAGGAAAACAAAAAGACACGGTAAAAGTTAAATTATTTAACTTAGAGTTAAATCTAATTGATAAGGTTAAAATAATAACCTAAACTTGTCTAAATCCTATTGTATGAGAGGATTGAGACCCATACCCACTTTAGCTTCGAAATAAGACCCTTTGGAACCATTATAAACCGAATTTGACCTTAATATAAAATAATATTTTGAGATTTTCCTAAGGTGTCCCTCTCCCCCCTTATAAAAGGGCACCTCCTCCCTCTCCTCCTCACACCAATTTGAGCATTAAATCTCGGCAAACCCCTACCAAAATCTCTTCTCCACTTTCCTAGTATCATTTTAGAGGTCCTGGTCTTCTTCAAAGACCATCCTTAGTTCTTTAAGTGGAGGTTAAGAAAAGGTGCGTCAAAAAGAGGTAATATCCATTACCAATCTTTTTCAATTTCATTCTTCTTCAACTTCTTCTTCTTTAGTTGTAATGAGTAACTATATATGATTATAATGTGATATTGATAATTAAATAGTATACATACACTTCAACATAAGTTCACGATCATGAGAACGATTTCATCGTTCGTGCGTACGTACGGACTACCGTCTCCACGACGCGATGAGATTCATTCTCCACATTAACCATTCATGAATGATTATAAAGTATATATAATGAATAATAATGACATATATGACATGTTAAATCTACTGGATTTATGTATATATATATATGTATGTCATCTACTTACTTCCATTCAAGACAATAAGGAAATGAAAACAGCGTTCATGCGTACGTACGGACTACCGTCTCCATGAACGGTGTGTTTCATTTCATTTACCCAAAACGCTTCTTTAACATGGAATTTAAAAAAGAACGGGTAATATAAAGTCATAAGTGAACCATATATGATATCATAAAAATGAATATTAATCTCTAATAAGTTAATGACATTATATAAATCATTATACAGGAGGTTCAGATATGTACAAAGAATATCGGACATAAGGTAAGGGAAATATCACAATCTCATTTTTATCCGAGATTGTTTATAATTTAGTATTTACTGGGGTGTATTTTATCATCCACATCCATGTTTCCTCAATATGTAATATTATTTCTATTCACCTACAATTGTTTAACACCTATTTTACCCTTCAGTGAGTTTTTTGTAAAATATATGAAAGGAATCTTTTGTCGTTTTTCGTACGAGGTACTTTTTTTTGACTTTTCAGACAAAAGTACGAGAAGAATGTTTTTTTAACTTATACGGCATGAATGGATTTTTAAAATATTATTTCCAAGAAGATTACTTTAAAAGTTTTAAAGTTTATTTTTAATCAACTTCTTTTAGTTTATAATTGTATGACATGTTAAGAAAGGAAAGGTGTTTTTGAAGTAGAAAGGATATTTTCCTCAAGAATGGAGTTCAAGTGTTTTATCAAAATTATTTTCCATCTAAGAGAATATAGGGTTCTGTTTCTATCCGTATTATTAAATTGATTTGATTATGTTGTGATGGGATTATTTTTATGAATTCATTTATCTTATATGAATTGTTTTATGATGTCATGATGTTTAAGAATCCCATTTTTATTACATGGGTTATGCAATGATGTATGATTTATGATTTTGTGGCACACATAAGATTGGTATCATTATGAGATGGGTGGGACCTATATCTCCATCCAATGCATTGGGTAAAGATTTTATATCTCATGAGATAGACATGGCTGGAATGGTAGGTTATACCGGTTCAGTGAAAGAGGACTGAAACGAGGGTGACTCGGTTCAGAAATGGACTTTGTCCACTAAGATAGTCTTGGAAGTGAGTCCTGACTAATAAGATATGATTTTATATGATTATGTGTGTATGACACAATGTTTCATGTTTTATGTTATGATTATTGGTATTTCATTTCACTACTATGATTTATCCCATGTTATGAAATTATGCTCTCTTTTGCAGGTTAAGATTTCCAAAATGTTATGTTCTTATGAATATGATGTGATTGATATTTCTTTTGTTTACCCTTACTGAGAATTTGAGCTCACCCTTTTTTGTTTTCTTTTCCCCAGGATATAAAGAAAGGTTTTAGGAAGAAAAAGGGAATATCTTTATGGGAGATGTTGAAGATATTTCACCATGATTAGAAGATTACGTTCCGAGTTTCCAAAGACACTAAACTATTATGGTCCTTGTGTGTGTGTTTTTTTATGTAATAAGTATTCCGAAAAAGTAATGTAATTTCCTTGTATGTTAAGCTTTCGGTCTCTACAAAATTTATGTTCCTGAGGGTCACTAAGAAATCCAGAATATAGATGTCAATTTTCGTTAGGGTATCCTTATCCCCTTTTCCCCGAAGGATAAATCCTTGAACCCATAACTCAAGAATTCAGAAGTTTGTATATAGATGAATAATATTCTCAGTCTTCACCACTAAAAGACCAAAACATTATATAGCATTCTACTTATCAAAAGATTCTACTACATCTGGTAGCTCGTGGGTGAAAATTTTTACTTCACCCTTATATGAAATTCCAATCAGGATTGCATCCTTACTGTAGGAAAGAGAGTAGGTCTTTCCATAGATCTTGAAAGAAAACTTACCTCTATCTCCTTTAAGGAATAAACATATTGATTCATAGAATTCAACCAATAACTCTGGATAAACTATATCTTTTTCCTTTAATTTGGATACACATAGTCTCCCCCATCCATTCAGCTTGATAAAATTTGAAATAATAGAGTCATTCCTAGAAATGAATTTCAGATCGACTGACCTTTCTCTGTATATCATCCATTCAGATATTTCCTTTTCTTGTAACATTTCATTCTAAAGAGAGGCTTTCACATACATTTGTAAATGAGGAAAACGCGATGATTCAGAATGACCTTAAGAAGAGGAGCAGAATTTCAGCATGCCAAATCATTAAAGACCGATGTGGGAAAACTGTCAGGGCGGGGGGGGGGGGGGGTTCCTTATATATGTGTTTGTGTCAATGGTTTATCTTCTTTTTTTGATCCAATTGTTGAAATACTCTTGATTAGATCTGACTTTTGAGATGATAACTGATGAAGGAAAATGTTATATTCCTATCTTTTGAGGTTTTTAAGATAAAAAATTTGGATTTAAGAAAAAGTTATTCTGAAAATTTTTAAACAAAATTTGAATACCAACATGTAAATAGATTATTAAGAAAATTTAAGAAAGGAAACATATATTCCAGATTTCTAGGAAAATTATACTTAATGGGGAAAATTCTTCTTGAAGAACTTTACACATCAAATTTTGTTTTTAAAAAATCTTGATTACGAAATTTTGATTATGAAAAATATAGATTACAAAAATTTTGATCACCAAAATTTTGTTGACGAAAAAAAATTGATTACGAAAATTTTGATCACCAAAATTTTGTTTATGAAAACATTGATTACAAAAATTTTGATTCCAAAAAAATTATTACAAATATTTTGAATATGAAAATTTTGATTAAAAGTATTATGATTTGGAAAATTTTGATTTTAAAAAATTGTAAGAACAGTAAATTTTGAGAATCACGTAGAAAAAAATATTGACTAACAAGAAAATGTACTCCCCCAATGAAAAGGAGTTTATTACTGTAAGGAGATAGGTTTAAACAAAAAAAATTAATATGGAATATTACCTTATATTTATCATTCAAAACATATGTTTAATGTATTCAAATCAATTGGAGGATAAAGATTTTGTAAAAATATTAGAAAGTTGATTTTACATTCCAATAAATTGAAGAATGATATCTCATTTACTGTGTGCTCCCTAAGAAAGTCATGCCTAATATCTATGTGTTTTTCACGATAGTGATGTGAATGGTATTTACATAAGGAAATAGAACTAGTATTGTCGCCTAATATCAGTGTTTTGGTAAAACTCATACCATAGTCTGTCAGTGTGTGTTGCTTCCAAAACACTTGGGCATAGAAAGTTCATGCTACTACATATTCACCTTCAACAGTAGAAAGTGATACTGAGTGTTTATTTTTTCATGACCAAGAGACTAATGAATCTTATACGTAATGAAAATATCCGGATGTAATTTTCCTACCCATTCTATATCAACTAAAATCAGCATCCAAAAAACTTTTTAAAACAAAAATCATTTCCAGAAGTATAAAAGAGTAAAAAATACATGGTTCCCATTAAATAAAAAAAATTACTTTCATTGAATTTAAATGGGATTACATAGTATTAGATTGATATATTGCACATAAGTATATTGAAAACCTTATTTATGGACGACTAGTTGTCATGTATAGTAAACATCCTATCATACCTCTAAATGATGTTTGATCAAATAGTTTCCCAGCATCGTCAAGATCAAGTGAATTTGTGGTACCAATAAGAGTACTAATACTCTTAGTGTTTTAATATCCATACATTTTAAGAAGGTATATAATATACTTATTTTGAGATATATATGTTCCTTCTGGTGTTTTGAGAAATTTGAAAAACTAGGAAAAATGTTAACACACCCATCATACTCATTTCAAACTCAAATTTCATTAGATTTGTAAACCAATCGGTTAAGGATTGATGAGTTGAACCAAATATAATTTCATCCACATAAATTTGAACAATCAATTTTTTTTCTTATTTTATTTATAAATAGGGTTGGATCATCATTTCCCTTAAATTAAATGTTTTGTAACAAATATCATCTAAGTCGATTGTAATGGGCTCTAGGGGCCTGTTTAAGTCCATATAATGATTTGGAATGTTTGAAAACAGGTTCAGGATGTTTTGTGTCTTCAAAACTAGGTGGTTGTTCAAAAAAAACTTTCTCTGGAACATATCCATTAAGGAAAGCACAATTAACATCCATTTAATTTTTTTTTGAAATTTAAGAAGGTTGTAAAGGCAAGTAAAATACGAATAGAATCAAGTCTAGCTACTAGAGCATAGGTTTAATCATAGTATATTCCTTATTGTTGATTATAAAAATTATCAACTAATTGAGGATTATTTCTTACCATGATTCTATTTTTCTCACACTTATTTCTGAAGACCCATTTTACTCCAATAACAGTTGTTTCCTTAGGTCTTTCAACCAATGTCTAGACATTATTCCTTTCGAATTCATTTAGCTCATCCTACATGGATTTTATCCAATCGTCATCACCTAAAGTTTCATCAGTTCTTTTTGGTTCTAACTTGGAAAGTAATGATAGATGTTCTATATCATTTCTTAAGAAACTTCTAGTCCTTACAGGTTTATTTACATCTCCAATGACACTATCAGTGTGATGATTCTTAAAAAACAACTGATTTGTGTTTTGTAAAACAAGTTCATCAATATATGGTAGGAAATATTTGTTGTTAAATGATTTAGGAATATTTTCTATAAAATTTTTCTTATCAGAAGGATCTTTAATCAAGTGTTAACAATCAGTTTTTTAAAACACATCTGAATATTTAGGTTGAGGTGGTTTAAAAACAAAAGGACCAGTTTCATCAAATTTAACATGTACTATTTTTTCAGTAGTACAAGTATTTTCATTATAAACTCTATAAGCCTTAGAAGTTGTTGAGTAGCCTAGGTAAATTCTTTCCTCATATTTGGGTGTGAATTTAAATAAATTTTCTTTTGTATTCAAAATGAATACTTTGCAACCAAATACTTTGAAGTTGGAAAATCTAGGTTTTATACCATTCCACAATTTTTAGGGGTTTTTATTAAAAAAAAGTCTAATCAAAACTCAATTTATAGTATAATAAGTAGTAATTACATCATTATCCTAAAAGTTCTTCGATATCAAATATTCACTCAACATGGTTATAGTTATCTCTTGAAGAACTATATTTTTTCTTTTAACAACACTATTTTATTTTGGAGTTTTTGGTGCTGAGAAGTTATGAGTACTTCCTTTTTTACTAAAAAAAGATTCAAAATAATAATTTTTAAATTTTTCCCCATGATCACTAGGAATAGGTATCAATGGATGGCTTTTCTCATTTTTAACTTGGGCTCTAAAAAGATTGAAATAATAAAAGGCTTCAATTTTGTTTTTGCTAGAAAATAGACCCATGTGAATCTAGTATAATAACCAACTAAGATAAATACATAATATTTTCCTCCAATGCTTCCATTTTGTGTTGGACCGAAAAGATACATATGCACCAACTGTAATGCATCAGTTGTTGAGACTACTCCAATTGATTTAAAATAGGATTTATGTTGCTTTTCATATTGACAAGTATCAAAAACTTTTGAAGAATCATATCTAAGATTTGGTAGAACCTATGTATTTTCTTAGATATTTTACATAGTTTACAATGGTTACAATGTCCTAACCTTCTATTCCATAACCTTGATTGATCTTCCATAGCACTAAGTAAAGGTAGGTCTTGGCTCGTAAGGTCCTCTAAGTTTAGTGTGTATACCTTCTCTTGCCTATGAGAAGAAATAATAAACTCTTCCATATAATTGTGTACTAAACACTTTTAATTCCTAAAATTCATAAGGTAACCTTGGTCTCATAATTTAATTATGCTAATGGAATTGTTCTTAAGAACCTTAACAAATAAAACATTTGAAATCAATGTTTTTTCAAGTAGAACAATGTTACCTATACCAATAAGTTCTCACTGAGAATTATCTCCAAAAGTTACTTTCCCCCCTTTCATCTTGATAATATTTTCAAAGAAGTTTTTGTTGCATCCACGTGCCGATAACATCCACTATCCATATACCATGTATTTCTACTGGAACTATCTTTATTTTCTTAAAATTAAGAGTATTAGTCTTTCAGAATCCAAATTTTTTTGGATCTAAAAATTTCAGAAAGAAAGATTTTAGGAATCCACATTTTTCAGGAAAAAATAATCTTTTTAAAAACCTAAATATTGAGTTTTATTTAAAGAAAAATTATTTTCCTAATGTCCAAAACACTGAAATTATGTGAAGAATGGATAATTATGAGGAAAAAAGCAATTGTTACTGAAAATTGGATTAGAATGATCATAACCAAATCAAGAATTATTTTTTAGAGGTCGAATTTGAGAATACATCTTGTCAATGCATTCCTTACCAGAGGTAAATTTTCACAAAAACTTCCTCAAGGAAAATATTTTTGACTTTATTTCAATAACCATTTTTTTATCCTAAAAAAAATTACTTTTAGAACTAGAGTTAGCATTTAAAATATTTTTCTTAGAAATTACATTTTTAAGATCCTTAGAAAGTTTATCCTTCTCAGAATTAACTTCCTAGAGGATTTGGGAAATAAATTTAAATTAAAAATAATTCTTATCAATATCATTAGAAATATCTGATACTTCTTTATTAAAAATAGAAATTCAAGAATTTTCCATATCCAAATTTTTCATGAGTTTAGAATTTTTTTTCTCAAGAAGTTTAGTAAACCTAGATAATTATTCATAAGTATGTAATATGTTATCTTACTCAGAATAATATTATTCATCTAAAGAAATATAGTATTTATCATTAGTATAATTTGTATTTAAGTATACATTTATGATATATTCTATATTGTGTACCTTGTCCATTAGAAAATGATTTTAAATGGGTAGTATGGCTAGTAGACCAAGATTCTTCTGATCATAAGATCCATACTATGAGGATTCATCAGAAGAGTCCCCACCACTGGCACTCTAAGTGTCATTGGATTTTAAAATATATATAGCATTATCCTTATAATACTTATTTATATTCCTCTCAAAGTGATTTTACTTTCTATCCTTTTTCATAAGCATAGGATAATCTGATCTGATATGCCCTGCTCTTTTTCATTCATAGTAAGTGACTTCTGAGTCATTCTTTTATTCTCTATCTTTCTTCTTATATCTATATTGGTAATATTTCTTTCCAACTATCTTTTTCATCCTTTGAGCAAGATTTTCTAGTCATTTTCACTATGTTCACATTCACCGGATTTTGATAAAATAGTGACTTTCATAGAAATAGATCGTGTAACCCTTTCAAGAATCATCTATTTAATAGTAGTAAAGGCTACACTTCCATTACCATTCTTATTATTATAAATTTTAGCGTCTCTTTTCATTATTTTCTCATGTTGAATAAGAGTTCCAAGAAAACCCATCAATTCTAATTTGATATAATTTCTTATTCTTATCAACATATGTTCTCTTAGATTCCCACTCATTAGGCATGATATCTATATTATTGTACAGAGTGACTCATCATCTAAACCATTCTCAAAAATAGATTCTAGACTATTAATAATATTTGTAAACTTTTTTTGTACCTTTCATAGAGGTTCCCCATAAGAAATAAAAATCCATGATACTCTGATCAAAGCATAGCTCTTCTATTTTCTATAACATTGGATGTACCAAAATGAGTAACCTTTAATTTCTTCTTGATATATTTAGAATCATCACAAGAAGAAATATAACTATATATATTCCTAGTCATGGAACACAACAAAGTATTGTTTACCTTGTAGTTTAGTTGATATTCTAGCTTTTCTTAATTTTTGAAAGTTTTGAATTCCTTATCGAGAATCTTGTAATCTCCAGTAAGAAAAAAAATTCATCCCCTCCAGTATTAATAAAAAAGACATTATATGGTCTCTCCAATATTCATAATCATTCCCATCAAATATATGTGGTCTGGTCGGATTTAGATTTTCAATCAAACCATAATTCATTCCATCCCTCTTAAGAGGAAAATATTTCCACAAAAATGTGTTAATAGTGAAGGTTTGTAAACAATAACAAAAATCCATAACCAAATAAAATATTTAGAAGAATAAAAACTTGATAATTAGAACTTATATGTGAATATAAGTATTTTATATACCTTCTATGATACCAATTTTTGGATCAAAATATGAATGTATTTTCTCAAATACAACAAGGGGGGTTAATTTTAAGTTTAAATGATTTTGTTTTTAACATTAAAGAAAAAAATGATTAATAAGGTTAAATAAGGTAAACTCACAAGAACTGCATTTCAAAAAACATTCTAGGTTCGTGAAAAATGATTCTATAAATGAAACATAAGGAACGTTTCCAAGGAAAATATTCTACCATAAAGATTATATAATATTACTTATCAGAGTATAAAAAAGTACAAGAAAATATATGAATGTTATACCTTCTTCATTTTTCAAAATACTGCAGAAATAAACATGAAACAAAACAAGTAACAAGTACGAAATATTTTAACCCAAAGAGAAGACTATCCAATAACCTTGGATAATGGTCACTTTATTTATACTTTCATGAATGTCGGTCTTACCCACACCAAGGTAAGCCCTCGATATGAATATCAGAATCTGTCTTGGTATCCCTAAAATCCCTCGATGTTTTTGGTAGTCGGAACCTATGTCTTCCTATCTATGGATGTCCTAGAACATTAAAGTAGTCGGCACATCGATCTTTCTTTCCCTTGATGTCCTCGATTGTACAAAATAATAATCAGAGTTGCACTAAGAAAGCTGAACAAGGTGTTCAGTATTTACAATGCATGAGAATCTCTCTCTCTCTAGAAATCCCTTCAATAGCAAGCAATCCCTAGAGTTATCAATAGTCTTACTACTCATTCAAATGAGATCCTATTTATAGGATCTTTTCCAATGGTCGGCTCCATCCTCCAATGTTTATAGTTTCCCTTGATTCTCAGAGGGGTCTGTACACATGTCACACAAAAAACGGTTAGTTAGAAACATATTGTATGACATAATTTCATAACTATAACAAGGGTATGAAAAATAAGGTTTCTTATCTAAATCTATTTTTTTGAGTCTAAGGAAAATAAAGTTCAGAGTCTAAGAAAATAATCATTTTGAGACTGTAACTCATGGATATTCAAATTATATTTTTCATGGAATTTAAAATCTATATTTTGAAGAATTCAGAGTCTGAATTATAAGGAATTGGGAGTATAAATTCTGAGAAATTTGGAGTCTAAATTCTGAGGACTTTGGAGTCTATATTCTGAGGAATTAAGAGTCTGAATTCTGAGGAATACGGTGTCTGAATTTTAGATAATTATGAGTATCAGTTTAAAAGAATTTGGAGATTTAATTTCAGAAATTTGGAGTCATGAATTTTATATAATACAGATATTGAATTTCAGTGAATTTAGAGTCAAGAATTTTAGAGAATTTGGAGTTTTTATTTTAGGTATTTCGTAGTCTGAATTTCAGAGAATTTAGAGTCTGAATTTAATTTAATTCACTGTCTAAAAATAGAATACATTAAAACCAAGTATTTATAGGATTCTGAGGTTTTAGATGTGAAATTGAATTTTAGACTTAGGAATAATATGAGTTAGATTTATAGAAACTATAAAATGAACAATGAAAACATAGGTAAGGATAAATTTCCTTGGGGAAGGAAAGTGTTCCTTATTAAGATAATTCTTTGGGAAAATATAATTTTTCTTAAGATAGAGTGTTTGTGATTTTCAAAACATAGATGAATGGAAAAGTTATAAGGTAACCATATTGACTCAACAATGAAAAGGTAAAATTTAGTTATTTAATAGTGTAGAATGGATGAAGTGATTTTTTTTATCATCAGTTTATTAAAAATGAAAAGGAATTTCATTCATGTTGTTTTAAAGGTGAATGAAAAAAGAAACAATTAATTAAGAAACCATACAACATCACAGAATTCTACATTTTTATCAGAATATATATCTATTATCTAAATATTTATCCTTGTATGGTTCCGGATGCACATGTGTTTGAGATGTACCGAATCATAGTTGTGAGACAAGATTAGATGATTCTTAAGGTCACACCATACAAAATATAGATCTCTAGAGTAATATATTATTTTGTGTGACCATGGTGGAGTTTAGTATTCTCCAATAACGATATATTTCCCATTTAGCTGTGAAACATGTAAATTCTTATATTCATTTTGTGTTTTATTAATTTTTCTATATTAAATAAAAAAAGAGAGAGAGATAAAAAATATTGATTCTTTCACCGTAAAAAAGTTTTAGAGGTAAATTGGAATGGGGTAGTAGTGAATTATAATTTAATTGGATAAAGGAATACCAACACTGATTCACCCTATTTTACCTCTCAATGTGGTTCATATCCTAATATAGTAAAAATAAAACTATAAAGTTCAACTATATATTGTTATAATGTTGATAAATCTTTCAAAAAAATTAGATGAACCACTAATATTGATCACATATACTTGATAATGTTTTTTCATGATTTCTTATCATCGTCTTATGTATATATTAAAAATTTAAATTGAGGATATTTTTTCATAAATTGTGATGAAGTGACAATTATTTTTATGATGATTTATGACATCTCAAATGGCACCATATCTTATATACGACACCTAAATATCTATGACATATTCAATGATGATGTTATCCCACTTCCATATTTGTATAAGTAATGGCTTCATTGTTTACACAAAGTTTTTTCTTAATGATATAAAATGATTGTAAAATAGAAAGTTTGATATATTTTTAACAATTACACTCTTCATATTATCCTAGTAAATTGTTTCAATGAGATCTCTAGATATCTTTTTCTCTATTGGTGGATAAATAATGTCAAGATATAAGAATGATCAAATATATCATTATTTTCTCAAGATCATACAGTCACATAATAGTGTCTTTGATTTTTAAACTTTATCATAGTAAATATTGATCAATGACATTTCCCCTCTCTAATTACTTCCACCATATTTTGTACCTCTACACATCAACTTGTGATTCCTTAGTATTCTCTGTGATTGATGATTAAACAATACTATGATGAATATAGGATATCATCCCTCCTATTATGATGAATATGACTATCCTTTTCATGTATTAAATGATTGGATCCTTTGAAATCCCCAACACTGAATAGGTCATATAATTTTTTAAACTTAACGAATCTTCCACTTTATTCACCTTCATTTGATGGTAATAGATACAGCTGTCACTATCCTTAATTGAATTTAACTATCATCATTGGAATTTTTGGTGCTCATTCTATGTTGATATACACCAAATAATTTTATGATCAACATATATTTCATAAATCTCTACATATATATAATGAATGTAAATTTATTAACAAAAAAATTATGATTTGGAACTTCAGATCAAATGTTGAATAATTTTTCCCATTGCAATTCAACAGTTTAAGGGATTATCAACTCATTATTAATTTTGAGTTATAAATCCAACACCATCATTAATAAATTAATTTATTTCAATAATTCATCCATAAATGAATTTATTCGGAGTATATGTCTAGTGACGGGTCTCTTTATAAACCCACATATGCACACTTCACATTCATCTTCTCAGATAATCATTACTACAATTTGAGTTAACATTAGAAACAGGATTGAAAACCATGATATGTTTTTGATAAATAATTTATAATACCATAATAATTCTTGGAAAATATTATTTTCTATTGTAAATGTTGTTCATGTACCTTCCATTATCATTATCTCAATTAAAGAATCAATATATATCCCCTCTTCATGATAAAATTGCCAATGGATTTAAATTGCTATGTCAAGTAGCCAATTTAAATATATTCTATGTATAACTATCCCATTCAAAAATTATTATATACGGTAATCAAAATATATTATTATTTTTCAATCTCTTGGAGTTTATGATATTTTGATCTATAATTTCCACTAAAAATTAGTTGTGCAAATATATAACAAATATATTGACCAAGTCCATGAATATTGTTGGAGTGTTAGGGACTATAAATTCCATCACTATCAAATCAATGTCTCCATATTTTTTTTCATATCTCAGTATTTTATTTTTAAATCTCCATAACCTTCAAATCATGAAATCTAGAATGATCATATGGGATTGAGAAGTATTAAATACCACATAATATATGCAAGAATTCATTCAAATGTTGAAGATGAAATTTGTTCCTTATCATGATCATGTGAAACTCATTATAAACACTGTAAAAATTTATTGATCCACCCTTTATCATAACAAAGCTATTTATGTCCCCCCATGGAGATGAACTAGAGTGTATATTACCACTTTCAATGTTATCTTTCAATGTTATCTTGATATCTACTTGTTTAATGGGGGATATTCTATAGTTCGTATTGGATACAATTGATGGTCCATGTATATGTTCTATATATAATTCAAATTATAGATAATGAGTGAGATAAAAATGCAATTTGAGAAATATATCATTATATTACATAGAATCATCATGTCCTTAAAAATGATCATTTATCTTATCTAAATCATTTGTTAAATATTTTTATCCTCATAAGGAAACAATATAAATATTTTATAAGGATACTCCATAGGTTATTCTTCATTATATTTATAGTTGTATATAATTATAGGATGGTTTGGGATATATAAAGAAATATACCCCTCCTAGAAGTAGATTTTATCTACATATGAAGACAACCATTCCATACACATAATAAAACAGAATTCAACCAAATGAAGTATAGTTAGACATTATAGATGATTTATACTACAAATTATAATAATAAAAGATTTATATACTTCAGATTCAATGGTATCACCACATTGATATTTTACAAATAACTCAATCTCTCAATATTGAGGTGGTGTTTAACTATTTATATAAAAATTAGTGATATATAAGATGTTTCAGAGTAGGAATAAGATAGTATATTTTCTATTATTTAAATAATAATAAGTGTACCTTTTGTCACATCATATTCATCATACTCCTCTATAGTTTAAATATCAAAATCTCATTCTTACTGTCATTCAATTATATTTTGTTGTTATTAATTCTCTTTAAAAACCCTTGGAATAGTGTATTGACTTCTATAGTTTCCATGTTCATTGTTGTTGAAACATTTCCTAATGGGTATAAGGTTAATTGGAAAATTCCATTCATCAATCATATTGGTGGGTTTCTTCATGAAACATAGAATATAAATATATTTATTTTATTATTTCTCACTCTTAAAGAATTTATCAATTACTTTTGAGAATTTTTAAGGACAAATATTTTCATACATATGACATGTGGGTAGTTGAATTGTCATTCCTCAAAAATATTTTTTCATTAAAACACTTGAGTTATCATATATTCTTACCTTTTTTATAGAGTCACACAAGTACATTGATGATTTAAAATTTCCATCTATATCCCAGGAGAACAATAGATGATATCCTCATAAATATCAATGTATTAAATTGTTAATTATCATTAAGACTCTACTGTAGTATACTGAATATGTTTATTTCAATAATTTCTGATTTGATAAGAAAGTGAGAGAAATATATCATAAACCTTTATTTGGTTTTCATCGTAAAGCCCAATTGATACATTATCCCATTACTTCAAACCATGGAATTACCTCCCAATTTTAATATGGGCAATAAATGAAAAATATATGTTCAAAAAATATTTCCTTTAATTTACCTCGTTATATTCATCTTATTTCATCATTGTGTTTCAGATTATTTATCATTCACCACTAACAATTTTCTGATATGACATGAAGATATAGTATAAATATTAATTTATATTTTTAAATAATTTAATAATAGAAATAATTTCTCAATGGAATTAACCAAATGAACCTAGATTTAGAGATATGGGGAACATAAAATTGGTGGATGTTGTTGTAAAAAAATGAATCTACCATAAACTGTTCTCTTTTAAGATTAGGAGGGCGTTGAAAATGTTTATTTTTTTATTAATAAAATTATCTAGTTGAAGAAGCACACTGGGAGGATCATAAAGTCCAATATATTAAGATTATTTACCTTATTTGGGAATTCATTACATTTACCATAACATTGGTTTTTGATATAGTTATCTTGTTTTATAATAATTTCTTAAAAAAATTGAATTCTGGGGACTATAGTATCAATTTAATCATCATATAAAAGAAAAAAATTATACAGAAAAATAAAAAATTATAAATGTTTTGTATATCCTAGATTTTTTCTTTTCTGTGTTTTAATTTAATTTATATATAATATTCTTAAAATAATGTTCTTCATAGTGATAATGTGTTCATCAATTATCATGTTAATTTCAATGATTATAATCCCCCCAATTTTTTATCTTAATTTTTTTGTAACAAAATTAGTTTTCAAGGGAATATTGCGAGTTTAAGATAAAATATATTAATTAATTGTTAATAAGTGTTTGGAAACATCCCATGATTAAATTTATCATTCATTATATTTTTTTTATTTTTAATTTTTTCTAGAAAATTTGGTTTTTGAACTACAAATGAATAATGGGCTTTGTCTTGAACATAAGTATCAATCATATATTCAAGGACAAACCATATGTAATCTGGAAGCATTTAAATAATTTTCCTCTTCATTTATAAAGATTTTCACTACATTGTAATCATTTTTATCAAAATTATACAAAATCCTTGGATCATAATCATTTTCCTACTGAATGTAAGCTTTTAACATCTCTTTAAGGACTCAAAATAATTACAATTAGAAAGTTCATATAATAAATATTAAAATGATTTATGCTTGACACTCGTGTAAATTTTTTAAGAACTATATGTTCGCTTCTATCTTTCTAGATGAGCATTTTGGATTCCACATCAACATCCATAAACCCAATCATAGTCCGAAACATGGAGCAGAAAAATTAAATGAACTAAATTATATGTAGAGTACATTGTCCAAAATAATAAAAACAATGCCCAAACCCCATACCCATAAATTTATTGGATATTTAATAACCCTGAAGATCTAGTAGATACTAAAAATCAGAAAACGATAATACTAATTGGAGGAAAACCAAATTTAATTGAAGGATTCTATATAATGGATGTATATGATTAATGTTAAAATGAGTGTTCTAAACGGTCATTATAGGTGTACATAAAGGAAACATTTCTGATAAATTTAAGAGAGAAACAATTCATTGGGATTGATGTAACGAAGTAATGTTAAACTTCTATGTGTTTGTGTGTAGTGGAGATCCAAAGGCACCTTCATTAGTGTCTTCTTATCATTATTATAAAAAAATTCAATCTTATAGAAATTATTTATATTAGTGAAGTAGGTATTTTCATATTTAAATTTAATATTTTATAAATTTAATTAGATATTTATTCATATCCACAAATCTAAATTTAATATTATCTCTAGTTAAATTTTGGTAGCAATATATTTCCCTTATGATTGTGGATTTCGTCATTGTTTATCCAATAATAAGACATTATATTGTTAGAAAACATTCATAATAGGATTTAAAATTATGCTGAAGGCTCCATATACTATATATTATATAGTTGATGGTCATCATGAGGTCTTGAGGTAGCCAATGAGTATTTCAATCATATAATTCATAGGAATATGAAGAAGGGAGTGGCCAAAGGAATGGAAATTTTCATTAATTTATAATTATTAAATATATTTTCCCCATGTCATTTAAATATAAAAATATATATAATTCTCCTTTATCTATTTATATTTATATTTATTTTATTTTATTATAATTCAACGAAAAAAATCCAGAATGTAAATAAATTCTAACAAAATAAAAATTAAAAAAATTATAATGTTGAAACTATAGTTTAAAAATTCCTTGACAGGAAAACCTAAGTGGTTACTTAGTGCATTATATAAGGTAGGATAATATTCTTTTATTGAGACCCATGATAAATCCCATCATCAACTGAATACCATTATCAAGGAGAATTACTATGTTAATTCATTTTATTTTTCATGACCATAATTAATAACAGTAGTTTTTTAACTTTAGACCTAATAATTGGTTGAAGCAACCATTATAGAGAAAGGAATGAAATAATTTGTAACCCTAAATCCAATTATTTCATCAATGTTAGTATAGAGGCCCCATGATATATAGTTAATAAACTAATACTACCATAAACACATATTGGGAAGACCTCTATGAACCAATGATAAGCATGGCTCAAGACATAACCCTTAAAGAGTTAGTTGAATATTAGGAAAACCAAAAAAATATTACAAAATATATTGATATAAATTCTAGATTTGAAATCAATTCTGGATTCCTTAACCAATTTAAAAAATCAATCAATCCATGATACAATCATTAAAACATTTTAAGTAATTATGTTATCTATGTGTTAATAAGAAACACCTTGGAGTCAAATTTTATTGGATAGAACTGGATGAATTTTATTTTTTCATTAAATAGATTTCCTAAGGATTGGTACTTATATTCACACTCAAATCCAATTAGGTATTATAAAAATTTAAAGATACATTTGCCTAAAAATTTCATCATGTCATCATGAACTAGTCCACTAATAAATGAAATCTATTTGATTAGGAAATCAAAAGTAGAAACCATTCATGAATAGTTATAATGATTCCAAAAATTAGGATTTATTTTCTCCCACAATCAATAAATGAGAGACTCTTAATTTAATAATTTTTTGAAGTATTGGTCATAATAGATAACTACATGATCAATACATATACATGAGGAGCCTTAGCATGAAAAACACTTTCTTATACTTTGAACTTAATTCCCAGCATGACTCAAAATTCCCAAAATCATGGAAGAAGAGGTATTTTTAATGATAAATATGATTAATAAATACCATCTTCATCTTAAAAGGTAAAAATTATTTTAAGTCAACTTAATGATCCTATGGCCATGGTGAGATATATGATTCTTTCCATCTCCTCTCAACCCCAAAACCAAATCTGAAACATGCTTCCCATTTCAAGTTCAATGTGAAACTTTTTTATTGGATGACCATCACATTCATCAATGACAAACAATTCATGAACCATCTAAAAACTAAAAACATATTTTCCATAAAATACCTTATCAATCCAATAATAATATATCTTTTCAATATAAGAAAAACATCAACTCAAACCTGAAAAACTATCCTAAAAAATAATTAAACATCTGAAATAGAATTAAACATACCAAATATAATAACAAAATTCTTGGGAAAATATAATAAATAATAATCCAATAGTCATATTGGAAAACAAATGAAAAACCAAAAATAAATTTTTACACTCCTAGAACATCTCAAAAAATAAAAAATATTGATGAATATATAATAATAATATAAAATATTATGGGTGATACTTTGACAACCCAAATAAGAAAAATAACTACTGATTATGGTAGTATAAAGAATCGTATAAGTGTAAATTTACCATCACAACCTCAATTTAATTACAAAAGAAATGGATGGGATATGTTTGATCATTATGAAACTTATGAGTTGTAATGAACTAAAAACTACAATTATTTAATTTATCCCACTATAACTACACCTTTACCTAATGACTATAGATCCAATATTTTTTTAGGACTATGTGAAGAAGATAAAAATTATATTGATCATATTGAAATATATAAATGTTATTTGTGGGAAATAACCCATTATTATAAGAGGTTTATTTTTAATTAATATACTAGGAATGATTGTAGGATATTGATATGAACTTATATCCCCTAAAAAATTATATAAATGTTTAAAATGAATACAGTACCCTATTTTTTGATCATTGGACTACACGCAGAATAAATAAGCCCACTAATTTTTAATTGGTTAATGAAATTTTGGAGAACCTTATTATATCTCGAGTCGAAATTATCTTATAATATGTTGTGAATAAAATTACAATGTTTGAAAAATTATTTAAAAGAATGTGTACTCAGAAATAGAAATTCAAGTGAGGATAGAGTCAAATTATGAAGGGATCTTCCTTCTATAATCTAACATGCATTACCAATCAAATGGGAATGTCCAAAATCCTTTATCAGTCCATGTACTGTAGGATAATTTGTATTCCTGGATGTCATGTTTGACCTAGAAGATTCAAAAAATGTTAAACCCAAATTCATGAAGTAAAAATTAAATTTGTGGAACTCAAACCTTATATTTTTTTCACCTAACTGTCCAATCTAAGTACAAAAAAAATCTTATCTGTTTAATGAATATGTTTTTGGTACAATCTAAAGAAATGATTTTATATTCTTATTTTTCAGTCTGGGATATAGATGATAAATGATTCAGTAAGCATGCAACTCTTATTCTTGGGAGACCCTTTTTTTAAACTTCTAAATCAATTATAAATTTTAAAAATGGATCATTTTCACTTGAATTTGGAGGAAATTAAATTCAATTCTATATTTTTAAATCCTTGAAAATTCATAATGATAACTATTTATCCCCCTAGGTGAACTTGTTATATTGGTTCTCCACCAATTTGATTCATATTTGACATGTGATGAAACATCATTTTCATGATTAAAAATTATCCTTTCGTTATTTTTTATTTTATATATATATAGAAGTGATGAGGGTCTTCTTAAACCACTTTAGTTTTTATTAATTAAAAATATTTATTTGTTTTATTTCCTTTAAATTTCATAATAATTTGAATTGTGTATTGATTAATGTTTTCTTAATATTGATCATATCATAAAATTTATTTTCTAAAAATATCTTTATAAGTTATTTTTTGAATGTTCATAACATTATAAAATTGTTTTATCTAGTGGTCCTAGGATATATAAGTCATTTTGGACAATACAATATCATTATGGTATGTTTTTTTCTTTTCCTATATAAACATTTTATTCATAATCCACATAGCCATTTTCAAAATAACATATCAGATTTGAAAATAATAAAGCTGTTATTCTTGATTCAGTTTTCATCTATATTTTGATCTTATAATAGTATACAGAACCCCATATTAAGATATTATTTTTTCCAAAAAAAATTAATTTATAATTTAAATTTTAATAAATAATTTTTTTCGAATCCATCTCTAACATGACTAAATTATGTTAGAAGTTATTGTATGTTTTCAGGATGAAATATGAATATTTTTGAACTAATCTACATATGTTGTTTAATGATAACATGATTTATAGAGTTATGGATAATGGGAATCTTGATTCTTTGAACAGATAATAAAACTGTCAAAATATAATTAAATTCAACAAAAAATATGACCCTTTCATTAATTATGTTTGTTTTAGTTCTGAATCATGATTATTCAATCTATTTAAGGTTTTACAAAATTCAGATATATGAATTGATTACATGAATTTCCCAAAGTAATCCCTTATGTAGATACCTTATGTAAATCCATTTTGTAATTCTTTTATTTGAATCACATACATGATTCATTTATATGAATTTTATTAATTCAATTTTCCTATATCGGTTTAACTATGTTAATCTACCTGCATCAATTTTTTTATAAGAATATCTTACGTTTATTCAGCTATATGAATATCATAAGTAATTTTGATTATATACAAATTGAAAAATCCTACATGAATTTATACTATAAAGTTATGTGAAATTCAATTGGTTATTCTAAAATATGTAAATTGTTTCTATTTTACATATCCTTTCATTTTTGATTTCTTGTATGTTTATTTTAAATATTTAAATATTTTTGAAAATCTATTAAATTAATATCAATTTAAAAGAAAATATGAGAAGTATTTTTCAGTATTTTAATCAATTTTTATAAATATCAAAGGTTGTTTTATTTTCCCGTAATAAACTTATAGCTTGAAAGTAAAAAACATTTTATTATTTTATAATGTTTAATTTGTTACTATTTCTTATAAATTAATATTAGTTGATAAATTAATCATTCAAACTTGTTTTTATAATCATTAATATAGTGTTATTAATTTTATTATCATCGTCATGTTTATTGGTTATGTTAAATAGAATTATTTTGAATATTATATTTTAAATTTAAACATTCAATTTTTATGAGTTCTTTCATTGACCAATTACTATTGAAGTATATTAAACTATTATTTTTAATGATTTAATATTTGTTCTAATGAGATTTTTTTAAAAAAGTGGTCCTTAGTTGACATATATTTATAGAATAATAAATTCTCCCTCTCATTCTAATAATCCAATATTATCATTTTCGAATTTGGAATTCTCTAAATTATATTGCTTGTGTAAACTTTTTTTGATTAAAAGGGTAATCATACATTTTTACTGTACAATCATAGGAATGTAACAATATATTGATATGATAATTTTCAAAAATATCTTTCAGATTTTTTACATGATACAATGCAATGAGTGTGGAAGTGTTGATACTATGAGCTGTTGTACATTCTACATGCGGTGAACATTTCTCACCGCTTTTGGATTATGACTTAAGGGATGAACAAAAAATTATTCAACTTCAACTACTTTGATATGATAATGAAGATGTTAAAACACTTAAGAACAAGTACTTGTGATTTATTCAACTTATATCAATTTCATTCATGTTACTTGAGTTTATAACCCATTTTCGCATCTCTAACATGATTTAACTTTCTTATTCTAATTTTTAATTGAAAATAAATATTTAAAATTGGGTTTTAACATGTTTTCGATTCTGATTAAAAAATATTTTATAAAAATTGGGTTTCAATATTGTTATGATTTCACTTAAAAAATATTTTACTTTACAGTGTATCTCTTTTCCAGAAAAGATATATAATATTTAACTCATACCACATTGAAAAAAATACTATAAAAATATTCCATAAATTATTTATTTTATTATTGGAATATAAAACTCTATTAAAGAACATTTGTAATAAATTTTAAACATTAATAGATTGATTTAAGAAATTTTTAATTGTTTTATTCACTCCAAACAAGACCATCGTTCATCTTACTATTAGTATTAACAATTAGTATCACTGATGGGACAAATTTATCATAGTTTATATATTTTATTATTTTTCATGATGCCAAAAAAGGTATTAGAGATTTCCCCTTTTTGAATTTTTCCAATCATTATATAGTATATTTCTTATATTTTATTATGTTAATGTTTTCCTAAATGTCAGAGTCTATAGAAAACATGTATAATATAACAGGCTTCAACAAAAATAATGGATACATTCTTATAAAACTAAATCACATTTATGGAAAGTTTTATAGCTATTAGACATATAGGATATAGGAATACCTCAAACAATTAATAACATTACATTGATCGATCATGGGAAGCCCATACCAACTACTATATAGTGACCCAAATAATATTACAAGAAACTATTATATTAAATTTGTTTTGACTTACATAGTAGTAAATATTATTTATTATGATATTAATAGAAGTTTTTTAGTGTTTTGTCTTCATGTAAGACAAATTAGGAGATTTGTAAGATTCTAGATGTTACAAACCTGGGCCCAATCAGGATGATTAGAACCAAACAAAAAATGCTTCATGTAGAGTTCCAAGATTTCCTGATGGGTGAATTTAAAAGATTCAATAAAGTGCTCTATTGATTCATAATTATTTTGAATGGAATGATTTAAATTAGATAATAATATACTACCCAATACCTGTTGAAATTTTAATAAGATCTGTACTCACAATGTATTACGAATAGAAGTTTGAAATCAATGAAATCAATAATTTAAATGTGTAAAAATTGGATAAGCTCATTGGATCGCATCTTAAATATTAATTTAAATTAATTATTATCACTAAAGAATATACTTTAAATAATAAAGGTGGTTTTTTGGGTCACATATAAATGGAATTTTAATCATTTATGGAACAAAGGAATACGAAAGTGAGCAAGTGAAAATTTACTATATAAGAAAATTAAATTATTATTTGATAATGTTAAGGAAAATGTATAAAAGGATTATAAATAACGATCAAATGAATGGTTTAAATGAAAAAAAATTTATTGTATATAAAATGCATGTAAACTATTATAAATTTAAAAAGAAGGGGAAAATCAAATATGACTATCTAAAATTGAAATAATAAGTTTGAGGTAATAAGTAAAAATAATAATTGAAATTATTTTATTATTTCGGAAGGAATTTAAAAGAAGAATCCAATTGAATTGATGAATCTATAATAAATAATAAATTATTCAACCATTTATTTATAAATTCAAATAAAAAGAGAGTTAGTAATTGTTATTATTCTATCTATTTATTATAATGCAATGGTTATAACATTGATTATTAATTTTTCTTATTCTATCTATTATACAAAAAGTGATGGTTAAAATTTGATTATTTATATAATAAAAATTAAAGAAAATAAAAATTTGTTTTTAAATGTGTCATGATAAACACTATGATAATGAATGTTCTGATTTGATATCCTCAATATTTGTTATATAAATAGTTTTATTTCTAATACTTTTTCTAATAGATTACCTCTCAATTAATGTTTTAAATCTATTTGGGTGCATAAGAAGTTTTCTTCTATCCATGTTATACTGAAAATAACATTGAAATCTTAAATTTAAGCTAATTTATTTATGTAGAAAAAAGTCCTTATATTTATCAAGAAAAACATGGTATATGTAAAATGGATATTCGAACCACCATACCAGTGACCTATCAAATTACCTCTCTAAATCCAAATATGATAGAGGCTCTATCAATTTACAAGAAAACTCAAAGTCAATGTATAAGTATAATGTGATATTGGTATTTTAAATGTTGATTTAATTTAAAAATCATTATGTGTTGAAGATTTTAGAAATAAATTAATTATTATTTTACCACTATGTAATAACGATATGAATTTTAAATTTTAAGACAATGAATGCTCAGAATAAAAAAATGGAAAGGATTTATTTTATGATAAAAAAATAATATTTATTCTATAGATTTATCAGATTTATCTAGTTAAAATATAATGTCTATCAATAAAATAGAAAATGATGATTTCCAATTGTATATATGGCTAGGAGATGATCATTTTCGAATGATACAAAAATTATATAAGAATTTACATGTTCTATATTAACCTATCATAATGGTAACAAAATATTTTGTTGGTGATACTTTATTTAATTATAAGAAAAATTCATAATATATCAAATCAATCAACCGTATTTATACTTATAGGTCTATTGAATCATTGCATCCAGATGTATTTGGTCTCATGAAAAATTCTAGTTTAGGTTTCAATAAATATGTTTTTTTAATGTTGATGATTTTAGTGGTTTTAATTTTGTTTATTTTATGTCTAATAAGAAAAAACATTTTTAATTTTATTTTGTTTTGTAAGAAAAATAAAATAAAAAAATAATATTTAATTATTTCTTTTTGATGTCATAATAGAGGTGAGTTTATTAATTTTGAGTTTAATATGTTCTATTAATAACATGTTTATACTCATAGTTTTTCTTTTCCTAGAACATCATAACAATATGGTGTTGTTGAACGAGAAAATACAAAAAATTATGAAATGGAATAGACCATGATTAATGAATATTATTTACAAAAATATCTTTTTTTATGAATATATTAATACTACTTTATTTATTATAGATAATGTTTATATTAGACTATTTTTTTGGAAATCCATTTTTAAAATTTTAAATGTAGAAAACCAAAAGTTGGTTATTAGAATGTTTTTTTTCTTGTAATGTTTTTTATTTATAATATGAAAGATTATTTTGATAAGATTTATGAGGAAAGTTTTGAAGTTATCATTATTGTGTATTATTCCATTTTTAATGATTATAGAGATTATAATAAGAGAAAAACGACTTTTGAAAAATTTCAACATATAATTTTTTATGAATCTTTATATGTTGAAAAATATATTTCAAAAAATATTGATTATTATTTCAAGGATTTTCATTTTCGTAAGAGAAAACCTATTGTTAGTGTATCTGTTGAGTTTGGAAAATTATTCTCTATATTATCAAAGATCATGGATAATTCATAAATACGATATAAATGACAATGTGATTGGTAATGTTGGTTTTATTATAAAAACTAGAATCATTACTTTAAACTTCTTTGTTAGATTTATTTTTTACGATCTTCTTCCTACCAATATTACTGATGACGTAAATGATTCAAAATCAAATATTTATATGAAATGTGAGCTTAATAAATATTTAGACATAATCTTTGGTCTTATTTAAATTTCTTGATGATTAATTAGTAATGTGAACTAAGTGGATATTTAGAAACAAGAGGGATAAATCTAGACAAATAGTCAAAAATAGATCTACAATTTCTTCTAAAGGATAGAGTCAAGAAGTAGGTATATACATTAATGATTCATTTATACTTATTCCCAGGTGTTAGGATATTAAAATCTTGTTAGCTATTTCATTATTTTTCGTTAATGAGTTACATAAAATATATGTTAAAAGTTATTTAAAAAATGGTTTTATATATGAAGAAGTTTGTCTTAATTATCCATTATTTTTTTAAATAAAAAATATCATAATCATTTTTAAATTAGCTATGTCTTAATAGTTTCTAAAATAAGAACCTCATTATTGGTATGAGTGTATATATTTTTTTCAATTAAACAATAGTTTTAAAAGGTTAATTTTTATCCTAATTATTTTATTAAAATAATTACCAATGATATTTCAATTGTGAAAATATATATTGATGATATAGTACTTGGTTCATTTAGTGAATTGATCTGTAATTATTTTTATACTTTGATGTCATTTGAGATTGACAAGAGATTTGTGAGTGAATCAAAGTGTAACCTCCCAAGTAAGTAATGAATAATAGATATTTTTATCTATGTCTATTAATGAATTAGATAGGCTTTTAGAGGCTTAAAATGAGAATAAATCCAATCTTAAGCATGGAATACACTAATATTTTTAAAATATTGTTTTACTGCCTTTTGATGGCAAACCATTTTTAAATCAAACTTTTGAAAATTTTATAAGATCTATTTTTTTAAATAAAATTATTCGTTATTATTGGGACATTGAAATTTATTTTGGATAATTTTTTGGTATTTTTCTGATAATGTTCATTTTTTAATGAATAGTGAAAAATACTGCATTTTACATCACGACCCCCTCCCCACAAAGTGTACCCCTCCAGGGCCGACAATGTGAGAAGGGAGATAATGACCCCCGAGTCCCGCCTCCAGTAGGCCCCAGGTTGGCGACTAGCACCGAGGGTATAATACACACACTAATGGGAGGCATTACCCTCTAAGAGAACACATGCAAAAGAGAGAGATATAATAGACTGCAACCAACTCCAACTCATAACTGAAAATATAAAAGAAACCCAAGTACATATATGAAATGTCATGAAAAAGTACTACAACTGAAAGGGAAAACTAAAAGTACCCGAAAGAAGGTAAAACGGCAGCGACCACAAGCCCGAACAACTCCTCCTCCAACCCCAAGCTAGTAGTAACCAACTTGATCTCCAACCTGCTCCAAGTGACCTGAAAAACAGTTTGTATATACATAGGGTGAGTATAACATTATACTCAGTAGGATCCTCCCCAAGCCTCTCGTGCAAAAGTAAAGAAAGCATGCTAAAGCCCAGTGAACAACAAGTGAAACTAACTCATTACCTAAACAGGTATACTAAGTTCCCAACATCACCATGGCTACTCTCACCAAGTAACGGATACAAGAAAATAGAATATAGTAAAGAATATCAAGGGTACCCCGCTACTACTTCCCCACTGGTTTGCCTCTTTGCCCCAACGACATACGTCCTGTGCATCTCTCTCCAAAGGCTTGCCCGCAGACACCTGGGCTAAGCTCCACAATCTGCACCTCGTGCACCACATAGGCTTGCCCGCAGTCACCTGTGCGAAGCACCACACCGTCCTCACAACCAAAGGTAACGAGGTAGTTTCTGGGAGCCACCACAGCTCGCATAACGTGTATCATACGTCGGGTATAATACCTCAAGCCATTACAGCCCATACTTCGAGTAAGGATCCTCAAGCCATCACAGCCTATACACGTTACACCTATAGTAGTCCATAGGATACTATATCCAGAATATATGTGTGTGAATAACCACAAGCCATTACAACCCTCTACACACATATATGGGGTAACTAACCGCTTGCCTCATGGCACAAGTATCTAACAAAAGAAGAGAGCGGGGCCAAAGGGGGTAGTCAGCCATTCAACCTCCCATCAGAATGTTGGGGAAAACACCCCCCCAGGGCTCAGAATCCCAGGGGTGTCAGTTTCCCTTACCAACAGGGTGGAGTAGCGTATAGAAACACAAAAAGTACAGAATATATATAAATCACAACCACACTATGGGCATTACCTAGTCATAGGCACAACTGCAGCTAACGTCTCTCAGACTCTAGGCTGCTACTTCTAAGACTAGGTATCCTATAAGCACACAACCATTTGAAGAGCTTTATTACATTACTCCATTTTCATTTTATCAGTTCCATTGTACATTAATTAATTCATTAAACATTAATTAACCATGAACAATTTACCACATTAAACTAAATTGGCATCACATTCAAAAACTGCTCCTTTTTAGGATTCACATCACTATTAAATTCCAGTTTCTCCATCCCCGTGGATTATCACCATTTAAACAAACTTTCATTATGGAATTACCTTCCCCATATTCCCAGGCATTCTAGAAAAGCATCCTATGCTACTAAACACAAAGGGCTCAACAAGGTGAGTAGATATACTACCCATCGAGTCTTTGTCGCCTATAGCAAGAGCATAGACCCATCCTCCATCGAGAGGCTAAACACGGAAAGCACGTGGCATACCCCGCGTGTCTTCGCTTCCTTCGGAAAGAGGGTAAGCAAAACTAGCTGCCTTGAGCAGTGGGGAAAAGTAAAGAATATAAACAATCAAACCACCAACATCAAACCATCACATTCATCTCATACCATCATCCTTGGTGCCCTCCCCGACACCCACATGCATAAACCGATGCATCTCGCCACACTAGGCGTCATCCGCTGCCACAACCACAAGTCCCCATGCCTCCACATATCACAACAGCCATCCAGGCTTACATCAAATCACACGCAGCAGGAAATCAAAGATCACAAAATGGGCTCCCGGCCCTTTAACAAGGCATTCAGCCTTCATACAAGATGAGCACTCAGAGCTCCAAACCACAAGGCATTCAGCCTTACAAGCAAGCGGGTAACTGAGAACCCTTTTGAAATTATCGAACTAATAGTTCTTTAATCCATCTTGAATTAACATATTCATTAACATGCCTCTTTATTCTTAGCCAATTATTTAACAAATAATTCCAACTTTACATTCTTTATCAATTTCCATCATGAACGAGCAAAAAATTAAAGAAAATCATAGATATCACTCCATCTAGGAAAATATGAGGCAAACCGTTATCACGGTACAAAGTAACAACATACGATCAACCAATTCTTTTAATCCGATTCAAGTATTTAATTAGGTCAATTTCATTGTGATCCAAAGGACTAAATCATGCTAATTCTACGATTGCACATACACAATTAGAGAAGCCATGAATCCCCTACCTCGAAGAGTTCTTGACGTCCTTTATCCACACAACGGGTCACAATCCTCTTCTCCTCAATTTAATTCTTCTTAAACTTCTTCTTCGTACGAGGTACTTTTTTTGACTTTTCTGACAAAAGTACGAGAAGAATGTTTTTTAACTTATACGGCATGAATGGATTTTTAAAATATTATTTCCAAGAAGATTCCTTTAAAAGTTTTAAAGTTTATTTTTAATCAACTTCTTTTAGTTTATAATTGTATGACATGTTAAGAAAGGAAAGGTGTTTTTGAAGTAGAAAGGATATTTTCCTCAAGAATGGAGTTCAAGTGTTTTATCAAAATTATTTTCCATCTAAGAGAATATAGGGTTCTGTTTCTATCCGTATTATTAAATTGATTTGATTATGTTGTGATGGAATTATTTTTATGAATTCATTTATCTTATATGAATTGTTTTATGATGTCATGATGTTTAAGAATCCCAATTTTATTACATGGGTTATGCAATGATGTATGATTTATGATTTTGTGGCACACATAAGAATGGTATCATTATGAGATGGGTGGGACCTATATCTTCATCCAATGCATTGGGTAAAGATTCTATATCTCATGAGATAGACATGGCTGGAATGGTAGGTTATACCGGTTCAGTGAAAGAGGACTGAAACGAGGGTTACTCGGTTCAGAAATGGACTTTTTCCACTAAGATAGTCTTGGAAGTGAGTCTTGACTAATAAGATATGATTATATATGATTATGTGTGTATGCCACAACGTTTCATGTTTTATGTTATGATTATTGGTATTTCATTTCACTACTCTGATTTATCCCATGTTATGAAATTATGCTCTCTTTTGCAGGTTAAGATTTCCAAAATGTTATGTTCTTATGAATATGATGTGATTGATATTTCTTTTGTTTACCCTTACTGAGTATTTGAACTCACCCTTTTATGTTTTCTTTTCCCCAGGATATAAAGAAAGGTTTTAGGAAGAAAAAGGGAAGATCTTTATGGGAGATGTTGAAGATCTTTCACCATGATTAGAAGATTATGTTCCGAGTTTCCAAAGACAGTAAACTATTACGGTCCTTGTGTGTGTGTTTTTTATATAATAAGTATTCCGCAAAAGTAATGTAATTTCCTTGTACGTTAAGATTTTGGTCTCTACAAAATTTATGTTCCTGAGGGTCACTAAGAAATCCAGAATATAGATGTCAATTTTCGTTAGGGTATCCTTATCCCCTTTTCCCCGAAGGATAAATCCTTGAACCCATAACTCAAGAATTCAGAGGTTTGTATATAGATGAATAATATTCTCAGTCTTCACCACTAAAAGACCAAAACATTATATAGCATTCTACTTATCAAAAGATTATACTACATCTGGTAGCTCGTGGGTGAAAATTTTTACTTCACCCTTATATGAAATTCCAATAAGGATTGCATCCTTACTGTAGGAAAGAGAGTAGGTCTTTCCATAGATCTTGAAAGAAAACTTACCTCTATCTCCTTTAAGGAAGAAACATACTGATTCATAGAATTCAACCAATAACTCTGGATAAACTATATCTTTTTCCTTTAATTTGGATACACATAGTCTCCCCCAGCCATTCAGCTTGATAAAATTTGAAATAATAGAGTCATTCCTAGAAATGAATTTCAGATCGACCGACCTTTCTCTGTATATCATCCATTCAGAAATTTCCTTTTCTTGTAACATTTCATTCTAAGGAGAGACTTTCACATACATTTGTAAATGAGGAAAACGTGATGATTCAGAATGACCTTAAGAAGAGGAGCAGAATTTCAGCAATCCAAATCATTAAAGACCGATGTGGGAAAACTGTCGGGGGGGGGGGGGGGGTTCCTTATATATGTGTTTGTGTCAATGGTTTATCTTCTTTTTTTGATCCAATTGTTGAAATACTCTTGATTAGATCTGACTTTTGAGATGATAGCTGATGAAGGAAAATGTTATGTTCCAATCTTTTGAGGTTTTTAAGATAAAAAATTTGGATTTAAGAAAAAGTTATTCTGAAAATTTTTAAACAAAATTTGAATACCAACATGTAAATAGATTATTAAGAAAATTTAAGAAAGGAAACATATATTCCAGATTTCTAGGAAAATTTTACTTAATGAGGAAAATTCTTCTTGAAGAACTTTACACATCAAATTTTGTTTTTAAAAAATCTTGATTACGAAATTTTGATTACGAAAAAAATAGATTACAAAAATTTTGATCACAAAAATTTTGTTTACGAAAAAAAATTGATTACGAAAATTTTGATCACCAAAATTTTGTTTATGAAAACATTGATTACAAAAATTTTGATTCCAAAAAAATTATTACAAATATTTTGAATATGAAAATTTTGATTAAAAGTATTATGATTTGGAAAATTTTGATTTTAAAAAATTGTAAGAAAAGTAAATTTTGAGAATCACGTAGAATAAAATATTGACTAACAAGTAAATGTACTCCCCCAATGAAAAGGAGTTTCTTACTCTAAGGAGATAGGTTTAAACAAAAAAATTAATATGGAATATTACCTTATATTTATCATTCAAAACATATGTTTAATGTATTCAAATCAATTGGAGGATAAAGATTTTGTAAAAATATTAGAAAGTTGATTTTACATTCCAATAAATTGAAGAATGATATCTCATTTAGTGTGTGCTCCCTAAGAAAGTCATGCCTAATATCTATGTGTTTTTCACGATAGTGATATGAATGGTATTTACATAAGGAAATAGAACTAGTATTGTCACCTAATATCAGTGTTTTGGTAAAACTCATACCATAGTCTGTCAGTGTGTGTTGCTTCCAAAACACTTGGGCATAGAAAGTTCATGCTACTACATATTCAGCTTCAACAGTAGAAAGTGATACTGAGTGTTTCTTTTTTCATGACCAAGAGACTAATGAATCTTATACGTAATGAAAATATCCGGATGTACTTTTCCTACCCATTCTATATCAACTGAAATCAGCATCCAAAAAACTTTTTAAAACAAAAATCATTTCCAGAAGTATAAATGAGTAAAAAATACATGGTTCCCATTAAATAACAAAAAATTACTTTCATTGAATTTAAATGGGATTACATAGTATTAGATTGATATATTTCACATAAGTATATTGAAAACCTTATTTATGGATGACTAGTTGGCATGTATAGTAAACATCCTATCATACCTCTAAATGATGTTTGATCTACTAGTTTCCCAGCATCGTCAAGATCAAGTGAATTTGTGGTACCAATAAGTGTACTAATACTCTTAGTGTTTTAATATCCATACATTTTAAGAAGGTATTTAATATACTTATTTTGAGATATATATGTTCCTTCTGGTGTTTTGAGAAATTTGAAAAACAAGGAAAAATGTTAACACACCCATCATACTCATTTCAATCTCAAATTTCATTAGATTTGTAAACCAATCGGTTAAGGATTGATGAGTTGAACCAAATATAATTTCATCCACATAAATTTTAACAATCAATTTTTTTTCTTATTTTATTTATAAATAGGGTTGGATCATCATTTCCCTTAAATTAAATGTTTTGTAACAAATATCATCTAAGTCGATTATACTGGGCTCTAGGGGCCTGTTTAAGTCCATATAATGATTTGGAATGTTTGAAAACAGATTCATGATGTTTTGTGTCTTCAAAAATAGGAGTTTGTTCAAAAAAAAATTTCTCTGGAACATATCCATTAACGAAAGCACAATTAACACCCATTTTTTTTTTTGAAATTTAAGAAGGTTGTAAAGGCAAGTAAAATACGAATAGAATCAAGTCTAGCTACTAGAGTATAGGTTTAATCATAGTATATTCCTTATTGTTGATTATAAAAATTATCAACTAATTGAGGATTATTTCTTACCATGATTCTATTTTTCTCACACTTATTTCTGAAGACCCATTTTACTCAAATAACAGTTGTTTCCTTAGGTCTTTCAACCAATGTCTAGACATTATTCCTTTCGAATTCATTTAGCTCATCCTACATGGATTTTATCCAATCGTCATCACCTAAAGTTTCATCAGTTCTTTTTGGTTCTAACTTGGAAAGTAATGATAGATGTTCTACATCATTTCTTAAGAAACTTCTAGTCCTTATAGGTTTATTTACATCTCCAATGATACTATCAGTGTGATGATTCTTAAGAAACAACTGATTTGGGTTTTGTAAAACAAGTTCATCAATATATGGTAGGAAATATTTTTTGTTAAATGATTTAGGAATATTTTCTATAACATTTTTCTTATCAGAAGGATCTTTAATCAAGTGTTAACAATCAGTTTTTGAAAACACATCCGAATATTTAGGTTGAGGTGGTTTAAAAACAAAAGGATCATTATCCTAAAAGTTCTTCGATATCAAATATTCACTCAACATGGTTATAGTTATCTCTTGAAGAACTATATTTTTTCTTTTAACAACACCATTTTATTTTGGAGTTTTTGGTGTTGAGAAGTTATGAGTACTTCCTTTTTTACTAAAAAAAGATTCAAAATAATAATTTTTAAATTTCTCCCCATGATCACTAGGAATAGGTATCAATGGATGTCTTTTCTCATTTTTAACTTGGGATCTAAAAAGATTGAAATAAGAAAAGGCTTCAATTTTTTTTGCTAGAAAATAGACCCATGTGAATCTAGTATAATAACCAACTAAGATAAATACATAATATTTTCCTCCAATGCTTCCATTTTGTGTTGGACCGAAAAGATACATATGCACCAACTGTAATTCATCAGTTGTTGAGACTACTCCAATTGATTTAAAACAGGATTTATGTTGTTTTCCATATTGACAAGTATCAAAAACTTTTGAAGAATCATATCTAAGATTTGGTAGAACCTATGTATTTTCTTAGAGATTTTACATAGGTTACTATGGTTACAATGTCCTATCCTTCTATTCCATAACCTTGATTGATCTTCCATAGCACTAAGTAAAGGTAGGTCTTGGCTCGTAAGGTCTTCTAAGATTAGTGTGTATACGTTCTCTTGCCTATGAGAATAAATAATAAACTCTTCCATATAATTGTGTACTAAACACTTTTAATTCCTAAAATTCATAAGGTAACCTTGGTCTCATAATTTAATTATGCTAATGGAATTGTTCTTAAGAACCTTAACAAATAAAACATTTGAAATCAATGTTTTTTCAAGTAGAACAATGTTACCTATACCAATAAGTTCTCACTGAGAATTATCTCCAAAAGTTACTTTCCCCCTTTCATCTTGATAATATTTTCAAAGAAGTTTTTGTTGCATCCACGTGCTGATAACATTCACTATCCATATACCATGTATTCCTAATGGAACTATCTTTATTTTCTGAAAATTAAGAGTATTAGTCTTTAAGAATCCAAAATGTTTTGGATTTAAAAATTTCAGAAAGCAAGATTTTAGGAATCCACATTTTTCAGGAAAAAATAATCTTTTTAAAAACCTAAATATTGAGTTTTATTTAAAGAAAAATTATTTTCCCAATGTCCAAAACACTGAAATTACGTGAAGAATGGATAATTATGAGGAAAAAAGTAATTATTACTGAAAATTGGATTAGAATGATCATAACCAAATCCAGAATTATTTTTTAGAGGTCGAATTTGAGAATACATCTTGTCAATGCATTCCTTACCAGAGGTAAATTTTGACAAAAACTTCCTCAAGGAAAATATTTTTGACTTTATTTCAATAACCATTTTTTTATCCTAAAAAAAATTACTTTTAGAACTAGAGTTAGCATTTAAAATATTTTTCTTAGAAATTACATTTTTAAGATCCTTAGAAAGTTTATCCTTCTCAGAATTAACTTCCTAGAGGATTTGGGAAATAAATTTAAATTAAAAATAATTCTTATCAAGATCTTTAGAAATATCTGATACTTCTTTATTTAAAATAAAAATTCAAGAATTTTCCATATCCAAATTTTTCATGAGTTTAGAATTTTTTTTCTCAAGAAGTTTAGTAAACCTAGATAATTATTCATAAGTATGTAATATGTTATCTTACTCAGAATAATATTATTCATCTGAAGACATATAGTATTTATCATTAGTATAATTTGTATTTAAGTATACATTTATGATATATTCTATATTGTGTACCTTGTCCATTAGAAAATGATTTTAAATGGGTAGTATGGCTAATAGACCAAGATTCTTCTGATCATAAGATCCATACTATGAGGATTCATCAGAAGAGTCCCCACCACTGGCACTCTAAGTGTCATTGGATTTTAAAATATATATAGCTTTATCCTTATAATACTTATTTATATTCCTCTCAAAGTGATTTTACTTTCTATCCTTTTTCATAAGCATAGGATAATCTGATCTGATATGCCCTGCTCTTTTTCATTCATAGTAAGTGACTTCTGAGTCATTATTTTATTCTCTATCTTTCTTCTTATATCTATATTGGTAATATTTCTTTCCAACTATCTTTTTCATCCTTTGAGCAAGATTTTCTAGTCATTTTCACTATGTTCACATTCACCGGATTTTGATAAAATAGTGACTTTCATAGAAATAGATCGTGTAACCCTTTCAAGAATCATCTATTTAATAGTAGTAAAGGCTACACTTCCATTACCATTCTTATTATTATAAATTTTAGCGTCTCTTTTCATTATTTTCTCATGTTGAATAAGAGTTCCAAGAAAACCCATCAATTCTAATTTGATATAATTTCTTATTCTTATCAACATATGTTCTCTTAGATTCCCACTCATTAGGCATGATATCTATATTATTGTACAGAGTGACTCGTCATCTAAACCATTCTCAAAAATAGATTCTAGACTATTAATAATATTTGTAAACCTTTTTTGTACCTTTCATAGAGGTTCCCCATAAGAAATAAAAATCCATGATATTCTGATCAAAGCATAGCTCTTCTATTTTCTATAACATTGGATGTACCAAAATGAGTAACCTTTAATTTCTTCTTGATATATTTAGAATCATCACAAGAAGAAATATAACTATATATATTCCTAGTCATAGAAGACAAAAAAGTATTGTGTACCTTGTAGTTTAGTTGATATTCTAACTTTTCTTAATTTGTGAAAGTTTTGAATTCCTTATCGAGAATCTTGTAATCTCCAGTAAGAAAAAAAGTCCTCCCCTCCAGTATTAATAAAAAAGACTTTATATGGTCTCTCCAATATTCATAAGCATTCCCATCAAATATATGTGGTCTGGTAGGATTTAGATTGTCAATCGAACCATCATTCATTCCATCCCTCTTAAGAGGAAAATCTTTCCACAAAAATGTGTTAATAGTGAAGGTTTGTAAACAATAACAAAAATCCATAACCAAATAAAATATTTAGAAGAATAAAAACTTGATAATGAGAACTTATATGTGAATATAAGTATTTTAGATACCTTCTATGATACCAATTTTTGGTTCAAAATATGAATGTATTTTCTCAAATACAACAAGGGGGGTTAATTTTAAGTTTAAATGATTTTGTTTTTAACATTAAGGAAAACAATGATTAACAAGGTTAAATAAGGTAAACTCACAAGAACTGCATTTCAAAAAACTTTCTAGGTTCGTGAAAAATGATTCTAGAAATGAAACATAAGGAACGTTTCCAAGGAAAATATTCTACCATAAAGATTATATAATATTACTTATCAGAGTATAAAAAAGTACAAGAAAATATATGAATGTTATACCTTCTTCATTTATCAAAATACTGCAGAAATAAACATGAAACAAAACAAGTAACAAGTATGAAATATTTTAACCCAAAGAGAAGACTATCCAATAACCTTGGATAATGGTCACTTTATTTATACTTTAATGAATTTCGGTCTTACCCACACCAAGGTAAGCCCTCGATATGAATATCAGAATCTGTCTTGTTATCCCTGAAATCCTTCGATGTTTTTGGTAGTCGGAACCTATGTCTTCCTATCCATGGATGTCCTAGAACATTAAAGTAGTCGGCACATCGATCTTTCTTTCCCTTGATGTCCTCGATTGTACAAAATAATAATCAGAGTTGCACTAAGAAAGCTGAACAAAGTGTTCAGTATTTACAATGCATGAGAATCTCTCTCTCTCTAGAAATCCCTTCAATAGCAAGCAATCCCTAAGGTTATCAATAGTCTTACTACTCATTCAAATGAGATCCTATTTATAGGATCTTTTCCAATGGTCGGCTCCATCCTCTAATGTTTATAGTTTCCCTTGATTCTCAGAGGGGTCTGTACACGTGTAACACAAAAAACGGTTAGTTAGAAACATATTGTATGACATAATTTCATAACTATAACAAGGGTATGAAAAATAAGGTTCTTTATCTAAATCTATTTTTTTGAGTCTAAAGAAAATAAATTTCAGAGTCTAAGAAAATAAACATTTTGAGACTGTAACTCATGGATATTCAAATTATATTTTTCATGGAATTTAAAATCTATATTTTGAAGAATTCAGAGTCTGAATTATAAGGAATTGGGAGTATAAATTCTGAGAAATTTGGAGTCTAAATTCTGAGGACTTTGGAGTCTATATTCTGAGGAATTCAGAGTCTGAATTTTGAGGAATACGGTGTCTGAATTTTAGATAATTATGAGTATCAGTTTAAAAGAATTTGGAGTTTTAATTTCAGAAATTTGGAGTCATGAATTTTATATAATACAGATATTGAATTTCAGTGAATTTCGAGTCAAGAATTTTAGAGAATTTGGAGTTTTTATTTTAGGTATTTCATAGTCTGAATTTCAGAGAATTTAGAGTCTGAATTTCATTTAATTCACTGTCTAAAAATAAAATACATTACAACCAAGTATTTATAGGATTCTGAGGTTTTAGATGTGAAATTGAATTTTAGACTTAGGAATAATATGAGTTAGATTTATAGAAACTATAAAATGAACAATGAAAACATAGGTAAGGATAAATTTCCTTGGGGAAGGAAAGTGTTCCTTATTAAGATAATTCTTCGGGAAAATATAATTTTTCTTAAGATAGAGTGTTTGTGATTTTCAAAACATAGATGAATGGAAAAGTTATAAGGTAACCATATTGACTCAACAATGAAAAGGTAAAATTTAGTTATTCAATAGTGTAGAATGGATGAAGTGATTTTTTTTATCATCAGTTTATTAAAAATGAAAAGGAATTTCATTCATGTTGTTTTAAAGGTGAATGAAAAAGAAACAATTAAATAAGAAACCATACAACATCATAGAATTCTACATTTTTATCAGAATATATCTCTATTATCTAAATATTTATCCTTGTATGGTTCAGGATGCACATGTGTATGAGATGTACCGAATCATAGTTGTGAGACAAGATTAGATGATTCTTAAGGTCACACCATACAAAATATAGATCTCTAGAGTAATATATTATTTTGTGTGACCATGGTGGAGTTTAGTATTCTTCAATAACGATATATTTCCCATTTAGCTGTGAAACATGTAAATTCTTATATTCATTTTGTGTTTTATTAATTTTTATATATTAAATAAAAAATGAGAGAGAGATAAAAAATATTGATTACTTCACCGTAAAAAAGTTTTAGAGGTAAATTGGAATGGGGTAGTAGTGAATTATAATTTAATTGGATAAAGGAATACCAACACTGATTCACCCTATTTTACCTCTCAGTGCGGTTCATATCCTAATATAGTAAAAATAAAACTATAAAGTTCAACTATATATTGTTATAATGTTGATAAATCTTTCAAAAAAATTAGATGAACCACTAATATTGATCACATATACTTGATAATGTTTTTTCATGATTTCTTATCATCGTATTATGTGTATATTAACAATTTAAATTGAGGATATTTTTTCATAAATTGTGATGAAGTGACAATTATTCTTATGATGATTTATGACATCGCAAATGGCACCATATCTTATATACGGCACCTAAATATCTATGACATAGTCAATGATGATGTTATCCCACTTCCATATTTGTATAAGTAATGGTTTCATTGTTTACACAAATTTTTTTCTTAATGATATAAAATGATTGTAAAATAGAAAGTTTGATATATTTTTAACAATTACACTCTTTATATTATCCTAGTAAATTGTTTCTATGAGATCTCTAGATATCTTTTTCTCCATTGGTGGATAAATAATGTCAAGATATAAGAATGATCAAATATATCATTATTTTCTCAAGATCATACAGTCACATAATAGTGTCTTTGATTTTTAAACTTTATCATAGTAAATATTGATCAATGACATTTCCCCTCTCTAATTCCTTCCACCATATTTTGTATCTCTACACATCAACTTGTGATTCCTTAGTATTCTCTGTGATAGATGATTAAACAATACTATGATGAATATAGGATATCATCCCTCCTATTATGATGAATATGACTATCCTTTTCATGTATTACATGATTGGATCCTTTTAAATCCCCAACACTGAATAGGTCATATAATTTTTTAAACTTAACGAATCTTCCACTTTATTCACCTTCATTTGATGGTAATAGATACAGCTGTCACTATCCTTAATTGAATTTAACTATCATCATTGGAATTTTTGGTTCTCATTCTATGTTGATATACAGCAAATAATTTTATGATCAACATATATTTCATAAATATCTACATATATATAATGAATGTAAATTTATTAACAAAAAAATTATGATTTGGAACTTCAGATCATATGTTGAATAATTTTTCCCATTGCAATTCAACAGTTTAAGGGATTATCAACTCATTATTAATTTTGAGTTATAAATCCAACACCATCATTAATAAATTAATTTATTTCAATAATTCATCCATAAATGAATTTATTCGGAGTATATTTCTAGTGACGGGTCTCTTTATAAACCCACATATGCACACTTCACATTCATCTTCTCAGATAATCATTACTACAATTTGAGTTAACATTAGCAACAGGATTGAAAACCATGATATGTTTTTGATAAATAATTTATAATACCATAATAATTCTTAGAAAATATTATTTTCTATTGTAAATGTTGTTCACGTACCTTCCATTATCATTATCTCAATTAAAGAATCAATATATATCCCATCTTCATGATAAAATTGCCAATGGATTTAAATTGCTATGTCAAAAAGCCAATTTAAATATACTCTATGTATAACTATCCCTTTCAGAAATTATTATATACGGTAATCAAAATATATTATTATTTTTCAATCTCTTGGAGTTTAGGATATTTTGATCTATAATTTCCACTAAAAATTAGTTGTGCAAATATATAACAAATATATTGACCAAGTCCATGAATATTGTTGGAGTGTTAGGGACTATAAATTCCATCACTATCAAATCAATGTCTCCATATTTTTTTTTCATATCTCAGTATGTTATTTTTAAATCCCCATAACCTTCAAATCATGAAATCTAGAATGATCATATGGGATTGAGAAGTATTAAATACCACATAGTATCTGCAAGAATTCATTCAAATGTTGAAGATGAAATTTGTTCCTTATCATGATCATGTGAAACTCATTATAAACACTGTAAAAATTTATTGATCCACCGTTTATCATAACAAAGCTATTTATGTCCCCCCATGGAGATGAAATAGAGTGTATATTACCACTTTCAATGTTATCTTTCAATTTCATCTTGATATCTACTTGTTTAATGGGGGATATTCTATAGTGCGTATTGGATACAATGGATAGTCCATGTATATGTTCTATATATAATTCAAATTATAGATAATGAGTGAGATAAAAATGCAATTTGAGAAATATATCATTATATTACATAGAATCATCATGTCTTTAAAAATGATCATTTATCTTATCTAAATCATTTGTTAAATATTTTTATCCTCATAAGGAAACAATATAAATATTTTATAAGGATACTCCATAGGTTATTCTTCATTATATTTACAGTTGTATATAATTATAGGATGGTTTGTCATATATAAAGAAATATACCCCTCCTAGCAGTAGATTTTATCTACATATGAAGACAACCATTCCATACACATAATAAAACAGAATTCAACCAAATGAAGTATAGTTAGACATTATAGATGATTTATACTACAAATTATAATAATAAAAGAGTTATATACTTCAGATTCAATGGTATCACCACATAGATATTTTACAAATAACTCAATCTCTCAATATTTGAGGTGGTGTTTAACTATTTATATAAAAATTAGTGATATATAAGATGTTTCAGAGTAGGAATAAGATAGTATATTTTCTATTATTTAAATAATAATAAGTGTACCTTTCGTCGCATCATATTCATCATACTCCTCTATAGTTTAAATATCAAAATCTCATTCTTACTGTCATTCAATTATATTTTGTTGTTATTAATTCTCTTTAACAACCCTTGGAATAGTGTATTGACTTCTATAGTTTCCATGTTCATTGTTGTTGAAACATTTCTTAATGGGTATAAGGTTAATTGGAAAATTCCATTCATCAATCATATTGGTGGGTTTCTTCATGAAACATAGAATATAAATATATTTATTTTATTATTTTTCACTCTTAAAGAATTTATCAATTACTTTTGGGAATTTTTAAGGACAAATATTTTCATACATATGACATGTGGGTAGTTGAATTGTCATTCCTCAAAAATATTTTTTCATTAAAACACTTGAGTTATCATATATTCTTACCTTTTTTATAGAGTCACACAAGTACATTGATGATTTAAAATTTCCATCTATATCCCAGGAGAACAATAGATGATATCCTCATAAATATCAATGTATTAAATTGTTAATTATCATTAAGACTCTACTGTAGTATACTGAATATGTTTATTTCAATAACATCTGATTTGATAAGAAAGTGAGAGAAATATATCATAAACCTTTATTTGGTTTTCATCGTAAATACCAATTGATACATTATCCCATTACTTCAAACCATGGAATTACCACCCAATTTTAATGTGGGCAATACATGAAAAATATATGTTCAAAAAATATTTCCTTTAATTTACCTCGTTATATTCATCTTATTTCATCATTGTGTTTCAGATTATTTATCATTCACCACTAACAATTTTCTGATATGACATGAAGATATAGTATAAATATAAATTTATATTTTTAAATAATTTAATAATAAAAATAATTTCTCAATGGAATTAACCAAATGAACCTAGATTTATAGATATGGGGAACATAAAATTGGTGGATGTGGTTGTAAAAAAATGAATCTACCATAAATTGTTCTCTTTTAAGATTAGGAGGGCGTTGAAAATGTTTATTTTTTTTATTAATAAAATTATCTAGTTGAAGAAGCACACTGGGAGGATCATAAAGTCCAATCTATTCAAGTTATTTACCTTATTTGGGAATTCATTACATTTACCATAACATTGGTTTTTGATATAGTTATCTTGATTTATAACAATTTCATAAAAAAATTGAAATCTGGGGACTATAGTATCAATTTAATCATCATATAAAAGAAAACAATTATACAGAAAAATAAAAAATTATAAATGTTTTGTATATCCTAGATTTTTTCTTTTCTGTGTTTTAATTTAATTTATATATAATATTCTTAAAATAATGTTCTTCATAGTGATAATGTGTTCATCAATTTTCATGTTAATTTCAATGATTATAATCCCCCCAAATTTTTATCTTAATTTTTTTGTAACAAAATTAGTTTTCAAGGGAATATTGTGAGTTTAAGTTAAAATATATTAATTAATTGTTAACAAGTGTTTGGAAACATCCCATGATTAAATTTATCATTCATTATATTTTTTTATTTTTACTTTTTTCTAGAAAATTTTGTTTTTGAACTACAAATGAATACTGGGCTTTGTCTTGAACATAAGTATCGATCATATATTCAAGGACAAACCATATGTAATCTGGAAGCATTTAAATAATTTTCCTCTTCATTTATAAAGATTTTCACTACATTGTAATCATTTTTTATCAAAATTATACAAAATCCTTGGATCATAATCATTTTCCTACTGAATGTAAGCTTTTAACATCTCTTTAAGGACTCAAAATAATTACAATTAGAAAGTTCATATAATAAATATTAAAATGATTTATGCTTGACACTCGTGTTAATTTTTTAAGAACTATATGTTCGCTTCTATCTTTCTAGATGAGCATTTTGGATTCCACATTAACATCCATAAACCCAATCATAGTCCGAAAAATGGAGTAGAAAAATTAAATGAACTAAATTATATGTAGAGTACCTTGTCCAAAATAATAAAAACAATGCCCAAAACCCATACCCATAAATTTATTGGATATTTAATAACCCTTAAGATCTAGTAGATACTAAAAATCAAAAAACGATAATACTAATTGGAGGAAAACCAAATTTAATTGAAGGATTCTATATAAAGGAGGTATATGATTAATGTTAAAATGAGTGTTCTAAACAGTCATTATAGGTGTACATAAAGGAAACATTTATGATAAATTGAAGAGAGAAACAATTCATTGGGATTGATGTAACGAAGTAATGTTAAACTTCTATGTGGTTGTGTGTAGTGGAGATCCAAAGTAACCTTTATTAGTGTCTTCTTATCTTTCTTATAAAAAATTTCAATCTTATAGAAATTATTTATATTAGTGAAGTAGGTATTTTCATATTTAAATTTAATATTTTCTAAATTTAATTAGATATTTATTCATATCCACAAATCTAAATTTAATATTATCTCTAGTTAAATTTTGGTAGCAATATCTTTCCCTTATGATTGTGGATTTCGTCATTGTTTATCCAATAAAAAGACATTATATTGTTAGAAAACATTCATAATAGGATTTAAAATTATGCTGAAGGCTCCATATACTATATATTATATAGTTGATGGTCACCATGAGGTCTTGAGGTAGCAAATGAGTATTTCAATCATATAATTCATAGGAATATGAAGAAGGGAGTGGCCAAAAGAATGGACCTTTTCATTAATTTATAATTCTTAAATATATTTTCCTCATGTCATTTAAATATAAAAATATATATAATTCTCCTTTATCTATTTATATTTATTTTATTTTATTTTATTATAATTCAACGAAAAAAATCCACAATGTAAATAAATTCTAACAAAATATAAATTAGAAAAATTATAATGTTGAAACTATAGTTTAAAAATTCCTTGACAGGAAAACCTAAGTGGTTACTTAGTGCATTATATAAGGTAGGATAATATTCTTTGATTGAGACCCATGATAAATCCCATCATCAACTGAATACCATTATCAAGGAGAATTACTATGTTAATTAATTTTATTTTTCATGACTAGAATTAATAACCGTAGTTTTTTAACTTTAGACCTAAAAATTGGTTGAAGCTACCATTATAGAGAAAGGAATGAAATCATTTGTAACCCTAAATCCAATTATTTCATCATTGTTAGTATAGAGGCCCCATGATATATAGTTAATAAACTAATACTACCATAAAAACATATTGGGAAGACCTATATGAACCAATGATAAGCATGGCTCAAGACATAACACTTAAAGAGTTAGTTGAATATTAGGAAAACCAAAAAAATATTACAAAATATATTGATATAAATTCTAGATTTGAAATCAATTCTGGATTCATTAACCAATTTAAAAATTCAATCAATCCATGATACAATCATTAAAACATTTTAAGTAATTATGTTTTCTATGTGTTAATAAGAAACACCTTGGATTCAAATTTTATTGGATAGAACTGGATGAATTTTATTTTTTCATTAAATAGATTTCCTAAGGATTGGTACTTATATTCACACTCAAATCCAATTAGGTATTATAAAAATTTAAAGATACATTTGCCTAAAAATTTCATCATGTCATCATGAACTAGTCCACTAATAAATGAAATCTATTTGATTAGGAAATCAAAAGTAGAAACCATTCATGAATAGTTATAATGATTCCAAAAATTAGGATTTTTTTTCTCCCACAATCAATAAATGAGAGACTCGTAATTTAATAATTTTTTGAAGTATTGGTCATAATAGATAACTACATGATCAATACATATACATGAGGAGCCTTAGCATGAAAAACACTTTCTTATACTTTGACCTTAATTCCCAGCATGACTCAAAATTCCCAAAATCATGGAAGAAGAGGTATTTTTAATGATAAATATGATTAATAAATACCCTCTTCATCTTCAAAGGTAAAAATTATTTTGAGTCAACTTAATGATCCTATGGCCATGGTGAGATATATGATTCTTTCCATCTCCTCTCAACCCCAAAACCAAATCTGAAACAAGCTTCCCATTTCAAGTTCAATGTGAAATTTTTTTATTGGATGACCATCACATTCATCAATGACAAACAATTCATGAACCATTTAAAAACTAAAAACATATTTTCCAAGAAATACCTTATCAATCCAATAATAATATATCTTTTCAATATAAGAAAAACATAAACTCAAACCTGGAAAACTATCCTAAAAAATAATTAAACATCCGAAATAGAATTAAACATACCAAATATAATAACAAAATTCTTGGGAAAATATAATAAATAATAATCCAATAGTCACATTGGAAAACAAATGAAAAACCAAAAATAAATTTTTACACTTCTAGAACATCTCAAAAAATAAAAAATATCTATGAATATATAATAATAATATAAAATATAATGGGTGATACTTTGACAACCCAAATAAGAAAAATAACTACTGATTATGGTAGTATAAAGAATCGTATAAGTGTAAATTTACCATCACAACCTCAATTTAATTACAAAAGAAATAGATGGGAGATGTTTGATCATTATGAAACTTATGAGTTGTAATGAACTAAAAACTAAAATTATTTAATTTATCCTACTATAACTACACCTTTACCTAATGACTATAGATCCAGTATTTTTTTAGGACTATGTGAAGAAGATAAAAATTATATTGATCATATTGAAATATATAAATGTTATTTGTGGGAAATAACCCATTATTATAAGAGGTTTATTTTTAATTAATATACTAGGAATGATTGTAGGATAATGATATGAACTTATATCCCCTAAAAAATTATATAAATGTTTATAATGAATACAGTACCCAATTTTTTGATCATTGGACTACACGCAGAATAAATAAGCCCACTAATTTTTAATTGGTTAATGAAATTTTGGAGAACCTTATTATATCTCGAGTCGAAATTATCTTATAATATGTTTTGAATCAAATTTCAATGTTTGAAAATTTATTTAAAAGAATGTGTACTCAGAGAGAGAAATTCAAGTGAGGATAGAGTCAAATTATGAAGGGATCTTCCTTCTATAATCTAACATGCATTACCAATCAAATGGGAATGTCCAAAATCCTTTATCAGTCCATGTACTGTAGGATAATTTGTATTCATGGATGTCATGTTTGACCTAGAAGATTCAAAAAATGTTAAACCCAAATTCATGAAGTAAAAATTAAATTTGTGGAACTCAAACCTTATATTTTTTTCACCTAACTGTCCAATCTAAGTACAAAAAAAATCTTATGTGTTTAATGAATATGTTTTTGGTACAATCTAAAGAAATGATTTTATATGCTTATTTTTCAGTCTGGGATATAGATGATAAATGATTCAGTAAGCATGCAACTCTTATACTTGGGAGACCCTTTTTTTAAACTTCTAAATCAATTATAAATTTTAAAAATGGATCATTTTCACTTGAATTTGGAGGAAATTAAATTCAATTCTATATTTTTAAATCCTTGAAAATTCATAATGATAACTATTTATCCCCCTAGGTGAACTTGTTATATTGGTTCTCCACCAATTTGATTCATATTTGACATGTGATGAAACATCATTTTCATGATTAAAAATTATCCTTTCGTTATTTTTTATTTTATATATATATAGAAGTTATGAGGGTCTGCTTAAACCACTTTAGTTTTTATTAATTAAAAATATTTATTTGTTTTATTTCCTTTAAATATCATAATAATTTTAATTGTGTATTGATTAATGTTTTCTTAATATTGATCATATCATAAAATTTATTTTCTAAAAATATCTTTATAAGTTATTTTTTGAATGTTCATAACATTATAAAATTGTTTTATCTAGTGGTCCTAGGATATATAAGTCATTTTGGACAATACAATATCATTAAGGTAAGTTTTTTTCTTTTCCTATATAAACATTTTATTCATAATCCACATAGCCATTTTCAAAATAACATATCAGATTTGAAAATAATAAAGATGTTATTCTTGATTCAGTTTTCATCTATATTTTGATCTTATAATAGTTTACAGAACCCCATATTAAGATATTATTTTTTCCAAAAAAAATAAATTTATAATTTAAATTTTAATAAATAATTTTTTTCGAATCTATCTCTAACATGACTAAATTAGGTTAGAAGTTATTGTATGTTTTCAGGATGAAATATGAATATTTTTGAACTAATCTACATATGTTTTTTAATGATAACATGATCTATAGAGTTATGGATAATGGGAATCTTGATTCTTTGAACAGATAATAAAACTATAAAAATATAATTAAATTCAACAAAAAATATGACCCTTTCATTAATTATGTTTGTTTTAGTTCTGAATCATGATTATTCAATCTATTTAAGGTTTTAAAAAATTTAGATATATGAATTGATTACATGAATTTCCCAAAGTAATCCCTTATGTAGATACCTTATGTAAATCCATTTTGTAATTCTTTTATTTGAATCACATACATGATTCATTTATAGGAATTTTATTAATTCAATTCTCCTATATCGGTTTAACTATGTTAATCTACCTGCATCAATTTTCTTATAAGAATATCTTACGTCTATTCAGCTATATGAATATCATAAGTAATTTTGATTATATACAAATTGAAAAATCCTACATGAATTTATCCTATAAAGTTATGTGAAATTCTATTGGTTATTCTAAAATATGTAAATTGTTTCTATTTTACATATCCTTTCATTTTTGATTTCTTGTATGTTTATTTTAAATATTTAAATATTTTTGAAAATCTATTAAATTAATATCAATTTAAAAGAAAATATGAGAAGTATTTTTCAGTATTTTAATCAATTTTTATAAATATCAAAGGTTGTTTTATTTTCCCGTAATAAACTTATAGCTTGAAAGTAAAAAACATTTTATTATTTTATATTGTTTAATTTGTTACTATTTCTTATAAATTAATATTAGTTGATAAATTAATCATTCAAACTTGTTTTTATAATCATTAATATAGTGTTATTAATTTTATTATCATCGTCATGTTTATTGGTTATGTTAAATAGAATTATTTTGAATATTATATTTTAAATTTAAACATTCAATTTTTATGAGTTCTTTCATTGACCAATTACTATTGAAGTATATTAAAATATTATTTTTAATGATTTAATATTTGTTCTAATGAGATTTTTTTTAAAAAAGTGGTCCTTAGTTGACATATATTTATAGAATAATAAATTCTCCCTCTCATTCTAATAATCCAATATTATCATTTTTGAATTTGGAATTCTCTAAATTATATTGCTTGTGTAAACTTTTTTTGATTAAAAGGGTAATCATACATTTTTACTATACAATCATAGGAATGTAACAATATATTGATATGATAATTTTCAAAAATATCTTTCAGATTTTTTACATGATACAATGCAATGAGTGTGGAAGTGTTGATACTATGAGCTGTTGTACATTCTACATGCGGTGAACATTTCTCACCGCTTTTGGAACATGACTTAAGGGATGAACAAAAAATTATTCAACTTCAACTACTTTGATATGATAATGAAGATGTTAAAACACTTAAGAACAAGTACTTGTGATTTATTCAACTTTTATCAATTTCATTCATGTTACTTGAGTTTATAACCCATTTTCCCATCTCTAACATGATTTAACTTTCTTATTCTAATTTTTAATTGAAAATAAATATTTAAAATTGGGTTTTAACATGTTTTCGATTCTGATTAAAAAATATTTTATAAAAATTGGGTTTCAATATTGTTATGATTCCACTTAAAAAATATTTTACTTTACAGTGTATCTCTTTTCCAGAAAAGATATATAAGATTTAACTCATACCACATTGAAAAAACTACTATAAAAATATTCCATAAATTATTTATTTTATTATTGGAATATAAAACTCTATTAAAGAACATTTGTAATAAATTTTAAACATTAATAGATTGATTTATGAAATTTTTAATTATTTTATTCACTCCAAACAAGACCATCGTTCATCTTACTATTAGTATTAACAATTAGTATCACTGATGGGACAAATTTATCATAGTTTATATATTTTATTATTTTCCATGATGCCAAAAAAGGTATTAGAGATTTCCCCTTTTTGAATTTTTCCAATCATTATATAGTATATTTCTTATATTTTATTATGTTAATGTTTTCCTAGATGTCAGAGTCTATAGAAAACATGTATAATATAACAGGCTTCAAAAAAAATAATGGACACATTCTTATAAAACTAAATCACATTTATGGAAAGTATTATAGCTATTAGACATATAGGATATAGGAATAACTCAAACAATTAATAACATTACATTGATCGATCATGGGAAGCCCATACCAACTACTATATAGTGACCCAAATAATATTACAAGAAACTATTATATTAAATTTGTTTTGACTTACATAGTAGTAAATATTATTTATTCTGATATTAATAGAAGTTTTTTAGTGTTTTTTCTTCATGTAAGACAAATTAGGAGATTTGTAAGATTCTAGATGTTACAAACCTGGGCCCAATCAGGATGATTAGAACCAAACAAAAAATGCTTCATGTAGAGTTCCAGGATTTCTTGATGGGTGAATTTAAAAGATTCAATAAAGTGCTCTATTGATTCATAATTATTTTGAATGGAATGATTTAAATTAGATAATAATATAGTACCCAATACCTGTTGAAATTTTAATAAGATCTGTACTCACAATGTATTACGAATAGAAGTTTGAAATCAATGAAATCAATAATTTAAATATGTAAAAATTGGATAAGCTCATTGGATCGCATCTTAAATATTAATTTAAATTAATTATTATCACTAATGAATATACTGTAAATAATAAAGGTGTTTTTTTGGGCCACATATAAATGGCATTTCAATCATTTATGGAACAAAGGAATACGAAAGTGAGCAAGTGAAAATTTACTATATAAGAAAATTTAATTATTATTTGATAATGTTAAGGAAAATGTATAAAAGGATTCTAAATAATGATCAAATGAATGGTTTAAATGAAAACAATTTTACTATATATAAAATGCATGTAAACTATTATAAATTTAAAAAGAAGGGGAAAATCAAATATGACTATCTAAAATTGAAATAATAAAGTTGAGGTAATAAGTAAAAATAATAATTGAAATTATTTTATTATTTCGGAAGGAATTTAAAAGAAGAATCCAATTGAATTGATTAATCTATAATAAATAATAAATTATTCAACCATTTATTTATAAATTCAAATAAAAAGAGAGTTAGTAATTGTTATTATTCTATCTATTTATTATAATGTAATGGTTATAACATTGATTAGTAATTATTCTTATTCTATCTATTATACAAAAAGTGATGGTTAAAATTTGATGATTTATATAATAAAAATTAAAGAAAATAAAAATTTGTTTTTAAATGTGTCATGATAAACACTATGATAATGAATGTTCTGATTTGATATCCTCAATATTTGTTATATACATAGTTTTATTTATAATACTTTTTCTAATATATTACCTCTCAATTAATGTTTTAAATCTATTTGGGTGCATAAGAAGTTTTCTTCTATCCATCTTATACTGAAAATAACATTGACATCTTAAATTTAAACTAATTTATTTATGTAGAAAAAATTCCTTATATTTATCAAGAAAAACATGGTATATGTAAAATGGATATTCGAACCACCATACTAGTGACCTATCAAATTACCTCACTAAATCCAAATATGATAGAGGCTCTATCAATTTACAAGAAAACTCAAAGTCAATGTATAAGTATAATGTGATATTGGTATTTTAAATGTTGATTTAATTTAAAAATCATTATGTGTTGAAGATTTTAGAAATAAATTAATTATTATTTACCACTATGTAATAACGATATGAATTTTAAATTTCAAGACAATGAATGCTCAGAATAAAAAAATGGAAAGGTTTTATTTTATGATAAAAAAATAATATTTATTCTATAGATTTATCAGATTTATCTAGTTAAAATATAATTTCTATCAATAAAATAGAAAATGATGATTTCCAATTGTATATATGGCTAGGAGATGATCATTTTCGAATGATACAAAAATTATATAAGAATTTACATGTTCTATATTAACCTATCATAATGGTATCAAAATATTTTGTTGGTGATACTTTATTTAATTATAAGAAAAATTCATAATATATCAAATCAATCAACCGTATTTATACTTATAGGTCTATTGAATCATTGAATCCTGATGTATTTGGTCTCATGAAAAATTCTAGTTTAGGTTTCAATATATATGTTTTCTTTAATGTTGATGATTTTAGTGGATTTAATTGTGTTTATTTTATGTCTAATAAGAAAAAAAAACATTTCTACTTTTATTTTGTTTTGTAAGAAAAATAAAATAAAAAAATCATATTTAATTATTTCTTTTTGATGTCATAATAGAGGCGAGTTTATTAATTTTGAGTTTAATATGTTCTATTAATAACATGTTTATACTCATAGTTTTTCTTTTCCTAGAACATCATAACAATATGGTGTTGTTGAACGAGAAAATACAAAAAATTATGAAATGTAATAGACCATGATTTATGAATATTGTTTACAAAAATATCTTTTTTGATGAATATAGTAATACTACTTTATTTATTATAGATAATGTTTATATTAGACTATTTTTTTGGAAATCCATTTTGAAAATTTTAAATGTAGAAAACCAAAAGTGGGTTATTTGAATTTTTTTTTGTTGTAATGTTTTTTATTTATAATATGAATGATTATTTTGATAAGATTTATGAGGAAAGTTTTGAAGTTATCATTATTGTGTATTATTCCATTTTTAATGATTATAGAGATTATAATAAGAGAAAAACGACTTTTGAAAAATTTCAACATATAATTTTTTATGAATCTTTATATGTTGAAAAATATATTTCAAAAAATATTGATTATTATTTCAAGGATTTTCATTTTCGTAAGAGAAAACCTATTGTTAGTGTATCTGTTGAGTTTGGAAAATTATTCTCTATATTATCAAAGATCATGGATAATTCATAAATACGATATAAATGACAATGTGATTGGTAATGTTGGTTTTATTATAAAAACTAGAATCATTACTTTAAACTTCTTTGTTAGATTTATTTTTTACGATCTTCTTCCTACCAATATTACTGATGACGTAAATGATTCAAAATCAAATATTTATATGAAATGTGAGCTTAATAAATATTTAGACACAATCTTTGGTCTTATTTAAATTTCTTGATGATTAATTAGTAATGTGAACTAAGTGGATATTTAGAAACAAGAGGGATAAATCTAGACAAATAGTCAAAAATAGATCTACAATTTCTTCTAAAGGATAGAGTCAAGAAGTAGGTATATACATTAATGATTCATTTATACTTATTCCCAGGTGTTAGGATATTAAAATCTTGTTAGCTATTTCATTATTTTTCGTTAATGAGTTACATAAAATATATGTTAAAAGTTATTTAAAAAATGGTTTTATATATGAAGAAGTTTGTCTTAATTATCCATTATTTTTTTAAATAAAAAATATCATAATCATTTTTAAATTAGCTAAGTCTTAATAGTTTCTAAAATAAGAACCTCATTATTGGTATGAGTGTATATATTTTTTTCAATTAAACAATAGTTTTAAAAGGTTAATTTTTATCCTACTTATTTTATTAAAATAATTACCAATGATATTTCAATTGTGAAAATATATATTGATGATATAGTACTTGGTTCATTTAGTGAATTGATCTGTAATTATTTTTATACTTTGATGTCATTTGAGATTGACAAGAGATTTGTGAGTGAATCAAAGTGTAACCTCCCAAGTAAGTAATGAATAATAGATATTTTTATCTATGTCTATTAATGAATTAGATAGGCTTTTAGAGGCTTAAAATGAGAATAAATCCAATCTTAAGCATGGAATACACTAATATTTTTAAAAGATTGTTTTACTGCCTTTTGATGGAAAACCATTTTTAAATCAAACTTTTGAAAATTTTATAAGATCTATTTTTCAAAATAAAATTATTCGTTATTATTGGCACATTGAAATTTATTTTGGATAATTTTTTGGTATTTTTCTGATAATGTTCATTTTTTAATGAATAGTGAAAAATACTGCATTTTACTTCAAAACTACTTTTTCATATAATTTATTTATATGATTAGATTATCTTTTGAATTTGTTTTTAAGTTAAATTAGAATATATTTTTACCATTTAATCCAATACTTGTCGTTGGAATTAATTTCACTTTGAAATTGGACATAAACTAGTGTCAATCTTTTGATACTTATTATTTCATAAAAACAAGCTATTTGCTCTGACAGCGGGAATTAATTATCAAATTAATTAATTTAACTTATATGTTTTGAATTTTATAAAATAGAAATCATTTTTGAATTCGTAATATCAAATATAGCTTAGGGTGAAGTTTTGGTATTTTTCTGAAAAACTTCAATTTTTGATGAATAGTGAAACCACTAAGTGGTACTTAAAAACTGATTTTTCTTTTAAATGAAACTTTACCACTTCTGTGTTTTGAATTTCAAAAATCCGACATACATGGATGTCATTAAGAATTAAAATGTGGTTCAATGGGATTAAAATAATTTTTTTGGTGAATAGTAACTTTTTAGTTTTTAATCGCGAATAGAGGTAATTAGTGTAATTTAAGTTAAGGAAAATGTTTTAATAATATGAAATGAACATGACACATGTACTACCTTTATTGAATGTGTCATGGACGACCAATAAAATCCATGGGTCAACTTGGGGACCCCATGGAGCCACTTTGGAAGGAAATTTACATTAATATCTTTTTATTTAATGTTAAAGTAAAAATGACACAAACATGAGTGTTTTTACTAAAAAAAATTTAAATGGGGTTATACAACTCAAATATTTACTATCAATAGTCATTGGAAAGCTAAAAATATTTCCTACATCATAGTAGTTTTTTTATAATTTTTAGATTTTAAATAAATTAAATTATATATGACACTATGATGATGCAGCGATTACCTCATTATTTAACGATTTAAATAAAATTAAAATATAATGTAAAATCTAAGACCTACACTTGAAAAAACCCTATTGTATGGGTGGATTTGGAACCCTTATCACCTTATCTTATAAATTTATAATTTTGGGACCTTTGTTATCCGAAAATAATTTTATAACAAAGTATCCTTTCTTAACTTTCCAAGAGTGCCTCTCCTCTCCTCTTATAAAAGGCCCCAACCTCTACCACCTTACCCACACTTCCAAAGACTTTGGCTCGGCCAACCCCTACCCATTTTGTCTCTCCACATCACTCTATAACTCTTAGAATCCTCACTTTGGGCAGAATTCTTCCCAAGGAAGCCTTTGAGCTCAAATCAAAACGAGTTACCCGTTTTAAAGGTATTGTTTTCTCTTGTGTTCTTATGTTTTATTTTGCTTCTCCAACCTTCTAAACTCTTTTTATTCCTTTATTTTGTAATAAAAAAAGTATATTAAATATACTAGGATGTTTTTATATGTAGGATTCTATCTACACTTAAACACACCTTCATCTAATGGTTAAAGAGCATACTGTTTCCGTGGATGGTGAATTTCTGCCTCACGAAACGCTGATTGTTCAATATTCTTCTAACACCTTCAAAGGTGGCCATTACGATGTAAATATATTTATATATGATATATAATATGTTTATGTTTTACATAATCTTCTGTATTTTCCATTTATGGCATAACTTTATGGTTTCCATTATGGGTAAACACGATATCTTCATTTTAGGAAGTGCAGACTACCGCCCCCTCAAAGTGATTTGATTCGTTAACACCATATGTGGTACGTATAAAGGATAAATTTAATGATATTATATATTATATTATAATGTAATTATGTTATAACATTATATCATTATGATTTCACTCCATTAAGTAAGAAATATAAATGAAAGTAGTGTTTATGCGTACGTACGGCTTACCGTCTCCATGAACGGTGCATTTCATTTTTTACCTCTAAATGATTATGTAATATTACAAATGCATTTATATACTAGATATATATGATATATATGATATCTACATCATGAGTATAATTCTTGATATAATGGATATTTTACCACATGGACAACTTGTAATTATAAAGAGTTTATTTTTGACTCAAGTACCAATGATAGAAAAAATGACCATTATTAACTTAAATAATTACATAGTGGTAATAACATGGTAATATGTGATATAAAAAGAATAATGAACTTGAAAAAGGTTCTTAAGAAAGTAGAAATTAACATATGTTTATTATCCAGGACTTTAAAGAACGATCGAGTCACGTCGGACCCGAGGTAAGGGACTTCATCTCAATCTCCTTTCATTGAGGCATATTTGGTTTTATACAAAACCTTCTTTTATACGGTGTATAAAACTTTTTTGAATATTAAATTTATTCAAAAGGAATATTTTTTGTACGAATCATTTACTAAACGAAAAAAGGGAATGTTTTTTTGTCGCACGTATGCGGAAATAACGACTTCTCCGCTGCCGTGACCATTATTTGAGTTTCGGCTTCCTCTACAAGACATAACGTTTTTTTAAATGAAAATTAAATACCATGTATTAATTTTATTTTATTTTGGTATTGAAAATGGTTTTTATAAAGTTTTTATCATATCAATGTGTTGTATTGATATCTTGTGATTGAAATGTGGAAATTCTATGTTTCCTTTATGCATGTTTTATGTGGTACGATTATGTTATAGTTCTTGGGCATTGTAATGAAGACAGGTGGTTCCGTGATAAACTAAGGGCGAGTGATCCCGATATAGATCTCCAATGCATTGGGTAACACGAAGGAGTTAAACGTTAAGGTTTCTCCGAAGAGATTTAGGGAATATACTGTGATGGGTATTCCAAACGTAACCAAGAGGGTTACTCCCTAAATAAAAATGTTATCAATGCCTCAAGTTACCTTTATTTCTTATTATTTCTATGTTTTATTAATGATTTGATGAGGTATGTTATAGTGCTTATGTTTTATGAGTAGAGTATGATTTCATTGATTCTTATGTATACATGTAATCATGTTTCCTTTCCATATTTTTATATCCCTTACTGAGCTTTTTATGCTCATCCCATGTTTTTTAAATATTTTTCACAGGTCAAGGTAAGGGTACATGATATGATGATAGTGTCAAGGAAGTTTCAAGAAAGAATCCATGTTTTATTTTAAATATGTTTCTATTGATGGGAAAAAATGAATACTATCTTTTATTGTAACCACTTTGTTTAAATGTGGGATATAATGCAAGTTTTATGATATAATTCTCTAAAACTCTAAACCTGAAAAGATCCTCAAGGTTTATTCTTGAAATATCTCAAGATTAAGTAATGTTTAAGGCTGGGGCCTTATAGTTGGTATCAGAGGTCGGTTTAGATAACATTAGGAGTTATAATTCTATTAAATGATTATCCAAAAATATTTTTTATTGTCAAATTGAAATGATATAGCATTTAAAGATTACCATGTTTCTTTGACTAAGATATTTCTTTGTTAATAATGGTTTTTTGTAGAGGAAATAGAACAGATTTTTTGGGAAGGAATACAGAGGGAAATGTCCTTTCAAATCAGTATCCTGAGATGGTCAGAATCAGAACTAAATAGTTTGTTGCAGTGATGGCTCAGTTGAATCAGGTGAGAAGTTTGGTTGTTTTAATTGATGATATTTTGGTTTTTTCTAAAAGTAAATAGGAGCATGAAAGACATTTAAGGGTTATTTTTAAAATTGTAAAAGAAAATAAACTGTATGGAAAATTCATCAAGTTTGAGTTTTGGTTACAAAAAATTTCATCCCTTGGTCACATTGTTTCAAAAAAATGGCATAATTGTTGATCCTACTAAAACAAAAGTTGTTGAAGAATGGCCAAGACCCACAAATGTAACCGAGATCTGTAATTTTCTTGGGTTGTAAGGTTACTACAGAAGGATTATTGAAATTTTTTCATGGTTATCTAGTCCAATGACTAAGCTAACTTGAAAGGGTGTTACGTTTATCTAGACAAAAGAATGTGATGATTGTTTTCAGGAGTTGAAAAGATGATTGGTGAATTCTCTAGTTTTGGCACTTCCTTCGAGGAATGGTAATTTTGTTATCTATAGTGCTGATTCATTTAAAGGACATGGTTGTGTCCTAATGCATAATTATTAGGTAATGGCTTATGCTTCACGGCAGTTGAAAACTCATGAGGTAAATTACCATACATATGACTTGGAATTAGCTGTTGTTGTTTTCGCATTAAAAATTTGGATGCATCATTTTTATGGAGTAAAGTGTGAAATATATACTGATCAAAAAAATTTAAAGTATATATTCACTCAAAAAGAATTTAACATGAGACAAAGAAGATGGATAGAATTAATCAAGGATTATGATTGTACAATTCATTACCATCCGGGAAAAGAAAATAAAGTGGCTGCTGCTTTGAGTCAAAAAAGTAATGCTTCATTAACAATGTTGGGTTTGGAACGTGATCCTTTGGTTAAGGATTTGTGGAAATTTGGCATAAAATTTGTTGGTGTAGGATGTACTTCTGTTTTGTTTTAGGTATCAGTGAAATCTTCTCTATCAGACAGAATCAATAAAGCACAGAAGCAAGATAGTGAGTTGCAGAAATAGGTAGAGCTGGTTCAAAAGGGTAAGTTTCCTGAATTCAAAATTGATAATGATTGTGTTTTGAGATTTGGGAAGAGATTGTGTGTGCCTTGTGATTTACAGTTTAAGAGAGAGTTGTTTTGTGAAGCTCATAGTTCTCCATTTTCAGTTCATCCAGGATGTACTAATATGTATAGAGATCTTCGGGAGTATTACTAGTGGGACGGAATGAAAAGGGATATTGCTGATTTTACTGTGAAGTGTTTGACTTGTCAACAGGTTAAACAAGAGCGGCAGTTACTGAAAGGGATGCTTCAGCCTTTACCAGTACCAAAGTGGAAATGAGATAATATATCCATGGACTTCGTTGTGGTATTTCCAAAGACACCTCGAGGTAATAATGCAATCTAGGTTATTGTTGATCGCTTGACTAAATATGCTCATTTCCTTACTATACGAGATACTTTTTCCATAGATAAACTTTCCCGTTTTTATCTTAATGAGATAGTCAGGTTACATGGAGTTCCTCTCTCCATTTTATCTGATCGTGATCCCAGGTTTACTTCTAACTTTTGGAATGGCCTTCAGAAGTCGGGTACAGAATTAAATTTTAGTACAACTTTTCATCCACAACCAAATGGGCAGTCAGAACGAAAAATTCACACATTGAAAGATATGCTATGTGTTTTTTCGATGGATTATCAGGGAAGTTGGGACCAACATCTTTCTTTGGTTGAGTTTTCTTATAATAACAGTTTTCATTCCATTATACAGATGGCACCATTTGAGGCATTATATGGGAAGCGGTGTCGAACTCCAGCTTTCTGGGATGAAGTGGGTGAAAGGAAGCTGATGGGACCAGAATTGGTAGAAGAGATGGCAAAAAAAAGTTCAGTTGATTCAGAAACACATGAGAACAGCTCAGAGCAGGCAGAAAAGTTATGCGGATAACAGGAGGAAGGATCACTCTTTTGAGGTAGGTGATCATGTTTTTCTCAAAATATCACCATGGAAAGTGTGATGCGATTTGGTAAGAAAGGAAATTTGAGTCCAAGGATCATTGGACCATATGAAATTCTTGAGAGAGTTGGATCATTTTCATACCGAGTGGATTTACCTCCTATTTTATCTCAGGTACACAATGTTTTTCATGTTTCAATGTTAAGGAAGTACATGCCAGATCCATCTCATGTTTTGTGTCCAGAGATAGTTCAGCTGGAAGATCACCTATTTTATGAGGAACAACCGGTCCAGATTCGTGACCACAGGGAGAAAGTGTTACGGAATAAGGTGATTCATCAGGTAAATGTTTTGTGGAAAAACCACATGATTGAAGAGGCAACATGGGAATCTGAAAATGAAATGAGGGCTAAATACCCCCACTTATTCAATAAGTAAATAAATTGTGAGGGCACAATTTCCTAAAGGGGGGAAGGATTTAACATCCCAAGTATGTGATAAATAATAGATATTTTTATATATGTCTATCAATTATTTAAATAGTGTTTTAGAGGCTTAAAATGAGAATAAATCCAATCTTAAGCATGGAATACACTAATATTTTTAAAAGATTGTTTTACTGCCTTTTGATGGCAAACCATTTTTAAATCAAACTTTTAAAAATTTTATAAACTCTATTTGTCGAAATAAACTTATTATTTATGATTGTAACATTGAAATTTATTTTGGATAATTTTTTGGTATTTTTCTGATAATGTTCATTTTTTAATGAATAGTGAAAAATACTGCATTTTACATCAAAACTGCTTTTTCATATAATTTATTTATAGGATTAGATTATCCTTTTAATTGGTTTTAAAGTTAAATTAGAATATATTTTTACCATTTAATCCAATTGTGGTTGTTGGAATTAATTTCACTTTGAAATTGGACTTAAACTAGTGTCAATCTTTTGATACTTATTGTTTCATAAAAACACGCTATTTGCTCTGACAGAGGGAATTAATTATTAAATTAATTAATGTAACTTATATGTTTTGAATTTTGTAAAATAGACATCATTTTTGAATTTGGAATATCAAATATATCTTAGGGTGAATATTTGGTATTTTTATGAAAAACTTCAATTTTTGATGAATAGTGAAACCACTAAGTGGAACTTAAAAAACTGATTTTTCGTTTAAATGAAACATTACCACTTCTATTTTTTTAATTTAAAAAATCCGACATACATGGTTTTCATTAAGAAGTAAAATGTGGTTCAATGGGATTAAAATAATTTTTTGGTGAATAGTAACTTTTAAGTTTTTAATCGCGATTAGAGGTAATTAGTGTAATTTAAGGTAAGAATAATGTTTTAATAATATGAAATGAACTTGACACATGTCCTACCTTTATTGGATGTGTAATGGCCGACCAAGACAATCCATGGGTCAACTTGGGGACCCCATGGAACCAATTTGGAAGGAAAATGACATTAATATCTTTTTATTTAATGTTAAAGTAAAAAATGACACAAACTTGAGTTGTTTTACTAAAACAATTTTTAAATGGGGTTATACAAGTCATATTTTTTACTATTAATAGTCATTATAAATATAAAAAGATTTCTTACATCATAGTATTTTTTTATAATTTTTATATATTAAAAAAACTAAATTATATATGACACCATGATGATGGAGTGATTACCTCATTATTTAACGATTTAAATAAAATGAAAATAAAATGTAAAATATAAGACCTAGACTTTTCAAAAACTTATTGGATGGTAGGATTTCTAACCCTTATCACTTTATCTTCGAATGTTATAATTTTGGGACCTTTTTTATACGAAAATCATTTTATAACAAAGTATCTTTTCTTAACTTTCCATGAGGGCCCCTCCTCTCCTCTTATAAAAGGCCCCCACCTCTACCACCTTACCCACACTTCCAAAGCCTTTACCTCGGAAAAACCCTGCCAATTTTGTCTCTCCATATCCCTCTCTAACTCTTAGAAGCCTCACATTGGGAAGAAGTCTTCCCAATGAAGCCTTTGAGCTCAAATCAAAAAGAGTTACCCGTTTTAAAGGTAGTGTTTTCTTTTGTGTTCTTATGTTTTATTTTTCTTCCCCAACCCTCTAAAATCTTTTTATTACTTTATTATGTAACAACACCAGTATATTCAATATACTAGGATGTTCTTATTATATGTATTATATCTACACTTACACACACCTTCATCTAATGGTTAAAGAGCATACTGTTTCCGTGGATGGTGAATTTCTGCCTCACGAAATGATGATTGTTCAATATTCTTATAACCCCTTAAAAGGTGGCCATTAAGATGTAACTATATTTTTATATGATATATAATATGTTTAGGATTTTCTTATGATTCTGTATTTTTCATTTATGGCATACCTTTATGGTTTCCATTATGGGTAAACGCGATATCTTCATTTTACGAAGTGTGGACTACCGCCCCCTCAAAGTGATTTGATTCATTAACACCATATATGGTACGTATAAAGGATAAATTTAATGATATTATATATGATATTATACTGGAATTATTATATAACTTTATATCATTATGAGTCCACTCCATTAAGTAAGAAATAGAAATGAATGTAGCGTTCATGTGTACGTACGACATACCATCTCCATGAACGGTGCATTTCATTTCGTACCTCTAAATGATTATGTAATATTATAAATTCATGTATATACTGGATATATATGATATATATGATATCGAAATCATGAGTATAATTCTTGATATAATGGATATTTTACCACATGAACAACCTGTAATTATAGAGATTTTATTTTTGTCTGAAGTACCAATGATCGACAAAACGACCATTATTAACTTAAATAATTACATAGTGTTCATAACATGGTAATAAGTGATATAAAAGAAATAATGAACTTGAAAAAGGTTCTTAAGAAAGAAGAAATTAACTCAAGTTTATTATTCACGACGTTAAAGAACGATCGAGTCAAGTCGGACCCGAGGTGAGGGACTTTGTCTCAATCTCCTTTCATTGAGACATATTTGGTTTTATACAAAACTTTCTTTTATACGGTGTATAAACCCCTTTGAATATTATGTTTATTCAAAAGGAGTCTTTTTTTATACAAATCATTTACTAAACAACAAAAGGGAATGTATTTTTGTTGTACGTATGCGACGACAATGACTTCTCCGCCACCATGACCATTATTTGAGTTTTGGCTTCCTCTACAAGCCATAACTTTTTTTTAAATGAAAAATAAATACCATGTATTAATTTTCTTTTATTATGGTATTTAAAATGGTTTTCATAAAGTTTTAATTATATCAATGTGTTGTATTGATATCTTGTGATTGAAATGTTGAAATTCTATGTTTCCTTTATGCATGTTTTATGTGATACGATTATGTTATGGTTCTTGGTAATTGTTATGAAGACGGGTGGTTCTGTGATAAACTAAGGGCGGGTGAGCCCAATATAGCTCTCCAATGCATTGGTTAACGCAAAGTAGTTAAGCATTAAGGTTTCTATGAAGATATTTAGGGAATATACTGTGATGGGTATTCCAAACGTAACCAAGAGGGTGACTCCGTGCGTAAGAATGTTATGAATGCCTCAAGTTACCTTTATGTCTTATGATTTCTATGATTTATTCATGATTTGATGAGGTATGTTAAAGTGATTATGTTTTATGAGTAGAGTATGATTTCATTGATTCTTATGTATACATGTACTCATGTTTCCTTTCCATATTTTTATATCCATTACTGAGCTTTTTATGCTCATCCCAGGTTTTTCAAAAAAAATTCACAGGTCAAGGGAAGGGTACATGATATGATGATAATGTCAAGGAAGTGTCAAGAAATAATCCATGTTTTATTTTAAATATGTTTTTGTTGATGGTAAAAATTGAATACTATCTTTTATTGTAACCACTTTATTTAAATGTGGGATGTAATGCAAGTTTTATGATCTAATTCTCTAAAACTCTAAACCTAAAAATATCCTCAAGGTGTGTTCTTGAAATATCACAAGATTAAGTAGTGTTTAAGGCTAGGGCCTTATATAAAGATACTTAAGTTACTTCAAATTTACGAAATAAAAGATGGGATGTTTCTTAAACAATGAATAAATTCAAAATAGTAGGAAAAAAGGTTTGGTCTCAATTCTTGTAAGTATATGAAAACTCATATGAGTTCTAGTTATAAATTAAATGATGATTCCTCTAGTAAATATATTTATATTAATATTTATAGAGGATGTATAGATATATTTATTTATTTAAATCAATTTAGAGGATATAAAATGTTTTGTGTTTTCTTAAGTACAAGGTTTCAATATAATCCTAAATAGATTCATATTAAAGTTTCTAAAAGAATATTTGGATATGTTAATGTATTTTTAACTATATGTTATTTTATTCTATGTATAATTGTATTCATTTATTATAATATTCTAACTCATCTTATTAAGGATGTGAAATTTATAGAAAATATTGTACCAGTTTCGTATTGTTTTCTTGTAAAACCATAAATTTTCTTGTATTAGAATAATAAATAACATGTTTCTTTATCTTCCATAGAATATGAGTATATCATTACAACTCGTTGTTATTCTCAAATTTTACAGATTACGAAAATATTTTTTTTGTTTTGTTTTTTATTCTAATAAATTTTATATTTACTATGATAATCCATCTAAAATGTACATTTTTAAGAATCCATTACAACTTCAAATAAGAGGATATATCAATGTCACATTTAATTTTATTAGAGACATTGTTAATGAGGGGTGTTTTTATTTAGATTTTATCCCTTATAAAAAACATCATGAAGATATATTTACTAAGACATTAGAATTTTCTCAATTATAAAATATTAAATTTTTTATAGGTATATTGGAAGATTGATAGTTTTTTTCATGTGTTCCCAGGGAGTTTGAGTATATTTATATGCTCAAATGTTCATATTTACATTAAATCTATAAATCAAGAATATGATTTTTTGTAAACACTAATATTTTTTTGTAAATATTTCTTTTTTATATAATTATTATAAAACATCCCATATATTGTAGATTTTGTTAACATACTATTTAAACCTTCAGTTTTCATAAAATCTGATTATGTAAAAGATATCTCATTAATATTTCCATTTTTTTAATTTTTTCTTACTACATTTAATTCCTTGTTATAACAATTGGATAATTTATAGTGGCGCCATGATACTTTTTTTAATTTCAGGTTTGAGAAAAATAATATACAAAATTTATATCTATCCTTATTTAATTAACTTATAATATATATTACAATTTTTTAAACCTTGTCCTTCTGATAAATTTGAAAAGGGAAGAAGTTTTTAAAATTATACTCAGTTTTGTAATTATCAAAAAAGGGGAGAATATTGAGTGTCTACTTGAAAAAAGAATATTTTTTTATAATTCAAATGATTAATTTGTTTTATTTCCTTTAAATTACATAATACTTTTATTTATGTATTGATTAATGAATGATTAATCATGATTATATCATAATATATCATTTCATAAAATATATTGATATTTTATGCTTTGGATATTCATAACATGTTATAAATGTTTTATATAGTTTCCTAGGTTAAATAAGCTATGTGAGACCATAAATTATCATGTAGACAAGCTTTTAATATTCCTATATATCCTTTTTATTTATAATACACATAGTAATTGTGAAATCTATAGTTGATTTGTGAACCACATGACTCTTTTTTTTAAATTTAATTTCCTTATACAACTCAAACAAATACTGGTATAAAAAACCCGAAATTGAGTTATCCTTATTTATTTGAAAATATTCAAAAATTATAAATGCTTTGTTAGAATTAATTGACTTTTGAATCATTATATATCATTTTTTAAATTATAAAATTAACCAATTTTTGTTTTTAGAATGAAATCTACAGTTTTTTAGAATTGTTTTCCACAATTTTCACCATTCCTTTGGATAAAGAAGGTCGATTAAAGTGATTCTTGATTATTTGGAAATATAATAAATATTTATAAATATAATTAAACTGAACCCAAATGTTATTATACTATTTATTATATTTTTTAGTATTAAAAAACGATAATCCCATCTCTTTAAATATTTCAAAAATTTGGATAAGTTTATCACCAACATAAACCCCTTAAGCGATTCTTTTATATTAATCCATTACATAAACCAAATACATAAATCAACTAAGTGATTAGGCTATGTGAAATTAGTTATGTGGATTTTACTATGTTGATTTTCCTACATCTATTTTTCTTTATAAATTATATACATCAATAAGAATATGTGAATCTAAAATTAAATTTATCTTAAATTACAAAGGAAAACCCCTACATGAATTTATCGTACGTTATTTAGTTGAATCTTATTGGTTATTATATAATCAGGATATATGCTACATTTTATGTATTGATTCAAATTTATATATTCCTAACGATTAATTAAAATATATAAATAGGTTTGATGAATTTTTAAATCAATTTTAATCATTTAGAACTCTTGTGATATATTTTTCACTATTTTAAAAAATGTTTTTATGATAATTAAAGGTTGATTTATTTTAACATATGAAAAATACATCTTGAAAAAAAATATTTATTGTTGTATGTTGTTTTATTTGAGTAAATTGTTTCTTAATTAATATTAGTTAATATTAATCTCTTTCAAACTTTTTTTTAATATCTTAAATAATGTTTTATTAAATTTTGTTACTCCCTTCATGGATGCCAATTTTTTTAAATAGAATTATTTTGAATTTATTATTTCAAATTCAAACATGATATTTTTATTGGATATTTAATTGACCTATTATCATTGATTTATTTTAAATTATTCATTTGATTATTTTTGAATCTCTCATTCTCATTTTAAATTAAATTCATGAGTTGAACGATATTTTTGGAATGATAATTTCTCTCTTTTCTCTTTCTTTATGATTATCTAGTTTTATCATTTATAAATTTTGAATTACCTAAAATATCTCATCTATGTCAATATTTTTTTTAGATGGATATGGTTCCATTATATTATACAAGTGTTGTAAAGTAAAAAATATATGATATGATACCTTTAAAAAAACAAATTTCATATTTTTCAAGTGAAGTCATTGGGAGAGTTTTGTATTGATGGAACTATGACTCATGGATTTTAATTATAGACTATTCAGTTAGTGAATCTTGGAATATAATTCCATGTTTGTAATTGGTTGATGGATTATTATATATAGTACATGTTTATTTTAGATATACATCCACTAGAAAAATTATATTATAATTAGGTTATGATTCTAGAAAAAAATTTCTATAGTTCCAAATTAATATATCACTGAGTAGAGCTGTATAAGGGTTGACTTGGTCTACTTTTCAATGAAATAATATTAAAAATATCCTTACATTATTTATTTTATTCTTATACTATTCGACTATATTAATTAAATTTAATAATTAATTTAATAATTTAATATATTCATTTATGAAATTTTAATTTGGTATATTCACCCCCTCTAGACCATATGTAATATTCCGTTTAGAAATAATAAGAAGAGACCTATTTTGAATAAAATTTAAATATAGATAACAATGTCTTTGAACATACATATTTTGAATAAAATCAATCTAATTTCATGAAATATTAGGAAAAAATATACCTTCCAATGTCTATTTGGCGTGTAGTATATAAAAACGAAAATTTTCTATGTGAAATCAACCCTAAGTGATTTTAATCAAATTAAATTGAGGATGAAATCTAATATGATGATTGTCCTATTAAATATTGAATTATCATTAATAAATGAATTTCTAAATATACTGGTATATAATATACTATCATGAGTCTCGATAGGAAAAAATTATGTTTTTGAAAGTAATCCATAGATGAATTTGATAACATTTAGTAAAAAACATCATTTTTTAAATAAAATATATATTTCCATTGAGATATAGAAGAACAACCCGAAAAAATTAAATATTTCCAAATAATTGAGAATTACGGATTTAGTAAAAACATTTCCAGAAGGATGAAATATTTTCAAGAGTACCAACTCATTAGAATACATAGAACCCAAAAGATACATTTTAGATAAACTAAAACCAAGCTGGTAATGTTCATCCATTTAGTGTGCAAAAACATTATTTTTAGGGGAAAATTCAATCCAATGTGGAAATTTCTAATTATATTGAATCTATCACTATTAAAGGTTTTAAGTAAGAGAGTGAAAAGTTTTTACAATTTCTAGAAACTTTTTCCCATGTATAGCAGAAATTGGGCGATCCCCATTAGTGTTGTTTCTAAAAAGAGAGGATTCATTATTTTGAAGAATTAATTTGGGGTGCTTATTTTAGTTAACATGAAAAATAAATAAATAATGGGTACTAATTAAAGAACATTAAATTTTTGTACTATGAATGATTTTTTACCCTTAAATTACTAGGAAAATTCTTTAATTTTTTATAAAAAACAACCAATTTTTATTTCTTAAAGGATTCTATGGTAATAGAAAAATTGATATTTCCCCAAAAGATCACAAGAAGAATGCATCCAAATGAAATTTCTAAACTATTTTAAATTATTATTTAATTTAGTTTATCTAATTCACTAGAATATTATAAATAATTTTTGATGAGTATTTTATATTAATTCTTAGAATGTAACATGACTACTTTTATGGATGATTTCACTAATTATATTTCTTAATTTTATATCTCTATAAAAATATATTTTTTACTTTATTTTAAAATTGTAATTTTAAATCTATTGATATCAAGTTGGAAAAATATATTTAATGGTGTAGGAAATAATAGATCATGACAATTTTGTGGTCAAATATTGAATTTATATTGACCAATATAAATTTTACATCATTTCTTCCCTACCCATACCTAGAAATTTCAATAGACATGAGATGTTTTTCATGATATGTTTTATAGAATATTTAGTAATATATATACAAAAAGCATTGACATGTCTGGAATAATTTTTAAAAATATATTTTTTCATTAATGATTGATTTAAATAATCAACCAAGGAGATTAAACTATGTGTAACATCCCTTCCTACCATTCACCAAGAAATATGGTACCTATGATTTAATGATTAATTCCTATGATTATTTACATGGATCATTTTTTTATTTTAAAATTATATTTTAAATAGGATGTCTTATCTTTTCCATCTAGGAATTTAGATCACTACAAATGTAATTAAAAACCCACTGATAAGGATATTTTAGTTATAATAGCCCTGATCTCAATCACTCTGATTCAGTTAAAAAAACATAAACTTTATATTTCTGGATCTGATACAAATGAAGGGACCCAATTTATTTCATGAAAAACATAAATCATGAAAAGTATAAATTTGATTCACTAAGATTCTAGGGGACCGTTAATGTTTATAGTTTTATACAACTAGGAAAAAATATGACATGAACAACACCCATGTTTTTATGTAATCATTTCTCCCACTTAACCCCATTTTTCTTATTTCACATTACGTTGTCGTCATCATCAACATGAAACCATTATATAAATAACTCATTGAACCATAATTTTTTAACCTGGTCAAAATAAAACATAATATGGGTTAGCTCAAATGATCAGTAATATTAAATATAAGAATTAATAGTTGAATGTCATCTATGTCCATAAGAAGTCCATAAGTTGATGATGAGATAATTAAATTCCATGAGTAAAAAAAAGAATATTCATACTCATCAATACAAGGATCATTAGACATGGAATGCTGGCATAAGGCTTTAACAAAGTATAGATTCATCATAATCAATAATAATTATCCATGTGATATCAATATTGATCAAAAGAAACATTTTTAACCCATAGTGACATTAAAAATGTATTGGTATTTTGGGACATCATCATCATAGAACAAGTACAAAACCCATATAGAACCCTATCAAATGGAATAAAATTTTAGCTTCCTCAAATATAATTATTTAGAGAATATAATCATTACCCAATTCATTGGAGCACTATCTGTGTACACCCACAATATAGGTTATAATGAGATCAACTAGTGCTACTTGGGAATATCCATCGTATATGAAACATCCATGGAATAATCATAAATAATGTATATATTTTTTTCTTTCATAAAAAAATATAAAATAATAATTACTTCTTTCATAACTTGATTAACCCATAGAAATGAAATGTCTTCCATAATAGTATCTTTGAAACACGATTAACCCTTAGAAAAAAATGAGATCCATAATAAAATCTTTGAAACATGATTAACTCATTGAAAATAAATGGGTCCCATTAAAATATCAATGAAACAATATTAACCTATGTAAAAGAGACATGTTTTATATAAATCTATTTTCGACATTATTAAACCTTAGAAAAGAAATGTTATTCATAAAAATATATTTGAGACATGAATAACATAAGGAAAAGAAATGGTTTTATCAACATCTTATTATCATAAACATAGAACATAGAGAGAAAGAATAATAATGGTACCCCTATATCATATCCCTAATGTAGCATAAGTGACATCAAGAGATGTCATATTATATTGAAAATTATTTTAGAATATCACATGGAACATTTGTTAAGGAAAATAAATTTTCTTTAAAAATAATTTTTTTAAAGAAAACTATTAATTTTTTTTATTAAAAATACTTTTCTTTGTAAATTACCTTTACCACTTAAAAAAAGAATTTTTAAAACCCCTTGAAAACATTTATTAATGAAAATATAATTTCTTCTTTTAAAAAAAAATTTAAGATAGAAAAAAATATCCAAAAAAATTATTTTAAAATAAACATGAAAATTTATATTTGAATATTCACATAAAAAATGTTCATGACAATGGAAAATTCTATTTCTGAAGTACATGTTAAAATAAATAATTCTTTTATAGTTTCGGTAAAAGACAAAACAAGGTTTAAAAATTGGATGGAAGATTCCTTTATGTTTTTTTATAAAATTAAAATCATGGGTAAAATGTTTTTTAATTAATCATTTCAGTAATGTTAAAAACATTTTTGAATTTTTTTAAAACCATGGTTCTTGAATAAAATGGGTTTTCAACCGAGCAGAGAAATAATGATGATTTTTCAAAAAAATATTATTTTAAACTATTGTGTAAATAAATAGAGGAAAATAAATTTAAAACATGTATTCATATTAAATAAGAATAGGATAATAAAATTCATTAGTTTCTTTAGTTATGTATCATAATATTTCATCATCAAAATTATAGACATAAACAATCTGGAAAAAACGATGAAATTGTATCATACATCACTTAACGCTGTGGTAAAATTGAATCATAATACCAATGAATTAATAAAATAAAATAAAAATATTAATAGAGTAAGTAAATTTATGATATCACATATCAAAATGTCATGTATATACACCTCCAAAAGGAGGGAAAATTGATACAAAAATCTCATACAGATTTGGTATCATTTGAATTATATACCTTATGAAATATTGATCCTAAATCGGATTTGTAAATAAAAAAATTTAATTAGAATATTCATAAAATAATTTCATGGGATTTATATACACCACATAAAATAAACACATGGTGAATATGAACCATGTCTCACAAAAATAAAAAGTGAGATAGAAATCCATTATGTTGAGTCCAAAATTTCCATGTGTGTCCCTTAACTCTTGTGTTATAATCTTATATAAGTTATTTAATGTTTTAAAAAAATTATAAAGGTTTATAAATTTATTCTTAATTAATTTATATCATTTATTTATAATTACATATTTCTATAATTAATGAGTAATGTCTAGGTCGGGTGCTTTGAGGACTTACGGTTCAGTTGTTAAAAACTACATCGACGTGTTGATCATGGTTAAATAAGTCCTTATTTCAAAATATCTAGATTAATAATCATTAAATAATATTGATATTTACTCATCAATTATACATTTAAATTAAAAAATGATAAATGGATATGAAAATTGATCTACGTTACGATCATAATGATGGTAAGTTGTACCGACACTTGGGAAACATTTCAATTTTTCAACAAGAACAAATGAAAAAGGTAAGTTATATTAAATATTTATAGAATTATATTAATTTAATATATATCATATTATTTAACTAAATTTAATTATATATATATCATCCTTGTGGCGTGGTGATGAAAATAATTTCACATCGCATCGTGAAAGCGGTAGTTCACACACACACACGAACGATGTTATCATTTTCCAGTGTGTGAAAAAGTAATAAATAATATGGTATATTAAATTTTAGTTATAATATATATAAACTTAATATTATTATGTCTTATATATCATATATATTTATTAAAATAATCCTTATTACCTTCTATATAAACCATTGGTGAAAAATGAATCACATCACTTCACTAGGTGGTTGTTTGTCACACACATGAATGATGTTGTCGTATCCCACAAAGAATGTAAAGTAAAGATATATATTTGATATCATAACTACATATTTATAAATATTTAAAAAATATAATTTATATTCTTTTTAAATCTATCATTTCAATAATATATGATAGGTGATGATGGAAAATGAATGACATCAATTTGCGAGGTGGTAGTCAGCAGTACACATGGATGCTGATTTTATATCACATTTGATGGAATATGGGAGATATTTTGTTTATTAAATTAACATAATAACATCTATGTATATATGATATAATATTATTATCATGTGATCATAGTTGCAGAATATTTTTAGGATATGGTCGATGAAATAAATCTAAAATACATAGTTATGAATTTTACCAATTCTAAAACCACCTCTTTAGCATTATACCTAATGTATTCCTAGAATGTATTTATTATAAATAAAAGTATTCAAGGATAAAGTTATGGAATTTGGAATGTAATTTGGGTAGGGATTTTCCAAAACAATAGTTTTTATAAAGTGAAAGAGTGGAGAGAGTGGGTGTCCATTTATAAGTCAAGTGAGTGACACACTTATAATTTTTGAAAAGAAACATGTGTACCCATGTTTTCCTTTAATGTACCTACCTGAATAACCCTCAAACTGGTAGCTAGATTGGTCACCACATGGCCTCATGCACATCTCCCTATACACCAGAGGCTACTAACTAGCAGCAACGGTCTATGTATAGTCAGTGGGGAGACTATACCCTCACATTTAGAGTGCGCAATGGAAATTGATAATACACTAATAAAACAACAGAAGAAGATGTAAAACAACAATCAACTGTATAATAAAAATGTCCAATGCTAGTTTATACAATTCATTCATGACATGATGATACATATCAGAGAGCAGTAAACAAAATAGCATGTTTTACATTACAATACTAAAATAAAGAAAAGAGTGAAATCCCTAAGAGAGATCTCCACGAGCATCTTGATCTCCCACTTGGCCCTTTTCTCCAAACTCCCATGTTCAAGTAATAGACACAAAAAAAGGTCCACAATATTAATAGAAAGAAAGTCTACTCATGTACCCCAGTGCAATAGCGGCCTGAATAGGGTGACATATAAATCTCAGTGGGATGGGACCACCAATTTTATGTCAGAATATAGAAAATGAAATATAACAAAAAGGTGTATAGATATATCAAGAAAATAATAGAACCAAATAAATAACAAAAAACCCGTCCAGGTTCCGAAGGGATACCTGACAGTGATAACTAAGATGGCCCAAATCCAGAATAAGAGTCTGCACAAGAATCATATAAGAATATTTGTTCAGCATAAATACCTTTCAACCATTTTCCAATTATTTTCTAATTAAACATATGTTATCTCTAAGGTTCCCATTATTTCTCGTACCTCAATTCTAAATTTAGATCATTCTAAAATTTTAATCATTCTTAAACTTTCTTTATTTAAAAAAAATTAACAAAATTCGGATCCACATATCTCATTTATTTCATAATTAATTATTGTTATTCATTTGGTGTTTAAATGCCCTATCAAACACCGCAATTATCATTCGGTGTAGATGGCCATGTCCGACACCCCAATTCTCATCTAGTGTAGATCTCCATGTCTAACACCTTATATCTAATCACATAGATAAATATTTAGGAGGAACACCATGTCCAAGTCCCAATTAACTATTTTTCTAGAACATCATGTCTAGAACACACATTCTCAATCATTTACATCATTTGATAACAATCAGGGAGGAACGCCATATCCAAGTCCCAACTTCTCTATTGGTAAAGAATTACATGTCTAGATTAATTATCTATATCCAATAACAAAGTAACACATCACAATTAATAAACCGATTAATTATCTCAATTAGAAAACTCAATATCGTATAATTAATCCCAGGATTAATTATCTATATCCAATATCAAAGAATATAATTAATTCAAAAATTAAAAATCTTAACTTATCATATTTAAAACTCAAAATTAATATCCTAATTAATTATCTATATTTCAATCTCAAGGCATGCAATTAATCCACTATTAATTATCTAAACTTATTTAATTAAAATATCATGACTAATTACCCAATTAATTATGTCTACTTATCCCACTCAATACTCATAATTTCCACTAAACTCGAGCGTGTGAAAATGTAAAGGGCATAAATAAAAAATCACTTAAAATAGCTAAATGAACATATCCGCTTAAAAATTATTTTTTTCTCTTGAAGGCAGCACACCTTAGTTAGAGGGATTTTACTACAAAAACATGATTTTGTAATCTATCAAATCATTTTATACCAATAAACCATTTATTCATCATTTTCTGTCAAACTTATCAACAACTATAATTAAACAAATAATACATTTTATTAATTATGAATTGCTGAGGACCCTACCTCAAGGAATTATCTTATCCAATGTTTTCTAACTTAAACCATCATCTGCTCACCTACACACACCTCAACAATAGCACACGTACATGCGTAATTGGTCACATCACCAAACAATGATAACTAACACCCAAAATTATTGGGGTGAGGACCAACACACCTCTAATTAATTAACAGAATCCCAGAATACACCATAAGCACCTAATTGAAGGGGTGTGAAACCAATTATTTGGTATATACGTTTTCCCAAACATGACGGTGGTAAACCAAATAAATCCAAACCACCATGCCTTTGGTAAAGGATGTTGAAATACGGACCAATCGGTCCTAAGACATCCTCTACACAACCTAGAATCAAATGAAAGGAAGAAACCAAATTAATCCCGGACCATAGGGTTTCAGACAAATGGAGAATGGGTGGAGGAGAGATGAGATAACTGATTTGAAGAACAAAACATATAGATAAAGACTTACCTTGATTAGATCGACAACTTTCATGAAGGAACCAATGATATCTGACACGCTGAGAGGATCCATGAAGAGGGGGGGTGTTGCGACTCCACCATGGGAGAGGAGGGGGTCGCGGTTCATGTAGGAGGAGGCGATAGGGTGAACCTCCCTCTTTTTTTCACCCTCAAATAACTCCAATTATATTTATAATAATTAATATAATAATATTAATAACCATATTATAATTATTATCGTTCAATTTAAATTCTTCTTTGATAAACCGCATAACACCCCCATAACACATCATTTAGTTAAATTCTACTCGAACTAATTTAATTAAATAAATTCTCTAACTCATAATTATATAATTAAATTCTCCCAAAAAATTATTTAAATAGAACCCATATTTTTCATCAAATAATTAGATTCATCCTTAACATGAATTTAATTAGATAAAACCCCAACTCCACATTTATCCCTTATTTAATTAAATTCCATTCACCCAGATTTTATTAAATAAAACCAAAACTCATTATCATTTAATTTAATTATCTCAAAATTAATTTAATTAAATGAAATCCCATTTCACATTAATTAATTAAATTCTTCTTAACTTAGAATTTAATTAAATAAAAACCCATATATCACGAAATTTAATTAAATCTATCAAAGCAAGGAATTTAATTAAATAAATTAACCCGAAACCAAGACTAGGTAAGATGCACAATTTGGATTACATGACCTTGTAAACTGAGCACCAACCATGCATAACCTTCTATCTAAGGATCCCACTTGTCACGGTCTGCCCCACATGGTTTTCCTAACCGTGCAAGCATCTTTTTTAAGACACTAACCTCACACCGTTTGTCCCAAATATTTTTTCTAACTGTAAGAAGACCGTGTATGTCCCTCTATCTCCCAAAATTAAGATTCACAATTTCTTTTAGTAGGAAGTATAGTTTAACAGGTAATGCACCTACTATTATCTCGTTTTTATTCCCTAAAAACCTTAATATTTCCTAGTCCGACGCTCTTGAATTATAACCAGCCATTCTTGAAACTCCTCGATCTTTTACCCAAGACAGATATAAACATGCTTAAACGATCCCAACTCAATAAAAGTTTCTCCAAGTATTGGTTTTAATAAATTCCCATCCATAAATTGAAAAGGTTCAATAAAATTCATAGTTTAACCTATTTCAAAAACACTGGAAATTACAATCTACCCCCCTTAAAAAAATCTCATCCCTGAGAAGACATCAAGAACTAAAACGACAATAACCAACCCACTAATGTCATAAATTCTCATTTGAACAAATATATTTCATTTGTTAACACAAAAGGAACCTTTAAACAAATCACAATCCCAATGACTTGAACCTTTTAAATCGGAGCTAAAACACTAAATTTAACCCAATACATCAAAACAATACATAAAAAACCTCACACAACTAGATAAATAATATCGTCATCATCTCCTCAATACCCACCGATTGGTTCTTCTCACTAGTGGTCCTAGAATCTAACAATCATCTTACAAACCAAAACCCTTTCCTTGAAATAAATCACCAACCCCTAAAACCCACACTTTCCCTTCAACCATCTATATGCCTTTAAAATGATTTTATCACCAACCACATGTAATCCAAAGTCATCACTCTACTTATAGTGATGTATCCGAGTGAAGCCATCATAAGGATACCATAAAAACTATTGTTCCCCATCAAAAATAATGGTGTAACCCAAATAACCATGCATCCCTCATACAACCCAATTAACAACTTATCAAGTCCAAAAAATTTTAAAACATTATAATGATGTATGACTGACTCTATCTTAGTGCCTCCAGGATGAGGTCAAGATAGAGGACATACTCCTTTCTTTCATAATAGTACACTAATAGTAAACCCATGTCCCCAAATGGTAAGTCGAACTATCAACAGTCGACTATTTACAAAAAGGCTCGGCTTCTCCTACCGACGCATCATCAACAGAAACTCAATGCATGTATCACATAAGGCATTATTGTTATTTCAAAGTTTCCCACTAAAAATCTACCCAAAAATTACCAATTAAAAACTACCTAACATAAGATTTTACATGACATTGAAGAAAAGATCAGTCACTCAAAAGTACACTTGTTCAGATACACCGTAGAAGCACATGTGACGTTCCATGAACCACAATCACTGCATCAACATTTAGTATGTAATACCAAAGTTAAACCTATCATAATTTCAAAGAAACCTATTCCCAAAATTCTTCTTAAGTGGTGGGATGAACTTACATTAATTCCCCAAAACACTACTCTAGAGGCAACCCAAGGACGCCTTTAACATCTGACCATGCCTGTGAAATGTCTAACATACTGAACCGAGCAGTTTCCAATGATTATTACATTGTAAAGATTCATGATACATCAACCATCCCTCAAGACAAGGGTGTTATTATTTAAACCAAAAATCCCTACTAAAGAAAACAAAAATTTAATAGTACCAACAAAAAGAATATCACTATGGAAACAAAGCATCACAATCCCTAAGGGTGATACCTACTATGGGTTAGTCTCTTATGAAGCATATGTGTCAAACCTATTTATTGGTCCCCAAAACCATAACTCATTAGGCTCAGAATCCCCTTTGTCATTTTTAGCCATTTCATTAATTCATTTCAACCTCTAAACATTTTAAATAATTTTAACAAGATCACAAGTACAATTTCACAAGGAACTTGGTTTTCAAACAACGCTCCACAGCAAAAAATAAGATATCTATAACAAACATCCACTTAAACATTTAACATTTAGCATCACTTTATTTTAAACATGAAATTTAGCATCTAATTTTATTTAATCTGAAGGAAACCTCCGAGGGTCCCATTAATTCAAAACATCCATGTTCTACAAAAACCAACCCTATAATAGTGCATTTCACAAAACTCAGTATTTTTACATTTATAACCATTTTCAAACAGATTATGATTATATAAGGCTCAATCACACGGGTGTCCATCTACCAATCGATAAGGCAGACATACACCTTACCACTGGCATATGGATCCCATTTATCACATTTAATTTCCATTTAACATTTTTACATTAGTAACCACTTTTTCAATAATTCCAATACATGGGTTAGCCTTTTCCTAGTTATAAGTCACCCATATTCCTTATAAATGAAATTGGATCCCATTGTATATGAAAACAATCAATTTTCTACTCATTCATCTATTTACACATTAAAACATATATACCATTTTATCGTATGTAGTGACACAAAATCATGATATATCATAGAATCATGGTACTACATCAAAACTTGCTAAAACAAGAGGAAACATGGAATATAATCACCCAAGCATGTTATATATATCACAAAAACAAGATATATAAAGGGGCATGCTAAATAAAATTAAAAATTAGAATTCCACCCAAGGAACACTATCTAAATTAGTAGGCATCCTACCTATTCAACTACATGGAATGTTATATTCATGGCATGTGATTATTTATGTGTCTAAGATAATGCATTTAATGTAATTTCCAAGCCATATCAGGCTAAGGAAAATATTCAAAATTCTTGAAATAAATAAGAAGCGGAAAATACACCAGTCACTCAAGGTGAAATCATATCAACTGTAATCTCAAGCAGTATAAACATAAATTCCAATCCCTAACTCCTTATTCATTTTTCATACATGGGGTGCTCTATCCTAAGAACAACTATAAACTGAGCACCGAAACTTTCATAGTCTCGTGTCTACCAACCCAAAATATAATGAAAAAGAAAAAATATGGAAAATTTGAACCTCTCACACCACTTTATAAAATCCTGATCTGGTTTACCCTCAAATTGGTAGCCGAATCAGTTGCCATGTGAACTCAAGTATGTCTCCCCATATGCCACCAGCAGGAGACTAGCAGTGAGGGTCTTTGGATAGTCAGTTGGGAGATTATACCCTCATATTTATAGTGCATAGGTGAAATAGTTAATAATCTAACAAAACAGCAGAAGAAGATGTCAAACATTAATCTACTATATAATGAAAATGGCCAATTCCAATTTATAAAATTCATTCATGTCATGGCGATACATATCATAAATCAGTAAAAAAAGAATTATTTTTATTCAAATGTATAAATAAAGAAAAGACTCAAAGCCCTAAGGGAAATCTCCACAAGCATCTCGATCTCCCTCTTGGTCCTTTGCTTCTAACTCCTAATTACAAGAAACATCCACAAGCAATGGTCCACAGTCCTGTAAACAATAATGTCTACTCGGGTACCCTAGTGTAATGGTGTCCTGAATAGGGTGTGAGATATACATCCCAGTAGGTGAGGAGCACATGTATCCTAGCTCAATCTAGATAATTCAATATGATAAAAAAAAGTGTGTAGATATAACACGGATATAACATAATTAAATAAATAACCAAAAACCTATCGAGGTTCCAAAGGGACACCTGACAGCTATTCCTGCTTCAGTATGTAGCTGAAATAAGAGTCTACAAACGAATCATACAAGAATATTTATCAATCATAAATATCTTTCATCACATTACCAATTATTCTATATTTAATAATTGGACACCTCCATGGTTCCCAGGATTTCTCGTACCTCAATACTTACTTGAGCTCGTGCCAGAATTCTAATCATTCAAATAATTTCTTTATTTAATCACATTTAAATTATAATTGATCGACATCTCTCATTCAATTCATAATTCATTATTTTCATTCATTTGGTGTTTGAACACAATGTCAAACGCCCCAATTATCATATGGTGTATATTTACATGTCTAACACCATACATTTAAGAACTTAGATAACTATTAGGGAGGAACTCCATGACCAAGTCCCAACTTATCCATTGGTCTGAAACTCCATGTCTTTCACCCACATTCTTAGTCATTTACATAATTTAATAAATATTGGAGAGGAATTTCATTTCCAAGTCCCAAATTCTCTATTATTTTAGAATGAAATGTCTATTACCCAGTTCTCATTAATTAATTAATTCAAAGATTAATTAATCCAAGTCTAATAATTAATTCCTCAAAGATTTTCCACATTCATTCCCTTACTAATCATCTATTTTTGAAACATATCAAAAAACTATTAGTTAACCCCACAATTAACTAATTCCACAATTCCGTTAATTTATTCACCAATTAATTAATCTATTAACATAAATATCATTCAATAATTAATTATACATAATTAATTATCCCAAACATTTCTGAAAATGAACATAATTAATACATTATTAATTATCTCAATTTATCCAAAGCAACATATCACTATCAATCAACTAATTAATTATGTCAATTAGTGAATTCATTATCAGAAAATTAATACACTGATTAATTATCTATATTCATTTCCTAAATATCAAAATTAATTCAAAATTAAATTATCTCAACCTGTCCATATCAAAACTCATAATTAATATTATGAGTAATTATTTATATTTCAATATCAATACATATAATTAATCCACCATCAATTTTCGTAACATATCCAATTAAAATATCATAACTAATTTCTCATTTAATTATCTTTACTTATCCCACTCAATACTCAGAATTACCACTTAACATGAGGGTGTGAACATCTAAACGGAAGAAATAGAGAATCACATAACATAAAGCTAAAAAAACATATCAGTATAAACATTATGTTTTTACCTTGAAGGAAGTGTAACTCCTTTAGAGGGGATTTTTTATAAAATGTGACTCAATCATTTGTCAAATAATTTCATACCAATAAACCATTAATTCTGTATTTTCAGTCAAACTTATCAACAACTGTATTTAAACAATTGCTATTTTTTATTAATTAAGCAATGTTGAGGAACCTAACTCAAGGAATTGTCTAAGCCGATGATTTCTAACTTGAACCGTCATCTTCTCACGTACACACCCATCCACAACAGTGCACACACACTCAGAATTTGTTGCATCATCATACAACAATAACGGATGCCCAAAATTAGTGTGGCAGGGACCAGCACCCCTCCAATTAATTAACTGCAACCCCAAATACACCATAAGTACCTAATTCAAGGGGTGTGAAACCAATTATTGGGTATATAGGCATAACCAAATATGATGATGATGAACAAAATCATGCCAAACCAACATGACTTCGGTGATAGTTGTCGAAATAAATACCAATAAGTCCCAAGAAATTCTTTTACACCCCCTAGAATCAGAAGAATGGAAAAAACCAAATTAATCCCCAACATTAGGGTTTCAGCCTAATAGAGATTGGGAGAAGGAGGGGCGAGACAACCGATGAAGGGAATGAAACACGCGGAGAAGGAATAACATAGATGAGACAGACAACTTCTGTGAAAGAAAGACCGTGATCCAGCGTGCAGAGTAGAGTTAGACAGAGGGGGTTTGCCTCCACCACAGGAGAGGGGGGGTTGCGCTACACATTGGAGGAGTAGATGGGGTGCACCGATATCTTATTTTCTAATTAAAATAACTCCCATCATATTTATAATAATTAGTATTATTATAATAATAATAACATCCATATTATTATTATTATCATTTAATTTTAAACAGTTCATTGATAAACACATAAATCCCCCATTACATATCATTTAACTAAATTTACTCCAAAAAATATATTTAAATAAAATTTCCAACTCAAAATTATTTAACTAAATTCTCCCAAGACAATTTAATTAAATAAAACCTTTATTTTTTATCAAATAATTAGATTCATCCTAACCTGGAATTTATTTAGATAAAACCACAATTCCACATTGATTCCTAATTTAATTAAATTCCATTCCCTGGGTTTTAATTAAATAAAACCCCAACTCATTACAATTAAATTAAATTCTCTCTACATTAATTTATTTAAACGAATTCTTATTTCTCATCAATTAAATAAAAAATTTTAACCAGGAATTTGATTATATAAAACCCCACATATCATGACATTTAATTATATCCATCTCATCTATGAATTTAATAAAATAAATTAACATGAAACCAAAAATAGGGTAAGACACATAGTTTGGAACACACAATCTAGAAAACCATGAGCCAATAGTGTGGAAAATTCTGTCTAAGGAACCAACTTTTCTTGGTCTGTCCTTAATGGTTTACCTAACTGTGCACAGATCGTGCAAGAATCTATGTTTAAGACACTCACCTTGCATAGTTTGTCCTACATGGTTTTCCTAACTATGAACTGACTATGCCTATGCCTATGTCACACAAAATTAAGCTACATGGTTTCCTATAGTAGGTTTCATGGTTTAACAGGCCATGCAAAAACCGTGCACTCTCTGTTGTTCCATAAAAACATGACTTTTCCCAATCCTACCCTCTGAAATTCTAACTAGTTATCTGAGAAACTCCTCAAGCCTTTACCCAAGCCCAATATAAACATGATTAAATGATATTTAACTCATGAAACATTGTTCCAAGGCTTGGTTCTAAGACCGAATCATCCAAAAAATAAAAATGTTAAAAACATCAGTATTTTAACTCGGTTAAAAAACACAGGACTTTAAATTTACACATAATGAAAGGATCAAAAATGGATTAGTATATAGAATTAAAAAATATAAAGCTGATGTATGACCATAAAATACATTTTATACAAGTTTCTATGTATTTATGACTTATATTGTTTTTGATTATCCCCATGATAAACCACTTTCACCTTAACTATGGTAATTCATTTTTATTATTAACACTATTAATTAGGGTGAAAAATTAATTTGTGCTCATTGGATAATATAAATTATGATTATTAAAAATATGTTATCCATTTTATCAAATTTAATTCATATAAGTAGAAAATTTTAATTTAAAATTAAACCCTTAGATGCAACGAAAATGTGGGTTTTCAAGAATTGTATTTTTCAAGGAAAAGATAATTTTATATTAACTCTATAACTAATGATTATTATTGAATTAATATCAGTTAGTATTTTTTGAATTATTTTATATAAATTTAATTTCAAAATTTTTTCATTACATGTTTTTTAATTAATTTTATAGGTGAAACATTATGCACTTTCAAACAGTCTTCCTAAAAATCCCCCTTTTAAATCCAAAAAAAACATATAATAAAATGAAATAAGATGGTGATTAAAAAATGTAAGTTAATATAATATAAATAATTAATTATTATTTCATTTTAAATGTATTTAAAATATAATGGTACTGTTATGAACTTTAATTTTTTTAAAAGAAAATGATTTTTTTACAAAAAGCCGTATTTATAATAATTCATTGAAAAATCAACATTTTCTAAAAAATAAACGAATTTTTCTGAAATTCAATTGTGATATTCTATTTTAAATAATTTATTTAATTTTATAAAATATATTATCAAATAGTTCCAAAATATAATTATAATATTTTTTCATGAGATGCAATAAAAATAATTTTTAAAGAAAAATTATTTTTGAAGAATAAAATTAGTTAACTAAAAATCAATTCATTATTTAATAAACATTTATCAATAATTTATGTTGAATATGATATATAGATTTAAATATTTTAAAATATAGTTAATATTATTCATACCTTCCAATTTAACAGGTTGGTTATAATAGTTATTTATATCATGGATCATTTAAGCATAGTGTCACATGTCGAATACGATATCGAAGATAATATTATTTTATAAAATATAAAAGTGTTAAATCCACTAAAATTTAATAAATTAAATCCTAATTATTAGAACTTTATCTAATTAATGAATGGTTGGTAATGTAAAAATAAATTTTCTAGAAACCGACGACAAAAAAAGGGTTAATGAAACATTCTATTGAAAAGAGTGAAATGAACATACAATGGTTATATATAATAACACATAATATGTTTCCAAATATGAGAATGTAAGTTATAAGTGAATGTTTGGAAATTGAAGAAATACTAAAATTATTATAGGGAGTGATATAAATTAGTGATAATATGGATGCGAATAACCAATTAAAATTTAAGGAGCTCAAAAGTATAAATAATCAAAGAGTGAAAAAACCATCAGTTAATAAAAAATAAAGGTACATAGATAACATTTTTGTTTCAAGATATTTGGCCTAGAGTAGAGGATTTATTTCATGATCTATACTGAAAACATAGTGAAATAAACCTAATTTAAAAATTGAATTTCATCGTTTATCTAATTCCACCACCACCCAATATTTTTCTCCAAACAATGAGTATTCAAGAAGAATTTTTCATGTTTTAAGAAATATAATAAACTTTTAATGACTACATACCCATAAAATAGGTAAAAAGACATTCATTGAATCATGAAAAATTAATTAAAAAAATAAATTGTTATAATATAGTTGGATGATTCCCAAAAATGAAATGAAATTTATATGATACATCATCATTCAAAATTCTACAATAATACCCCATGTTGAAACTAAATAGTTTCTCAAATGAATTAACCTATATCCCAAATATCCAAAATAATCTAATAATGAAATATTGTTTTATCCTTAAAGGTTATCTTATACCTTTTGTATTGTAATAGAAAAAAATAAAATTATCTCTTTTCAAATAAAAATAATCACTTTATCATTGTATAAATTTTCAATACCGAATTTATCTGTATGATAAAATATGTGCTTACATAATTACTTCAATATCTGAGGCTATATAAACCCTAATGGATATCAATACATTGAAACATATATATGAACAATGTAAAGGAATAATTCACATGTAGTGAACCAAGACCCATACTTCTGGATCCGTTACAAAAAAATTATGTTCTTTTAAAGTAAAATATGAAATATATAAACACCTTTACAATTACGATGATATTTTTTAGTATATATTTTTTAGGAAATTGGAAGACTATTACAACATATCATAATTTGAACAATTGATAAATAAATATAAATTTTTATTTCACTCGCAATAGCACCTTAATGAAACTAAAATCCATTAGAAATTTTAATGAGCATGTGAATTTTTCTATAAAATATTGTTTGAGAGGATAATTTTATAGTAAGGGGTTTTAAAAATTATTCAAAATAATTTTAAAAATAATAATTAAAATTAATTTTTAAATTATTTTATTTTATATAATAGATAAAAATTTGATAAATACTTTTCAAAAATATAATTCTTGGGTTTTTAAAATATATAACCATAGTAAAAAAATTATAATACTTTGATAATAAATACTATTTTCAACATAATATTATCAATTTTTTTTAAATATAAAAATCTTTGAAAATACATGGAAATACTTTTCTAAATGAAATAATATAGTCAATTTTTTAGAGAATAAAATAATATTCTAAGAAAAAAACATCTGACAACTTCAAAAATTTAATAATATCAATGGAATACCCATATTTTAGGGTTAGGATCACTCCTAACATTCCTATCATGTTTACATATTACAAGTGTTGAAATTTTATAAAACATTCTGAGCAATTTTTTTATTTTTCACAAGAGTTTTAAACTATTGAAAATAATACAAAAAATACTTAAATATATATTTATATATTAATATAATTTCATTTATATACATCCATATAAAAACTATTACAATGAACTAAAAATTTATAAAATCTGCATGGATTGATAGTGACATATGTAGTGCATGATTGTACCTATATAAATGTGATAAATAAGTTGGTTTTAAATGATTTTTTTTACATAAAATGATTGAATTAAAATTTCAAAACACCTTTAATATATAGAAAATAAAAAACTTATATAATTATATATATATAGTTTCAAAATAGGATCTTGATAATAATAAAATTTCCTTTTATAAAATAATGGGTTTTGAAAAAATAATTTATTTTAAAATAACTTCATTATAAAAAATGCATTATTTAAAGAAAATAATAGATTTAAAAATTTTACTAATTTTAATATATCCTATATAAAATAATAGTTTTTTGTAAAATATAATCATATATATATAATTTAAAAATATATATATAACCATATAATTTCAAAATAATATATCCCCTTAAATTAAATTTCCAACGGGACTTCTCATTAAATTATCCTATGTCAAACTACTGATGAACCTCCTTCCCCTAAGTCTAAACTCTCCCTAACACTATTTACACCACCATATAAACTTGCTTATTTTTTCAACAGTTATTGGAAGCATGTCACTGGGTGTACAAATGTAGGGAAAACTCCTATTTATAAGCCAAAATTGTTTAAAAATTCAATTATTTATTTATTTATTAAAGAAAATATTTATAAATAATTTCAAGTATTGTTTAATGTTTCAAAATATATTACATTCCCATGATGAAAAATGATATCATTTTATTATTATTATTATTTTATTCAATTTTATTTTTATCATGTGTATATAAATATACAAAAATGGTTAAAACATGAGTTGGATACCCAACCTTTACCACAAAATTTCATTAAAAAATGAAACCATAATGTGATGGCATGAGGTTTAATGTATTTTCACCAACTTGTAATCAAGAGAATATAAACTGATATTCAAAAAATAAAAGGACTCTATGTCCTCATGCAAGTAAGCGATAATACAATGTATTTGTTCATGCCATTCATTTTTGTTGTGTTTAGTATCTTCCAAAATTATATCTAATGGAAACCTTTCTATAAATATAATTTATTAAATATAAGGTTGTAATCACTTCTTTAAGGTATTCAAAAGAGATTCATTACACAACCATTATAGTGTCAGAAAATTGGTGATAATATAATTTAGGATCTCCTCCCTTTATCTAGCTTAATTTCATGTGAATGAAAGCATGTTTTGATCAAGAAACAATTGTAAATGAGGGTATCAATCTTTAAGAATGATATAAAGATAAATCATTAAAAATCATCACATTCTTATAAATACAACAACAAAAGGGGAATGAAGTTGTACTAACAAAGTGTTAGATGAGACAAAATTGTTAGACCACCCCATCCATCTCATGCCTCTAGCACATGGCCTCTAACATAAAATGCAGAATTATGAAACTCAATAGAAGCTAAAAAATCATTCATTGAAGTCAAGAGAACATTGTACACAAGAAAATCAATTTACATATCCATTTTTAAGTCATTAGAATCTATCAACGAAGAGATTAAGCTCCCATGATTATGGTCAGTTAAAAAATCTATCAGCATGCAGAAGAGAGATAGAAATAGAACAAAAAAATATAATGTAATAAATCTAGAACCCAATCTAGGGATCCACTTCCCTGAAAAGACATAAAATGAGAGAGAAGGATTAAGGACCAGCATAGTAGCAACCAATTCATTCCCTCTAAGTACAAAAATTCCCAAGCTGTGAAAAATCAAAATCAGTGTTTCTATCAAGTTCAAATTCCACACTATCAAACATCCACTCTCTAATACTTAGATCCTCATCCGTACTTATCTCTTTGTTAAGGTACCTTCCAAAGGAAGGCCTGTCATTTTCCTCAATCTAGTGGTATAATTCCTATTTATATTCCTCTTAAATAACTTAAGTAAATTTCATAATCATAATGTCATCTTCCAACTCCTCTTCATCCAAGGATGAGGAAGAATCATCATAATCCACTGATGAGGAGGGATTCTATCTAACTTCTAGATGTGGATAGATCAAATAATTTTACTATTGACTTCCTAATGATTTGGTGACAATAGTTACCTCAAACATAGAGAAATATATATGATTTTGGTTATTCTTGGGGGTGGAGTAATAAATCCATCTGTGTCAAAAAATATCCTATTACATTTTTCACATGAATATTGTTAAACATCCTCAATTTATCATACATTATCAAGGGAATATTGTTTGGACTTACTAGAGTTAGATTGATTGTGCTGTTTTTCCTTCTAGAGAGAAGGAGAAACTTATGAGGTAATAGATGGGGGTTAATCATTATTAATAGAATCTAAAAAGATGCAGAAGCAATAAACTATGCAATTCAAAGGGAAGAACAATTTAGAATGACCGTCCACATCCCTATTGGGTTTTATCTTTATTGTAGTACACTTAGCCATCACATTATGCCATATTTGTGAATTATTCATTAACATAGTCTCCTGAGGAGGTTGGGTATTAATAAGTCTATTAGGGGCACATGTTTCCAGGATTTCTTATCACAATGATCATTAAATTCTTCAAGAACTAATTTAATATTACATTTTTCTACCCAAAATGACTTATTACAGGTGAGGGGATGTATGATTATTGGGTTATAACCGAATTTTTTTGAAGAATGACAGATTCTATGATAGTAGTTATAATAGGCTGGTTGGTTCTCATAAGTTACCACTCATTAAAATCATAAAATCACAATTTTGAATCCAAACAGAGGATGTTAGAGGATGAGAGATGTCAATTTCTGTGAAAACCCTTACAACTAAGGGTTTTTAATATTTTTTTATCGCATTCCAATTTAAGTGGTCGGACAATTTAGCTGGAAATTTGAAATAGTTATGATCATTTTAATAGAGGAAGTAAAATTCAAATTAATCCAAACCAGACTGGATTAGTGGGAGGTTAAATGTTAGGATTTAAATTGGGGGTTCATTTAACAAATTTCATGGAACATATACCAAATACCCATGTTATATTCATTTAAAAAATGATAATAGTCATTTTTAGATGAAAAAATAAGGACAACATTCAAAGATTTAAAAAATCCAATGTTGAAACCAACAAACCCTATAACATCAAGTGACTTGGTTAAGTATCTCAAAGAAAAAATACTCTTGAAAAATTTCCCTTATAAGCATGAATCGTAGATATATGGAGGCGACCCTCTTGAGTGCTTGTGATCATCTGAAGGCACCCTCTCGAGTGATTGTGATACTACGTATATATAAATATATATTCCAAATCAAATATGTATATGACATTTTTTTTGGAGAAAAGTGGTGACATGAACTAATTTCCAAATTAATTCCCCTAAGAGGATTTATTAAAATCAAGAAAGTTGGGTTAAAAACACGACGTTCAATGAGATTACACCAGCATGGAATTAACTAGGGAACAAAAATAAAGACTCAATAATACCCAAGCTACAAATACAGCCAGCCAAAAGAGATCCCCAAACTTCAATCAATGCTCATCCTTTCTTGCTTTTATTTTCTTCAAATCGAGAAAGAGGGAAGGCTATTCAAGTGTTTATAAAAGTGCTATCCAGTCCAAGATTTCATCCACATTTAGTTTTCATGAAACTGGTCATCAATATAAGTAAATCACATTACCTGAAAATGAAACTTAAAGAAAGCCAGGGGACAACAACCAAATTAGATCATTATGCTGGCCGGCAAGTATAACAGGACAGTATGTCATAAAATTCATTCTAGAATTCCTTTAGAACCGCCAAACCAAATAGCTGATTCATAGAGATCCCCTCAAGATCATGTTATCAGAGTATAAGGAAGTGACTTCAAATAGATATCATATTAAAACACACTGCATCTAAGTCCTATAAGACTGCAAAGTCTCATAAAAACTCCATCCATATTTTCAATCCAACGTGCATAATTATACTGTGGTCATCAAGAGTCGAAGCTGACCAGCCAGTAGAGAAACCATCAAAATTCAGTCCTCCTTACCAAAAAAGTGATCCCATAAACAGATCAATCCCATGCAGGCAGAATGAAAACAGCAAAGTAGAGACAACCAAACTGAAACATATCCCAACTGAACCTTGGAGAGTCAATTACTAATAAGACAAAGAGAAACAGATGTGAAAAATAGAATTAGTGTGAATTAGGGAGTTTTATGAAACCCCTTACTCATTCTCTCATTGAAAATATGCGACTTGATATCTAATTAGGTATTCTTTGAAATCTACCCTTTTCTAAAATATTTAAAAATAATTTCATCTCTAAGTTTCTCAAAAGATTAAAACTCTTCATAATAAGTCACATTCTTCTTTCCACCCACTTCAACATGATTATTTTCCTCGACTTTTTGATTTGTGTATGGTGTAGAGGCTTCTCTTCTTGAGATGTCCAAAGATATTGTGACTATAGTTATTTCCATTTGGGAGTAATCACGATGTTTCCTCATTTTTTTTATTAGGGGTGATGAACCCATCAGCATCTACTGTAGGATTTTTTCCTTTACTTTCCATTTTTTCAGATGTTCTTCCTCTATAAGAGTAGATTTGTCTTCTTCCTCATGGGGAGTATCACTACTTTCAGAGCTATCACACTCCTCATTATCTACTCTCTCCTGAGTTCCATCATGAATTTTAACTTCCTCAAGAGGAGGGGGAGAATTATGAGGGATAGGAGGGGAAATGACCTCAAGGATAGAATTTACATAATCAGCTACTTGATTTTCCTCAGCTTGTACATTAAGCATGTCACCATTCAAAATAGGATCTGTAACATTCTTAATGTATCCAAAAGAACCGGAGTTATCCCTTTGACCTTGAATTCCTTTTTCAACCAAAACATTTTTCATCATTTCATAATGGACAATATCTCTTTCATAGTTATTCAGGGAGGGTCTAAGTCTAAAATTTTTATGATAGTAATCAGGTAATATTTCATAGACAAACTCCTGAAAAAATCCTAAATCCCCACTTTGAATCCAAGTTTTATCAGGATGATACTAGGAAACATCATGTTCTATACAAATTCTAGATACAGAGGGTTGAGATAAAAGTTTTATAGCTGAATCAAGCTTAATAGGATATCCAATCATACTAGCAATGGGAAATAGTGCTTCTTGCTTAAACAGGTGCAAAGGAAGATAAGGAAAATTAACCCAGATAGGCACAATTGGTGATTCATCATAAGGGTTAAATTCAGGAGTCCATTTTAATATTTTCATGCAGCATCCCCAAAATGACCAAGATCTCTTCATCTAAAGCCTATAATAATATTCCTCAGAGTTCAACTAATTGGAAATGTGAGAGGGATTTAAGAGACCCAGATAAAAACCCGTAAAACCAATCGATTTTAATGACATTCGAAGAAACTTCAATGAAGGCCACTGATTCATGCATTTACCAACTAAAACAAGCCGAAGATCAGTAGATAGGGATTTTACCTCAACTTTAGTAAAAGAGATCGTGAGTTGAACTCGATGTAGAAAGTGCTTAGGTTTGATATGAGCTTCCGAAAACACATCGATATGGGAAGAAGTTTCTTCGTCCGATTTTCCCACAACAACATTTGCATAAGATCGATTATCTGAGATAGGGTTAGGATTTCACGTCGGGAATTTCTGCAGCGCACTTCTGGTCTCCATATAACATACATTTATGACATGATATTTATATCTTATTTATAACCTAAATTTTTTAATATATTTATAAATACATATATCAATGGTATTATATAATGATTATTTTTAATTTTTTTATGTATTTTTCTTCTCTGATGTCACACACATCACATTTCTCTTATATATATATTTTTATTTTACTTATATTACATGCAATATACACATCACATATATTTTATATTTTTTTTTAATTTAGTTTTTTCCATTTCATATATATATATCTATATATGCACACACACACACAAATATATATATTTAAAAAAATTTATTTAATTCATATATATATATATTAACATATATTTCAACCAATATATAATTCTTATATATATTTATAACACTCAAAAACACACACATATATATTTTTATCCTTCCACCATAAACCACATATCTCACATTATTTTATGGGGTTCTCGACTAGTAAGAAAATGAAAGTTTTGTTTTTATTTAATTAATTAATTAATTATTTTTATTTAGTACTTTACACTTATATAATAACACATATAACACATATATTTTCTCATATATTGTTTTTCTTGTTTATTTCCCAAAACATCTCTCACAACCTACTTATTTTCCCTGTAAATATATATATATATATATATATATATTTGTAAATTTTCAAACACTCAATCATTACACCTCCACATATAAATATATATCATTATTATTAGTATTTTTTTTATAGTCAACTTGTTAAAAATAATTCTCACGCACCATGTATGTGTGTATAAGTATGTTACTTTTATTCAATAAACCTCTAAAATATGTGTGTATGTGTGTTTTTAGATACCAAATAGAAGTATATACATATATATATATATATATTCTGCATATATATATGTATATATATACTAAATAAAATTTTATGACTCTTTTTTTTTATATAAATATAACCTTCAATTTTAAATTTAATCATACATTTATATATATATATATATATATATACATACATGGTTATTATTTCAGTTTACCACATATATGCAAAACCCATATCAGTAAAATTTCTAAAGTTATCTAAATAGTATATTTTGATACAAAGTGTAGCGACCCGAGACAAGTGCTTCAGATTCGGTATAAAAATTTTGTATGTTTTTTTAAAAATAAAAATAGAAAAATATAAATTCTCTTACAAAAAATGAATATCTTTTTCGATCTAGTCATTGGAGGGACAGGAAAAACTATTACAACAAATGAGAGATTAAACAGTAAAAAAATAGGAAATTATTTTGACATCACTCCTGATATCTTCTTAATGAAACTAAACTCCTTTGAAAATTCAAATGCACTTCTAAAAAATAAATTAAATTTTTGAGATAGCATAAAATTTCTAGGTAAGTGGTTTCAAAAAATATTGAAAATAAAATTATGAATAATTTTTAAAAATTCCATTAAAAAATATATTTTATTATATTTATAAAAATTTTATAAATTCTTTTTCAAAAATATAATACCTAAGTTTTAAAAATATATAATCTCCAAAAATATATTTCATAATATTTTGAAAATTATTAGTGTTTTGAAAAAATTATTTATGAAATCAATTATCAAAATATAATAACCTTTAAAAATACTTGGAAATAATTTTCATAATGAATGAGTCGAGTGATTTTTCTGAAAATACTATAAATGTAGAGAAAACAAAACATCACGGCCACTTGGAACATTGATGGCTATCGAGGGCCTACCAATCATGGATGGTTGGGTCCACTCCATAGATTCAGATCATTTTTTCATAGTTTTATTCCCAAATTTTTATAAATTATTTTTACCTTTATCTTTTTTTTCATTTTTCATTAGGGTTTTTAACTTTTGAAAATATAACAATGAATACTTATATATATATATATATATCTGTGTGTATATAAATCGATAATAAACTATTACTTTTTAATAAAACTTTTAAAATATTCATGAATTTTTAGCGACATGCCTAGTACATGGCCGTACCTATACATATATAGAACATCAACAACTGTTTAATAATATATATTTTTACAAAATTATAGCTTCAATAATTCAAAACACCTTTAATATTTTTGAAGATACCTTCTTACATAAAAACATTAATAAATATTGTTTCAAATAAGGATTTTGAAAATAATATAATTATATTCATAAAATTATATATTTTGGAAAATATAATTCTTTAAAAATAACTCCCTTATATAAAATGTGATTTTTTGTAAAGTTATCATGGATTTTTAAAAACTGATTCTTTTTAAAATATCTTTGATAAAATAATTTTTAAAAAATATAATCATATATATACTTTTATAACGATATATATAATCTTATAATTTGAATATAATATACACCCTTACCCTAAATTTCTAACCAAATTTCATTGGAAATTCACCTATATCAAACTCATGAAGAACCTCCTTCCCCAAAGATTGAACTAAATATCACCCTATATATGAAACCATATAAAATCACATAATGTTTCAATAGAGTTTAGAAATGTATCATTTGGTGCAGAAACAGACGGAATGATCTTATTTATATGGCTCAAATTTTTAACAAATAAATTATTTCATTTAATTTTTAAAAAAATATATTTGGAAATTTTTAAAAATAGTGGTGAATTTATCAAAATATGTTTCTTTTCCATAAATAAAAATTATATCATATTATTATTATTGTTATCATATTATATTTGTAGTTTTTTTTAATTTCTTAAATGATAAAGAATTTTATTTTATCATGTATATATATATGTAACAAATATAAAATATGTAAAAGTTGTTTTTTATAACAAATATTTATAACATGCTTTTTATAACTTATTTATAACATATACATTTTAACATATATAGATATAGATACATATACATATATATATATATATCAACATTTATATACATATAGAGTTCTTTTTTGTTTTATTAATTCTTTCACCTCAAATATTTAACATTTCAGTTGCCTATATTCTTTATTTTGTTTTACTTATATTACATGCCACACACTCATCACATATATTTTATATATTGTTTTTTATTTAATTTAGTTAACCCCAACACATATATATACATATATATTTATATTTATTTATATAAACACCCACATATATATTCTAACATGTATATATATATAACACACAAATATATATTAAAGTAATATATATATATATATGTTTGTAGTTTTATATATATGTATAACACACAATATATATATATATATATTGGTGTTCCTTCAACCCCACAATACACAGCTCAAAGTGTTTATGGGTTCCTTAACTGTTAAGAAAATTGACACCTATTTTATCCAATTATTGTTTTATGTGTGGTTTTTAATTCCTTTACTCTTAAAAAACATATATAACATGTATTTTTTTTGCATATATTGTTTTTGAATTCCATGATCAACACACATCATGTACCCTACTTATTCCCCTAACACAGATATATATATATATATATATTCAGACACTCAATCATTGTGCCTTACTATATAATGATATATATATATGTATTATTAATAATATTATTATTAATACAGTCAAATTCTTAAAAATAAATCTCATTTTCCATATATTTAAATAAATTGTTATTATTCAGTGATCCTCTTAAATATTTGTGTGTGTGTGTTTGTCTATACCAATACAAGTATATATATAAATATATATTCTGGGCATATATGTGTGTGAATATATATAATACAATTTTATAATTTTTTATTATATATAAACATAACCTTAATTTTAATATCAATCACACATTTTAATATATATATATATACATACATATATGTCTATATACATACATGGAAATTATTTCATTTTACCACATATATCAATAAATTTTCTATATATGTATATTTATATATTCTTATATATTTACATACACCATAAATCCAACATTTTTATTTAAAGGAGATATATATATTTTATATACTCTTACCATTTTATAAAGTAAAATATCAAATTAACTTAGAATTAAAATTAAAATTATAATTTTTTTAATATATGTTATATTGTTAATTTTAATATAAAATTAATATATTACGAATTTGATGCTAACATATTGGTACATTCATAATACATTTGTTTTTTTATTTTTCAAATAGCCAGTTTTTGTTCATGTGAGAAAAATTAAAAAATATTGAGTTGTTCCTATATACCCCACATCAATACAAACCACTACACACTAAATTCAAACATCAAAAGTTAAACATTAATATTTCAAAAGGAAAAATTCTAGAATCTTCTAGAATCCACCACGAGCCACAAGCTTACCCACTACAATCCTCAAAGAATAAACCATCAAAAGGAGACCTCAAACCAAGATGTCAGTCATATCACTAGCTTCTGTCATCATCAGTACCATCATCTATCACAAGGAGACCTCGAACCAAGAGGTTGATCATGTGGCTACCTTCTACCATTGTCTGAACCGTCATCATCATCATCCTCACCAAGAGAGAAAGTAACCAGAAACATTCAATAAAATGTACTTCATCGAGATCCAATTCCACAACCATAGAGTAAAACCAATATATTGAGATGAAAAATTATTTTCTAATGAATTTGAGAATGAAAAACTAAACAAAACCTTTAGAACAAGAAACAATCTTCATTTTCATAACCATATCCACCACTGAAAATATCAATCAACAAAGATAGAGAGAACCAAATCCATCATCATATGAGAAGAACACTGGGAAAAAGAAACTGGAGAACGACACCACCAATAGAAAATCCTATAAATTCATACCGCTCCCCAAACACATCCAAAACCTCCATGGAATCCTTCACACCCAACCAAATTGGAAGGAATAAAAGGACCGGGAGGCCAGGGCAAGGAGTGGAAAAGAAGGGTAAAGAGAAAAACAAAGCTTCTGAGGGACATGAAGGAGGAACACAAGGAATAAAAACCTAAGGGAAACCAGAACAGAGGGATATAAGTAGAACAAATAATAGAAACACCGAAAAACAGTAAAAAAGAGACCGATGATGGACTCCTGGATCCAGTGTAAAATAATAAATTTTATATTTTTGGCTTTTAAACTGATGAAAGTGACCCAATTTTTTTATCCAAAACATACAACATAAAACAGAAAAATTGTATTCACTTAAATTATGAAGGAACTTTTAGGTTTAGTGTTTTGATAATTATGTAAAACTATAACATATACAACACCCATGTTTTTAATTGGTCATTTTTCTAAATTATAATCAATTTTAATATTTCAAATGAATTTATCAACATCATTCATATGAAACCCATATAGACATAATTTTTTCAACCTCAATATGAATAACCTAGGTAAAATGAAAGATTATAATGGTTAGATAAAATGTTCAGTAAGGGTAAAAATAGGTATTAAAAATTGAATGTCATCAGTTAACACAAGAAGTTTATATGTTTGTGATGAAATAATAAAAGTGAATTAATACAACATAATAATATACATACCCATAAATAACTTGATAATCAAAAATAAAAATATAGAATAAGGTTTTTAAAAATGAAAGATTAATTAGAATTAATAATCATGATCCATGTGATATCGATTATGATCAAAGAAAAATTTTATAACTATAGAAGAATATTGAAACCTATTGGTATATTCGGACATAAACATAATAGAACACTTACAAAACAATTATAGAACCATTCCAAATTTAAAACCATATGACCAAGATCTAATAAATTTCTAAATAAAAAATAATAATTATACAATGCATTGGAGCGCTTGGTTGGAACACCCATAATATAATCTATGATGAGATCACATGACGTTAACCAGGAACACCCATTGTATAATAAATCTTAAAGAACCAAAACATGAATAAAGTACATAAATATTTCATTTAATCATAATAATCATAAACAATTATCATTCCTTTCATAACATTATTAACCCATGAAAAATAAATGGGTTTCATAATGATCTCTTTGAGGAATGATTTAGCGGTGGAAAAGAACAGAGTTCTGGAAAAATCCCTTTGAAATAATATTAAACTACATAAAATAAATTGTTTCCCTGAAAATATATTTGAATGTTGATTAACCTCTATAAAATTGGCCATTTTAATAAAAATATCATTGAAACATGATTAAGCCATCAAAAATAAATTAGTTCCATAACAATCTATTTGAAAAATATTTAAACCATGGAAAAAATGGGTTAAAAATCATCTTATCATCATAAACATAAACCATAAAGAGAAATAATAATATTCGAATCCTTGTATTTTATCCATTATAAAGTATAAATAACATCAAAGGATGTCATCTTAGATGGAAAATTATTTTGAGTGATCACATGGAACAATTATTAAGGAAAATTAATTTCATATAAAAATCAATTTTTAAAAATAATTTCTTTTTAAATATTTTGGTAATAAATTTCTTTGAAAATATCCTTGAAAAATTATAAATAAATATTGAATAATAATTTAAAAACGTTCTTGAGTAAAATATTATTTTTGCTTCAATAACAATTGTTAAGATATAAAAAAATTTCAAAATACATTAATTGAAAATAAACATCAAAACTTATAAAGGAAGACTAAAAAAATACCAGTCGTGATGGTGGAAAATTCCATTCAAGAAATACATGTTAAATTAAATAATACTTTTAAATGTTTGGTAAAAACCAAATGTGAATTGTTTGGAAAACAAAAAAAAAGAATAGTGTCAATTAATTTTGTGAAATTTCAAATATTTCCTTTAATAAATCATTTTAATAATGCTAACAACATTTTTGAAAATATTTTCAGAAAACATGGATTTTAAAGAAAAAGGTTTTTCAAGAAATGATAGAAACAAAGACTATTTTACATATATTTTTTCGAACTATTGATTACATAAATAATGAAAAATTAAGGGAAAACATGTGTTCCCATTAAATAACTAGAGTAGAAGAAATTTAGTGAGTTTCTTTTAGATATTAATCATAATATTTCATCATTGGAATCGTAAACATAAATAATCCCAATAAATGTTGATATTTTATCATAAAACCATAACAAATTTTGTAACAATGATTCATAAATCCCATGAAGGGATGGAGTTTCATGGATTGGAAATGTCTCCTTCCTAGGGGTTATGGATAACAAGATGCAGAAATTTTAGATTCAAGAATTACCAGAAGAGCTGGGGTGTTGGGTGAATATCAGGGGAAGAGAAAACTGGATATTGATCTTATCCTCTATTGACATTAGTAATGGGGTTGTTGGTTTGAGATATAGTTCAAGTTTCTTCCTATGGAATGATTCTAGAGGGGGATATTTATAGTAAAATCTTATAATATAGTGCGAAGGAAGGATCTAATATATGCCTTCACTACCCAATAAGAAATAAGGGACATAAAGAAAACATTTAACCATAAAGATTCATTGTGAGTAAGAGGAGGAAATCTAAAGGATGTAAGTATTTTTCATACCAACCCAGACCAATGGAGAAAATATTGGATAAAAATGTCTGGAATAAGGTAATGGAGGCTGATCCATCTAAGAATGAATAGGTGAAGGAGACAACATGAATATAGTGAGTGGAAGTGAAATGGTCGAAGGTGGTGACTCTAAGGTTCCTGTTTTAGAGAAGAGGGGTTATATGGTGGGAGAAAGGTCTCAGATTTATGGAGTCTTAGTGGTCTATAATGATACTTTTTTATTCCTCAGGGTATGTTAATAAAGGAGGTTGAAATTGGTGAAGTTTTATTGAAGAACATGGTTGTCTCACTATGGGAAGTAGATTCAATGACCATGAAAAGATATTAGGACCTTCTTAGGCACTCTTAAGAAGAGACACTGGATAAGGTATTGATTATACATGGTTCTAATGAGGATAAAGAATGTATGAATTGGAGACCAATTCTAGTTGAAAAAAATAACGATTATGGTTATTGGATCGATAAGAAATATCTAATTCTGACCACAGGCTTCAGAAATAAAAAGATAATGGTGGATGAGTTCTTTCAATAGGTGGACAAATTTTCATATCAATTCAAAGACATATCAAAGACTAACCAGATTAAAAGTTTACTAATTTTTTTTAAATAATTTTGGGAGATCACCTCTAATAAGTTCAAGTTATATTTTAATTAAATTATTATATATTATAGTGTTTGATATTCTTGGTTGAAGTTTGTGGTTTCACACTTTTTTAAAAAAAGTGTTTTAAAATAAAAATACAACTTTCAGTATTAAAGATAAAATGGGACAAAAATTCCACAACACATCAATAACATTTGAACAATAAAACCTGTCAAAGAAGGATCTAAAAAAAGATATTTAAATGCTAATAATATTCATAATAATCATCATTATATAAATTAATGGGATGAATATAGAACACATAAAATAGACACATGGTAAATATGTAATGTGACTCACAAAAATAACAAAGTGAGATAGAAATCCCATACCTCTAGTGGATACATTCCACGCATGTACATTAACTCATTTATAATAATATTGTACCAATTATTTATTTTCTGAAGAAAATTTTCAATGTTTAAAATGTTATACATAATAATTTATTTTATTTATTTATAAAGACATATCTAAATAATAAAATAGTAAATCACATGTCGTGTGTTTTTTTGGATGTTCAGTTCATTTGTTAAAAATTTATTTGATGTGTTTGTTATGCTTAAAGAGTTCATTATTTGAACATAAAATTAACAAAAATCATGAAATAAGTATCATATTTGTCCAAAAATTACACTTTGATAACAAATCATGAAAAATTGTTATGGAAAACAAAATATGTAATAATCATGTAGAGGATATGTCGTACATAAGAAAGAGTAATGTTTCCATTTTTTAATGATCATTAAGGAAATGAGGTAAGTAATATTGTATATTTAAATAATGATCATAATTTCATAATATCATATTTTTTAAAATATACTTATATATATATCATCTATTTGGTGTGGTGATGAAAATAGAGTCACATCGCTTTATGAAGGTAGAAGCCCACACCTACACAAAGAACGTTATCATTTTTCAATGAGTGAAAACTTAAAAATAAAATGATAATTTATTTTTTATATTGAAAAATATTTCATTAATATAAATATTTCATTAATTATATAACCTATATTAATTAATATAATCCATTTTACCTTTCACATATATCTTTAGTGATAAATGAATATCATCGCTTCCCATGGCGGTAGTCCTCCGTACACAAGAACGACGTCATTGTATCCACCATGGAATGGAAAGTAAAAAAGTTATATGTGAAATAATAACACCACATATATAAATATGTTTAAAATTTAATTATATACTTTAAATACATCATTACAAGAATTCGTGAGGGGTGATGATGGAATGAAAATATTTTGTTTTGCAAGGCAGTAGTCCTCCGTACACACGAATGATGATTTGGTATCCAATTTGATAGAGGAGGAGATTGATTTAGGTTATTCCATTAATATATTAACATCTAAATATATAGGATATACTATTATCATCATATAATCAAATTTAATGAATATTTCATAGAGGTGGAATAATAAATTAAAAAAAACACAAAATCTATAATTTAACCTCTTCTCAGACCAACTCCTTTGGATTATACATAAAGTATTCCTAGAATGCATTTATTAGAAAAAAGGATTCCAAGATTAGGTTATGGAATTTGGTAAGTTATTTTTCAGTACTTTTCCAATAAAATATTTCTTAAATGTGTGAATAATAGGAGAGAGAGGATGCTATTTTATAAGTGATTTGCGTTAGATTTTTTTTATTTTTTAAATAAAAAGGATTACCCATATTTTAGCATGGATTATGGAAAAATAGAGTATAATAGATAATTATAAAAAATAATTCCAACATATTTCAATACAATAATTTTTATATAATTTTTTATTTCATTTTTACACTTATATTTTTAGTTTATCCCCATGGCAAAACAGTTTTCACCTTAAGCATAGTGATTTATTTTTATTGTTGTCACTATTCATTATGGTGAAAAATTAAGTTGAAATTATTGGATAATATAAATTAATATGAATAAAAATATTTAATGCATTTTTAAAAATACAATTAATAAAAGTGGAAATATTTAATTTAAAATTAAATACATTGACATGATGAAAAAGATGGTTTTCAAGAAGTGTATTTTTCTTTGAAAATATGATTTTATATTAACTATATGACTAATAATAATTATTGTGTGAATATTAATTAATATTTATTGATATATAAAATATATATTTCATCTACATAATTCCTATTAGGGGTTTTTAATTCATTAAAAATGAGAAATTTTATGCACGTTAATACAACATTAAAAAATACATTTTTTAAACACAAAGACAAGTTTATATTAAATCGAATATGAATTTGAATCAAAATAAATAAAGTAGTATAAAAATAAATAAATAATAATTATATTTCATTAAAACATATTAAAATAATAATGGTTCTTTTGAAATATTAATTCATTAAAAGGTAATTTCTTTTTTACAAAATTCATAATTTTTCACTATTCACTGAAAAGTCCATTTTTTCTAAAAAAATCGAAAAAAATAAACTAAATGGAAATTTGATATTCTGATTTAATAATTGAGATTAATTTTATATAACATATTTTAAAAATTACAAAAATTAATCATAATGTTTTTCACGAAAATAAGTAAAAATATTTTTTAGAGAAAAAATATTTTTTAAGAATGAAATTACATTATTGAAAATTAATTGATAATTTACAAAAAAAAAATTAAATAATTTTTATTGAGCGAGATATATATATTTCAAAAATTAGTTAATACTATTAATACCATTAAATTTAATATCTTTTTTATAATAACTATATATATGATGAGTCATTTATGCTCAATTTTGTATGTTGAATTCGCTATCAAAAGTAATTTAATTTTAAAATATATCAAGGTCTTACAATAGTTATTATATTTTTCGTGGAAACATTTTTTTAATACATGATAGGTTAAAAAGTGAATTTTTATCTTACCATTCTGAAGTTTGATTATTTATTGATAAATATGAGGAAAACTATGACTTTTAAGACAGGTCATATTATTACAAGATCTTGATATCGAGTTAAAGGATAAAAAATGATTTTAAAACATAGTGGTATACTATTTCATCATATTTTATGATTTTTGTGATGGAAATGTTCACATATCTCAAATTATTCAAGAAACATTCCCTGATGAGAAGTTGAATATTATTAAGTGTGACATACCATCTTTTTATGATCATTTTGAATGTTTTGGATACTAATTAAACTCCTTATTAGTTTTCAAAACCCCAAATTAAAAACCATATTAGAGATTCTAGAAAATATATATCTATGAAGTTCGCAACTTATAGATCATTGTTATTGATAAAATAATAGGGATATTAATTTATAATTCTAATGTTCAACCAGTATTAAATTTTTTCCTCACATTGAGTTGTGATGGTGATTTTTACCCACTTTAATATATTAATTGGATTTGGTTAATTTTATCATTGAATTTTTAGAGATTTATTTGAATTTTTTAAAACTTTAAAAAACGATATCCAACACAGAAATATTTTAAAATCTAATGAGAAACCTCAACATACACTTTTATTTTGTGTTGTATTAGATTTATGTGGAATATATTTTAGGAGAATATTATGAAATTCTATTAAATATATCAAAATATTTCTTTCTTTTGATTATTAATACTGGTTGGAAGATGAAGTTTAAGTAAAAATTATGATAAAAAGTAGGTTTCAAAATTTATTAAGGGTAACTTATTTTCAAGAAATGTATTAACCTAATTATTCATCACTAACCAAGGGAATAGTTTTTGGAAAAAAACTATTCAATCAATTTGAATGAATTCTTTATTTTTTTCATACGATAGTTATACCCCATAACAATAAAATAGATGGCATTGATGATGTTTGAAATAGAGAAATCAAACATATTTTAGAAATATATATATATATAGTAAAAATTGCAATGATTTCATTTTTAGATTATATGATTCTCATTGGGTTAGTAGAACAAATTTTATAAACAATAATTACAATTTCACACATTATACTTTTTTATGAAAAATCATTTCAATTTTTTTTAAGTTAGAACACAATGTTATTTGGGTTTTAAAACCTTGTAAGATTAAATTAAAATATTCTAGAAAAAAAATGAATATGATTTTATATAAGATAAAAGAAACTTGAAATAATGCATATGAAAGTTCCAATTTTTACAAGGAGAATAACGCACTCTAATGATTTAATAATACTAAATAAATATTTTATATACTAATATAAAGTCATATAGTTATATTTAAAATTAAATTTTTTTATAGGTAAATCATATTTTGAATGGTTTATCCCATTAATTATAATTCTTGTTTTTCCCTTTTAGTGATATATAGATTTGAGAACTAGACTAACTAGAACTATTTGGATTCATTGGCCCCAAAATAAATCAATTTTTGGAGAATTTTCTAGATAATCTAGTGTAGGAGGTTCAATTTGATGAAGTCGTTTATAATTGAACCACATGTTTTGTACCTCCTTACCATTTTTCATTGTTTTTTATAACATTTATGTTATTGGATTCCCTTATAGAAATAATCAAAATTTGGATATTATATATAATATGTGTTTGTTTTGGGGGATTAAAATCAATCTCTTATATGTGATTTTAATTTTTTTTATTTCTTGTACCTTTCTTTCTATTTTCCTTAATTTTTTTTCTGTTTTACATTAATGATGGTATTTTTAGGAATAAATTTAAGAATAAAACTCAAAGACTTATGATCATTTAATCCCACGATAAAAAGTGAACTAGTTTAACCCATGAATCTGAATTTATTTCTATGTTGAAAATATATATATTTTAGATTCAATGTAATTGGTAAATTCCTTGAAATGATTCTAATTTTTGAATCCCATTCCATGAATCATTATCTAATTTTTAAACAAATTAATATGATGTTTATAAACCTTTCTTAACCTATTTTTTAAATTCACCTCATTTCTTAAGTAATTTAATCCATTAATTATTAGTAGTAATTTTACTTATTTCAATTGAAACTTTAGGGTTTTAGGCACATGTATCTTAATTATTGAGGCAATACATTGATTATAAAATCCATATTTTCTGAAATAATCCTTTTTATGTTAATGTTTTCGTTGAACTTTATCTTTGTAAGACATTTGTAGCAATAACATTTCCTGTTATGTAGACAAATTACATTCCATTTGACCAATATACACTACTTGAGTATGTGAAATGAATTTTCTATTTGACCTTATGGGTAGGGATTTTTTTCAGGCTATATTGTATGAAAAATATAGCTATTCATTTGAAATATTTTCCTTACTGAATCATATGGGGAGTAAAATTCTGGAATAAATCAAAATAGAATTTAATTTTTGGATATGAAAACAAGTATTATGTTTCTATATAACGGATGAAAGTCACATATTCTATTTAAAACAAAAAATAAACCTTACTACCTTAAAACTTTAAATTTGTATTGATTTTGAAATACAAAATTGAAAATAAAATCAGTGCTTGTAGTTTAGTAAAATTATATATTCTACATGAATGGATAATTGTGTGTTGTGTCAAATAATTTTTGAAAATTATAAGAACAATTTTTCTATAGAATTGATTGATGGGGAGACCCAATCTAGACTTTCAATTTGATCACAATATTTTTTGCATCATATTATTATCAAGTCCCATTATTATTTATAATAATATCTACACTTGAAAGCTTCCAACCATATACCACTAAACAACCTTAGGAAGTCTTCATTAATTTCATTAGTCCTAAAATCACATTGGGTGGAGATTTTAGAACATATAAATCCTATGATGACCCTTTCATTTATTTTGATGAGAAGGACATTTCTAATAAGATAGTTACAATTTCAGTAATTAGAAAAACATTTCTGTGATGTCATTGGTTTTTATGCATGAGAGGGTAAATAAACTATTAATGAATTTAATGAACAAAAATATGATATTGAGGGAAATTTTATTAAAGATACATAATAATTTTTGTGGCTTATAATTAAAATAGTGGATCTCATGGGCATCGTCCTTGAAATTATTTTTTTCTTAATCTTAATTATTTCTTGTCTAGGATTCAAAGTATTCTTTGTATTTAATTTGATAGAACTAATATTTTAGTAACTTTTCAATTTATTTTCAATGAATAAATACCAAATAATTTTTTCTTTTGAGTAGATTTTAAGTAGTTTAGATTTCAAGTGTATTTTGAAATTTAAGAGAAAATGATTAATTTAATGATTTTAAGTATTTTTTATCATTTCACAAATAAATTGGTAGATAATGACCTACATTTTTTATTTTAAAAATTTCATTAATTTTATTTGAATTTTATATGATAATCTATATAAGTTTTGAATGTAATTTTTTATCATAAGTCTTTTAGTCGTAATGTATGAAAAGATTTTATGAATTCTAGGTGTATTGTAAGAAAATGTATGACTGGGAATAAGTCTAATCACCCCATCCAAAATTATTCATCCCTTTGAAAAAAATAAACCTTGGATTGTAAGATTTCATATAAAAAAATAATATTTGACCATCACCATAAATCCTTAAAAGTGTTATGATGAGGAAATTTATATGATGAATCTCACAATGCTTTAAGTTCAATAATGTGTACTTTTTGGGAATAAGGTTTTCACTCTTGTTGTTTGAGTGAAGATCTTGGGATTCCACATCAGTATCCATAAACCATTTTATATTCATACATGTGGAGCCCATCAAATTAAATTATATCATTCATGTTAAAAATACCACATAAAATATAATGAATCCTATAACCCAAATTCAATCTCAAAAATTTCATATAGATTAGAATACCATAAATATTATGGAGATATAAAAAAATATATAATATTATAAAGATATTGGAAGGTTGAACAAAGATAAATAATGGAATCATTTTAATGGATATTGAATCCAAATGAAAAAAAGAGTTATGTTGGGTTGTTATAGGAATAGGTAAAAACACAAGATTTATGAAACTTTAAATAAAAAAATATTCACTGGTTTTGATATTACCACGTGTTTCTAAAATCTATATTGGATCTAGGTGATAGAAATTCAAAGTACCATCTTTTAATAATATTTATTAATTTTATTAATATTTTTGAATTATATTAATGATTATTTTCATTTCCACCGAATCTATTTTTTATTTTTTAATTTATTATTTTATAGCATGTAATTGATTTTTATTAAAATGTTTAAAATTTTAGAGGATGATATCCCTATTTAATTTTTTTTACCAAGGTTGTTCCCTTGATAATATAGGGGTTATCCATGTTTGGACACTGAGAGTATTATGAGTAGTAATATCTCTTTCCTAGGTGGACTAAAATTTACAATGACATCTCCAAAAAATATCCATGAAATCTTAAGAATTTTCCTTAAGTTCTTGAAGTGTTCATTAGTTAATTTAATTATACAATTATTAATAAAAATAAGAATTCTATGTTTTAAGGAATGAATATAGCTCAATATTTCTAAACTGTAAAATATATTTTTACATTTATTTTCAATCAATATTCAAGTCCAATTCTCCATGATTTAATTATATACTTTTCAGTTTATTTTCTCAAATTCCAAAAAAAACATAATTTAAATAAATTATAACAAAAATTAATAAACAAAAATATCCATTTGAAAACATAGTCTATAACTACCTAGAGAAACAACCATAGGTTTCGCTTTATTGCATTCCTTTGGAGACGATAATATTTTTTGAGTGGGCTGTATGATAAATCTCATCAATAGTTCTGTAATATATTCCCCTAAAAAATTTAACGTTCTATATTACCAACTATAATTTCCCAGATCTCATGATCATAATATTAAATCAATTATATCATAAATTCCAAAACAATATGCCCTGATATATAGAGTTCTCATGTGTTTGGGTTATTATATGACATTGTAAAATAAAATACATATTATTTATTTTTCAACTTAATTATTTTCCCTTGATATCATAATCATTATTTAACTTAATGGGATATATTAGGTACATTAATTAAGAAGGGGTGAGAATAAAATACTATTAAAGGTAAATCTATGTAAATAAAAGGGTTATGTATCAACAATAATCGAATTATAAAATATTATAATTATAAATGGTCACATAAAATTCTCGATAATAATTAATTGTATCATAACAATGTCATGATGATGATGAGAATCATGATAAATTGGAAAACTATAAAACCTACCATAAACATAAATTGAGGATATCCACTATGGTATTATAGAAGAATATACTATCTTTAAAAAAATGAACTGTATTTGATATTATATGAGATAAAAGAATAATCCATTTTATATGGTGTTTATATAATTTTGTTCCCAATTATCATATCACAGAACATATTGAATATATGTTCTAAAAATAATGAGCCCTTATATGATACATAATCAATATACAACATCAGATATTGAAATATGTTACATAATAAATATTCAAATCAAATTATAATGATTTATCATAATTGACTCTGTAAAAATAATGGTTCAGGGAAATTTAATCATGTCTAATTGAAAAAAAGAAATATTTCATGAATATATATCTTCGATGATTGAAATATCATATTTGAATAACCAAACTAAATTTAGTAAATAATTATTCTAAAACCTAATTCATTTTTATCTCATTAGTTATATATTTTTCTCCATAATAACATTATTAAAAAATTATGTATTTATAACTGTTACACAAAGGATGTTTTAAAACTGCTTTGAGATCATATTGATTTGAATAAAATAGTCAATGTATATATTCAATGATTTTATTACTTATAAAATTTATTATTCTGTGTATAATTAATATTTATAAGTTCACAATTTTCTATATATTTATAGGTATTATAATGTATGTACAATTAAATTAGTGTCTGTGTTATTTTGAAATGTTGTGTTCATTTTTTTAGTTTTACCAACTATGGTGAACTTAATTTTTATATTTAATATTATCGTTATTGTTTTTTTTTATAAAATATGAAACACTATAAAATATATTGAATATATTCAAATTTAAAAATAAAATATATGATTATAATCATCCACCTGGGAGGTAATTGTTGTTAAAATGTGTCATATGTGTAAGCAATTACACTGATAATGTATTGATGTTTGTTAAATAATAATAACTATTTTATTAATTATAGTTTTTTTACCAATCATATTAATGATTATAAGTATCTTTTATTTTATTATACATAACAAGGTATTAGTTGATCAGAATATAACCTATAAAACAAGAATAATAAAGCTATGAGTGGGAATTTGGAATGTAATTTCAATTCTAAGAAGCATAAAGAGTTAGGGGAAGTGGGGGCATGGGATGTATTTATTGGAGGAGGATATAAGTTTTTTTTAAATAATAATTATTAAAATATAATTTTTTCTCAAGGATATCAATAATAATGAAATTTGTGATTATTTATAGTAATATATAAATCTGAGTAAATGTTAATGGTTTCATTGACCTTCTACTATAAAATTTATCATTTATATTAATTATAATGTGAAATACTATACTCTATCATATTTTATTATTCAACCCATTATTTTAACGTACATTAAAATTCAAAAGAATCATACCTTCCTAAATTAAATATGAAGAATCAAACAATGAAATCCATTTAAAAAAAATAAATTTCCAAATCAACTAATGTAAATTATTTAATAATATTTAGAAATTAAAGTTTTATTAAAAAATAGAAAAATTGATTTAAAAAAAATATAAAAATATGTAATAAAATTTTATTTCACTGATTGTGTAATATTTTATTGTATTTTAATACAAATATTTATTTTTTTATTTAATGATAAATATAATATAAAATGTTAGTGAATTATTAAACATAATGATCATTTTATTATTCTAATTAGTAGGTCAGTATTCTAAGGCATAGATTGTTAATCTATGAACATATTTTAAATGAAAATCTAAACCATTTAATATAAGAATAAACAACATATTATTCCTATAAATATAATTTTTTTAATTCATAACTTAATATAATTTTCTCCTGAGGTTTTTTAATATTTATAATGAAATTCCAAAAAAATCAAATTGTTTAGCTTTATTTTATATTTTTTTCAAGTTAGTGTTAATTCTAGATGACCAAGAAACATGATAATTTAAAACTATAATTTTTTATTTACATTTTTTTATTTTCCCAATATATTATTTTCAACATTATATGGTGTTTTAAAGCTTCATATATAATGTTACATATTGATGAAATAAAATTATGATATTTTTTTTTTGGGTTGCATGTGATTTATATTATACCACGTACATAAAGTTGACAAATATACTTATTTCATATGTAACCTTTATATGTATTGTGTTTTAAACATCATAGGTGATGTTATAGGGTAAATGAGTAATATTATCATTGAAAATATTATATAATATCTTTTAGTTAATTTTCATAAGTTCATAAGAATGATTTATTGGAAAGAGTGGGGTTGTATGAAATTTGAAATGCCAATGATGGTCATAGGGAACATGATCCTCGGTAATGAACCCCCCAAGTTTTTAATATTGGATTACCTCAATGACATCCTTCATAGTAATGTCCCATAAAAATAGTGAATTTCCATGATATACTATTGAGTTTAGGTGATCTTTTTTGGATTTAAACCCAAAGATGGACCCATGATCGATTCCATATCCAAAATAGAATCAATCAAATTATTTGGTCAAATTTTTGATTTCATGGGTGTACCCTATAGGGAACCCTCTTTTTTGGGTTTCCTAGGTGTTTTCAAGTAACATAGAATAATTATTAACTACTAAAGGCAATTTTATATTAACATGACTAGTGAAATATACATTGTTGGGTTATATGTTATCATTTATATTGGAAATAAAATTTTGATGAAGGGTGGAAAATGTGAATCTAACAATGTTTTCATTTGTTTAAAAAAATTCACAATGAAAAAATCACGACTACCTCACACCATATTCACCAATTATATACTACATGAAATTTATCATGTTTCTATGTCACTAACCCTTAATATCTTGTTCCTACACCATGAAACTTATAATCCTTATACCTTTATAGGATTCCATTTTAATTTTAACAGGGTTATTATAGTAGTCATGAGTGGTTTTATAGAATCCCAGTTCCCTATTCCTATATAATATCACTCAAGCCTCCCATCTCGACACATAACAAAAATCAGAGAAATCCTTACAACATCTAACCACAAAGTCCTATTTGGATTCACCGAGAGACCTTATAAAATCCCGTATATTTTTTATCATTAAAACATAGTACAAAATGAAGGGATTATAGATTATTTTGTGTCTATTAATGATTAAAATCATCTATGAGATTCCTTTGACTATGTCATTCATATATCCAGAATTGAAGACATTTTTATAGGGTTATTTGCAACCAAACATGGAATGATTTCTAAGAGACTGAATTATTCTTAAATGGATTTCGTCCAAATCTACTAGAAAAATATCTAGAAACTAATTCTCTCAAGTGTCCTATCATGGATAACTATTAACCAATATTTTTCATCAACCTAGTTCTTAGGTCCTTATAATTAAATTCGCACCCATATAATCTTAATAGGCACCTGTACACCCATATCTCCAAACTAAGTACCCATTTAGGTTGATCAATAATTTTCATACAATCACATAGGTAATATAACATGGGGCATTACCCACTTCTCATGATTTTCTATCATTAAAACACAATCTATATCTTCCAAAATTGTTTCACATATCTAGAATGATATCAATCTCTATGCCATATTCACCTAGATATTCAATTAGGGATAAATATATTACCCAGATATCTTATATCACCCTATATAGATAAAACCAGTGCACTGTGGTGTTCTACCACCTTAGTACCACTCCATATCTTCAAAAATTACATGATTAGGTCAACATGAAATTTGTTGTGTTTATATTCTATACGAAATTCACATTTTTATTGTAATAATTATACTATAAAATATGTCCCTTTATTTTCCTCCCTAAATGATATGAACCTCAAAGTACGTACAATAATGTGTTCATTTGATAATAAGAGGTCGTGTATTTTCAAAACTAGTGGAATAAATCATATCATAAGACACTCCTCCTAACTAATGTTTAATATATGAAAAAGATTTCAAGTATCAGAACAACCAAAATATATCGAATAAAAAACACACCAATGCACCACTTTTTTATCAAACCCCATGAATGAATGGACCAATAATTATTCTTAACTAGAACCACATCCACAAGGAACCCATAAAACCTTTTTATTATTATAATTTGTGGAAAATTAATGATATAGATACATAGATATGGATCTTTCCATGTTTTCACAAAAAAAACCCTTTAATTGAATCATATTTCTTGGTAGACCAGAAAGGTCTACTCATACACAGGTCCCATAAATACCAATCCAAGTTATATTTTACTTAATGGTCCATTATAACCATATTTTAACCTCTCATAATATAAGGGAAAATATATAATGATATTATTTTTTAAACCATAAACGAAATAAAAATTTCCCTCGATAACCTAAAAACATCTTTGGTCTTGGATAAATCACCTTGAGTGGAACATAAATTGGTCATGTTACATGAATTCCAAAGTGACCATGATATTAATCATCATAGGACCCTAAAAGATATGATGTGACTCATTTAATGGAATTGTAATATGTAGTTTTTTATTCCCTTCAAATGGATATATAGATAACCCTTCTAACAAGTGAAATCAAAATCCCAAAAATAGTTACTGCATCCATGGATCGACAAAAAATCAAGAGTGAACAATTATATGTATTTAAATGATAATAAAAAATTCCAATGAGGTGGAAGATAGAGAACCTCTAATATATAAATATGAATACCCTTATATACATATATACTTTTACAATGATTCATCATAAAAATCAACTACTTTCATGATAATGGTATGTAGTGTTGTTATGAAGATGTATTTTGGGAATATGTATTAAATATTTAATATGGTCTAATATTATACAATATCAAACATAAATATATTACCCACTCTTTAGTTATGCATACCTCATAACGAAATTTGAAGTTTCCTTATCTCAACCAAATGACTGTATAGCTTTAGAATAAGTGTCTAAAACTAGAAAATCATGAGCATAAATATAAGATGGAATAAGAATATTGAGAATGATAAAAAATACATTATCAGTTGTCCATTCCATTACATGTTATGATTCACAGAGAAGTTCATTACGTAATATTTGTTCCTCAGGTCCTCATTCTGAAAACAAAGTACTTTCCAAATAAATACACTATAATGTGACATGTTTCCTCGATAATATGAGGATAACCATAGGTAAACTCTAATTAATAAACATGAACAAATCATTTATTTAATTTATATAAATTTGGAAATGGATAGTTTAATCTTATATCCATGATTTAATTTTCCTAACATCCTAGATTTTATATTATGTAATTTTTATTTTTAATATATTTATTCTTCAAATTTATGAATACAATGTAGTAAAAAACACAATCACCTGATAATAAAAACCAATAATGCTTTGATTCAACAATATATAATCTAATATGTGATGAATACATATTTTCTTAAAAATAATTATAAGTCATGGGAAAATAAATGTAAAAAATAACTTAACACGAATTTTATACTCATGAATATCATGGTCTAATATAATTATCATGGTTTAAAAAAATGTTAAAATATGTTAATACTTTAGTAATTTAATTATTATTTCAAATATTATGATATAAAACAACGAGATGAATTTATTTGAATAATGAATAAAGAAAATATGCCATATATATTGAATTAATAAAACCAATGTGAGCTTTATAATTATTCCATAATTGTGGGGATTATTTGTTGCACCATTTGGAAAGCTAACTTGAACATTCTAATGTTATATCTTCTATTAGAACAGAAAATTGAATTGAAAATAATATTTAGTGTTAATAAAATAATTAAATTTATTTTTTAGTGTTTAATTGAATAAAAATTAATGTTTTAGAAACTCAAATGAAAGTGACTATATATTTTTTATAAATTGTATTTAAATAAATTTTACAAAAAAAATCTATTTTTTTATGTTAATATTAAAATAATGTATGTTAGAAGTTTATTTTGGTAAAAAAAATTAAATCATCATAATGAATTGCAAAATAATTATTATTATTTTTTAAATGAAATATGAAATATTGTGTCATGGGTAAAAATACATTTGTTGGTAATTGTAATATATTATTATGTAATATTGATGTAATAATGACACACTAAATTATTTAATGTTCATCTCAATGAAAATTGTATTATATCAGATAAATTAATCATTTACTAATAAAAATGCTACGATGTTAGTTAAAAAATAATATAAAAGTCTATAATGATTCAATATATCATTTTAAAAATTAGTTTTTTCTATATTTCTTATTTATATAAAATTTAATCACTTATTAAATGGTTTAATATTAACTCACTATATAAAAAAAATTAAAACCTACCTAAGGTGAATAGTAAATCCCAAAGGGGATATTAGTTCACTAGATACCCTATCTATGAGATCATTATTCATTTCCCAAATAAATTTATATTTTGGAAGTATGGGTCCTCGGGATTAGAGAGATTCGCTTACTTGAAAGAACTAGTGCACCAACCCCCTTTAAAAAAGAATCTTACACAATCATGAATAAGTGAAAGTTTCTCCTACCTTAGCCGCACGCATGCAGTCCTTTAGTTTCTATCCATTGCATGCTGAGGCAGAATGATCTATCCATATATAGACCCCTAAGGGTCATCAATTGGAACACTTGGAAATCATGGAAGATGAACCTATTGTATGATATTCTCTACATTTCGTAGTCCCTAAACCCACTTTAGGTAGCATATTTAACCTTAGTACCTAATAGAATTAATAGTAAAATATGTTTAATAATTTTTTATGGATATCTTACATGAGAAAACGTTCATGGAATACATGTTTTTACCCATTTATCCAAAATAATATTGAAAGACAACATAATGGATGACAATATAGTGTATAACTATAACAAGCCACATCTGGGGGTCTTTCCGTGATAGAAAAGCCCCACCAATATTTTCCCATAAGTGAGAATCATTTACCTTCACTATAGTTTGGGAACCATTTCACCAAGAACTATTTTAAGATAGATCCAATTTCAAGGACCCCAAACATGGGAGACTATATTTCCATAGACACCCCTAGGGAATGCCATTCTCACTAGGAGATGGTTACGATAACACTTCATCCAAGTCCTTATATAAACAGACCCATTAAATTTGTATTGAAAATATATAAGACACATTACCTAGCGTCTATCATTAGGGAAACCCTTAACACTAGGTTCCCACTTGGAAAACCATTCACCCTAAAACATTTCTAGGGAAACATATTTTCTAATTCCACTATTTGGGAGCCACGTAGCCCAAAATTCCCATTTGGGGGACAATTAACCCTAGTATCCAACTAGGGTGAACCAGTTTGCCCTGGTCACTTATTGGGGTGAAATATTTCCCATGTATCCAATCCAATGTGTCAACCCCATATAAAACAGTATGTGACTCCTCGTTTTACTGGTTTGTTTAATTAAAAAAATCGTTCCACAAAAGGTGAAAAGGGCGCTCATGGACCTAGATAAACTGGTTACCTAGAAGAATTTCATTATCTATCCTTTATGGAATCCAAAAATATTTTATAAATACATACTTAATTATATATTTCTCTTCATATATCATATATTCCCTTGATAAGGGGCCTTCCCCATTTTTTATTTCTAGACTGATAAGACCCATAATATAGTTATGATCATTCACTAATTTGATGATGTGGTTACTATAAAAAGTATGTCATTTAGTACTACACTATATTTGGATTATCATATTGTGTTACAATTTTTTTTGTTGGATGGCCGAGTACACTAAATGATTATTGTCTTATAGGTAATCATATCAAGGTATAAGAACCACTGATGACCCCCTTGATGATTTCAGGGATAAAACATCCAAATTAGATAGGGAAAACATTTAGTAAGGCTCAAATTAGGTGTAATCCTTAAGGACCCACCTTCGTCTAGTTTTATAGAATAATAGGTTTTATTGGGGAGTAGACACAAATCTTCCCATATGAACTATCTAAATATATAATATATACGGAAAAATATATCTCCCAGGGGACCATGCTCGCCATGCTACTAGTCATCCATATGTGTGGCCATCATCCAGTAATAGATAGATTCAACAATGGGATACACAAGAGTAAGGACAAACTCATTCTATATAGGGACATATTACCTAGGAGATTAAACATTCCCAAATGGTCATATTCCCAATGAGGTGAACTAAATGGAAGCCAAAAAATTCATATGCCCACCATTATCATAATTTTTACCAATTTAACCATATAGATGTAATTTCAAAATTATTTAAGAAAAATTTAGAAAGTACATACTAAATTACGTAAAAATTCATGATACAATCCATTCACCTGGATATATACTATGTAAACAAAACTATGTTGGATTTGATTACTAACAACCCCAATACATTTATTGCCTCTATATGGATTAACCCAAATATTCTAGTACCATATTCTTAATTTTAATATTTCTTATTATATTTATCATTATCAATCTATATTCCAAATGAAAACCATCCTCACTAGGTCATATTCATTTTGATCCAGTACCCTATTTATCATGAAACAATCCAATGTATCAATATAACCCTCCCTTAAAAGGCTATATTATATGTGAGATCATATCCCATATAGGGATATATTTCTTATGAGATAACATTCCTTAGAGGACCATGTTCCCCAAGAGAATAACTAGAATGGTTTGCTAATTTAGGAGTCCCACATCAAAATTTTCATGGTATTCTTACCTAATAGCCAATAATTTCTTGATGCACAACCCAAAAATAAACTTAACAGGTTCATGGATTCCAAAATTTAAAATTTACCATGCTAGTCTGATTCACATAAACTTGAAAGTTATGATGTTACTTACTATGTCTCATTCTGCTATAGGGGTTATAATTTGTTTCATGGGGGTGAGTAAGATGAACCTATTATAGGCCCTATATAAACACTAAAACCTATAAAGTTCTTTAATTGATAGTGATAAACTCCAGAGTTCTTTGCTATTTGGATTTAAAACATAAAATAAACAATCAAAAAATGGATGATGGGATACCATTGACACATATAGATGTTTGCATCGATAGGGAACCATTCATATTTAATGATTATTATATCCTAAAATGTTTTTTAATTAATCATTAATGTGGTGTTACCCAGTCCCACACAAAGATTTGGGAGTGATTCACAAAACAAATATCATTAATCTATAATAGTGTCTTATTGAAAGAAAAATTCCCCCTCAAATGGGTGAAAATGAATAAGACCTCCTATACTCATTACTAAGGTACATTATATAGAAAAAATTTAAATGTATCAATAGCCGACATACTTTGAAAATAAGGTTTAGGATTACTCCAAACAGATATGTCTAGAATACATGTATTAGTTTTCATTAAAAATAATAATTAATGAAGCTAAATCAAACTTTTACACATGAAAGTTATTGGTCGAATATACCTAACTTATGATGATGCATTTATGGATTTACTGTTTCTAGTTGTGAACCCATTTCATAATTTCATGCCTCCTAGTACTTCCAAGACCATCAATAAATCTTTCTCAATTCTCTTTTATCCAATTGGTGCCATTAAACTACAAATCTAGCTTTTTAGCCAATCAACACACACAGGTGGCCCCTTCTAGGCTCCTCTTGTGTCTACTACCCACTATCCATATCCCCATATGTAAAACACATATGAGATAATATTTGTATCCTCAATATAGATTATTAAGTTCATTACAATTCAATATCAAAATCATCAAGTGATTAACACACTAATCAGTTAGTAAATTCTCAATGGATATATTTTAATATTAGACGTGTCTCATAAAATCCTCAAATATGTGAATCACCACAAATCATCTTATCAAAAACAAGTTATATAATAGCGTGTGTATCTAATGTCATTGTGGAATCACAAAAAATTTATATACCTATAGTATGAAAATATCCATTTCCCTTACCGTAAAAGATATGAAGAATATATAATATGTTCGACAATTATTATTTAGTTGTTTCCCTAGAGGTATCATTCTATTATCAATTACTACTTCCAAAATTGTAAATCCTTATGGACATACAAAGCTGTTGAAGAGGATATGAAGAATGAATATGTCACAATCATAAATATAAGGGTGCCTTAGATAAGGAGTTGATGAGGAGTGAATAACACCGGATTATGGGAACATTCATATATTCCTATTTACAAAAAAGAATTAATTATTCATATTCCCTAAAAATATGAATTATAGTACAATATTCCTACTCATTATCAACAAGTATATTAGCATATCCTTTCATTATTTAAGGGGTAGTGATGGAATATTATAATAGAACCTGAGGAGAAAATCTATATTATTATTACCACATATAAACACAAATGACATATTCAAATGGAAGGTGAAGGAAAAGAGTGGGATCATAGTTTAATTATAAATGAGGTGTGGTTTTATATTCCCATTACTATTACATGATCCCATTGTGAAAAATGAGATACCATGTTAGGGGAGACATATATTTTTATAAAAAATATTCAATTCTAAATAAATATTATATAATAAATATAAACATATCATTAGAATATTTTTCTATCCATTAGGCGGTAGGATTATATTCCTACCCACACTAGCATTGAGGGAGCTCGTTGGTATGTTCCAATGGAATCTTCAGGGAGAACTCATTTTCCACTATAATTTAATTTGACTTTTATCAAGTCTAAAGGATGATCCAATAGTAGTAAACAACCCAATTTTTCATTTCAACAAGAGTAAATTAGTATTACATAATATTCATATCAAGGTAGTATCATATCCTTTCCAATAGACATTGATCTCAGCAACATGTTATGACAGTCTCCCAAGAGTAGGCCTATTTTTCTACACTTTTCATAGGATCTCATCACCATATTTTGGATATTACTCAATAATAGTATTATATTATTACTCACAATATTGGATATCAATTTCATGTTTTTGGGAAATCATTATGAAATTATAATATTTCTAGAAACATAAATGAATGTCCCTAGAATACTCTACAGAAACCCATTGAGGAAAGGGATCATATTCCTTTCCTCACCCTAGAGGTCCGCTGAAATATTTCAATAGTATGTAAATAAAAAAAATTGTCTCATAATCCTATATCAATGTATACATGGGGAGTGCATTGATATATATTTTTATCCACCCAAGAAATGCATCGAAATATCCCTACAATGGGAAGAAGATCACCTTTTAGTGTTATTTCATATGTTTTTTATTTCCCACTCTATGTGATTCCAATAGACATGGTTGCATGCATAGTGTCCTGATCACTACAACCTAGAAGGACTCGTCAATGGAAAAATAAAAATATTGAGTATGATTATATTTATATACCATTTAATACTAATATCAAAGGGTATTTAAACCTTCTCTATGTATTATCCAATGAATCCATTCACTCATCATATATGGATGAAAGTAGTTATGTTTAAAATGTTCATCACTGTGATATATTTGATACTCAAAAGGTTATCCTTAGGGTGCTAGAATCTAAATAAATCCATTTAGAAATGAAATTTTCCAATATGGAGGTCCTCCCTAATGAATATATTGAAAATAGTATACTAGCTACTACATATGAAGATATAATATAAATCCATTCCAAGATAGAAAATATGATGTTGAACAAAGATGAACTCCCTTAGGAATCCAATTTGGTGGTTATCTTAAAAGTGATTTTAAACTTTATAAGAATATTCTAAACTTATTAAAACCACCTTAAGAAAACCTTCATACTATGAGGCCCTAAAAATACTATGACCAACTACGTCAAAAATTTATCCCTTGCTGAGGATATTTCATCTCCACTTGTGGACAATCTATGGAAATAGTCATCGTGTTCTACAAACTTTAAATTAATATCCTTTAACTAAATTTAATTTATTTTGGATGAACTCACTTCCATTGAAAATCATGTGGTAAAATAATCACTACGATCAGATCAGGTTAAGGAATCCCTCTTTAAGGATGAGTAACATAGCATTTTAATGTGAAAAAATATAACTGATTGAAATATTGTTATTATGTGTTAGATAATAGTTACTTGCATATATGAGATTCCAATGGGTTTGAAAGAGTAATGTACTTACTACGAGTTCTGTAATTTATACATATATCTTCTCCATCACAGGATAATGAATTCTTCATAATGTGAGTATACTAACCACATTTAGTAAGTATGTGATCTCTTCTGCTAAACTAACATTGTATCCCTATTAGTAGTATGAAATCTAATGTTAAAAATGATTTTTGAATTCCTTTAATATTCCTATCTCAATAACATTATTTTTATCCAATATTCAACCCTGTATAATCTATTAGATGTGTATATGAGAGTATGGGGAAAATATAGAGCCCTATATTTCATCCCACGTGTAAAGAAATCCAATTCTTCAAAGTGTACAATGTATAATTGTGTAATGTCATATATTCTATAAATTATCTTGGTTTATGACTGGTATACCCTAATTAGTATTTACAGTGACGAATGTACACTATTTATTCCCATTAGTTGTGTAAATGATGGGATTGGGATGTTGAAAGATCATTCATTTTGAATATAAGAAATCTAATCATCTGTTTCAAATAAGTAATGAAAATAATGAAACAATATATCTCTATGTGGTTGACATATCATGTTTTAAAAAGGAACAATGCCCATCCCTTCTTAGGATAAAGGTTAATAAAATCAATAAGTCCATGACAACCACTTCCTTTCTAGAATTTTAAGAGTGAATATAGCCTATATAGCAGGGGTAATTGCTACCAACACCACTACATAATTGATCATAAATTCAAAAATGAATAAATTATGTCATAGGGGGGACTCATTCCATCACATTCCAACAGGTATTGGTGAATTTATACCACTCTCTCTTTCCCTCATATTTAAATTTGTCAAATAAAGGTTGTGGGATTCATTTTAAGAAGAAATAGTGTTGTAGTTCTTCCCTTTCATGAAAAATAACTTTTAGTAGTTGCGTGCTCGGTGAAAGTCACTGAAGTTTCACTCAATGTCCTCACACACTAGTTGAAATCAAAGACTTTCTAGATTCATAATACACTACTAGAAATTTAGGCTATAGCCACGGTTTTAAACCATGGATATAAGTCCCAAAACCATTCCTATAGGTTATTTCCATATTTTTATTAATCGTGGATGGTATTGGAAAGGCTATAGGGAAAGACCTATAACAAGAGTTTGAACCATGGCTAAATACATAAAGCCATGGTTTGAAACCTTGATAGAAACTGAAAGAACATGAGACTAGATCCACGGTTGCAAACTGTGGCTGTAGTGATAGAGCCACGGTTCAAAATGTAGTTATAGTTCTATAGCCATGATTTGAAACTATGGCTATAAGGTTTCCCATTTCATAAAAAAATTCCCTAAACCCTTGAAAATCCCCCCCTATGAAGGACCCCGGGACACCCTGAGAGGGGAGGGGTGAATCAGGGTGACCACTTTTTCTTTTAATGTGTTGGATCTTGTTCCCACGTTGGTAGGAACTTGTTAAACCTGTATGATGATTATGATCAAAATGAAAACATTCACATGCACAGAGAAGACACAGCCATTTTTACTTGGTTCACCACTAAGGGCTACGTCCAAGGAGCATACGCCGACAGGTTGCCGGTCGTACCTAAATCCACTATGCTTCACTAGCTGCGGATACAAAAGTTTGGGTACAGACACTCTGTCCCAGGCTCACTGCCTTTACAATAGTTCAGGGATAGCTCACTGCGTCCCTCGGGTCACTCTCGTTGACTCCCCCTGGCTCACTGCCGTTGGTGAAGTCCCACTCAGTTTATAGACGTGAAGATCTCTTCTTCATTTGCATAAGAGTGCATCCATTGTTGTATGTAGATGCTCTATTGAAGTCCGATTCTCACCAGAAGAATATCACTTTTCCCTGAATGAACCGAGTAGTCTCTCGGCTTTCGTGCAGCTCCAAACACGCCGGTGGACTTCAGCAAAACCAAGCGCGCTTCTCCAAGACAGTCGCGCAAGTCCCACTACGGCGCGCAAGTCCACACTGGCGCGCAAGTGTCATCAACACAGTTGCGCGACTATTCCTGCCCCAACTACAAACTTGCGCGGTCCACTTCCTTTCTCTTCAAAACCACCTTGGGCGCACAGCCAAACACCGGCGCGCAAGCTCTACTTGCGCGACAAAACAACCACCTGCGCGACTCAACCACCTGCGCGACGAGAGGTCGAACAATCTCTCGGCCTTGAACTTCGTTACAAATGAGGAGGGGTGGTCCAGTATTTATAGGCAAACTGGACCCCCTGCGCGGCGGCGCGCAAGTCCTCAACGGCGCGCAAGTCTTGTCTTCAATAAACTCTGTCGCGCAACTCACTTGCGCGACCCAACCAACACTTGCGCGACCTTCTTGCCTTAGCCAAATTTTGATGTTCTGATCCTCAAAATAATATGGCGTGCAAGTATTTCACCCTCCAAGAGCACGGCGCGTAAGTACCTTTGCCAAAAACACTTTACTTTATTGGCCGATTTTTAGGCCCAAAAATTTCGCAAACACTGGGAAACAGCGCCACCTTCACTACTGTTTTCTGCTTGAACGGTATGATCACTTTGTTGGTACACACCCTGAACTTCCACTGAGGATTGAAAAAAAACACAAACCATACACCAAATCATGCTTTGAAGAACCTGGTTCCAACAATCTCCCCCTTTGGGTTTGTTGGCAATCAGAATAAATTCAATAGATCTCCAACCATGAGCAAATCCAAAACGCAAGAATCAACTCAGCCAACACTCTAAGTCTACGTGAGCAATGCTCGGTGTAGAAAACAAGAGAGAAAGCTTGAATTGGGTCTTAGTGTTTTGAAATTCTCCATGACGCCCGATGTTATCCTTATTAAACTTCTCATCACAAAAGAATTTCTTGCCTTGAATTTATGCCTTTCTCCCCCATTGACAATAAAACCACAGACCGAAAAGTTTGTTCAACGTTCAGCTCAAGCCATACTCCCCCTGGATAGTATCTCCCCCATAAACCTGCATCACATCCATAAGCAGATAAAAATAGTTATAACAAACGGGGAGAGGGGACTTCCGGTGCCTCCTTATGCAGTAAGAGGTGGTCGAACACCGAGGTTCAACCGATGCTTCTCGAACACAGCCGCGGACAATGTCTTGGTTAGGATATCAGCCACTTGCTCATTAGTTCCAACATGATCCATTTTAATCACTCCTTGTTCAACCTTTTCTTTGATAAAATGATACCGTATTTCAATATGTTTTGTACGAGAATGTTGAACCGGATTCTTCGTAAGATCAATTGCACTTTTGTTATCGCAATAAATCACCATTGGTTGCTGCACCTTATCACCAATATCTGTTAGTTGTTGATTCATCCAAAGAAGTTGAGTGCATGCTTTTGTGGCGGAGATATATTCAGCTTCAGCAGTACTAAGAGAAGTACTTTCTTACTTCTTGCTCAACCAGCCAACACATTTATGCCCAATATAGAAAGCTCCACCACTAGTGGAATTTCTGTCTATTAAATCCCCAGCCCAGTCAGCATCAGAAAACGCTGATAATTCACTGTCCCTTACTGCAGCAAAAAATAACCCGAAGTTATGTGTGCCTTGAATATACCTCATGATTCTTTTTACTGCTGACATATGTTCCTCCTTTGGATTACTCTGAAAGCGGGCCGCAAGGCATGTTGCAAAGACAATATCTGGCCTTGTCACTGTCAGATACAGTAGGCTTCCAATGATCCTCCTGTACATGGTGGGATCAACAGAGTTCCCATCCTCATGCTTTCCAAGTTTAGTTCCAACAGCAATCGGAGTTGACATTGGTTTGGAGTCTTGCATATTGAACTTCTTCAGCAACTCTCTTGCATATTTTTCCTGAGAAATGAAAGTGTATTCCTTCTTTTGAATCACTTGTAACCCTAAGAAATATGTGAGCTCCCCAATCATAGACATTTCAAATTCTGATTTCATGTGGTTGGCAAATTCATCCACTGATTTCTGCCTGCTGCCACCAAAAATGATATCATCAACGTAGACAAGAACCACGAACTGATCTTTTGGAGAATTCTTCACATAGAGATTGTGATCAACTCCTCCTCTTTTCAATTCCAACTTCTTGAGATATGAATCTAGCCGTGAGTACCATGCCCGTGGTGCCTGCTTCAAACCATATAGAGCTTTCTTTAGTTTACAGACCTTTGTTTCATCGGTACCCAAGACAAACCCTGCCGGTTGTTCAATGTAGACTTCTTCTTCAAGTACACCATTCAAGAATGCTGTCTTAACATCCATTTGATATACTTTATATCCTCTTTGGAGTGCCATGGCAAGGAAAAGCCTGATTGATTCCAGTCTAGTAACTGGAGCAAAAGTTTCTTCAACATCAATACCTTCAATCTGGGAGTTCCTTTACATACCAGTCGTGCCTTGTTTCTGATAACACTTCCATGCTCATCAAACTTATTTTTGAAGATCCATTTGGTACCAATCACATTGTGACCTTCAGGTCTCTAGACAAGATCCCATGTCTGATTCTTATCAATCTGATCTAATTAATCATTCATGGCTTTCACCCAAGATTCATCTTTTGCAGCTTCTTCGAATGAGGATGGCTCTACAACTGATAGAAATGCAGATTGCGTGGTATTCCTCATCCTTCTGGTTTGAGTGGGTGCACTCCTATCCCCAATTATGTTGGATGGATCAATCTCAGCTCTTCGATTTCTCCTGCGAGGTTCAGTAGAATTCTCTTCAGCCATAGTTTCTTCTTCAGATTCTTCTTCTGAGTCAACATCATTATGTGATTGATGAGTGTTTTGAACAGCTTCCTCTATTTCTGCATTTGTAGTTTCTTCATGTCCACATTCTTCATGACTTTCTATCACATCAGCATATGACGTCCGTGAAGAATTTGTGGTTTTCTCTTCAATTATCTTAACATCATTGCTTTCCACAATCCTTCCCAAATGATTGTTGAAACATTTGTAGGCTTTGCTGTTCATTGAGTAACCGAGGAAGATTCCTTCATCTGCGTTGTCACCATATTTCCCCTGATTTCCTTCTTTGTTCCTGATGAAGCACTTACTTCCAAAGACACGAAAGTATTTTAGAGAAGGCTTCCGTCCATGCCACAATTCATATTGTGTCTTCGTCTCACCCATATAAAGTCCTGTTAGATTCTGAATGTACACTGCAGCTTGAACACCCTCTTTCCAGTAATGTCGTGGAATACGACTCTCAATCAGCATAGTTCGTGCCATGTTGTTCACCTGTCGATTCCTTCGTTCAACAACTCCATTTTGTTGTGGAGTTCTCACAGCAGCTACCTCATGTTGTATCCCATGCTTCTCCAGATAATTTTCAAATTCAATGGACATGTATTCTCCTCCATTGTCAGATCGCAACACTTTGATTGTTCGTCCAGTATCATTCTCGGCGATTTGCCGATATGTTTTCATGCAGTCAAGGACCTGTCGTTTCCGGTGAATGACCATCACACATGCCATTCGACTGTAATAATCTATAAAAAGGACAAAGTACCTTTCTCCATGAGTTGCGGCAACATTTATTGGACCACAAACATCTGTATGAATCAGATCAAGAAGGTGAGATGCCTTTTTCTTCTTTGGCCGATATGAACTGCAGACCAGCTTCCCACGAATACAAGCATCACAGGATTTTTCACGCTCACGCTTCAGGTTGGGGATGTCCATGACAATTCTTAATTTTGATATTTTCTCCATGTCTTGTTGATTGATGTGTCCCAATCTCCGATGCCACAAATTGTTTTCTTCTTCAAAAGTCATGTAACATACATTTTCTTCACTATCAACCTGATACAAGTTGCCTTCTGTTCTCCATCCTTTCATAAGTGAATTGCCGGTTTTTCCCTTGATGGTGCAGCCTTTCTGATTAAAAGTAACTATAAGTCCTGAGTCACAGAGTTGACTCACGCTAAGGAGATTATGGCGTAGGCCATCTACGTAAAGGACTTCAGTCTTCTTTAGTTCTCCATTAGCTAATTGGGTACTTCCACTTCCTTTGATTTTCAGAGCCCCATCATTACCAAATCTTACTGTACCATCAACATTCTTTATGACATTCGTTAGTAGGCCGGCATTACCCGTCATATGAGATGAACAACCGCTATCCAGAATCCAGGTACTATTGTTCTTTGTAGCTTTGAGGGCTACCTCTGCAAAGTTCGATTTCTCAATCTTCTTCCTTTCCTTCCATGAGACATTAGATTGAGTATATAGGACTGATGGCCTTTTAACTATCTCTTCCGCATACCCAGGTTCTTCATAGTCAAAGTCTTCTGTGAGAGGTGAGAACCTGTTTAAACGAGCAACACTGTCTTGCTGACGAGACTTGACTTGTCTTGAACTTCGGTATGAGGTGTCTATGTCTCTTCTCTTCCTGCAATTAAAGGCCTTATGACCAAAGTTAGAACAACAAAAACAATATCCATAGAAATTATTTCTTCTATGAGAATTAGGATATGAGATTGTTCTCCTTTGTTGAGCATCTATATCTTCTCCATTCAGATAGCTTCTTGCCTCTTCACAATAAGACATGGTATGGCCCAGATAGCCACAGAACTGACACTTCATGAGAGGAAATGTCTTCTCACTTGAATTTCTCCTTATAGCTTCTTCCTTGGGAGAATAGTAAGACTGTCTGCCATTTTTGAAAGTTTGAGGATAATTTTCAGGTCTCCTTTTAGTTTGGATTGAGGGTTCCTTTTTCAGCACTCTAGGTAACATTTCATCATGTTCAACTTTCATCTTGTCTTTCTTTTGGATCTTTTCACTTCCAGCAGTTGATGACTCAGCCTCACAGCCAATTCCACTCTTTCCCATGCAAGAAGGTCTTTGATCACTCAAGACTTTTCCAACCCCATCTGAACCACACTTGGCTCTTGCAAGTAATTCTGCATCTGAGAATCTTACGAACTATATTTTCTTCCTCGATTCATTTGGAACTGATTCTGTCTCCATTTTACTCCTTAGAGTAACTACTTCCTCCTCAAGACCCTCAACAGTCTTGGATTTTTCATCCAGTCAGGATGTGAGGTCATTGATGACCTTTTCCTGCTCTTCAATTCTCAGCTTCAGATCAACTGCATCATCATTGCTTTCAATTATTTTAGACTGTACCTTCACAAATTCTTCCAGTCGTTCAATTTCAGCTTCAAGTTGATCAACATATTCAGTTGATTCTTCCACAATTGATTTCCACTTATTGCAGCTCTTACATTTAATCTTAAGCTTACTAACTGCATCCTTAAGTTGCACCTCAGGATCTACACAAGTTCTCAGTTTTTTTTCACCATCAGTATCTTCTGACTTTTCAACAGTGGCCATCATAGAAGCATGGTTCCCAGTTTTGAATTCTGGTTCTTCTTCATCACAGAATTCATTGTCATCTTCTTCCTCTTCACAGACAAAACTCTTCTTTTGCATTTTCTTACCAGATTTGAAGTCTCCCTTTTTGAAGAACCTTCTTTGAGGCTTCTTGAAGTTTTCATCTTCACTGTCATCATCATTGATATTCTCCAAGCACTGAGAAGCAATATGCCCAACTTTTCCACAACGGAAACATGCGAGAGGTAACTTCCCTTTGAATTTCCCTTTCCCCTTCTGGAACTTCTTTGCAATGAGAGAAAGAATTTCTTTCTCTTCGTCATCATCACCGCTACTATCCTTTGAGATTTTCAATTTATCCATGGCCTTGAATGCCATTTCCTTGCTCACCCGAGTCGTAGCATCTTCTGGTTTGACTCTCATTTCATAAGCTACCTAGCTGCTCAGTAAGTCATCTAGAGAAAGTTTGGAAAGATCTCTTTCCTCAAGAGCTGACACCTTTGCATTATACAGAGGTGGAAGTCTTCTTAATATTTTCTTTACAATATCAATGTCTTTGATTTCTTCTCCTAGACCCCGAATTGCTCCAACCACTTCAGTAATTCGATTGAAGAAAGAGTCTGCATTCTCGTCTGGATGCATCTTCAGATCATCAAACCGATTGTGTAGCACTTGTAGTTTCGCCTCCTTCACTTTGCTATCACATTCATAAATATTCTCAAGTTTATCCCACATAGATTTTGCTGAGGTGCAATTCATCACCTTCACGTAAATCGGATCAGAAAGGGCTGCAGTGAGAGCATTCTGTGCTTTAGCATCTGCATCAAGAAGTTTCCTGTCTGATTCAGTCATAGCCAGACCTGTTGGATCAGTGACATGTATTCCTTGAACAGTAGAAAAAAGAACTTCCATTCCAAGAGATCTTAGATGAGATCTCATTCTGTTCTTCCAGATCTGGAAATTGCTTCCATCGAAGTGAGGGACTCCCCTGACATTGATCGTGTTTTCCATGACGAAGAAGGTCAGATTCAACGCCAGCAACCTTTACCCTCTGATACCACTTGAAGGACCCCGGGACACCCTGAGAGGGGAGGGGTGAATCAGGGTGACCACTCTTTATTTTAATGTGTTGGATCTTGTTCCCACGTTGGTAGGAACTTGTTGAACCTGTATGATGATTATGATCAAAATGAAAACATTCACATGCACAGAGAAGACACAGCCATTTTTACTTGGTTCACCACTAAGGGCTACGTCCAAGGAGCATACGGCGACAGGTTTCCGGTCGTACCTAAATCCACTATGCTTCACTAGCTGCGGATACAAAAGTTTGGGTACAGACACTCTGTCCCAGGCTCACTGCCTTTACAATAGTTCAGGGATAGCTCACTGCGTCCCTCGGGTCACTCCCGTTGACTCCCCCTGGCTCACTGCCGTTGGTGAAGTCCCACTCAGTTTATAGACGTGAAGGTCTCTTCTTCATTTGCATAAGAGTGCATCCATTGTTGTATGTAGATGCTCTATTGAAGTCTGATTCTCACCAGAAGAATATCACTTTTCCCCGAATGAACCGAGTAGTCTCTCGGCTTTCGTGCAGCTCCAAACACGCCGGTGGACTTCAGCAAAACCAGGCGCGCTTTTCCAAGACAGTCGCGCAAGTCCCACTACGGCGGGCAAGTCCACACTGGCGCGCAAGTGTCATCAACACAGTTGCGCGACTCTTCCTTCCCCAACTACAAACTTGCGTGATCCACTTCCTTTCTCTTCCAAACCACCTTGGGTGCACAGCCAAACACCAGCGCGCAAGCTCTACTTGCGCGACAAAACAACCACCTGCGCGACTCAACCACCTGCGCGACGAGAGGTCAAACAATCTCTCGGCCTTGAACTTTGTTACAAATGAGGAGGGGTGGTCCAGTATTTATAGGCAAACTGGACCCCCTGCGCGGCGGCGCGCAAGTCCTCGACGGCGCGTAAGTCTTGTCTTCAATAAACTCTGTCGCGCAACTAACTTGCACGACCCAACCAACACTTGCGCGACCTTCTTTCCTTAGCCAAATTTTGATGTTCTGATCCTCAAAATAATATGGTGCGCAAGTCTTTCATCCTCCAAGAGCACGGCGCGCAAGTACCTTTTCCAAAAACACTTTACTTTATTGGCCGATTTTTAGGCCCAAAAATTTGGCAAACACTGGGAAACAGCGCCACCTTCACTACTGTTTTCTGCTTGAACGGTATGATCACTTTGTTGGTACACACCTTGAACTTCCACTGAGGATTGACAACAAACACAAACCATACACCAAATCATGCTTTGAAGAACCTGGTTCCAACACCCTACACCACCCCTTCCCCCATGCCATGACCCCCTGCACTGCCCTGGACACCCCCCACCCCTCCAGGGTAGACCCCCCCCCCCCCCCCAGAGCCTGGACCCCCTCCCCCCCCCAGACCCTAGACACCCCCTAGATAGACCATGAACACACCCCCCTCCCCCAGGACAGACCCTGGACACCCCCAAAACTTGGAAAGACCCCCCCCCCCAGCACAAACCCCCAGAGGATAGACCCTAGACACCTCCCCCCCCAGACCCTTAACACCGCCCGACACCCCACACCTTGCAACCCTCTCCCCCTCCTTGAATAACCCTAGTCCCCCCCTCCAATCCTAACAGCGGACCCCCCCAGACCCTAGACCACCCTAGATAAAGCCTAGACAGACCCTATCCCTCCCCCAGGAGAGACCATGAATAACCCCTGGACAGACCCCCCAGACCCTGGACAACACACCCCCACCCCCTAAAAATACCCCCTAAAGAACCCCTTCCCCCATGGAAGCCCTCCCCCCTCCACTCCACTAGACACCCCCTCAAATCCTAGACACCCCTTGGACACACCCTACCCTATGGACCCCACCCCTTAAACCCCTGCAAAGCCCCCCCCCCCATTCAACACCACATCCCTAATGAAAGCCCCCCCCCCTCCACTCCCCTGGATATCCCCAGACCTAAGACACCCCCATGGACAAACCCTGGACACCCATGCTTCCAATTTTACCACCCCCACTGCCCCTAGCACACCCACTACCCCCTAGAACACCTCTGGACCACACCCTGCCCCTGGCCTGCAGAACCCCATCCCTGCCCCCACACCCTGCACCCACCCATCCCTGTAGACCCCCCTTCCCCCTGCCCTATAGACCCCCCATACACCCTCCCCCTATCAGTTTTCCTTCCCCCACTGCCCCCTTGGTTAAACCATGGATCTTGGTCCATAATAACACTTTCAAAACCATGGAAAATAAAACTTACAACCCCAGTTAATGAACATGCCAATTGATTCCTACCCAGATATACATAATCACCAAATGCTTCCATAATATCTACACCTTATAGAAGTACTCACATCCTCTGTCTAAGAGAAAAAAAACACCACTTTCCAAACAAAACTGAACTCAAGCATAATACAATATATATCAAAAGAATTCAAACATTCTCCAATATAAATAATATAAAATTTAAATATCAATATCATCATAATAAAAAGAATTATTTGATAAAATTAAATGTATAAACCTAGAATAAAATTTACATCTGAAATGTACCTCAATATCTGCATCACCAGAACCATCATGACCCTCATCATCTTTTATAGAAACACCAACATCATTAAGACCTCCTCTTAGACCACCACCATCATGATATTTGAAGTATTAATTGTTTTATGCACCTAAATCAGTGGATGGACCAAAGAATCCTGATAAACCTAATGTATAAAAATGAGGAAACGTTTAATTAATGAAAACATTCAATGATTATATGGTTATTCATATAATATCATTATGTTACAAATAAAATACTATGATAAACCTAATTAATACGTATGAGAACACATATAATTAATGAAAACATTGAAATATTCTTTTGTATGATGATTCAAGAACATAAAATTGAAGATAAATAAGAAGGATGTTTAGAATATAGAGAAATAGTAAGTGTCATATGGTCCAAATATAAAAAAATAAGAATGAGAGAGTAATCAAGTTTGGAGAAAGTTAAAATATTAAATCATATTTATTTAATGATGTTATTTTTATATATGTTCATTCATGTATAGGTTTCATGAAAGGGGTAAATTAATATAATTCATAAAAATAAATGGAAAATTAGTCCATCTATGGGGAACACTATATATTATTGGGAGAATATCTAAAGGTTTTTCATGAATGGATTCATCATTAACCTAAGCCTCGCCTACCTTACACCCCCTACCCCACCCCCTCCCCCTTGCACCCCACCTACACCCTCCCAACTTCCCTAAAAACCCACCAATGGACCCCTCCCCCCACCCCCTCCCCCTCGCACCCTCCCTCTTTCCAGTTTTCCCTCCCCCCCACTACCCCCTTGCACCCCCAGTGCCACTACCCCCACCCCTCCTCTACAGACCCCCTTCAGAACACCACCTCTCCCCCTTTCATCCCACCTGCACCCTCCCCCTACACCCTCCCCCTACCGGTTTTCCCTCCCCCCCCCCACTACCCCCTTTCACCCCCAGCCCCACTGCCCCACCCGCGAATATGCATACACCCTACAGACCACCACCCTCTCCCCCCTTCCAACCCACCTACACCCCTCCCCTACAGACCCCCTGCCCCCAGCCCAGAATACCACCCCTTCCCCCTACCATGTTGACCTCCCCCACCCCCTCCCCTTTCCCCCTACCACATACCCCTCCCCCCTCCCCCCCCCCTACCCCTCCCCTACCCCTCCCCCCTCACCCTCCCCCTCCGCCGACCCTGCAAACCTTCATACATACCACCCCCTTTCCATTTTTCCCTCCCCCTACTAGCCCCCTGCCAATTTTTCATCCCCATTGCTGACCCCCCTCTACCTTCACTTATAGACCCCCCTAAACCCTCCCACTTGCAACCCACCTGCATGGATTGGCTGAATGAAATCCCAGAGAAAGAAAAATCCTTTAAAAGGATATATGTATGGAATGATACATATAAAAAAGTAGTTTTTTTCATGAATAATGAACTGGATGTCAAAGAAAATAAGATTAAATAGTTCATCCATCTATTATAGGGAAAGAAAAAAATTCTAGATCGTGAAGTTGATAAAATAAATAAGACCCATGAAGACATGATACAAACAATTGCTGATGAGAGAAACATATTTAATATGAAATTCTCATAGTTTGAAGTTAAACATAATAATCTATAAGTAATTCAACCTTGGACTTTATTGGATGTTATAAAGAAAAATTTCTGCATATTGTTCATAGGGAGACTCTTAAGAAAAAAGATCTCAAACTGGTTCCATAAACTAGACCCTAATATGAAGGACACCCACTTTGAGTATGTGGGGTAGTGTTAAACTCCTAGAAGTAATATAGAGGATGTCAATCCTGCAATAAATATGTTTCTAAGATAGTATATAACTCTATATAGAATTATAACAAAATTTTCCACGTCACTAGCATATATCTTATGGAGTATATAACCATGTTCCAACTATGATAAAGTTTTACAAACCTAGTAGTATTCTTTATAATGAAAATAATATCAAACATTTTAAGATTAATCATAATATTTATCTTATGTATAAGATGATCATACCATCATTATCTACATATTAAATTACTCTGAATTTAATATTTAATTTTCGGATACTGACACAGGTGAGAAGAAATGTGAAACATAGGCAGTAACATTGTATACTGAATGTACTTTTCATAACATGGTTTGTGAGTCCCAGTAAAAGGCAGGGAATGTAATGTTTTCATAAATCCTTATTGATCTATATTTATAGTCTATCACAATAGGGTACACAACATATGGTATTGATGAGTTACTTAGGCATCTACCGCCAGTATTCATCGAGCCAATTTAACCAATTATAAATTTCATGTTTCTCCTTTACACACGGTGTGTTAATCATTAGGGTTAATAGGTGTGTCCTCTTCAGATACCTATGTCATGTTATCGATATCATACATGGAATATACCCTAAAATACACAACATGTATGTTCTGGTGCAAAAACAGGGTTGGTAAACCTATACATACCATGTTATGTGGTTCGAAAAACACAGTATGTTTCCCCTAGGTACACAACATTTAATATAACAAATAAATTACTCTAAGAATGATTATTATAAATTTATTCAAAATAAATTAACAATACAATAAATAATAACAAAATATTTAGTTTTATTTGGTCCCTTTAAGGCCTTTGTGAAAGGAAGGAACACCTCCCAAAAAGAACCTATTTTATTATCCTCAAACAAAATCTTACAAGTAACTAACGGACAATATTAACAATGGGAAAACAAAAATGATAAAAATTATATATTTTCAATAACTAAAAAAGAAGAAGTGGAGTGCTTAAAATCTAAATAGGGTGCCTCTAAAATAGTCATGATCTCTTCATAATGTAGAATCGCAACTTGATATGATGGTTCAATGTTATATGGGACTATCTGGATGAACAAACAACCAAAATTATTCTTTATAAATATATATCATCAACACTCCACAATGGTATCTCTAATATGATGTATCATAATTTATATATGATTGAATTTACCATGACAAACTAAATTTTAATACAAATGGAAATATTATAGACTGTAATAATAAAGTGATATTAAAAAATTGAATAAATTCATTTTAAAAACCATACCCTTTAACCATAAATCCACCTTGATAGCCACGGTTAAGGGAATATACTCATCTTATATGGTTAAAAGAGAAATAAATAATTACAAGTTTCATTCATAGGACATGGTTCCTCCACAAGTGGTGAAGACATATATAATAAGTGACTTCTTAGTATCCATATTAACAATGTAATCAACATCAACATATAAAGCAATTAGTTCGTTTGTATTTACATTTGTAGAAAAACAAAAATATAGGATGGCAGTATGTGAAACAAATCTAAGTAACCATTTTAACACCTTCCAATGAAGTTTCCCAAAAAAAATTGATTCTATTGAGAATCGAAATTGAAAAAAAAATATCAGTCCAGGTGAAAATCATAGAATACATTAGTCCACAAAAATGTTGGTATAAGGGTTCATTGACATATATTAAGTTTCTACAGAAGAAGTATGAACTTGAGTCAATGATCTTATGAAGTTTTGGGAAAATGGATCTTTAATTTTCTTTAAGTTCTTAAGAAATTTCTTCTTCAATAAGTAAAACATATAAGATTTTGGGACAAATATAACATTTTATTAGGTCTCCCCCTTTGATTTTCTTAATTAATTTCAATTATTCACCCTTAAAACTTTCATCTAATTTTTTTTCAATTGATAAAGTATAGAATTAATGAGCTTCATATTATTGCACATAACCAATATATAATCAAAATAAATTCGTCGATAAAGAATGTATGTTTTAACCCATTTAAAGTAAACACATGCATCCTACTGGATCCTGTTTAATTGAATATCCAACATAAAAGAGTCAAATTTCTTATAACACTAACAAGACTCCAGTATTAAACCATACAAGGATTTATTTAAAATTCAAACTTTTTTAGTTTGAAACACCTTTTGGATACCATAAAGTTGTTCCATGCACAATTTACCGCTAATTTAACCGTGTAAGAAGGCAGTTTTTTCATCTAATTATTCATTCTAAAATTCATTAAAATATAAAAAACAAAAAGTAACCAAATAGATGAATTATTAGAAAATGGTGAAAAAATATTAACATAATCAATAAATACTATTTAAATGAAACCCTTTTCCACTAATAAGGCCATAAATTTTATTTTCCATTCATTAATGTGATATTTCTCCCTCTTATAAATCAATTTATGCCCACTGTCCATGGCATTGGGAGGTTAAAAAAATAGACAATGTATGGTTTTTATTCAATGTTTCAATTTCATTATGTATGTTTGAGATTGAACCTTTGTAATCTATATCAATATATAATTTATTATATATTTTACAATGATCATCAATGGACTCATTTTAGAATTCACATTTAGGATCAAGAGGAGGGGGCTCATCAGTATCTTCTAACATAGTTGGGGAATTAGGATCAACAGTCTCACTAAGAGTCATATCATCACTATCATGTGTGATATATTAGGATTTAGAATAACTAAATTCACTAAAGATAACATATAGGATGATCATACACCTTTTGTACCTATGTTTTTCATCCCACAACATATATCCCTTGACACCATTGGGGTATCCCAAGAAAACATACTTAAGATATCCTAGTTACAACTTATCAGTTTTAATGTAGTTATAAGTGGCACACACAAAGACTCTTTGATGGTTACAGAAAGGCAGTTTACCATCGATAAGTTAATATATGGGTTTGAACTAATTAGTAGTGTATGGGAACCTATTAAATATGTGTATTATCTATAGGTTCTGGGCATAGCAGAAGCACGTTGGTGGGTTTTCCCAACATTAATTTTATTATTAAACAACGTTCAATCCAAGATCCATCACGATTTCAATCGCCGAATCTTCAGAATAGAATGAATAACGAAAAACATAAGAGGGAATCTTGAAACCATAGAGATAGGATCATTATTTGTTCATTATAATTAATATAACTAATTCATAAGAATTACCATGGTGGAATTCATTCTTTGTTGATGTGTCTGGTCACAATTCGGTGATCCGTCGTTGTGTTGTAGAATCCATGTGTAGGATTCCTCAAGTGGTGATCCAAACTTGTTCCACGTATCTCTGGACATCGCTGAAGGGATCTCCAGGTGCTAGCATGGAAGAACCTTCACTTGCGATGTCTGCCCTCGATCACCTTGATCTGATGGAGGAGGATCTCTCTTGGTCTTGATATCATTCTTGGAGTAAGTAGTTCTTTAGGCCTTGAAATAATTCTCCAGAATTGTTGTTTACAATGATTGGTGAAAAGTGTTGGGGTTTTCAGGATATTTATAATCAGGTTTGAGGTTTACAGAGTAATGACAATTAATAACCGCGTTACACATTTTATTTATTTCATTAACTCTTATTGAAACCCCCATGTCGAATTATTAATTCCTTGACATGTGCCCACGCTGATTATAATTAATATCATTTAATAAAACAATATTATATCCTCAAAATCCTGACTAGAAAACTACATGCCGTGTAATCATTAATACACATTGTGTACTTGTTTTCCATAAAACTACACGGCGTGTATATTAAATATATATGGCCTATACTTTTATCTTTCACTTTTCATTATTTCCCCCACCGCATTTATTAGACCTTGAGTAATGGATATTTATTTCTTAAATAAATATAACTGCATCACTCGCTAATAAATATTATTGTGTCCATAATATATTCTCTCGAATAACTAGTGTTAAAATAAATGTGACTAGGTATCCTTAAATAATTATTAAACCACAGTTCGGAATAATCTTTATTTAACTAGTTAAATTAATATTTAACTAAGATACATGAACACACATAGTGTGTGTGACCCTCTAGGCCTCTTTCTCAGTTGCATTAGGCGGAGCCTTCCTAAAGTCCAAGGATAGCGTCTAGCAACACGCCAAGGATCCCATAGAGAAAGATGTTAACGATGCAATGACGTGTCACCTTATATGAACGCATACTGTGTAATATAATCACTTTGTCACGATATCAAGTGGGTTTCATGCTAGTGTCATCAACCCACATGCTCGATTATTCTCTCTTTGAATTTATGGAATCGAACTCACCCATACCTTACCATGGCCATGGAAATATTTAGGATATATCAATTCCATCAAAGGGCCCAAGATATTTACTTTAGTTATGGAATAGAAGGGACATATCCTTTCTCGCATTATCTATTAATGCATTATTACTTGTGATGCACCCAACGTATCCTACCTCACTGCGAATAGTGTGTTGTCACAGTTTTCGTCAATACATCTATGTGTGTGAGTTGTAATACCCATTAATAATAATCTTAAAGTTTAAGGACCAGTACACACGTCTGCAAATAGGAACATCTAATGACACTATAAAATGTGGATATCCTACTGGCGGTTCTCGTTCCCATAATATCCTCCTGGATATTACCAAGGGTGCACACCATGAGAAGATGACTCAAAGTTTTATGAGTACTCACCTTTAATGGCATGTATTATTTGTGTCCCTCAAAGAACATCATCTCTCCATAGAACATCTATTCAAGAACAGTTTCATGGCACTTATGGGTTCTCATCATAGTAGGGATCCGCTATGAACCTTAAATGCAACAACTATCATTAGGACATTGCCACATGTATTATCATGCAGAATAACAATCAAGATGTGATAAGGATTTTATTAATGAATAATGTAAAAAGAAGTTGGTTCAAGGTCACCAACTCCAACAAACTCCCACTTGGACTAGAGCCAACTGCTAACAACTTTTAACCCACTAGCTCTCACATGATATTCTTGCTTCTGATGAGATAGGCCTTTTGTCATGGGGTCTACCATGTTTTCTTCCATGGACACTCTGATCACTGTAACTTCACCCCTTTGATAGAAATACATAAAGAGGTGATACTTCTGGAGTATGTGCTTTGTCTGTTGATGTGACCTTGGTTCTTTTGCAAGAGCCACCACTGCAGTATTATCACAATATAATGTAATGGGATCTTTACTGGTAGGCACCACATCAAGCTCCTGGAAAAAGTTCCAAATCCAGATGGATACCATGGCTGCATCAGAAGCCGCTATATATTCAGACCCCACTGTAGAATCGGTGAAAACTAGCTACTTTGAACTCTTCCAGCTCACAGCTCCTCCATTGAGACAGAAAACATATCCATATTGCGACTTCAAGTCATTTTGATCTGTCTGAAAACCAGCATCAGTATACTCTCTGATGATAAGCTCCTCATCTCCTCCATACACCAGGAACATATCCTTAGTTCTACTCAGATACTTAAGGATAGTCTTAACATTAGTCCAATGTTAGTCTCTGGGATCTACTTGATATCTTCCTATCATGCTCAATGCATACGTAACATCAATCCTAGTACATAACATGGCATACATTATGGATCCTATAGCCAAAGCGTATGGGATCTTACTCATTCTATCTTTCTATTGTTGTGTATGAGAACACATTTTCTTATAAATATGTAGGCCATGTGACACTGGAACCAATCCCATTTTGGATTGTTCCATACTAAATCTCTTTAGTGTCTGGTCAATGTATGTACTCTGACTTAGTCCAAGAAGCCTCTTGGATCTATCACGAATGATCTTGATCCCTAGAATGTAGGCTACTTCACCCAAGTCCTTCATGGAGAAACACTTGTTCAACCAATCCTTAACTGACTATAAGACTAGTACATCGTTTCCAATAAGCAATATTCCATCAACATATACTACTAGGATAAAGATAGCATTCCCATTAAACCACATATAAACACATGGATCACATTCATTTTTAATGAATCCAAATTCTTTTATGGATTCATCAAATTGAATGTTCCATGACATGGATGCTTAATTTAATCCATAAATGGATTTCTGAAACTTGAAAACCCGTTTGGCTTCAACTGGTGTCACAAACCCTTCTAGTTGTGTCATATAGACATCTTCCTGAAGGTTCCCGTTAAGGAATGCTGTTTTGACATCCATTTTCCAAATCTCGTAGTCATGGTCAGCTGTTATGGAAAGTATAATTCTTATGGATTTAAAAATGGAAACTGGAAAAAAGGTTTCATCATAGTAAATTTCTTGGAGTTTTCTAAATCCTTTAGCCATTAGCCTTTCTTTATAGGGGCTAACTTGACCTTCCATGTCTAGCTTTCTCTTGAATACCCATTTCCATCCAACAGGCTTTACATCAAGTGGTTCATCGACTAGAACCCATACATGGTTCTGATACATGGAATCCATCTCAGAATTCATAGTTTCTAGTCATCATTTAGCTTTTGAGTTTTCTACTACTTCCTTGTAGGAGAGAGGTTCATCATTGTCCAACAATAATTATTCACCATCCTCGGTGACTAGGAAACCAAATCTCTCTGGTTCCCTTACCTCTCTTGAGCTCTAACGTAGTACTTCTGTTTATAGAACCTCTTCCACTAGGACCTGTAGAACTTGTTCTTGTACCAAATCTTGTGTATCTTGAGCATCAACTTCGTCGAAGTCAATCATGCTCCCACTATCCTTTTTCAGGATGTTCTCCCTCTCAAGAAAGACAGCTTGTCTAGAGATAATCACTTTCTTGTCTTGAGGGTTATATAGGTAATATCCTTTATTTTCTTTGGGATATCATATAAAGATACACTTCATGCCCCGGGGTGATAGTTTGTTTCCCTATAAGGCCTTGAAAAACTCCATGCATCCCCATACACATTTGTGAGAAAAAATGGGTTTCTTTCCATTCCATAACTTGGAGGGAATTCCATTTTCCGCCTTAGTTGGTACTCAGTTTAATGTGTATGCCGCAGTTTGTAATGAATATCCCCAAAAGGATAATGGAAGATCTGCATGACTCATCATCGACCTCACCATATCCAACAAGGTTTCATTCCTCCTTTCAAAAACACTATTCCACTATGGTGTATAAGGAGGAGTGAGCTAAGATAGAATCATAGACTCCCGTAGAAGATCGATGAAATCTTGGTTCAAATATTCTACGCCTCGATTCGATCGAAGTTTCTTTATCTTATTACCAATATGATTTATCTACTTCATTCTTGAATTCCTTAAATTTCTCTAAGGACTCTGACTTATACCTCATTAAGTAGACATAGCCATATCTACTCAAATCATTAGTAAAAGTAATGAAGTAAGAATATTCACCTCTATATTCTACTGGAAATAGTCCACACACATCCGTGTGTAAGAATCCTAGAATCTATGTGGCCCTTTCACCCTGTCCAACAAAAGGTGGCTTGGACATTTTCCCTTGTAAACAAGCGTGACATCTGTCAAATGGTTTTAGCTCAGCAGAGTCTAAATAGCCATCTTGGCAGAGCTTTGTCAAGCGCTTCTTGTTTACATGACTGAGACGGTGATGCCACAACTAGGTGATTAATAAGTCATGTGAGTTTGTTTCGTTATCGATTGACAACACTTGGTTTTCACAATTTAATACATAAAAACAATTATTTAAATGTACCATACCATAACATACGTTGTTCTTATAAAAATGACAACCCTTATTTCCAAATTTGAAAACAAATCCATCCTTATCCAAACAAGATATATAAATTATGTTCTTGGTAACACTAGGAAGATAATAACAGTTATGTAAAACCAGAATCATCCTAGTCGGAAATGAGAGGTGGTAATTTCCAATAGCTAACGCAGCCATCCTTTCACCCTTGGTAGCTCGAAGATCCACCTCTCCTTTGGAAATATTTCTAAATCACTTGGTTCCTGCATTTGAATATAGATGTGAGCCCCACAAGTTGTATCTAATACCCATTGTGTATAAATAGAAATATTACACTTGATAACAAACGCACCTTTAGCGTACCCACGCTTCTAGGTGCAGTTTCTGTTCTAGTGTCCTTGCTTGCGACATGCAAAACACACCACCTCCCATTCCTTTCCTTACCTCTGGATCTTCCCCTTCGTGGAGGGACGGTTCTCAGGTGATTCAGACCATTTATAAGTCTTTGTACCCTTTTTCTTGTCCTTCCTTTTCCTATTCACCATAAGGACTACGGGTTTGTCACGCCCCATGTCCTTATCTACCTAGAGAATCAAGGTCAGAAGTTCCGATAAAATCTTCTCATTGTTTCTCATGTTGTAGTTGAAAATAAAAATAGAGAAGGTCTTGGGAAGTGATGATAGTATGAGATCTGTACGCAACTCATCCGGGAATTTAATCCCTAAGATATCCAGGAGTTCAATGTAGCCAATAAGCTGGACTACATGGTCTTTTTTGTGATGGTTTTTTCTAATCAGTTCCTTGTTTCCTATGATTTCCATTTTTTGGGATTCTTCCCTAAATAAAAGAGCTGTATATTCCTCGACTCTCATGAAATCCACTGGTTTTTCACGTTTTTTGTGGTCTTTTTATCGAATTTTTTTCTTGATAAAATCCTAACCATTTAAAGGATTTTATCCCTCTTTCATTATCTTTTCTTTGAATTTTTGAATCATAACCTGGATTTGATTACTTCAAGATCATTTTTCTTGGTTGAGACAACATTTTTCTATCAGAAAGATTAATTAAGATTTTAGTTTTGACCAATTTGATGAACATGATCTCTCAATTTCTCTATTTGACGTGGGTTTTTATCTTCCTAGAACATCTTGGCTGGTGAGATTAACATAACTTTTCTTTGGAATGAGAGTTTCTATAAAGAATCAGTGATATTCCCTTGGTGGAATATATGTCGGTAGTTCCCTCAATGGGAAATGACTACTGCCCTTTCAGGAGGAATTATATGAATGTTTGATGATAGGATGTTTCTGACATTTCTTATTTTATGTGAGCTTTTGGTTTTTCTCTCTTAGAAGGCTCAACTTGTATCCTCCTCAATCTCGTTTTGGTGTAAGATCTTTAAACCTTGTTCTTGTATTTTAGCCTTTTATTATTTTAATAAATTCATTTGTGGCTTGAATTTGTTGACAAATTCATGTAACCTATTATCTAAATTTTATTATTATTATTATTATTAATGATTGATATTATGTATTTATAATATAAAAATAATAATATTAATATGAATGGATTAGTACTATTATTTTTTAATAATATATTATAAATCGTATTTGGTAAAAATTATTTAATATAAATGTTTTTTCATCACACTCTATGAGATTTTGTAAAATATATATTTTTCAAATAAATTTAATCCTTTTGATATTTTCCATTACATGTAACATTGAGTTTATCTTGATTTATATTCAATACTTATTTTATCTTTCATTACATGGAACACCTAGCATAGAATACATTATATGCACCACCATATTTGAATGAAATATGAAATACTATTAAAATATGATTATTAAATATGAAAAGTATCATCTAGCCATTAGAATGGAAGAAATGAATGGGATAAAATAAATTATGATAATATATTTTTTAAACATATATATATTTAATTATTTTGTGACCAATTAATTATAAATGAAAAAAAATCGTTTGAAAACAAATGAAATATTTTTCTAAAAAAGTACATTTCTTCGCATAAATACATTTTACCTCAATGAATTAAAAAATACTGGTGAATTATTTTAATTAAAGTTATGTATTATATTCCTAATAAAAAATTTAACATTAATCTTAGGTGTTTTCTTAAAAAAGAGTTAATAATAAAACCAATTTTATACTTAAAAACATATTTTTCTAAAAACATGTTTTTTCTCCGTTTGTGAAAATATTTTAAAATTATTTTTATACACTTTTATAAAATTTATCTAAAGAAGTAATCTTCAGTTTTAAAATAATTATTTCAAAATTATCTTGGATTGATTTTTTTATTGTTCCGAAAAGATAAAGGTTTAAACGTATAGTTAAAAATATATGTTTTTATTAATATTTTTCATTTATTTTACATCATTTAAAAACATTAAATTAATTTTTATATATTTTTAAAACTCAATTTAGTTCTATTGTATATATATATATCAATCTAATTTATTTAATTTTAACCAATTTTATATTGAATTTTGTTGCAAAAAACATTAAGGGTTTGAAAATATTATATTTGGAAAAGTGGAATTTCATCATGTTTGTGGGAATGATTTTAAATTAAAATTTATAACTTTTTTGAATGGAATTTGGATAAAAGGATTACATATTTGTACTTATAATAATTCGTATTATCTAATAAGGTCAACATATTTTTTTACACCAATAAATTGTAAAAATAGTAAAAATTAATTATCATGGATTAGGATATAACGGGTTTACCGGGGGTTAAACTAAAAATATAATTTTTAATAATACCTATAAGTTTTACAAAACCTATCTTATGGCCGAATTTCAACCTTATAAAATATAAGATTTTGTAATGGTCAATTTTTTATCCTTTTATCATGTAGAAAATGTGGGTAAACCGTTTTTCTTTTAAAAATTACAATTGTCTCACTCACCTCCCATATAAAAGGACACCCTACCTTTTCTATACATACATAGAAAAACACCTTTTTAGCCAATAATAACAAAAAAAATTATTTCTATACCCTAATCTCAGAGGACTTATTCTCTTTTTCAATACCTCATAAGAATCCTTTGGTGTAAACCTAAAGAGGCTCTCCGAAGAAGAGGTAAAATTCATAAACATATTTTTTTTCGTCTTCAACATTTATTAATATTTTAATAATATTATAAATTAATAACACCAATATCACCCATATACTGAGATTTTATTTCTTTAATATCATTACATAAATCAATCTCCTCTTCCATTCAATGGGATATGAAATAATTATTCGTGTGTATGGATGACTATCGTCAAGTGAACACATGTTATTCATTTTACATAACCACATATCATGGTTGGATATAATAATGGATTTAATGTTAATATATTATATTTAATGTATTATTGTACTATTTTAATTACAATACCACATATTCTGTCTTACCTCGAAACCCATTTGAAAATAACTATGTCACTCGTTTGTACTGTGAACTACCATCTAACAAACCGATGTGATGTGTCTTTCATTTATATTTTTCCTGGATGGTAATAGGTATAGATTAAAATAATATATATGATTTTTATAAAATATTTATACTTCATGAATTTGATTCACATATACCACCTAATATTTCATTCTGTGGGAATATGATGACATCACTTGAGTGTATGACAGACCACCACCTCATGAAGCGATGTGATTCGTTCTTCACATTCACTTTAAATTGAAGTTAATAAGGATATTTTCAAATAAAAATACATGACATATATAGGATATAAAATTTTAATTTAATGGAAATATATTATTTACCATTCTTTCTTTCAATTGATCAAGAAAATGGAATCATCATTCATATGTACGTACGACCAACCATTTCTAGGAATGGAGTATTTCATTTTTACCTATTAAAATTATAGATTAATGAAAATAAATACATACTGATAATATTTTATATTAATATCATTGTTAATATTCTTTATATTTTTTAACCATGAGAAAAGTAAGAGGACGAAAAATATCAAATAAAAACATGCATGAAAAACAAAAAAATTATTATCTAAAATGAGATTTTATCAAGAAATTGTTAATAAAAAGTTATAAAAGGTCACAATTAAATCTTATATGACATGATATATATAATTATGGTTGATTAATATATTTATAATAAACTTTTTTTAATTATACATGAGGTTCGATTGTGTATAAAATAAGTCGATAATTATGGTAGAGGATTCTAATCTTTCTTTTATTACTAGAAGACATGAGAAATTCACCAATAATTTCGTTTATTGGTGTATATATTTGAATTTTTAGCATATTATATATTTAATTTACATATTTTCATGATATTTAAAGTATCATTAGTTATTATTATTTATTTTTTCTTATGATTCAAAAGATTACTAAATTCGTAATGAATTTTGGCCTTAAATATCATTCATTGTGAAATATGTGAATTTATGATGCTAAATTATTTTATGTGTGGTATATACATACCATTTTAAATGTAATGTAATTTATTTATTTATTCTCATGATATTTTATGGTTCATTTTTTATTATCCCACCCTAGTTTCTACATACTGATTCCCTAAGACAGTGACTTGATGACCTTAGGTGCATCTCCCTAAACACGAGAGGCTATTGACTAGTAGCGAGGGTATAGGGTGTGTCCTTGGTGAGACTATTCTCTCATAGATCTAATTATTTACATTCATAGATAACATAGGTAAATAGTGTAAGCATAAATAATAATAATCCGGTAACGTAAATCTTAATATAAACCTTGTAAAATAAATATGAAACTGGTAGAATAAGACAATAAATTATTGATAAAAAATTATGTCCATGTCAGGATGCTATAAAAAAATTAAGGGTATTAGGGATTAGGATAAAATAATATACTATATTCTATCAAAAATCTACTATATAACCCAAATACTACTACACAACATCTTGAGTATAAGATCAATCCAATGCCCCCAAATAAACATCCCAAGTCACACAAAAATCATGCATTGGAAGAGGAAGGCTTACCTTTATCCATTTATGAAATCATAAAGTCTAGTTGTGTACCAAACTATGCTCGACCAGGCTGTGAGATATAAATCATAACAGTTCGACACCCACGGGGTCTATACCCATTCCATTTTGTACAATAAATAACAACTAGTGTTATATATGAAGATAAAGTATGGAAATTTACAATAAACTTCTCAAACTTGTTATAGGTTCCTAAATAGACACATGTCCCATACCCCTTACTTTTGATTATGCTGGAAATCATAGAAAGGTAGCTGTGCAAAGCATATAATGAATACAAGAGACAATAGTAACTAAGGCTAGCCAAGAAATGCATAACCTTAAGCTTGTACTTCATCTTGGGGTTTAATCCACATGTCATCACCTGAGTGTTCTAGTAAAATTAAGGAGAAGAAACACATTTTCATAAGAAACATTATAATTATAACAATAAAATTTTCACCTCAAATGAACCTATAATCATTCAATCCATCAAATCCATTATGTGGAATCTGAGCCCATCCTATGAAATCTATGGAAAATCACAAGGGTTGCTAATGATAATCCATTATAACCCAACACCAGTGATCCCATACAAGGAGTCCCATATGACATCCGTTGTATAAATCAATGATGGTGACTCTCAGGTTATTCCAAATAACTCACATAGGGGACCAATTATCACCCAAGGCATGGAATTTTCATTTTTCCAAATAGGTTTATTCTCAGTTAATCTCCTTGGGAACCGACCTCACTCACAAGTATTAATAAATCGCACGGGTGGCTCGTACCTAGAAATCCAAAGAATCTATCCTAGAACATCAAGTCGTAACCAACTATGCATGGAAAGTCCATTCCTAGTATCCTTAATATGGGACTTGTGTTCTCTACTAACCCGCATCAAGAGAGCCATATCAAACACAACAAGGAATATGTATATAAAGGAAAAATATTTTTATGTTCATTTAAATAATTAATCCTCTCATTCTTAAAATATAAAATCAGTCCAAGATTCACAATCTCAACAAAAGAAAATAAGGAATATGGAAAATGCATAAGAAATAATTTAAAAGATAAAGTACATTAACATATCATTCCATTAAATACATGGAAACAAATGAGCATCTGAATACCACATGCTCATTATCTATATCAAGTTATGATATTTGATCAAAACCACTATCGTATAATTCATACGACTAGAAAATATTCCCTAAATGATTTCAATCATGTATATAACAATAATTAAACCCATCATAGCATGTAAAAATTACATTCCATCATTCATATTTCAATATCTCAAGATAATTATATTACCAAAGAATCACATATGACTTAATCCACTAAAAAAGGGAACGATAATTTATATAATTCACAAGTCATAAATGAAAATTTAATCTCACAATCTAACAAGATTTATAAACAATGAAATTTATGTCTTTAAGAATGGAATAGGGATTATCATAGTGCACGTGGAATAAGCATGGAAATATAAGTACCATACCACTAAGAAAGTAACATTGCATATAAGTTGAAATGATAAATTCAATATAAGGCATAAAGGATTACATATGAGGGCAAACAATAATATCCATAGAATAGGCATTATAATGTTTTCCAATTCATGGTCCATTAATCATTCAAAATATATTTATCAATTTAAGGAATTAAATCAAGTTTAACACCTAGATAAAGCATAAGCCATTTAATCCATTCGGGATGGAACAACCTAAGGGGTGGACAAAGAAAAAATGATCACCCACAGATGGGTTTATCCATATACTAGGGTCACTACGGACATAGAAAACAATTCCTATTAATTTAATATGAAATAGAAAGTCTTCACAAGAAGGATCCGATTAGCGGAAAAATGACACAACTATTGAAATAAGATGAAATTATGGGAAAATGTTATAGACACCCTACCTCATAGTGAGAGATCTCCCAATATATGATAAAAATATTTGATTCAACCTAAAAAGGATAAAATCAAAAGGTCTAACAAAACCCTAGAAATAGGGGAAAAGACATTTCATCGAAATAGTGCAACAAATCATAGAAAAAATTATAAATAGAAGGGTGTATATGACATATATTTCCAAGATGATTCAGTAGCTTTTAATGGAAAAGTAATGATAGAATAATTGATGTAGAAACATAAAAACCCCAAGAGAGGGAAGAGTATAGATGCTTTCACCATGGCGGTGGACAAAATTGGCATGAGTGGAAATAAAAATATTAGGAAAATGACCACAAATGATTACTATGGGTAAAAACAAGTAATAATAATCAATGATCATAAGTGATAATAAGTTGAGTATAAGGGTATTATATAATAATAATATTGCAGGTAAATAACATAATATAATCATACAAAATGAAATAAAAATCATGAGTCATAATTCATTGAATAAATTTTTTTCATTAAATTTAATTCAATGATATGTAAAAACATGAATCATTAATCATTAACCAAGATAACATAACATAGGTATGTTTTATATTATAATAATGTAAAACAAATATAAGAGTCCAAATCATAAAATTTATCACGGATATCTATTAATACATTCACATCATAATGCGCTCGACTAACCCCTTTCACTTAACAAATATGTCAAATGCTAAACAACTATGTCCCAAAATATAGTATACTTGGGTTAACAACCTACATCCCATCCTGACCTCATGAGATAAAAAAATAAAATAATCCATTGGAGGGATCTAAAAAACCATCTAACCACATTATAAAAAACCATACATACTTGAATCATAATATCATATAATCATTCATAATCTCAACATAGATTATTTAACCCTTAAAAAGAAACTGGTTTCAGGAAATCAGCGACAATATATTGTCAAAATATAATTTGGTGAATATGGTGGATGGTTTTATGAGATAAAATTCCCCATGAAGCATAATATTTTTTTGTTATTTTCAAGGATGAAAAACACATTATAAGATAATAAAGTAGTTACATCGAAAAAATGGTAAAACAAATTCAGTTTTATAAAAACAATTTTATGAAATAGAGAAATTACTAAAAAAATGGGAAAGTAAATTATTTTTTAAAATTGTGAAATCATGAAGAGGAAGTGCTATAGGTAAAATTGTTTCAATAATATAAAATTTTGTTCATGTTAAAAAAATGTTATATTATTTTCAGACTAGTATAATGATAGTCAAATTCATATGAATTTACTAGTATAGAAATTATAAATAAATCATTTCAATACCTTTATAATAATTTAAAATTAAAAAAATAATATGAATAATCATTGAAGTATATAGAAATACATTTATATAAACTTATTTATATTTATTAAAATTTTCATTAACCATTTATATTCATTTATTTCATAGTTATTCGTCATGTTTTGTTAGTATTAATCTTCGGTATTAGTACTTTTAACATTTAGTTATTAGTTTTGGCATAACATTTTTTTGTTTCATTACATGTTCCTGATTTATTCATCGAAAAATTATTATTATTACTAGAATTTATGTTTTATAATTATTTATGTAATAATACATACTGAAAAATAACATTTTATTATCAAAACACTTATCAAAAATAGTGGGAAACTACAAATTACACCTGGTTCAAACACAAAAAGAATATGAATAATTATTAAAAGATATCGTAAGCCTACTAGAAGAGTTCTCCCTAAATAATTTCTAGGATAGAGTGATTAACTGAGTGTCTTGATCATCCTTTATAATTTCATTGAAGTGTTACACCAGTTTTTTAAAAGATTTCTTGTTCTCCTATTTTTGGATATTCCCTTCGTTGAAGCCTTTTATAAATAGAAAATGTTTCTTATTAATTAATACACTCTGATAATGATTAGTGTTCACATGAATCAGTATTCCCATCATTTATTCTTCCTCATTTTGCATAACATTAATCTCAAGAACCTCTTCCACTATAGGCACTTCCGAACATATCATCAACTCAAAAGTTTTTTCAAAGAACACATCTTTCTCCAACTAATTTTTTATTAAAATGACCATGAGGGGAACATACCACTAATATTCAACCACATTCCAATAAAAATTTCTAAAATCCTTTGGATATTCATTCATCACCTTATATTTCAACCTTTTGGAAGAGCTGGTGTCCATAGGTGGGGGTAGATATGAATAGTCTTTTTGACTTTTCCAATTGACTCTATGACCCTTCCTCCTTCACAAACATGAAATCCCACTACCATGAAAATATTTTGCACATTATCCTATGTAATAACTATAAGAATAACCACTAGATTAATCTTTATGGGCTCCCTGTTCAATGGATTGATCTTCTTGAGCTGCTACATCCTAATTTATCCCTTCATACTTCAGTCCATCACAGTAATTAGCAAGATTAATAATTCAAAATAATATCCTTGGACTTTTCCAGATAAGGGACCCCCCTAATTTCATCAGACCTTTTCAACATGTTGGAGTACTTTACCTTTCCGCATTAGACACATCATGTCCCCGTACTTTCCCATTATACATTGGACACATCAAATCCCTGCAAAGACTCAGGCTTCTGGGATCTGCCACATCCAGTGTTTCCACAAGACAATACTGTATCTACATAGGATTCCTCCTTGGTAGCCCCTTCACATCCTTTTATATCTACTTGAGTCTCTATAAAAATGTTGATATGGCTACCAGCTCTCCCTTACCCACCACGGGAGACCATAACTAATTTTCTCGATGAAGAAACAAAAACACCGGCTTCATGTACCACCTAAATACCCACTGAATCTGAATATTATGTTATAAAAGTAACAGGATCACTATGGCCCTTCCTCAACTGACTAAAAATCTCATCCACAAATGGATTTTGTTTTCCTGTGTGACACCTTGGACCACCTTCACGTTACTAGGGTCATTATAAACACCCCACTAGAACTACCCCATCAAACCTTCACCAACACCAGCCTCCCCTCCCTTTCCACTACCTCCTAATTCCATAATTTCTTATTGATCAACGCCCTTATTCCCACACCTAAAGGTTGCCAATTCATGAACTAATTTCTTATAAGAAGTCTAAAAGTCCACCCATGATTCAGAAACCATAGACTTCGTGCAACAAAAATCATTCCCTATTGAAATCTAAACATACTACACAAATAATAATGAGAAATCTACTTCTACACATATTTTGGGAGAAAAAGGATAGAAAACATCATGAGTTCTACTATCATAACATAAGTATCTACTTAATAAATTCTTTATCATTCATATAATCATGGTATTTTAAAATGGTAGTGGTATAAGAGGAAAACTAACCCAAAGCGATAATTTTGGAGAGTTAGGATTCATGTGGAAATCGTAGGTATACTTGAAGGGGTAGAACCTGAGACCATTGTAGCTGCGAGGGGAACTGGACCAAGCCCTGAATTTAATGACAATGTTTTGTGGTATTTTTTATAGTATCCATATATTTATTACTCAATCCATTGTCTTGGAAAGAGTCCGGTTACCACTGACTTTAGGTGGAGTACTTAAGACAACAAAGGGTGGAAGTAAATATGAATGTCTTACTATAATATTTGGGTATGATTCTTATATTATTATAGAAAAGAACATAAAAATCCCTAGATATAAAATAGCTATAATATTCATGATATGAAAAGAAAATTAGAAGATAAAACCAGAATAATTCCAACATTAAAATAATAATGGAAATATTATATATCTACCAACAAAGATGAAATGATGTTATGAATCTATGAAAAAAATGTGGAATCATTCAATGAGTTACCCAAAAAAGTTATGTGTTTAACACCATATTCCTTTCCAATGGTATGAATATTCATCACTATAAAATTATAGAATATTTCCATTTCTTATGAATTATTAAAATATCTATAAAGAGAAAAATGTTCCCAAGCTAAGGGGGATTATAACTATCATTAGGTATTCCCCATAGGATTCTTGACACATGCCTCTTGGAGGAAAAAATATTAGTATATTTTACATAAAAGAGATTATAAGTGGATAAATAGTTTTATAAAAAATGATACAAATATATGAAAATAATAACCAAATATCACTACAATTTCATTTATCTTGGGAAAACCATACCATGTTCACAAACACAATCACCTAGATATGAGTTCCATGGTTCTAATTATACTTTTGAGTGGTAATCCTTTCTATCACTATGTCATAACATGGTGATACACATTGAGGACGATACATTATAACCATGATCTATCCCATATTGATAGTGGAACACCACTACCACTTTCCTAATTAATTTACATGAATACCTGACACTATGTATACTATGTTCTCAAATAACACCATTAATAATAATTCAATTCTTCTATTTAAAAATTTCATAAAAAACAATTCTAGTGTTAAATGAATCCCATAATTTAAAATTATATAAGATGGGGGTTTTTCCAAAATACTTTAAAATTAACATTTTCACTAAAATTTCTTTTATAACTTAGAAAAATCATTTACTAAATTATGAGCTCATGTTTTAGAATAATATTAGTGAAAGGGAAGACAATTAGACTTAATGGATGATGAAAATAATAAATGAAAAATAAAACCTATATATTCAGACATTAAAATTCCTCCCTTCATAATATTTCAATAGGATCTCAGAAAAATACACATCGTACTAAAAATATATATCTATAAAATATTATATATATATATATATTAATGAGAGAGAATATTATAATATATAGAGAAAAAAATATAGAATGATTTATTTCCCTTGATCCCACATATCAAAAACATGTTGATATGTTAAAAATATATTTTGGTTCATGGAAAATCTCCCGGGATTTATAATATATGAGACGATCCCTAGAGCCTATGAAAAAGTTTAATATTGATATTTTTGGGGAATAAATTAATTTTAAAGTCAAAAATTTCATAATAATAAATTCACACCGCATGGTTATGACGAATGGTTTGGGAAACCATACATGAACCAAGTGATTGATACTTATCAAAATATCACATAGCATGGTTGGATCAAAATGTTTTTCAAACCATGCACCCTTCATTCCTTTACACATTATATCTACTCGCACAACATCACATAGTCATCCCAACAGTTTTTACAAATAATGTTCCAACTATTCCGGATTCCAGGGACTCCAAAAATCCCTTTCACAGTTTCCTAGAGATGTTTAAAAGTTTCCCCAAACTATTTTCAAAACATACAACCTTAAAAACACATCCAAAAAATATGATAACAATATAACACTCCTAAAATTCAACTTAAGTATTATATAAAATCAGTATAACTAATCAAATGGTAAGGTACCTAAAAATTGGAGTGTTTTATTCTCCCCACCATTGGTCTTTCCAGCCCCATAATGAAGGTTATTTCTTATTATTTGGAAATTTGTGGACCACTTATCCAATACAGAGTCTTCCCATTCCCAAATATCTTCTATAATTTGACCATGATTCTATATGATTCTTAATAAATTGAAAATTTACTCCAATAATAAATTCTTCTATCTATACTAAATTTTCTTCAGTATGTGATTAAGCATAGAATAAGTCTCATGATCAATATGGACCCATCAAATAACATGGTCAGTATCCATAGGTCACTTTTCTAATTGAGATACTAAATGTAAATTTTCTATATATATGAATATTTTTGGGAAATCTAGTTAAAAATCGACATGCCCAATTCACTCTTGTATCTCAAAATGACCAATATACAGAGAAAAAAATTTACATTCCTTGAAAAACAATAATTTTGTATCCTCATAGTTTCTCTTAAGAACACATTATCACCCAAACCAAATAATAATTATCGATAATAATTATATGTATAATATTTTTGAAAACATTGAATCATTTAAATTATTTTCATAATCCATTAAATGTTTAGTATTGTCTCTTGTAAAATTCTATGTCAAATATGTAAAGTATCTCCCACTTCCTCCCAAAAAAGTGGATGATGGAAAGAATGAACATAAAATGATTTGAAAATATACATATGTTTTGAGGCATGATAATTGTTATTGTATGATAACTTTAATAATAATAAATTATCCTCCAAAAATCCTATGAAATCTGTTATAAATGATTGAATATTGACTTCCAAACATTAGATTTTCCATATATTTTGGGATGATATGCTGTGCTCATGGTATATTGGGTTATGAGGCCTTGTGTAAAGGATTTAAAAACCCAATATATAATCCAGGGATCTCAGTTAGACATAATTGAAACTAGCATGACCAAAAACATTATAATTTCGGGAATATAAAGCTTTACCATGTATTTCACTGTATTTTCATTTACAGAGATCATGTGAGTATATTATTTTTAATATGAATTCCATCAAAAAAATTTCTTTATCCTTATTTAAATATTTAAATATATATGCTTTTAATTATTGGGGATTTAAATGTAATGGTATTCTGTGAATTATTTTTTACTAATAGGGAAAATTAATTTCTAGTTTTAGGTTGAACTAGAATCAAATGGATCTTTCATTTAAAGGTAATTATTGGGGTTCAGTTTGTATGGAATTATTTAAAGAATTTTATACATATATTTATATATAATATAATTTTTAGTTCCAAATTTGGGTTTCTAAATGATTATTTGTGATTCTTGAGGTTGGATGGTGTCTTATAGAATCACATAGAGATCAGTTAGTATTATCTTATTTTAGATAAATTTTGAAATTATTATTCTATTGACTATTTGAGCTTTATCTTTTGATTTATATAAGATCATATATTATACTATTTCATTATGTTGAGTTTTATTTGCGCACATGTAGGTTTTTTGGTTTTGATTTATTTTAAAACAACATTTAAAATTTGACTTGGAATTATAACTTTTGAAATGTCATGTTTTAATTATAGTATAGTTCCTATAAAAGTTTAATTTTATTAATTGTGTGAAATAATTCTTATTTTATTTATTTGATACCCTTTTTGTTATTACCAACCCACGGGTATTGGTAACTCCTCTATTGTATGTCATGTTTCACTATTGGTTCCTAGTTTAGGGGTGGGATTAATTTTGTTCATAATAACAATAAATATAATTGTTATATATATTTAATGAAATCTTAACTGATATTAGATCATCACTATGTGTAGGGAAATTTTCCAAATGAATATTTAATTAATTAGACATATAATCTTCCACCAATTGATTATTCATAGGGATAGATCCCATTCCTTAATTTGATTCAACATAAAATATTAAAAACCCAAATATAGTACATGGTAATTTTTATATAGGTGCAGTGACAAAAATTCTCCTGAGACTATTTAAATATTTTTCACACTCATCTATAGAGAGTAAATTGACTCTATTTTAGGATAACTACTTTAAAGGATTTGATAGGAATGGTATTTTTGTTTCAATATATTTATAGTGAATATCCAATGCAATAACACTATGGATATTTGTTAGAGTGGTTTTTATATCTCATTATTCAATTAAATATTGATTATATAGATCCAAATATATAAAATCAGTTATGCTTACATGATCCTATAATGATAAATTCTATAAAAAGAACTCACACTTGTAAAATTTTGAATAAAAATTATAATTATATAATTTATTAATAAAATTATATTCCTATTAATCCTTCATGGATTAATGACTGAATGAAATGACTATGAATTCATAATTCCCATATCATATATAAGTGGAATTTATTGATACATCGCTGATTTTTATCCACAAATGATAATCTAAATATCGAAGGAAAATTATTTAAAGGTATTTATCTCATTATGTTAGATTGATCATGTCATAAATAAGGTATAAAGATACTAATTATTGATAGTGATATTGTTAAGATAAAGATATTCATTGAAGATATGTTTTAATACAAATTTCATCTTATCATAGAGGACTGGTGCATCCCATGGTGAAGCAGACACTCATATAAAACCCATATATTGACTTTCATGGTGTTGTTTCATCAATTAGTTAAATTCATTTTTGGTTATTATATAACGATTCATTGATATATAATTAACACTAGGTATGATAACTTTTAGAAATACATACCTATGATCTAAGGGTAGAACATACAACTCGTATCTAAATACATTATTTCATCACAATAAGAATATCATAAATTTCATTTTTTTCTACCATTTAAGCTAGATTCACCTCAAGATTTGTTATTAAGACCCACATAATATACGTAATTTATAAAGAAATACGATAACAACGCTAAAATTGATAGATTAGTCTAGAATTATTTGGAATAGGAAATATAACTGCCATATACCAATAAATAATATCGGTTTATGTAAAGAGATTAAATAAAAAAACAAAATAATAAAAAAATTCCCACATTGTGAGAAAAATAATATTTTATTCTTCACATTCACAAATACTTTTATTAGAGACGTGTTACTACCAAAAGATCCAATCAAAATCCAAATAGTTGATTCCCTTGACAATTAAACCAATATCCATTAGAGAAGTGATTTTTTACTTAACAAATTGTTCAATATGAATAAGTTTGTCGATCATGAATCAAAAAAAGACATCATATGTTCTACTTTAGATGATACATGAACATTCATTCATTTATTCTTGGGACCCAATTTAACTTTTTTCATGTATATGGTTTTTATTTATCCATTGAATATATAGGATTTTTATGTCAATTAACATGACTAATCCTTGGATTAGTACTTTATTTGTTATAATTATCATATTATTTTTAATTGAAGTATTGGAGTGTGGGTAGTGCATTTTGTTGCACTTTAATTTTATAAATTTCATTTGTTGGAATCATGATACATCATTAGTATTTATATGTTTGATCACCATATATTCTACACTTAATGAGTTTTCTTATTCATTTAAGGAAATTTCCTCTATGATTCCAATTAATTTTTTTCCATATTGGATAATTGATTTCAATTACTCTATGGGTTTTATCATTTGTGTTACTCAAAAACTCTATTTTTTTCTTCTCCCCCGATCTCAAAGATTAATGAGAGTGTATAGCTTCAATTTCCTCATTTATAGACCATATATATATATATTATCATATATACTAATTCCCCATATTGAAATCACTTTTCATATGAATAGTTTTATTATTTTTGAGAACAATTTGATTTCCCATTCCTGATTAATGAGAAAATGAAAACTGAATCTTTTAAGATTCATGGTGTTTTCTTTATCAATATCAATGGATTCATCCTCTATTTGTTTATACACTTGGAATTATTTCTCCATATTAGTGAATTATAATATCCCATACATTTGATAAATATATATTAAAACTTATTATAAGAATATTTATTACATAACAAATAAAACCACACCATAACCATATAGGTTTTGTTTCTTTTGAAATATGGAATCTCAAAAAACTAATTCATAAAATATCTAAATAATATCTCTCTAATTCATTTATAAATCAAAACTGTTTGAAACATCATACTTAATGAATTTCATTATATCCTAAGAAAAATAAACATAATAAAGAGTGAGTTCAGATGACTAGTAAGGGAAAATGGAGATATAAAATATATCATAATCACAAACATAAGAACATAAACAAAACATTTCACAATTATATCATTCATATCAAAGATCATGATATCATGTAATGGGATAAATAATAGAAGTTAATAACAAATCAAGGAACATATTCTATGAGAGTAAAATATATGAAATTGGATTTTTGAATACATATAATCATATAAAATAATGATCATATTAATCAAGGATCATTTAAAAGCCAATAATAGTATAAAAAGTCAGTTACTGAATCAAGTTCACCCTCTGTTCCAGCCATGTATTACTAAACCAAGTTCACTCCCCATTCCAGTACAATCTATCTCATGAGATATAAATATTTACCCAATTAATTAGAGGGATATATTAGCCTTACAAATCACATAATTAAACCATTAAAAATGTGTTCCATAAGAACAAAATTCCTTCATCTTATCATAACCTATAAAAAAAATTGGGTTTCATAAAAATAGTTCAATCATAACATAACCCATAGAAAAGAAATGGGTTTCATAAAAATCATTCCATCACAAAATCAAACCATCTATTGAAATAACAGAGATAACATCATTTAAAAATACCCCAATATAGAATATGTAACATCAAATATAGTTATCATAAATGGAAAATAATTTTGACAGACCACATGAAAATATTTCTTGAGAAAAAATATCCTTTCTTGTTTAAAAATGTTTTATTTTCATAAAATGACACACAATTTTAAAAGAAAAAAATTATTTGAAAATATAATCGTATTATTGTAAGAGAAACTTGAAGGTATTATGTAATAAAGAAAATTGAAAAAAATCAGGTAGTATAAGTTGAGAAAAACATTCCTTTCATACATTTTTTGGAAGATTCACAATGTTCCTTGTTTGGAAAATGACAAAAAATATTCCTTTAAAATTGTTTTGTAAAAAATCTAACGTGAGTAAACATAAATTTAAAAATATTGTAGAATAATATTAGAAATATTTTGGATTTTTTAGAAACATTGATATGGATGATAAATATTTCCATGTAGATACTTATATATGAACAATCTAGAATAATAATGAGATTATAAAATTAACCTTTACCTTAGGTCTGATTTCCTTTTCACATATCTGAACCTCAGATATAATGTTTTAAATAATGTTATTAATTTATAGAATAAACATATTCATATTCATCATATTATATATGATCATCTTATATTATCTTATAAGCTATTTTTTAATAATATGTCATTATTATCATCCTTTGGTGTGTTAACTATTTTATTTTCCTGTGTATGTTTTTCATATATGTCACTTGTATTGTGCATAGGATATAGTTTTTTAATCTTAAAAATCATATTAAGGTAATAAATATCATATTTATTCACTATTTATATTAATATAATCATTCTTGATTGGTGAACATGGAAAATGAATCACATCATTTTGTAGAGATGGTAGGTTGTACGTACGAACGAGTGATTGTATCATTCCCATAATGATGTAATTATATGGAAGAGGATAGTATATTAACTTTATTTCCATAATAAATATAATCTTAAAATTATCATTTATATATATATATATATTATTTTAAATATTATACCATTAAAAATTAATTGATGATTAAAAACAGATTACACCACGGCATAGAGATGGTATGTCATGTGTAAAAATGTGTGATGATTTTGTTTTTAAAAGGATGGATAAAAGGATGAATATGGTTATTCCAAAATCATAATAAAACCTATGAATATAGTTAATAATTAAGTTATTAGTTTAGAAAAGAAAAAACACACGAAGAGGAAGTAGAAAAAGAAATAATCCTGAAAAATTCGGTAAAGAGGATTACCTCTTCTTTATGGGACCTCTTTTAGATATCCTCTTATGGAAAGTAAGGATGATATTTTGTAAATAGAACAACCTATATAATGTTTCTAAATTTTAATTATGAATTTTGAACTCTATTTTTGGCTACTTTGAATCTGTAACCCGTGCTTGGTGTTTCGGTTACCACTCACCAATAAAGCGGTCTATTTGAAAATCAAAAAAGAAATTATTTGTGCAGTGAAGAAGAGAGGGAGGAGGTTCTCTTTTATAGTTGTGGTGAGGGGCACTTTTGGATTTGTTTTTCAAAAATATTAATTTATAATACATTAAATATCAATCAAAATTCCTAAAAAATAAAATTTATTAGAATATAATATGAGATAATGTTTTAATATCATCAATTAATATATTTTAGACAAGTTTTGGTATTATTTTAAACCATAATAATTTAGTTTACCCTTAGTTAACCTAATTAATTTTAACTATGGTAAAAAATTATTCAGTAGTAAAATGTTTTAATTTTTACATAGCTGATTTAAATTAAATATTAAATGAAAAATTTATAAACATTTATATCACTATATTGTTTTTTGAGTATTTTTATTATTTATAAAAAAACTAATAAAATTTTATTTTTATAAAATATCATTACTATCAATTTTGACCCTATTCATTACATGGACTTTTAAAATATCAGATTAACAAGTTAACTTCAAAAAAACATTTTAATTATATAAATAATTTGTCAAGGTAATATATAATTTTTTTTATCATATCGATTTATTCAAATTTTATTTATTTCAACATCTTTAGAAAAATTTCATTAATATTTCCATTAATGAAATAACTACTACATCAGTATTGTGTAAATATTTAATATATATATTTGTTGATTAAAAATTAAAAAAAATATAATGATGAATATAAATCATTCATATTTGGAAGAATATTTATAGTAAAATATATCATTTGGGTAACTCTATATGAAAAATGTTATAATATTTAAAATATCAATGTGGAATCTTTAAACCGTTTTTTAAAAAACATATTATAAACATCATGATCTCTTATATGTGGCTGAAAAAGACATTAATATTTTTTATCATGAAAATATATTTATAAATTTAAAAATTTAAATTTATATTCATTCATAACATACCTTTATCTTCATGCAGGCACATAAAGGATATTTAAGACAATAAAAGTGACATTTTGTGACTTTCACTAATTTAAATATTATATATGAAATTTTCATGGTCAAGTGTCTATTAAAAAAATTAATTTATATCCTTATATTCTAAGGGTTGAATTATATTCTATAATAAAATTTCTGCTTGTGTTATTGTCATTTTATAGTCCATATTATTTTATTTTAAACCTAAATTACCTAAACTACCTTTTTCTATGGTAATAACATTAACCTAGGTAACTCTTCATATATACCAAAAATAAAAGTAACCTATTTAATATATTTGTGACATCTGAATCCAATTTTTTCAACCATTTATAAAAATTAAAAAAAATAGAAGTTACATAATTGAATTTAAAATAAAACAGGTTAAATGACATAGAAGACAATTTTTCAAAAAAAATACAATTAAAACATTAAATGCTTATATAGAAAATTCATGTAAAAAAAATTTAAAAACCATAATTTTTTTATTTTAAATTAAAATCAACTAAATAAAATTTAAAACTAATACAAAAAATTGGCCCTATAAATAATTTAATTGAAAAAATATTTTTCAATACAAATTAGTATTTTCACTATTATGTAATAATAGTCATTTTCAGAAAAGAATAATTTTAATATAATGTTGAAATAATTAAATAATTAATGAAATTTATTTTTTCAAATAAAATTATTAAACTTATAAAAAAATTTATTCATTCATAAATAGAAAAGAGTTTCATTTTTTAAGAATAAATTGATTTTACTAAAATTGTATGATTATTTTCCAATCACATATTAATACATTCATATTAATTCTGAAATTTATATTTATTTCATAAATAATTTTTTCATATTTACTCTCATGGATTTAAGGGATATGTTACTGTTATAGTGTCTCGTGGTTCATTTAAACTCACATATGCATGCAACGTAAGATATTGAGGAACTAAAATTATTTAAAGATAAATATGTCATAAAAATAATCAGGCATTACATTCTACCACCATTAAAATGAATTTCACCCTGGAATTTTTTCACTTAGATACAAATAGATGAGGATAACTCAACCTAATCACATCTTTAGGTTCCCACATATCTTCATCAAATTGGTAGTTCCTCCATGAAACATTAACCAATTAAGTGGTATTGTTCTATAGAACTTTTTCTACATGAGTTAGAATATCTAGTAGTAGTTCTTCATAAGAAATATCTTTCTCTAGCGATATGACTTCTGATTTTACTATATGTTAAGGATCAGGTACATACTTTATCAGAAGATATACATAGAACACATCATGTACTTGAGATAGATTTGGTGGAAACACCAATATATAAGATACCTTCCCAACACAATTAAGAATATCAAAAGGATTGGTATAACTAGGTCTTAGCTTTCCATTATTTCTAAATCTCATCAATCTCTTCCAAGTAGATATTCTTAGAAGTAATTTATTGCCCACATCATACACTATATATTTTCATCGATTTTCAACTCAAATTTTTTGTTGACTCGGATCTGCTCTTATGTGATATTGAATAGATCATACCTTCCATACCATTTACTCAACTAGATCAGGTCACTATAGATTTCATTCCCCAGCATTATTCCAGCATGTTTTAGTACTACACTTTTTATCATAGTGGTATTTATAAGGAATCATATAATAACATGATTGGAATTATTGTTGTATGAAAAATCAACCAATGCTGGGTGTCGATCCCAAAAACCTTTGATATCCATATATAAATCTCTCAATATGTCTTCTAGAGTTTGAATTGTTCTCTTAGAATGAACACCTATCTATGGTTGATAATAAGTAATGAAACTTAACCCAATATCAACATCATGCTTAATACTTCTTCAAAAATTCATGGTAAACCTTATATCTCAATTAGATATAATGTAAATTCGTACGCCAGGAAATCTCATAACTTTCATAATATATATTTGGGGAAGATAATCAAGATATAAAAATTTATAATAGATATTATGTGTGCCGAATTCTTAAGGCGATCAACTAAAACCCATAAAGAATTATGTTTTTTTAGATATTTGGGGAAGTCTAACAAAAAAATCCCAAGTGATGTTTTCCCATATCCATAATAGTATTGGTAATGTTTGTAACATTCCCTCATAATTCTGTCTCTAAGCCATAATTTCCTAATAAATATAGCTCTATGAAACATACTCTGCAATATCTCTCATCATCCCATCCCTATAGAAATACTCTTTCTAGACTCTACTCATCTTTGAGCTTCTAGGATGAATAGAGAATGATGAACTATGAGCCTAATCAAATTGATTATTCTTTAATTATTCAATATTAGGGATACCAAAATTGTTCCTGACGCATATTATTTCATCACAATCAAGGTTGAACTCATGAAAGTGTCTCACCTTCTTTTGTAGATCTATATATTCCTTTTTTTCTACTTTAATATTCACTTTATAGATGGTTCAATATTCATCAGATCCAAAAAAAAGTTCACTAATTCCATTAACATTTAAAGATCAACCCGTTTCCAATCCATAAACATTGGATCTTTTGTGATCCTTATTATAATTATGCTATAATGGTAATTTCGAATCATATCCTCTACCACCGTGTTAGCTTTACCATGGAGATAATGTATTGAGATGTCAAAATATTTCATCAACTCCATCAATCTTCTTTTTTGAATATTCATACACTTTTGAGTGAAAATATTATTTTATATTTTATTATTAGTATTTATGTCAAAACGTTCTAGATAAGGATTATCCCACCATATCTATAATGAAAACTTATCACATCTAACTCTAAATCATTATTTTTGTAATTTTTCTCCCGGATTTTCTATTTTCTTGAGGCATAATATATCACTATATCATTTTTCATGAGAACACTACTCATCCTCTTAATTGATTAATCACTATAAATAAAAAACCTTTCTCCACTTTAGGGTTGTGTGAGAACAGGTTCAATGAATGGAATTCTTTTTAGCTCCATGAAATTGACATCACATTCCTCCTTCCATAACAACTTAACTCCTTTCCAAGTCAACTTGATGAGTGGATTTTATAATCATGAGAAATATTTTACAAAAAATCATTAATATTATTCCAATCCAAGAAAACTATGGATCACTGTTTTAGTTGTTGGTCTAAAAAAATATTCAATAACTTCCATGTTTTCCTTATCCATATATATCCCCTCTCTTAAGATTATTTGACCCAAAAAAAGTAACTTTTAGAAGCCAAAATGCACAGTTAGTTAATTTTCCATAAGTATTCTCTATTATTATGTTCTTTAGTATATTCCTCAAGTGATATTCATGTTCTTTATTTCACTTTTAATATATAATAATATCATTTATAAAGACTGCCACATACTAATCAAGATAGTTATAAAGACTCTATTTATTAAATCCATGAATATTATGATGGTATTTTTAAGACCAAAAGGAATCATAATAAATTAATAGTTTCCATAACTTGTAGGGAATGCAATATTGTGTCTACCCTCTTTATTGACCCTCAATTTATGATATACATAATTAATATCAATCTTATAAAATTATTAAGAACCACATAGTTTATCAAATAAGTCATTAATATGGGGAGAAGATATTTTTTCTTGGTAGTGATCCTATTATGTTCTTGATAATCAATACAGAGTCTCATTGATCAACCGTTATTCTTAACAAATAGAACTACTGAACTACAAGGTGTCATACAAGGGAATATGAATTCATTTTATGGTTCTCTTTGAGTTTTACATTAAATTCCTACAATACAATTGGAGACATTCTATAAGGAGTCTTTGAAATAGGTATAGAACATGGTATGAGTTTTATTGAAAACACAAAATCATGATTTGGTAAAAGATATTGAAATTCTACGAGAAATAAATAAAAACTCTCATAAAATAGATTTATCCCTAATGGTGAGTTTATCCCCTACTATATGAGTTAGATGAACTTTTTTATATCAATTAACACCCACAAGATTGAATTAATTTCCACTAAAAGTTCATATTCATCCTTATATTGAAAGATATTCATATATTCATTCACAATATGAAAATGTGAATTCCCTTCATTGTAAATTGATATGTTATTTATATAGTGAAATAAAACCCATACTAATAATCTCATTTAATTCAATTAGAGGAAGAATCGAATGATTTTTAAGAATCAGTTTCATAGAAAGCATCAACAAAAGAAGAATTACAAAATTTTGAGGCCACCATTGTTCCATTAGGATTTTCTATAGCTAACCCAACACTTAATTGTTGAGGTAATACAACATTACCCTTAGGAAATTATTTCGAAATTAAAAAGTTAGTGGACTAAGATCAAATAAAATATTTGATTTTTTAGAATCGATGGTAATCGTACCTTTCACCACTTGTTTGTAGAAATCCACATCGCTAGTAGTAATCACATGTGATTTTCAATTGTCTTTTTCTTTAAGAGGTTTATAAATTTGTTCATCATCAATAACCCTCACATTTTGGAATTTTTTAGAATAATTCCAATTTTCATTATGCTTCATGAATTTAAGTGTGGTTGGTGCATATATTGAATCCCTTTCTATATTCACATCATTAGATATCTATTTCCAATAAATTATGCAGTCAATTGCCCGATGACCTTATTTCCCACTATTAAAACATTTAATAGGCCCAATAAGACAATTTCCTCCATGTTTCTTTCCACAATTTAAACATAAAAAATCTCAACTTATTTTCACTATGGTTTTTATATTTTCTCTTTAATTCCATTTTGATCTTTATATCGAACGTATAATATTGATAGGTAACTCCAATATCCATCTCACCCTATAGAGCTCATATAACAATTTCATAATAGATATTGAAGTCCCTTGCGGATAATTCTATTTGAATACTTGTTTATAATCCATTGAAAAATTGATCAACTTTACTTTTAAGTTGGATGATAATTCTAGAACCATACATTGCAAGTCTTATATGATTTTCTTTGTAGGTACCAATGGATTCATCATCCTGTTTCTTATGCTCAAAAAAATAATTCTCTATCTTAATTTTATCTAGAAGAGGAAGGTATTTAATGAAAAATATGTTCTTAAACTCATCCCATTTTTTGGAGTCAATTTCACATTGTTGCCTCGTATTATTGATAATATTCCACCATTTATCTGCTTCACCATCCAAAATATAGATGTCCAAAATTAATTTCTCATATTATGAACATTGGAGAACTGAGAATATATTTTCAGTGTTAATAATCCATTTTTTATACACTAATGGATCAGAAGACCCACTCGAAGAAGGTGGATGCGGCCTCATAAAGGAATAAATCGTATTTTGTTCACCCATTTTATCATTTGGATATCCAACTTGATTCATATCATGAGAATGTTCTGTTAGAATAGTAATAGGGTTTTTATTCATTCTACCATAACATTTAGTTTCATAAGAGATAAATCATTTTATTTCCCTTCCCATTCAGCATTGTGTGAGAAACACTAATCATAGAGGGAAACCCACCTATTCAAGGTAAATTAATTATAAAGTTTCAATTTATGAAACATTAGGTTTAATACTATGTCATTAATTATCATTTCCAAAATATAGTATTGTATCAAATACATAGATTTGTTTTTATCGTTCCAATTATGTTTTTCTCATCCTAGTTTCTAAAGGTTTACTAAAACTTTCTCTCATACTAACTATACAAGACCCTACATTTTATAAATAGATATTACATATAAAAAAAATATTCATCACATAAAATAGAAAAATCATTCCAAAACCGTATAGGTTTAGTTTCTTTGGTAACATGGAATAATAAGAAAAGATTCAAAAAAACATTTACATCATCTCACACTTATTTTTTCATAACTAGAAAACTTTTTAATTTATCTATCATAATTCCTTTCTTCATATCCTTGGGAAAATAAAAATAGAAAATATTGAGATCTGATTCTAAGGGTAAAAAGGGAGATATAGATAACATTATAATCATAATATATAAGAACAAAAGCAACAAATTATATAATTATATCATGTATATCAAAAATCATGATATTGTGTGATGGGAAAAATCATAGAAGTTCATAAAGAGTCAATGAAAATATTAATTTAGAGTATAATATAATACATGAAATTATTTCATAAACATAACCATAGAAAATAATTTATATATCTATCAAGGATAATTTCAAATACCATCATAGTGTAAAATTTCTTTTACAGAACTGGGTTCACATGCCATTTTTTCCCTATATTACAGAATCGAGTTCACTCCTAATTCAAGTCTTGTCTAGATAATGAGATATAAATATTTACCCAATAAATTGGAGGGAGATATAGGTCCCAAACAACACATAATAAAAAGAATAAATATTTTTTTCACAAATAATAATTCATTAATCATATTAGAACCCATAAAAATAAATTGGTCTCATAAAAATCATTCTATCATAACATAAACCATGGAAAGGAAATGGGTTTTACAAATATAATTCTATCACAAACACATATGAACCATTAGTAGAATATTTATAGTATCCTTGAAAAATATCCATGATAAAAATTAATTAACATAAAAAAGGTAATGTAAATGGAGAATAATCTTGAGATACCACTTAAAAATAATTATTGAAGAAATATTTACTGCTTCTTTAAATACGTATTCTTCTTAAAATTCGATGAAAATTTAAAATAAAACATTTTCATTAAAAATAACATTGTAAATATGTATGTGAAGCTTAAAGGAATAATCTTATTTAGAATGTGGAAAAAAATCATGATTTATAATATAAAAAACATCCCATTTGTACTTTTTCCAAAAAAGATACAAAGTACCTCATTTGGAAAACAACAAAAAGATTCCTTTCAAAATATTTAGTAAAAATTCATACATGTTTGAAAATAAATTTATAAAGTTTTATAATAATAGTAAAAATATTTTGGAAATAATTTTTAAGTAACATGGATGTGGAAGATAAATATTCCATAAAAAACACTTATATATAATCAATCCAGAATAATAATGATATTGTGAAATTAACCCTTACCATAGGTTTGATTTTCATCAAACATATACAAAACTCTTTTATAATAATTTAAATAATTTAATTAATTTATATTTTAACCATATTCATATTTATTATATTATATATAATCCTATTTTATCATATTATCACCTTTTTGTTTATAATATTTCATTATTATCCTTCTCTCGAGTTTTAACTGCTTTATTTTTATCATACAAGTACTAGTTCATGTGGATAGGATATGGTTCCATCATATCCAGAATGATATTAAGGTAATATATAACATATTTATTCATTATATAAATTTATAAAGTCATTATTGAATGTTTAACATGTAAAATGATTTGTATCATGTTGTGGAGACGGTAAGTCGTATGTGCACATGAGCGATCACATCATTTCATTTATGGTGAATTGGTAAAGAAGAATATGACACATTAATTTTCCTTAAAGAATATATATGATTATATAATTATCGTATATATATATATATATATGTTTTATTTCCATCATTACATCCTTACAAATATTGTGGTGATGAAAAACATATTACACCATGGTGTGGAGATAGTAAGTCGTACAAACAGATAGATGATGATTTTGTTGTTCATAGGATTCATAAAATTTGGAATATTTTTTTCATAATCATAATAAAATCTCATCATATAATTTATTCTAGATCTATTACATTATAATCTAAATGACCCATGAAGAGTAAGTAGAAGAAGAAATAATATTGATAGAGTTGGTAAAGATGATTGCCTCTTTGTTGGATAACTTCCTTTAGATCTCCTCTTATGGACAGTAGGGTTGATCCTTATAGAATAAAAGGACATATAAAATTTTTCTAGAGAAGTTCAGAATATAAATTTCTAGGGTATAGTCTATAATTAAGGCTCAATGTTATGTGAATAACGGAGGGAGGAGGTGCCCTTTTATAATTAACGTGAGGGGCACTTTTGAAATTTTCTCAAAATATTAATTTATAATAAATTGAATCTAAAAAAATAAATTTTAAATGAAATTTATTCAAATATAAAATTATATATGTTTTGAATAGGATCAACTAATATATTTTGTAATTTTTTTTTATTATGTTAAACCATATCATTTTGGATGAAACTTAGTTAACCTATTTAATTTTAATTAAGGTATCAAATTTTTTAATATTAAAAGGTTATAATTTTTACTTATATTTTTTCAATTAAATCCTAAATGAAAAATTTATAACATTATAGATGAATTTATATTTTTTTGTATTTTTAAATAAGTTTTATACTGTTTAAATTATTTTATAAAATATTATTTTTGTAAAATATAATTAATGTCAATTTTAAAACTACTCATTACGTCGACTAATAAAATATCTTGATAACAAGTTAAATTCAAAATAAAATTATATATCTAGAGGGAAAATATAATCTATAAAATCATTTATCACATTAATTTTTAGAAATTAAATTTATTTTAAAATTTTCAGTGACATTTCCTTGACATTTTCATTAAGAAAATTATACTACATAAGTTTTTTATAATTGTTTAATATACTTATTTATTTACTAAAAAATAAAAATAAAATACTATGATGAAGAAAAATATTCTATATTTCATGATAATATTTATAGTTTAATATGTATTTTGGTTAGCCCAATATTTAGAATTGTATTGTATTTAAAACATGAAAGTTTCATCTTTATGTTTATATTAAATAAAATACTATAAAGATCATGATATCATATATATGGCCCAAAAACCCAAAACATAAATCTTTATCATGAAACTATTTTTATTAAGTTATAGATTTACAATTAAATTCTTTAATATCATACATTTATTCCCATGTGGAAAAATTATTGATATTTAAGTCAAAGAAAGTGACATTTTGTGACTTTCATTTATTTAAAAATTATATAAGTCATTTTCATGGGAAAGTGTCCATTAAAACCCATAATTTAGTTACTTATGTTTTAAGGTTCAAATTTAGTTCATCCAATAAAATTTTGGCATGTGTTATGGTCATTTTATATTCCTTATTATTTTTTAACCTAAATTACCCAATTTACTATTTTCAATGATAAAAAACTTTACCTAGGTTACTATTCATATTGGAAAAAAATAAAAAGGGAAATTTTCACTAAAATATTGCCTTATGAATCAAAATTTGGAATCCATTTTTACAAATTAAATACAAAAGAGTATCAAAGACAATTAATTTTGAATAAAAATGGTAAAACGCAATGAGAAACAGTTTCTTAGAAAAATACCATTTTAACCATTAAATGTATATATAATAAATTCATGTATAAAATACCTTTAAAACCCCATGATAAGATTATTTAAAATTTAAATAAACTAATTAAAATTTAAAACTAATCAAAAACATAATTTAATAATGTAAATCCATTAAAGAAATACATTTCTCAAAAAAAATGTTTTTTCTATTTATTAAAAATATATATTTTTTGATAAAAATAATTTTATGTTAATTTTTTAATGACAACATAAAAAATGAAACTAATTTTTGAAAATTAATTTTATATAAATTGTAAAAAATAATATTCATTATTAAATAGAAGAAAAATAATTTTTTAAGAAAATGAATTTTTGAAGTATAAAGCGATTTTATTATAATTGTGTGATTATTTTCTAGGAATTTACCAATATAATCATAGTTAGTTTTATATTTTTATTAATTTCCTAAATTAGTTATTAATATTTTTCAAACCAATTTTATGGTTGGGTTATAGTTATATTGTCTCTTGGTTTATTTAAACTCATGGTTGGGTGCAACAGAAGCTATTGAAGAATTAAAATTATTTAGAGAGGAATATTTCAAAAAAAATATCCAGGGGTTACCTGCATAGAGTTCTATGAATATATTTTTTGATAAAATCCCTTCTAATACTCCTCTAATTCAATTGATTCAATATGTAAATCTTGAAACATATTCATAATGTCAGTCAGTTATTGATCGTACACACCTTTAAAATGATAATCTATTAAAAACCATTTCATTTTCTGAGCGCTAGATAATGGAAAATATAATTTCTATTGTTTTTTTACTACATAGAAATAACTAGGATTTATGATACAATAAAATATGATGTACATTGTTAAATAAAGGATATGATTTCAAGTTGTTCCATCTATGTAATGTTAGCATGTTTCACATGATACATGCTATTTTTTATATCCATAGAGAGATATGTGAGCATGTCAACAAGATTTTTTTACTCCAACATCCAACCCCTCCAATTTCTCAATTGGAAAATCAATTCATTATACATCATATTCATCATTAATTCAATTCCTCTTTGTTTTAGAAACTGACTAATCCCAAAAATGTCAATGTGTGTGTCAAGAAACAATATTTAGTTTAACATTCATGTGATAAAGAAAATAAATCCTATGATATCCATAATTTTGAAACATTCATTTCATTCAAAAACCTTTTAGGATCATACTATATAAATTATGGTTCATTATATAATGTTTTATTATCAATACAATTATTATTAATATCATAATATCTAAAAATATTATAACCGCACTTTGATACCATCTAAGAAAACATGAGAACACAATGCATTATTTTTGAATCATTTATATGATTTTCCATTACATATGAAAATAATTCACATCATATAACATGAAGTATTAGTGTCTTTGGACATTAGAAATATAGAAAATTTAATTTAAATTTTGTTCATTATATACTAAAAAATATTTTCTCATGTGATACTATTTATAAATACAAAACTTAATGTTCCCCATCATACAATTGTAATGGAATCACAAGAAAAAATGAGAAACAATGCTCATTATGGTTAAAAATGAGACAAAACAATCAAATATCAAAAGTGAAAATAAAAATCTCATATGGGTTTGAGAACACAATCAAGGTGCATGGATATCACATAAGAAAATAAAACCCAAAAAATAATATATCATAAATCTTTATTTGTGGTATAAGGATTTTTCCATGACATTATTCATTATAAAAATAGTGTAAAAATGTTATTCAATAATCATGTTCCATGTAAACATAACATATGTAATAGATATTAAGATATACATATATAATGAAAACCATTTTTTTTCTTTAGGGTCACTATAAAAATCAACATCTCACAATGGAAAAGGTCTCATTATGTAATGTTTTCCACATAAATCTCAAACAATTTAGATCATATGATATAATTCTTTACCCAATTTGTTTATGGATATAATATTCTAGCTCCTCTAGTCACATAGTGGATAACATTTCTAGGGTTTTGTTACTCTGTATTCCATGTCATTTAATTAGAAATTCATTTTAATAATTCATTAGAGGGATATATATTTATACTAAAACCTATCACATAAAAAATTATATATATTTTTAGTACAAGAAAATGAGAGAATTCATAATTCCATCATAAAATAATTAAATAGTGTAGATAAATGAGTTTCATAAAACAAGCATAAAAATGATCATAAGTGTCCATATAAAGAAATTACAAGGTATCATTAGATCATATTTCATTGAGAAAAAATGAAACACAAAATCATATTGACATATATGAAAACAATTTGTATTGTATACCTAGAAAAATACATTTACAAATGAGAAAAACTATACTTATATTTTGACATGAAAAATTTTCAAAAATAAATTTCACAAAATAGTAGGAATAGATATTAAATTAAAAATAGATGAAAACATATAGAGGATAGATTAATTTTCAATTATTTTATAAAATAATAAATTTGTTAATTTTGAAATTATTTAAAATTAACGATCCCTTTCAAACTTCATAAAAGAATGTCTAGACAATAAAAATTTCCCATGTAAAAAAATGGTAGAAAAATATTCCTACAATTTTTATAAAGAAATTAAATATATACAGATACAGTATTTAATTTCTAAATAATAAATTGATATATAAATATTTACATTAAAATAATGAATACGGATATGGATGAGAATGATTCTGAACTAAAAAACAAGAGATAGGTTTAATTATATTAATGGATTTTTTTTAGTAAAATTATCTGGAAAATAGAAAAGCAAAGGAATTAATAAATTTAAAAGCAATAAATAACCCATAGGGAATAAACAAAATGAGGTTAATAGTGGTGAAAAAATAATTTCCCAATATTGATGATCAAACAAAATCCAACTTGATTTTAAATTGAGATTGGTAAAAAAAATCAATTTCCTTTACTCCAAACTTTCATGACAACATATTAACCTCATATATAAAAAAAGACATTTATCATGTATTTGTTATACATATTTATATATATTATAATAAATCATTACATATAGATGATTAATTTACTGTATATATTCATTAAAATGTGTTCATAATTTGAATTATTTCATACATGTTTCACAATGTCAATGAAGATCATCATTACATGACTAAAATTTCATATTTCCTATAATATTCATGAAATTTGAATCATTATATTATAATTTTTATTAATGTAACATGTTCATTTTAGAGAATTTATGGATTCTTTTAAGGATAATTCAATCCATGGTGAATATTTTCTATCTAATTTATTGAATAGAATAAGTAACTTAATATTGATCCTTAAATTTTATGTCATCCTTATTTAACCATATTCAAGAAATATATTAATTTTTAGAGACATAAATTTCTATTATTTATTAGTTGATACATATTTTTTTGTGAAAATGATGATTTTGTTATAAAAAAATTTATGCAGTGGTTCAACTATCCCAAAAAAGAACATGCTACAGTAGAAAATGATAAATAGTTTAGGGTTATATAATTTTTAAAATAATTGTATTAGAACCACAATTATTTTAATGTAAAATAAATAAAAACTGTAATAATAGTTTTAAATATTTTATATGTGATTGTAATAAAAAAATCTAAAGAGGAATATAAAAATATTCTTGATGAATTTGATCTATATTAACACAAGAACCTTTATAATGAAGTAATTAAACTTTAGTCAAGGAAATATAAGAAATTAAATATCTAAGAAGGGTTTAAGGGATGGAACATGGGATGTGATTTAATAAATAAATGGAATATTTATGTTGTTACAAACCAATCTGGGATTCCAACTAACTAAACACCCAACCCAACCTGTGACATGGACGGAAGGGAATTCCAAATATCCATAGGCTGGAAAATAGTTCCCCTATATTAACCACATATGTTTGGGAATGCTTTTACCAGAGAAATCAATATTAAACAACCAAAAAAATAAAACATCGTCCCAATAATGATAATCATAACCAAATGTGATATAACAACTTTCAAATTCAACATTTTACAACTTTAATCAAATAAAACAAATACCATGATGGAAATGAGATAACAAAACCATTAAAACCCCCCCATGAAATAAGAGGGCCACCACCCTTAAGTTATCCCTACCGACACCTAAAAGATGTAAAAAATTTGTAAACTAATCCACCATAACCACCATGATATACCTTTCCTTTACTTTGTTCATATATAAAAAAATTTACATACAACCAAAGGTGTATACATGGTGTGAGCCAAAGCCCAGTTGGATTCCATGAAAAAGAAAGAATCCATTCTATAACATTTGAAGACAAATAATCTTACAAAATTCCTTAATAACATTTGATACATTTTTACGAATTATTTCTTTTTATGAAAACACTTTATATAATTCATTTCTCTAAAAAAGTATACCTAAAATAAAATTTTCCACAAGTGTCACCTCATACCGAAAATTAACAACAAATCACATACACAACATGTCCTATGATAGAACTAAGGTAAATCTGTATAGGTAACTTGAACTATTTTTCCCATATGCTCCTCGTACCTCGGTGATCCAAATCCTTCAACCAAAACCCACAGTGTCCTCATTAACGACCAACTAGAGGGGATCACATCCAAAGTTCTAGTGGTATATGTATCAAAATTAAATACTCATAGCGACCTCATGGACAATTCACTAGAGGGTGAAAACATCCCTAGGACAAGTGGTCTCTAATCATATCCCATGTTATGTTAGGTTTATAGCATAAATCTCACTAGAAGAAACTGAGCCTCAACCCCACCAATTCAACTAGATTAACAGATTTATTTTACCATCTAGATACCTAGGATTCCATTTCCACCAAAATTCCATTAAATGTTCATTATATATCATCACATTCACATAAAAATTCCATGAAACCTAAGAAAATAAGGAAAACACACCTCTTTCATAATACATTCATCCTACTATCAAAGATCACATAGAAATGACCATTTTCCATAAACAACCCCACTTTCAAATCTGCCCTCACACTAAAGCCATTTGGAAATCCATTTCTCAAAAACTATATATTTCATAAAAACCCATTTTGAAACACAATAAAAGAATATAACACATGTACTCCCACCATTTTATTGCGAAATTACCCTTTTAAATCTATATAGGCACCAAATCCATTTTGAGAACATGCTTCTCATCACTTACGCAATACAAAAACCAAATTTAAGGTGAACAACAATGAATATCGCATTTAAAAGAATCCACTTCATTAGGAAAACCAACTTACAAAAAATTTGAAACTTCAAATTTTTTTGAAAACACATTTCCAACATTTCACACAAACCATAAAACACTTTCAAGAAACATTACAAGAAATACCACATGAAACATAATCATTTTTCTTTTAAACATCATAATTCATAAAAAATGAATCTAAAAAAATATTAAAATATATCTCACCACCACACAAATAATCCATATAACACATTTAGACTACCTAGCAAGATGGAAAAACAATATAATAATGTAAAAGCATGGAACCATTAAATATAATCTTGGAAATATGTAAAATCTAATGAAAACCTAGAATCACGACTCAACGAGATCTAATAAAGGAAATAATGAACAAAATCCATCATTTATAACACTAGAACTCAAGATTATATCCTCACTTTGTTAAAAACCCCCCTGAAAAAAAATAAAACCCAATAAAGTTGTAAGAACAACCCTAGAAAGGGGGAGAAAGCAAGGTAAAAGTGACTTACATTCTAATTAATTTAAGATCCAAGTTAAAAAACAAAAAATATTTAATTCTCAAGAGGTCCAATAAGGTGTAGAGGGAGATACTAGGGTATTAAGTCCCATCAATATTGAATTATTGGTGATTTAGGGTTAAGTACAAAGAGGTATAAAGAATAATTTTTAAAAAATTTAATGACCTAAATTAATATCACAGTTAGCCCACGTGGTTTTCAAACCATGGAGAAACTGTACGTACCTCGCTGTCCAAGAGGAACATGTTGCATAATTAGCATTCATAGTTTCAGAGACTATGTAGAAACTCTGCGGTCTCATCTTTCCAAGAAGAAACCACTCGTACGGTTTCCTGGTGGAGGGTCAATGCATATACATATAATGACATGATCTTGACTTACATGAATATTATATTAATTTTGTAGAATACTTTATAAATTACACATAAATGAGACTAAAGACCACATTAGTTTTGGTTCCTTTGAATCTGATAACACATTCTTCTAATTTTTTGAATGATCTTCAAAATCTCCCATAAAGATCTTCCCCTTTACTTTTCCTACCTAAAACCTTTATTTATATCATGGTAAAAAGAAAACATAAGAAAATGGGGAGCTCATATGCTCATTAAGTGTACAAAATGAAATGTATCAAACAAAAAATAGACATAATAATGTTAGGACATGAACCTAACATTTGAAAGTTATACCTTGTAGAACATATATCAAGATCTTGAGTCATGGAATAAGTCTTGTCAGTTCATAAGAAATAAATCATAACATAAGATGATCCATGAGAAAATAACATTTTCCTAAAATATGGAATTATGGAAATCACAAAAGAAGATAAAATCATTTCTATATTAGCAGAGTCTCATTGTAAAGACCATAATAGTGTAAAAAGTCATTTACTAAATTGATCTCACTAATCATTCCTACCCTATTCTACAGAATTGGTTTTACTTATTATTCCAGTCCTATATTACTGAGTTGAGATCATTTCATTTTTCATCTGTGTATTAATGAATTGATATCGTTTCCCATTCAATATTTTTATTTCATGAGATATAAATCTTTACCCAATTAATTAGAGGTAGATATAGATCTCACCCATATCATAATGAAAACCATACATATGGATTCCATAAAAACATAAATCATTCATCATAACATTACCAAGGTATAAGATGTGTTTCTTAAACATCATTTCATTATAACATAATCCATGTAAAAACGGAATTTCATAAATAACATTATATAATAAACACAATAAAACCATTTGAATTATAGGTATTGTATACTTGATACAGAACCCTATAAAATAATTTCATCTTAGATAGAAAATAATTTTGATCGAATAATTGAAATTAATTCTTGAGAAAAATATCATTTCTTATTCATAAACATTTCTTTTCTCAAAATGTCATGCAATTTTAAAAGAAAATGATTTATTTGAAAATAATCATGAAATCATTAAAATGAATTTTCATAGAAATAATGGATTATAAAATCATAAAAATCTATTCATTCCATTTAAGATAAATGAAAACATTCTTCAAGTACTTTTTGCGGAAAGTCAAAAAGTACATCGTTTTGAAAATGAAAAGATTCTGTTCAAAACATTTTGTAAAAAATCACTGATAGGTAAAATTGACTTTAATAAAATTAAATTAATATGAAGAAAATTTTATAATATATATGTATAAGATATGTACATGGATGATAAATATACCCCAGTAAATACCTACATATAAACAAAATCGAATAAAAATTAGATTTCAAAATTTTCCTTTACCTTAGGTCTGATATCCATTTTATGAATCTGAACCTACTATATAATTATTAAAATAATGTAATTGAATTATTCTAGAATAATAGTCATTTTTTGATATCATAAATGATCATATTATCATGTTTTTGTTAATAAAATTTCATTATTACTCATTATTCAGGTATTAATAGCTTTATTTTCCTATGCATGGTTTTCAGATAAGTTGTTTTTCCTAATCTTAGGTTATTGTTATATCAATTACATAATTATATTAGTATATTATATATCATATTTATTCATTATATTAGTTTATATTATAATTTTTTAATGAAGATCATGTAGAATGAATCACATCATATCATAGAGACGGGACGTCATTTGTACGCACAAGCGACGATATCATTCACATAATTGTACAATTTTATTAAAGTGGAAGCAGTATATAATATTTCATAATAAATCTAATGTTATAATAATAATATAATGTTATTGTTTTCATCATTACACACATCCACATTAAGTGGTAATGAAAAATAGATTACACCATGGTGTGGAGACAATAAAACATGCGTACGCATGCGTAGTGATTTCATTTTTCATTGGATGGATAGAAGGTGGAATATGGTTGTTCCATAACCATTATAAAACCTCAGAAAATGAGTGATACTTCAGTTAAAAGTTTTAAATTGAAAAAACTAATTACGATGATGTAGAAAAATAAATAAGTATGAATGAATAAGTAGAAGAGATTACCTCTTCTTCGACGAGCTCCCTCAATATCAACTCTTAAAGAACTAGAGTTGGTATTTTGAGAAGGAGAGAACCTATAGAATGAGAATAGAGATGTTTATTAGGTTAATGGTCTAGGTATATTTATTCTTGAAGGGTCAATGTGAAGTTATTTTCTGAGTGATTATGTTTCTTTTTATAATTGAGGTAGGGTACATTTAGAATCTAGAAAAATATTAATTTATCATAAAATAAAAACACATATAAAAAACTATAAAATTTATTATTTTTAAATATTATATAAGGTTTTAATCTCATCAACCAATAAAGTTTTGACATGTTTGGATGTAATTTTAGGCATTTACTTTTTGATTTACCCTTAATTATTCTATTTTAATATTCACTAAGGTATCAACATTTACAATATTATACATTCTTAAATTTTACATATATGATGTCAATTAGAAAAAAAATGACCAAAATAGAATATTTTAGACCACATTGTTATTATTTAGTATTTTTAAAGTTGTTTTATGATTTTTAAATAATTTAATAAAACACACTGTTGATAAAATATCAATAGTGTCAATTTGACACTATTCAATTCATTAATTTTTTAAATAATATCTAGATAAAAAGATAACTTGAAAAAATATACATTATTATATCCCTAATACTTCAATATAATATAAAAAATTCAATTTATATATTAATTATTTAATATTATATTTATTTTAGTATTTTAAATAACATGTATACGATATTTCTATTAATAAAATAATTACCACATCAAAATTGTGTAATCATTTAATATAAATATTTCATTACTAAAAATTAAAATAAGTCACCTTGATGAATATAAATCTTATATATTTAATAATAATATTTATCATCTAATTTATATTATTCATAAACCTATATTAAAAATTATATATTTTCTAAAACATGAATGTGAAATTTTTAAAATTCTATTAAATAAAATATTATAAATAAAATAATATCCCCCAAATGACCCTAAAACAACTAATAATAAATTAATATTAGGATTATATTTTATTAATTTTAAATGGATGATTTAGATTCATTGATTCCACACATTTTTCTTTATGTGGACACATAATAGATATTAAAGACAAAGAAAATGACACTTTGTGTCTTTCTTTGATTTAAATTTTATTTATGTGATTTTTAGAGAAATTTATTTGTTAAGTGACATAATTTAATTCCTTACATGTTAAGGGTATAATTTCAGTCATGAAATAATTTTTATCTCTTTTTTTGGGTCATTTTGTAGTCTTTATACTTTTATTTTTAACTTAAATTACATAATTTACCCTTTATCGTGATAACAAAATTTACCATATTTATTATCTATATTTACCAGAAAAAAATGGAATAATTAATATATTTTGAAATAATGATTCCAAATTTTACGTCAATTTTTTAAAATTAAATACACATATTTTGAAAATTTAAATTTAAAATAGAACCGGTAAAATGTCAAGAAAAATAGTTTTTCCGAAAAATGTCCATTTTAAATGGAAATTTTACTTATAAAAAAATTCATGTATAGAATAATTTTAAAAAAAATAATTGGATAAAAATAATCTAATTAAAATTTAAAATTAATGAAAAATATATTTTTATTTTTAATTACTTAAAAATAAAATATAGTTTTCAATAAAAATCAGTCCTTTGACTATTCGTCAAAAAAATGAAACTAATCCAGAAAATACAAAAAAAATCATGAAATTAAATTTTTATATTCATATTTAATAGAATAAGTTTATTTTGTCAAATTTAATACAGAAAAGTGTCATAAATAGGTTTTAAAATTGGTTCATTATTAAAAGGGAGAAAAATTAGCCATTTGACATATATATATTTTTATTGATAGAATTAGATTTATTCTTATCTTGTAATAATAAAATATATTTGACGAAAATATATTATTGAATATTTAACATGTATTTTTTATTAATATAATTCATTTATTATAATAAATTTAACTTTTATGACATAAAAAATAAAAATGTCACCATTATATTCGATTATAATATATTTTCATTTCAATGAAATTTATTACCAATAAATTTATCTCATAAACTATATATTTTGATAAGTTAAATAAAACTATTCTTGACTACTAACATAACAGATATGTTATTATATTATATTAATAAAATAGTGTTTCATAGAAACACAGTGCTCTGTATAACACATGTTAAGCCGATGTTGCATGTGACCCAGGAAATCAATTAAAAAAATGGTTTTATGAAAAATATGTTTCATAAAAATCCTAGGGTATCACATTACACCCCGCTTAAAATTAATTTCACCCTATAAATTCATTTGGGTTACCAAAGTTTTAACACTATAATGTGACTTTCATAAAAATTCACATCGTAAAAATAAAGTCTAAAACATCCTTTTACAAATGAATAGATATAAAATAAAATTTTCCCAAAGTAAATCCGGACAAGGTCCTTATGTAGAAAAACATAAAAAATCATGTGTGCATTGAATAAACGAGTAAATAATCATAGATATTGATAAAATTCACTGATCACAAGAAATTTGGTGATCCATAGAAAGTTAATAATCACAAAACTATAAACTAAAGAAGCATGAAATCAGTCATTAATATTATCAAAAATAAGGATAATAGGAAACCCCTTTACATCAAAATACCTTTTTCTAATATTGAATAATTTTCATGTTAATATATACATTCTTTATTTCACCATAATATCACCATTGATTGTACCTTGAACACTTTCCCCTTCATCTCTTATTAAATGAAATGATGTTGAATTTTTCATTCCTTAAGTGTTAGAAGATCACGTGATCCATAAATAAATTGATTGGTCATTCCATCTATCTTTATCACAAAAAAAGGTTATAAAAAGTTATCAAATATTTATAAGTCCACCTACATTGATATTATACTTTATGCTAACAATCATCATCATAAGTTTAACTTAAACTTTCCCTAAATGAATAAACTTACAATCCCTTAAAAAACTAAAAAAAATCATTATAAAGAGTTTAAGTAAATCATATTAACATTTATCGCTCATATATCATAATTTATCACTTGTTGGTCACAATCCAATCATTTTAATTCCTTCATCAGTTATTTTCTTGAAACGTTTTAACAACTTGAATTTGCATAGAGCCTTAGTAAAAACATGCATTATTTCAAAAAGTATATCTTTCCACATATCATAAATACAAAATATTTAGTATAATTAATACATGATAAAATAAATAAAATTTTTATCATTTTAGTCATGAGGTCATTAATAATATCAAACATCTCTTTATTTCATTATCCCAACATTAAGCACATATAAAGGGTTATCCATCCCTTAAGGTTTTTTTCAAAAAATATATGAATAACTTTTCATGGTTAATAGTACCACTCCGCATATACTCTTAAATAAATGTAAAAAACCCACAGTAGACCATTACATAGATTTTTTAAAAGGTAGTGCTTCGGTCAAAGATCGAGGAAAAATTTATTGAAGATAAAAAAAGAGGTTACAAGAGTCTAAAAGATGGGTGTTTCCTACACTCATTGTCATAAAGTTGAAAAAGATTAAGAGGGAGTGCATCATGCCAGGTCATCTCCTGGTTAACTCCCAGGTTTGAAATCCCATCAGCAACCGTGTTTGCTTCTCTAAAAGCCTTAGTGGCGATAAAGTTGATCTGCAGAATAGTGTCTAGGAACTTCATCCAGCGAGTAGTGAGTGACCAGGCTAGATGACTCATCCCCTTCCAGATTGCTTGAACAATGGTGGTAGAATAACTTTCAATCCAAATACTCCTCCTTCCTTTTTGAAGTGCGTAGATGACAGTGTGGATCACACCCATCATTTTAGCTTCTAGTGATGAGATAGTGCCACAACCAGTGAAAAAGCATCCATGGCATAAACCAAGATGGTCTCTGAAGATCGCTCCGCAACCGACAGGGCCTGGGTTTCCATTGGAGGCACCATCAATGTTCACCTTGATCCATCCTGGAAGCGGGACCTGCCAGAATACTTCAAAGGTGTGTTTGGGTTGTCTTAAGATGCCTTCAATGCGAATTCTCCGAAGAATCTCAAAGTCCCTAATAGTATTATTGCAGTGAGCCTTTTGAATTGAGGCAGCCTCATGTGTCTCAAGGAGGATCTGGGCTTAACCTGCATTAAGATTTGGTGAATAATTATTATGAATCATATTGTTTCTATCAAACCAAATCACATGAAGAAGCTCTGCAATGGAAGAGAGTAAGATATTATTGATTTGTTGATATTCCTCTTTCTGGACACATCTCATTAATTGTTATCAAATAGTATCATAGTGGATCCATCTGCAGCCAAATATGTCAAAAATATAATTCCAAAGAGCAGAAGTTGTAGCATAAGACAAAAAGAGATGATTCGCATCTTCCTTGTGTTGGTTACAAAAGTGACATTTAGAGCATAGCTGAATACCAAGAGATTGTATGAAAACTTCAGTAGTAATTCTATAATGATCAATTCTCCAAATGAGAGTAAATCTTGAGGGCTTTATCCATGGTTTGTTAAATTGGGCCAACCACTCAATGTTGGATTTTGTTTTTATGAAATTATGATCATAGTAATTTTCTGATTCAAGGATTCCATTATTAGCAGGTTCCCAGATAAGAAAATCATCAGTATTAGAGAAAGGATAACTATCAATTACTTGCGTAATGTTATCAGGGATACCACTATTGTGGGAGTGAATAACATCTTTAATGGTGCGGTTGTTGTTTTAAATAGTTTCATTAGGATAAAGCATAGATATTAGAGGGTTGTCAGTCTAATTATCAATCCAAAAATTAATGGAAGATTCAGTACTGACCATCCATTGAGATATCTTCGTAATGTTGAAGAATGTGTATTTGATAGTTGGCCAAATTGAAGAAGTGATGTAATTTAAGTTTCCTTTTTTATGTTTATATATAAATCTTTTTTTAAGGAAATCCAAAGCATCCAAATTGGTATAAATTAACCTCCAGATGAGTTTGTCTTGGAGAGAATCATTAAAGAGTCTAAGATTTTTTATTCCAATACCACCTTTTTCTAAAGGCTTACAGTAGGTGTCCCAAGGGATGGTGACAAGTTTTCTTTCAAGGTTACTCCTGGTCCAAAAAAAATTATATAGACATTGAGTTTTTTAAGGGTTCTAACTGGTCATTTATAAACCATCAAAGAGTAACCCATTTTAGAGACAATGGTGGATTTAACAAGAAAAATTATTCCAGCCATGGAGAGGGATTTTCCTTTCTAGGTGGAGAGTTTTTTAGTGATTTGATCAACAATGTAGGAAAAGTAGATGGATTTTGGCCTTCCCCAAAAGATAGGAACACCTAGTTAGTTAAATGGGAGGGATACCTCTTTAATTCCTAATGTTTTGGTGATAGATACCTTTCTGTGAGGGGAGAAAGTTTTACCAAAAAAGAAAAAGGATTTATTCCATCAGATATCTTGACTAGAGACCTCCTCATAGTGAGTAAGAGTAGTTTTTAAAAACTGAATATTCCTTTTGTCCCCATTTAGGAATAAAATTATTTCATTGGCATATAAAAGATGGGTATGGACATTCATGTTCCTAGAAGCTTGTATGGGCTTTAGTTTACTTTGCTCGACAAGTCAGGTAAGTAATCTACTGAGGTAGTCTTCTGCAATAACAAACATTATAGCTAAAAGGGGATCTTCTTTTTTGACGCCCTTAGTGAATTTAAAATACCCCTTGGGGGATCCATTGATCAATATGGAAAAGTAGACAGAGTTAAATAGGGTTTTTACTCTCAAAATAAAAGTATCTTTGAATCCAAATCTTTGTAGAACATTGAAAATGAATCTCCCGTCAATGGTGTCAAAGGATATTTTAATTTCAAGTTTAATGGAAATATTTCCACCTCTTTCATTTCTATTAAGGATATTGGTGCATTACGAAGCAAGGAAAATGTAGTCTTGAATGGATCTGCCCGTTATAAAACCAAATTGGTTCCATGATACAATTTTGTTGCATATAGGGGCAAGCCGATTAGCAAGAATCTTGGTTATGATTTTTTAGAGAGTATTGATAAGGGAAATAGGTCTAAAAAGATGGATCTCTAAAGCATTCTCCACTTTATGAATTAAAGTAAGGAATTGAGAATTCAGACCATGGGGGAGGACACCATCCGAGAATAAAGGTCTATCAAGTTTACAAACATCTAGGTGTATGATATCCTAGAGTTGTTGAAAAAAACTGTTATTAAAGCCATCTAGACCAGGAGCACTATCATGCTTTAGACTGAAAACTATGTCTTTTATTTCATGGTCAAGGGGAGTTCTTAAAAGATAAGCATTATCCATAGCATCAACCATAGATGGGATGATATCAATCATAAGATCTTTGTTGACCTATGGGCCATTGAAAGTATTATGAAAATATGAGACAATGTGATTGGTGATGGCCTCTTTTGTGTCAATAATAATGTCATTATGAACAAGGAAGGTAAGAGGCCTGCTAAATTTCTGAATTATCTGAAGGGAATTATAATATTTAGTGTTTCAATCACCATCAAAGATCCATTTTGTTTTATAAATTTGTTTTCTCGTGTAATATTTGAGGGTCAGAAGTGAGTTTAGTTTTATAGAAGTAATGATTTCAAGATGGGGGTCAACTATGAAATTAGATCTAGTAGTGTTGTTTTGAATGTGCGCTAGATCATTTTATAGAAGGGAAATATCAGTGTCAATTTGTTTAATTTTAGACATACACCAATCTTTAAGGGCATGTTTAAGATGTTTTAATTTAATATTACAAGCAAAGGCATATCTATAATGATTCATAGAATCCCAAAAGTTTTTAATAAAAGAGACACAATCAGAGTTTGTAGACCAAGAATTGTTAAATCTAAAGGGAAATATAGTTTTATAATTTTTTGTGAGGAAACTGACAAGAATTGGGTGGTGATCATAGTTCAACTTAGGCAGGGTAATGCTAGAGATGGTATCCCATTTATCAAGAGCACAGACATTGGTGAAAGCCCTATCCAATTTTCTAGAAACTACCCTATTGTAGTGCCTTCTATACCAGGTGTATATAGCACTAGTGAGGCTAATTTCCACTAGATTAGAGTCCTCAATAGAATCCGTAAACTCATGAGATGAGATGGAAGAATTTGATGGGATAACTTTTTCACTAGAGTTGAGAATTGCATTAAAGTCACCAAGCACAATCCAGGGGTCTTGGATACTAGAAGATAATACATTGAGATCATTCCAAAGAGGATGTATTTCCTGGTATCTATTCTTAGCATATATTATAGTGCAGTAAAGGTGTATGTTATCATAGAGAAAGTCACAGGTGAAATATTGATCAGAAAAACCATATGTATTAACATTCTGAAGAGATGAGTGGTAGAAGACTCATAACGAGTCAACCAGAGGTCCTTCTTTACAGGCTCCAAGGAAAACATAACCATAAAGGCCGAGGTATTTAAAAGTAGAAGAGAATTTTATTTTAGGTTCAGCAATAGAAAATAATTTTGGTTTATGAGTCATCAAGAATCACTTGAGCACAACAAGTGTGTTAGAGTTAGCGATTCCTTGACAATTCCAGAAAAAGAAATATTCATTTGGACATATGCTTAGGGTTAGAACCCCTTTTTCGAGTTACCTGATCCTTTAAACCTTTTTGATCTTATAATGGATTTATTGGAGGTTGTACTAGGTTTCCTTTCCTTCTTATTAGTGGGATTGATAGTATAATTCTTAAGCGCAGGATTATTAACTACATCATGTGCAAGAGAGGGTGTTTTAGTGCATTTAGGGGATGATATAAGGCATACCTCACCTTGAAGGGATTCCTTAGGAGAAGGCCCCTATTTATTTTCTATTTTTTATGAGTTAGATGCCAATATATCATGTTGCAGTGGGGTCAAGATAGCATCTAATTCCACTGATTTCGAATCAGAGTTAAGAACATTGACATAAATAGAAGGTGATGAACTAGAAAAATATTGGTTTCCATCCTGGACAGCCATATTAGCAGGTTCATTTTTACTAATATATGATTTGGAGGAATCAATAGGTAATGAAGTAGACTTAAAGGGAGTAAGGGTAGTGGCAGTACCTGTAGTCTTCAAGTCTGATTCACTAACCAATTTTTCGAGAGTGAAATCTAGGTTGGGGTTCCTCTGCAGTTCCTGCTCCTTTTCTACCTTTGTTTGTGCAGAAGCAGATCCTATGTTCTAAAATATTGTTTCACTAATCTGATTTTCCTGAGTGAAAATAAGATTGGAGTTCTTTTGTATAGTAGGATAAGTCTTATTCTCCTTGATATCAGTTTTAGAATCCCCTGTTTTCTCAGAACGCTCCTCTACAAGGTCGATATAAGATTTGTTCCTGCAAGTGTCACCTTCGTTTCCTATATCATATGCATTAGATGGGGAGGTATCTAAAACATTAGGTTGAGAAGTTGTGAGGGATTTTGATTCTTCATGTATATCATGTCCTTTTACAAGATTTTCCTCTTCCTCAACCATATCGCCATAAGATTTACTCATGCTTAAGGGGTTAAAAGAATTTGATTTTTTTACCCAGATTTCATTTTTTTCATAGTGGGTTCCTGGGTCTCAATTAAAGGGGATTTTCCTTTTTTATTTTCTTTAGTCTATTTCCACTCATGCTCTAAAGGAATTACAACTTGTTTTCTAACTACATGACAATTAGCATAGTTGTGACCTATGATTTTCCATACTTCACAAAAAGGAGGTAGTTTCTCAAATTCAATCGTAATTTTAGTTATATAATCATGAGCACTGAAAGTTACAGAATTAGGAAGTTTTGATTCAAGGTTCACTTCCACCATAATTATTGCAAAGATTCCAATTTCAGCATTAAGGATTATTTGATCAATTTTCACAGGAGAACCAATGCAAGATACAATATCGTTTAGGATCTTAGGGTTCCCAAAATACCAGCTCAGGCCATTACATAAACACTCAATAATTCCACTACATCGTTTTCATAATCTACATCACCAATAGTGATCACATGTGATTTTCTATTTTATTCGGCCTTAAGAGATTTATAAAATCGATCAGAATCGAAAACCCATGGATTAGTGCATTGTTTATCATAACGCTCCACTTCAATTCACTTGTATCATTGACTTGTGGGTTTCGAATTTTGTGTACCCTTTTCCCTATTCACATCGTTATCTATATTTCTCCCATTACTTCATAAATAAACTAAAAAAATGACCTTAATTTACACACATAAAACATTTTCTAGTCCCTTTAGGATTATCTCCAAAATGCTCCTTTCAACACTTTGAGCATAAGGAAACACACATCTTTTTATCACAATATTTTTGATATTTTCCCTTGAACTTCATCTTCTATTTCTTATCAAAACCATGAGATTGATATGTAACCCCAAATTCTATTTCTACCTTCATAGAAAAATGAAAAATTAATTCATATCTATTCATGTCTCTTATAGATAATTCCCTTCTAAGACTTGGTTTTAAACCACTAAAGAATCGATCAACCTTGCTTTTAGGTAGAATGATAATGACAGAAGTGTACCTTTTAATTCTTGTAAATTTTTTGTCATATGTACCAATATATTCATCATCCCTTTTTTTAATCTCAAGGAACTTTATTTTCCATCTTTTTATGCAGAGTATGATGAAATTACTTATTAAATAATTAGTTCTTGTACTCCCCCCATTCTATGGATTTAATTTCAAATTGTTGCTTTGTATTCTTGAATAGAGTCCACCACTGGTCCGCTTCACCTTCTAAATGATAAACAACTAAAATAATTTTTTCATGTTCCAAACTATGGAATAAATAAAATATATTTTTAGTGTTATTAATCCTCTATCCAACAATAAGTGGATCGAAGGACCAACTAAAAGAATGTGGGTGTTTCCTCATAAAGGAATAAACAAAATGTTGTTCCCTTCTCTACTCATTTGGAATTATAGAATGATTCATTTCCTGTTTAAGAATAGGGATAATATTTTTCATTCTATCTCCCATAACATTTTGTGTTTCCAGATGATAATCATTTCAATTCCCGTTACATTTTTCTTAAACATGGTTCCTTCGAGTTCTAGACAATGTAAAAAAACCCAAAAACAGTAGTGTGAGATGACAAAATAATACTTGTAAAAAACATAATCAAGTGTAAGTACTTTCAATCTTTAACATCGTAGGTTTAGTCTTAGGTTAACCATGATCACTACCAAAATTCAAGGATTGTAACCTATAATGGGACTTATCATTGGGGAAATCCCTGGAAATATTTTTAGAAATATTTCTAGGGATCTCACTAATATTTTTTAATCATAATTTCCTAAGATTGACCAAACCATCAATCTGATACCAACTATAATGGCCCATGTTTGACATACATGGACATTAGATTACTTTTTTTAGAATATTTTATAAACTACACATAAAGACACCCAAAGACCATATTAGTTTATTATATTTCCAACTAATGAACACATTCTCCTAATTTGAAAAAATATGTTCAATATCTTCCATAAAGATATTCCCCTTTAGTGTTCCAATGTAAAACATTTCTTTATATACTTGGGAAATGAAAACATATGAAAAAGGGTTAGATAGGATGATCAATAAGGGTAAGTAAATATAATATCCAACAAAACATGAACATAAGATTGTAATAACATGAATATAACTAATAAAAATCATAACATGAATTACATATATCAAAATCATGAGTCATGGAATAATTCATGGTTTTTTATAAGGCCTAAATCATAAAGAAACATTTTCCATGAGAAAATGTAATTGTCATAAAACATGGAATTTGGGAAAACATAGAACTAGAGAAAATAATTTCCATGTTATCCAAGGATCATTTGAAATACCATTATACAGAAAGATTAATTTACTGAACCATTTTTACTCCTCCTTCTAACCCTGTATTACTAAACTCGCTTTACTTGTAGTTCCACCCATGTATTACCGAACTGAGATCATTTCCCATTCCTTCCCAATATTACAGAACCAAGATCATTTCTCATTCTAGTCCAGTATATCTTATAAGATATAAATCTTTACCCAATTAATTGGATGGATATATAGGTAGCACCCATATTATAATGAAAACCATACATATATGTTCCAAAAAAACATAAATCATTCAACATAGCATAACTTAAGGTATAAAATGGGTTTCTTAAAGATAATTCAATCATAACATAATTCATTTATAACAAATGTATTTCATAATTAAAATTCCATCATAAACACAATCAAACCATAGTAATAATAGGGATAGTATACTTGAAATTTAATCTTTTTAAATAATGTCAACATAGATGGAAAATAATTTTTTATAGAACACTTGAAATTGATTATTGAGGAAAATATCCTTTCTTCTTCATAATTGTTTTCTTTTCTAAAAATTCTCTAAACTTTTAAAAGAAAATGATTTATTTGAAAATAAAATTTAAATATTGTAAATTAGTTTTCATTGAAAAAAGGCATAATGAAAGTGAAAAAAATCAGTCATTTCTGTATAATTTAAAAGAAAACATAATCTTATACTTTTGTTATAATGTTGAAAAGTACCTCCTATTGAAAATGTAAAAAATCCTTTAATACCATTTCATAAAAAATCACCAATGGGTAAAATTGAATTTAAATAATAGTAAAATAATATTTCTTAATACATTTGTATAAAACATAGACATGGATGATAAATACACCATAGTGAATACATACATATAAACTAACTCAGACAAAAATGATATTTCAAAATTATCCCTTACCTTAGGTATGATTTACATTGTGTGTATCTGAACCTCCTGTATAATGATTTTAATAATTTCATAGACTTATTATAGAAACAAATCCATTTTTATGATATTATATATTATCATATTATCATTCGTTTTTTAATAATATTTCATTATTACTTGTTATTCAGGTATTGGATGCTTTATTTTCCTATGCATGTTTCATCAAATAAGTTATTGTTCCTTTTATAAGATTATTGTTATATCATTTATAGAATTATATTAGTATAATAGATATCATATTTATTGATTCTATTAATTTATATAATCATGCTATCATGAAGATCGTTTAGAATGAATCGCATCGCATCATAGAGATGGTGGGTCGTAAGTACGCACGACCAACAATATCATTCCCATAATTGTGGAATGGTATTGAAGTTTAAGGACTATATAATATTTAATAATCAATATAATGTTATAAAAATAATATATAGTTTTTATTTCCATTTTTACAACCATCCATGTAATGTGGTAACGAAAAAATAGATTACACCACAATGTGGAGACGACAAGTCATATGTACGCATACGTGGTGATTTCATTTTATTATGATGGATAGATGGTGGAGTATGGCAGTTCCATAACCATAATAACATGTCATTAGTTAATTTATATTGGATTTATTACTTTTTAGTGGAAACAATACATTAATATGATGTATAAGAATAAATAATTTGAAAGAATCGGTACAAGAGATTACCTCTTCCTTGACGAGCTCCATCTAGATCACCTCTTAAAGTACTAGAGTTGGTCTTTAGAGAATGAGTGAACCTATCGAATGTGAATAATGAAGCAAGAAAGTAAAATTTTCTAGGGATCGTCGATCTTGACTATACAATGTGAAGTGAAGATTGGTAGGAGGGTGTGCCCATTTATAATTGAGGTGAGGTGCACATTTGGAATCTCAAAAAATATTAATTTATAATAAAATAAAAAACATCTAGAAACCAATAAAATATCACATTTTTTAATATGAGATGTGCTAAAGTTGTTATAGAATCAAATAAATAAATATTGTACATATTTGTATGTAATATTAAACATTCCCTTTTTAATAAATCCTTAATTATAATATTTTAATATTTACTAATTTATAAAATTTTGTCATATTAAAAGGTGTTAAAATTTACTTATATATTGTCAATTAGACCAAAAATAAATTATTTATAATATTTTTGACCATATTATTATTATTATTTGGTATTTATGATGATGTCTTATGATTTTAAAATTACTTAAAAAAACAATATTTTGATAAAATATCTATTGTGTAAATTAGACAGTATTCAATTAATTTATTTTTGAAAAATATCTAGATAACAAGATAACTTATAAAAATAAATATAATTATATCCCAAAGAGGGAAATATAATCTATAAAATTAGTTTCATATATTATTTATTTAAAATTATATATTTTAATATTTTTAATAACATTTATTTGATATTTTCATTAACAAAATAATTACTACATCAAATTTATTAAATTATTTGATATACACATTTCTTTACTAAAATTTAAAATAAATTACATTGATGAATAAAAATCCTCTATATTTAACAAGAATATTTATAATCTAGTTTATATGATGGGAAACCCAATTTTAAAAATTATATATTTATTAAAATAAGAATGTGACTTCATTAAAATTCTATAAAATAAAATATTATAAATACCATAATATATCCAAATTTGCCCCCAAAAGTCTAAAATAAATTACTATTTGTAATATATGTTTTTTATGTTAAACATTTCCATTTAGATACAGTGAAACCACTCATTTTTCTTTATGTGGACACGTAATAAATATTAAAGTCAAATAAAATGACACTTTGTGTATTTCTTTGATTTAAATATTATTTAAGTCATTTTCCTAGACATGTTTTGGTCAAATGATAAAATTTGGATCCCTAATTTTTAAGGGTATAATTTAATAAATAAATAAAAATTCCCATTTTTTGTTACTTTTTATTATCTTTATAATTTTATTTTTAACCAAAATTACCTAATTTACCATGCTAATAAAATTTATCATGGTTACTGTTCACATTCGACAAAAATAAAAGGGACCTAATTACTATATTTTGATCTCATTAATACAAATTTGGTATCCATTTTTAAAAATTAAATATACATAAGTTGTAGAATTAAATTTAAAATAAAATATGCAAAATGTCATGAAAAACAGTTTTTTCGAAAAATGTCCATTTGAAACATAAAATGATTTATAACAAATTCATGCATAAATTAATTTTAAAAATAAAATTTGGATAAAATTTAACTAATAAAAATTAAAAAACAAACATAAAATATAATTTTTATTGGTAATGACATTAAAATTTAATATTTTTTTACAAAAAAATCAGTATTTTCACAATTCAACAAAAAAATGAAACTTATCGTCAAAATAATAAAAATGAAAGTAAATTTTTATAATAAAATATAATAAAATAAGCTTATGTTTCTAAATTGAATACATAAAAGTGTAATAAATTGGTTTCTCATTATAAGGCCGAAAAATTACACATTCAAAAAAATTATATTTTTGTTGATATAATTATATTTATTCATATGTTGTTACCATAATATATATTAGATGAAAATATTTTACTGTATATATAACATATATATTTTATTAATATCATTATTTCATTAAAATTAATTTAATTTATTAAGACATAAAAAATATCGCATTAATATTGGAATTGTATATAATTTCATTTCTAAGAAATTTGTAACCAATAAATTTATCTTATAAACCATATGTTTTAAAAAGTTACTTAATAATATTTATAACTACTAACTTAATATATAGGTTATTATCTTATAATAACAAAACTATGTTTTAATGAAACATGGTGTTGTGTATCTCGCAAGCAAAGCTGATATTGCGTATGATGAAAGAAATCAAATAAATAAAAAAAATTAAGAACAAACAATTTCATAAAAATATTGGAGTATCAAATTAAACCCCCTTAAAAAGAATTTCATCATCAAAATTTTTTCAAGTTATCAACGTTTTAATTCCTGAATGTTTCTTTCATAGAAACACACATCATAAAAATGAAGTCTAAAACTTCTTTCTAGAATGAATAGTTAGAAAATTATAGTTGTCTAAAGTAAATCATGACTAGGTCTCCATGTAGGGGAACATAGGTCATGATTCTAGAATGAATTAAAATAGTAAATAATCATAAATATTGATAAAGATCAATGATCACAAGAAATTGGGTGATCCTGAGAACTTTAACAATCACAAAACCATAAACTAAAGAAGCTGGAAATAGGTCATTGATATCATCAAAAATGATGATAATAGGTTACCCTTTTACATAATGATCCTTTTTCATAATGTTAAATAATTTGAATGAGAAGATATACTTACTTTATTTCCATACAATCTCACCATTTATTTTTCCTTGAATAGTTTCCACTTGGTCTCTTATTAAATGAAATGAAGTTGAATTTTTCATTCCTTAAGAATGAAAAGATCAAGAAATCCATAAATTGAATGATTGGACATTCCATCTATCATTATCAAAAAAAGGTAATCACAACTTATCAAATATGAATAAGTCCACCTACAGAGAGATAATACTTTATTCTAATAAACTTCATCAAAAGTATAACTTAAACTTTCCATAAATGGATAACCTTACAATCCTTCTAAAATCTTAAAACCCAAAACATTATAAAGAGGTGAAGTAAATTAGCTTATCATTTATCACTCAAATATCATAATTTATATCCTTTTAGTCATATTCCAAACTTGTGAATTCCTTCATTGTTAATTTTCTTGAAACATGGAAGTAAGACGAATTATCATATAACCATAGTGAAATCATGCATGATTTCAAAAATTTACTCTTTTGACATACCATAAATCCCATAAATTCAGTATACTTAATACATGATATCATAAATAACTTTTTCATCATATCAGTCATTATGTTATTAATACTATTAAATATCTTTTTATTTTCTTATCCCAACATTATGCACATATTAAGGATTATCTTTACCTTAATGTTTATTCCAAAAATATCTAAAATAGTTTTTCATGGTTACTAGTAAAACACAATATATACTCTAAAATACATGTGAAAAACCACAGTGGACCATTACATAAATATTTCATTATTCCATAATACCATGAAAGTAATTCTACCCCATTACTCTCAAATCCAATTACATAAACACTCAAACATTCCACCACTTTGTTGTCATACTCTACATAAAAAATAGTGGTTGTATGTGATTTTATTTTTTCTTGGGACTTAAGATGTTGTTGGAATCGGTCATCAATGATAACACTTGGATTAGATTATTGGTTAGCATTATGATCCATTTCAAAACACTTGTAGCATTGAAGTGTGGGACGGGCATCATGTGTATCTTTTTCTCTATTCTTATCATTAGATTTATTTTTCCCATTACATCGGCACTAAACAGCCCGATGACCTTAATTTAAAAAATTAAAACATTTTAAATTTCATTTAGGACAATATCCACCATGATTTATTCTACACATTGATTATAGGGAATCACTCATCTTCTTATCGCCATTGTTTTGAGATTTCCCTTACACTTTTTCCTCCATTTCCTAGAAAAACCATGAGATTGATATTTAACCTAAACATCTTTTTCAACCTTGATTGAACGATGAAAAATATAATCATATCTACTAAATTATATTATGGATAATTCACTTTTATGACATGGTTTTAATCTTCTGGTGAATCGATCAACCTTACTTTTAGTTTAGATGATAATGACAGAAGTTTACCTTGCAATTTAAGTAACATGTTCCTCATTTTTACCAACAGATTCATCATCATTTTTCCTAATATTAAAGAACTATATTTACATATTTTTTTGAATAACACGAGGAATGTATTTGTTAAATAATACCTTCTTGAACTCATCCCATTCCATTGATTCAATTTCATAGTATTGAATATATTCTTGATTAGAGTCCACCAATGGTCTGCTTCTCCTTCTAAACTATAAACAAACCAAATAAAATTTTCATATTCAGAACTCTGAAAGAATGAAAATATATATTTAGTGGTATTGATTCATTGTTAAGAAACAAGTGGATTAAAAGACCCACTAAAGGAAAATGGACGTTGACTCATGAAGGACTCAATAGAATGTTGTTCCCCTCTATTCTTATTTGGAAGTCCAGAATGATTCGTAGATTGTCTAAGAATAGGGATAATATTTATCATTCTATCTCCCAACATTTGGTTATTCCGGATGACAATCATTTCATTCCCTATTAAATTCATCCTTAACATGGTTTTTTGGGTTCAATACATTATCTAAAACCCAAAAAAGAGTAGTGTGATAAGAAGATATAATACTAGGAAAACAACATAGTCAAGGGGAAGAACATTCAATATCTATCATCTTAGGTTTATCCCTATGTTAAAGGTGATCACTGCCAAAATTCAAGGATTATAACCTATAATTTGACTTATCCTTAAGTACATACCTAGAAATATCATTAGAAATATTTATTGGTATCTCATTAATGTTTTATGATCATAGTTTCTAAAGGTTAACTAATCCTCCTCTCTAATACCAAATATAATGAACCAATCATGAAATATGTGAAACTTAAATTAATTTTTCAGAATACTTAATACATTGCGCATAAAGACACCCAAAGAACATATTAGTTTATTGTCTTTGTAAACATAGAACACATTATTCTAATTTGGTTCAACATCTTATAAATCTTCTATAAAGATCATCCCCTTTATTTTTTCAACCTAAAAACCTTATTTATATTTTAGGGAAAAGAAAACTTATAAAAAAGGTGAGCTTAGATGCCCAGTAAGGGTAAATAAGGAAAAAATCAAATGAAACATGAACATAATAATGTAATAACATGACCATAAGTTTTTTAAAAAATACCATGTATAATTTATATCAAAATATTAAGTCATGGAATAAATCTTATTAGTACATAAGGCATAAATCATAACGAAACATGATCCATGAGAAAATAACATTGTCATAAAACATCGAATTGTGGAAAAACTAAAAGAATAGAAAATTATTTTTATATTATTCAAGGCTCATTTAAAAGACCATTATAGTGGAAAACATTATTTACTAAACTAAGTTCAATCATCATTCCAAACCTTTATTTCTTGAACCATGTTTACTTTCCATTCCTGCCCTGTATAACTAAGTTGAGATCATTTCCCTTTCTAGTGATGTATTACTGAACCAATATCATTTCTCATTCCAGTATCTTCTATATCATGAGTTATAAATCTTTACCCAATGAATTGGAGGGATATATAGGTCCCAAACATATCGTAATTAAAACCATACATATGTATACCACAAAAACATAAATAATTCATCATAGCACAACCAAAGGAATAAAATGGGATTATTAAGAATCATTTCATCATAAAATAATCCATGTAAAAAATAGATTTCATAAATTGAATTCCATAATTAACACAATCAAACCCTTTTAATAATGGGTATAGTATATTTGAAACATAACACTATTAAAGAATTTTATCTTTTATGGAAAATAATTTTGATAGAACACTTGAAATTAATTCTCGTGGAAATTATCCCTTCTTAGTCATAAATGATTTCTTTTATCAAAATGCCACTCAATTTTAAAATAAATGGATTTATTGGAAAATAAATTTAAAATATTATAAAGTAATATTCATGTTAATAATGTGGTATGAAAGTGTAAAAATCCATTCATGTCGTATAAGTTAAAAGAAAACATTCCTCTCATACTTTCTTTGGAAAGTCAAAATGTACCTCATATAAAAAACTTAAAAATATCTCATTCATACAATTTCATAAAAAATCACCAATGGGTAAAATTGAATTTAAAAATATATAAAAATATGAAAAATATTTTATAATACATATTTATGAAACACGGACATGGATGATAAATATAACCCAGTGAATACTTATAAACAATCTCAGAATAAAAATTAGATTGTGAAATTAACCCTTACCAGGGAATACTTATAAACATTCCTCTCATACTTTCTTATACACGTTTTATTAGATAAGTCCTTATTCCTCCTCTGAGGTTATAGTTATATAACTTACATAATTATATTAATATAATATATATCATATGAATTTATTCTATTAATTTATATATTCATTAATTAATTAAGATCATGTAGAATTAATATCATCACATTGTGGAGGTGGTAGACCGTACATACGCACAAGTGACGATATCATTACCATTATTGAGGAATGGTATTGAAGTGGATGGTGTATATAATATTTCAGAATAAATATCATATTATAATAATCATATATAGTTTTTTTTCTCATATGTACACCCATCCATGTAATGTGGGTAAGAAAACATATTACACCACAGTGTCGATATGGTAAGTTTTATATACTCACATGGGGTGATTTCATTTTTCATAGGATGGATAGAAGGTTGAATATGGTTCTTACATAACTATAATAACATCTCATCATATAAGTTATACTTTAATTATTACTTCTTTGGATAGAAACATCTCATGAAGAGGAAGTATAAGAAAAAATATGTTTGAAAGAATCAGTATAGGATATTACCTCTTCTTCAACGAGCACCCCCTAGATTATTTCTTAATGCACTAGTGTTGGTATTTGGAGAAGACTAGAACCTCTAGAATGTGAAAAATGATGTTTATAAGGGAAATGGGTATGTAAAAGATGATCTTGAAGGTTAAATGTGAAGTGATGTTGTGAGGTATGATGTTCCCCTTTATAATTGACGTTAGAAAACATTTGGAATCTAAAAAAATATTACTTTATAATAAAATGGAAACACATCAAAAAACCTCCAAAAAATAATATTGTACAATATTAGAAGATATATGGTTGTAATATCATCGACAAATAAAATTTTTGAAAGTTTGGATGTAATTTTAAACATTATCATTTCAATTAACACTTAATTGTCCTATTTTCATTTTTACTGTGGAAACAACTTTTTCAATATAAAAAGATTTAAAATTTTACTTATTTGATGTCAAGTAGACAAAAAATGAACAGTTTAGAATATTTTTTAAAATATTATTATTATTTGGTATTGTCAAAGATGTATTATGACTTTTAAATAATTTCATAATCATTATTTTGATAAAATATCTATAGTGTCAATTTGAAACTATTCAATTCATTTATTTTTCAAATATATATAGATAAAAAGATTACTTCAAAAAAATATTTTTTTATATCCACAATAAATCAATATTATCTACAAAATTTGGTTGATATATTAATTTGGTAAATTATATTTATTTTATTATTTTTAATAAAATTTATTTGATATTTCCATTAACAACATAATTACAACATAAATATTGTGTAATTATTTAATATACATATTTCTTTACTAAAAATTAAAATAAATCACCTTGAGGAAGATGAATCTTCTTTATTTTAGAATAATCTTTATAATATAATTTCTTTGATTCATAACCCTATTTTAAAAATTATAGATTTATTAAAACATGAATTTGAATTTTATAAAATTCTACTAAATAAAATATTATAAATACCATAATATCTCCCAAATGGCCCCAAAACATCAAAAACCTTATATGAGGAATATGTCTATATTAAGTAAAAAATAACCATTTAGATTCATTGATACTACCCATTTGTACTTATGTTGACACATAATAAATATTGAAGACAAAGAGAATGAAATTTTGTGTCTTTCAATGATTTAAATATTATTTAATCCATTATCACAGAAAACTATCAATTAAATGAAATAATATTAATAATTAAATTTTAAGTGTTTAATTTAATTCATCAAATAAGTTTTTCATTATTTCTGTCATTTTATAGTCATTATAATTTTTTTAACCTAAATTACATATTTTACCATTTACCAAGGTAACCGAATTTACCATGGTTACTATTCATATTGGGAAAAAATAAAAGGGATATAATTACCAAATTTGGGCCTCCGGAATCTAGATTTGGCATCTATTTTTTAAAATTTGATACCCATAAGTTTATTAATAAAATTTAATATTAAACTGATAAATTTTCACAAAGAACATTTATTTTAAAAAAAATGTCCTTTTAAAAAATAAAATGGTTTTATAATATATTCATGTATAAAATAATTTCAAAAAGTCATAATGGGATAAAAATGAAAAAATTAAAAATTTAAAACTAATCCAAAACACAATTTTACTTTTTAATGGCTTTAAAAGAAATATGGTTTTCAAAAAAAATTAACATTTTCAATGTTCATCAAAAAATGAAACAGATCAGATAAATTCCAAAAATTCAACCAAAGTATGTTTTTATATTCCAATTTAAAATAAGTAGTTTATTTTGTCAAATTGAATACATATAAGGGTAATAAATTGAATTTAAAATGGTTTCACCCTTAAAAGGCAGTAAAATTACCCTTTTGAAAAAAATATAATTTTATTAATGGAATTAGATTTATTTATTTCATGTACCTATAAAATATACTGGATGAAAAATAATTTTTTATACAATATATACTTTATTAATATCATTAAATTAGTGTATTTAATTTAATTTTTTAATACATAAAAAATAAAAATGTCACCTTTATATTCGATATGTATATATGTTCGTTTCTATGAAATTTGTAAAAAATTAATTTATATTATAAACCATAATTTTTCATAATTTTCTTAATAATATTCATAACCATTAACATAATTTCAAGTTTATTATCTTATTATAATGAAATTATGATCCATTGAATCTCATTTTTCTGTATAACGCAAGCTAAGTTAGTGTCTCATGTGATGTAGGAAATAAAAGAAATTAAATGGTTTTAGGAAAAATCCATTTCACAAAAATATTGGGGTGTCATAATGTGGATATATGTGTGTCCTAGATAGATTTTTTTTCCATGGTGCATAGTTTTCTCTGGGCTAGCACACGTTTTCCCTTATCCTTTTCCCAACCATGCGCCACCTATTGTAGGTTTAAACAATTTCGTTATTATACAAAAGATTCTTGGGAAAACTAAATAAAAAACATGAGACCAAAAATGAACAAAGGAATACCTGAAAATGAAATCACAGATGTAATAATTATCCTAACCATGAAAACTTTCCACCCCCAAAAAATTCATTGTAGAGTATGATCAATGAATAAAAAAGGATACTACTATTCATTCTACAAATTCCACTCCCAAGCCTCATTTTCATCCTTACCATGCTCCCAAAGGACTCAAACCAATGGTATGGACTTCCCAAGAATTACTTTCTATTGAAAATCCAAGAGTTTAACTTGCTACAAAAAAAATTAATTGATCGGGATCTAACTCTAACTCCTCCCTATACATCATATGAGATGGATCTGAGTTTTAAATTTTCACCTGAGAGAGCTGGAACATTTCATGAGTTGACATCAACTAGGATAGAAAATCCAACTAGTATACAACCTTACCAACCACCTTTGATATCTCAAATGGTCCTACATACCTAGGCATTATCTTTCCTTGAATACCCAAAATACGACATCCGAAAAGAGGTGCAATTTTCTGGAACACATGGTCACCAATAAAAAAACTCCAAATCAAGGTGCCTCTAATTGGAATAAGACTTATGGTTACATTTAATTATCAACAACCACAACCTGATCGGTTTTTATTTTATCTTAAACACCCTACATTAGACTCAGTCCCAACAATGAGGTGTCAACCACCTCAACCCAACACAAAGGAGTCTGACATGACCAAACATAATTCACCTCTAAATGACCCATTCAAATTGATGATTGGTAACTATTATTATATATTCACTCGACCAATCCCAGATTAATATCCCATGAAACTCCAAATTCCAATACTCATTCATGAATCTTGTCTTCCAAAATCAGATTCACTCACTTAATTAACCTTTTTTAGGGTGAATTTTCGTGATCAACATAACCTATAAAACCATCCACTTCTAAAGGACTTTCGAAAAATGTGATGTATAAATGAGGGTCCCTATCTGAAAAAATTACCAATTACACACCATGAAGACTAACTATTTATGAAAAATACAATTAACCCTATTCATCCACCTTCGATGAATTCTTCATTAGAATAAAATATGGTGACTTGGTAAAATGGTCAACTACTACCCTAATATAATTATTCCAACGATTTTTAAGAGAAAACCAGACAATAAAATCCATGGTGTGGTCATCTCACTTCTTGGTAGTAATGGGTAATGTCGAAAGCAGGCTAGAGGATCTTTGGTGCTCTGATTTAACATGAAGACAAGTACAACAGTATGATACAAAGTTAGCTACATATATCCTCCAACATGGCCATAATAATTGCCAACATACATCATAGAACATCTTGGTGGAACTACTGTGAATTCCCCACTGAGATTGGTGGCCACCCTACATCACCACCTTCTGAAATGGAAACAATAGTATAAAGTGACCCATGAATCACAAAACCACATCTATAGATAATTACCACACAAATGGTACCTCCCCACTGTTTTTAACAGCATGTAATGTTGTTAAAACTCATCTTTAGGCTACTCATACCAAAGAAACACCATAAGTGAAGGTGTAAATTGATCTCTAGCCCAGAACTCAAATACACTCTTCTCTCTGGTCTCCTAAAGCACTTGAAGAAAACCCATGAAATTCCACTCATCACTAGATTCCTTCAATGATTTTAATAAAACTTTCCCCCTCAAGGAATTAAAAACTAAATTCACTTTACCTGGGGTACACATGATATAAAAATAAAACCCCTGAAGGTACTAAACCTAACTACCATACCTCAGATTAAAATCATTCTAGGAGAATATGTAATCCAAACTCTTATGATCTAAATTAACTAAATTCTTCTACCCAAAGAGACAATGATTCCACATAATCAAGGTATACATCAAAGCATCCAATTATAGGTCATGGGTTGGGTAATTATTTTCATGTTTTTGCAGTTGACATGAACTATACATGACCACATGCTCATCTCGCATTAGAAAACATCCAAGACCCATGCATAAGGAATCATAATAGACTTCATATACTTTTCTAGATTCTGGAATGATTAACAAAGTGTTAGTGGTTGACCTCTACTTAATCTCTTAAAAGGGTCCTTGATTCCAAAAATCCCATTCAAACATTACCCCTCTCTAGGTATGTGCAGTCACTGATGAAGCAAGCTGCGAGAAATAAGAAATAGACTGCATGCGATACACTACCATGAACAAAAATCTATTGATTTCAAAAACATTATTTGGGAGTTACCATGACATCACAACACTAATCATCTCAGGGTCCACTGGAAACCCTCATTATGAGATCACATGACATAGAATCTTCACCTACCTAATCAAAAAGGTACAGTTTGAGAACATAGCATATAGGTTATGATCCCTAAGGGTGACCAATAAAATTTTTCAGTGATGCTCATGATCCTACTTAGTCTTGAAAAAAAACTAGGATATCATCCACAAGTACCACAAAAATAGATTCAATGTACTCATGAAACCCTTGGTTCATAATTCCATTAATACAACTGGAGAATTTTTTAATCTAAAAGTCATGACCAAATAATCAAAATGGTTGTAATGACTTTGTAAATCTATTTTTGTAACATCCAACTCCCTAACACTAACTTGATTATATCCAAAACTTATATCAATCTTTGAGAAGCAACATGCCCCGTTATGTTGGTTGAAAAGGTCAAAAATGCGGGGTAAGTGATACATATTCTTAATCATTACACTATCCAGATTTCTGAAATCGATACACAACCGGAGAGATTTGTCAATGTTTTTTGAAAATATCATTGGGGCTGCCTAAGGAGAGACTCTCGGAAGAATAAATCATTTGGATTCCAAATCATCTAGTTATATCTTTAATTACCTCAATTTGGTGGGGTCTATACTATGTGAGGATAGAGATATTAGCTATGTTACTAGTGCGAGATATATGGTAAAATCTTTCTCCTTCTCTAGATGTAAACCCAAAACTTCATATTGCGGCTCGAATGTAAACTCGTAAACCATAGGAGGTAACCCACCCTTAGGATTACCATTATTATCATGTAACGTGAGAAATAATATCTAACCAGATTTCCTAACTCCAGAAGTGGATGTCTATAACATCTTGACTGAGGACCCCATTCTCCATTAACAGCATGTGTGCTTCCATCAGGTTCCACAAAATGTACTCACCATCAAAATAAATCAACATGTTCCTGAAAACTCACCATACAACATGTAGCTTCAATCAGATCAAAGAGGCCCATTTATAAAACCAGGAAATCCCCTTCGAGAAAAACCCCTTACATGATTAGTGTAAAGCATAGACAACTGAAACCCTTCTATCACTTATTACCAAAATGTGTCACTAACTCTATTGAATATAGAATTAGCTTAGTTTATAATGTAAACACATTAATTATATGGGAAGAAAAAAAGAAACAATGGCACCAATATCAAACAAAGAAACAACAAACGATGATGCAATAAGAATGGTACCTTGAACTATCATAGGTCCTACATCTAATTATACTGGTTCATTTTCTTCAGCAAGAGGTTTCCACATCACTACCTATGCCTAAGGATGACCGCTGACCTGTGGCTCTTACTTGAATTGAATATACATTGAAGAAAATACAGTTCTACTACCATGGCCTCAAACCGAGAACCCATATTCATGAATGATTTGGATTGTGATGATACCCCCTTTAAAGGATAAAGATTCTTCACCTCCCGAATATGGGTGTGGTACCTTGATAAAATGTTGTGAGTATCCCATTGATCCACATCTATGGAAACGTATGGGTGGAGAAGAACACGCAGATTGGTTGTTCCCTGGCTTCCCACACCTAAAGCACACTACAAAACCTATATCAGAATCCACATATAAAGACAAAAAAAATGATGGATTGAAATGAAACCCCCCACTTCTCTTTCCCATAATGCTTCCTCTTCTTCTCAGATAAGATTCCACTACCTTTTCTCAATTATGACATTTCTCTGAAGAAACCAGACTTTCCACTTTGATCAATCTCTACCATTATAGCACGATTTACCACCTCTACATAAGGATTCAACTTATACAAGACGAATTGAGAGAAATTATCTAGTCATACACCCATTTCAAACTTTTGAGCTCTCAACTTTTCAATGGAAACAACATCGGGTGAGAACTGAACTAGCTCAGTGAACTATTAGTATACTCCATCAACATCAGATACATATAATGAATTTCCATAAAATAGTAGGGATTGTTGAAGGACATGGTCTTTGGGAAATAATTCTCATTAAATATGAACTTGAAATCCTTCCTCCTCATCTGCTCATGCATCCAATCTTGCACCACTAAGTCCCACAACTAATGACTGGGACATTACAACATGAATTGATCACACTTTACCATGAATGCCTATGGAGTGTCAACAAACTCAAGAATTCACTCAGTATTCTCATGATAATTCTCATCCTCATAGGGATATTTATAGCCATATAAGGTAGATTAATTGTTCTTGAGGAACTTCTATGATTTTTTATTTTGAGTATTGGTTTAGCTTCGCCAGCATGAGCAGGACCAGAGACCACTCCATGATCCAAATATTGGACAGCCTGAACCACTGCTTTTACTAGTCTATGGTAAATTAGTGAGGGATAACTCTCTCCAGAATCTTCCCATATAAGTGTAGTAAGTATCCCTGGAAGAATTTTTCTACAATAACAACAACAATATGGAAAACCCATAAATAAATCGTCAACAAATCATTCTAAAAATTTTCAGTTATCACTAATAATCTTAAACACCTTCACAAATCGAGAAAAAACCACACCCGTCACAATGTAATCCAAACCAAACTACACTACCCCCACCTAGTGTCCTTATAAAATCTATATCACCAGGAGGAAAAGTGTCAAAAAATTCCGAATAACCCATGTTGAAACAAGATCTTTCTTGAGGTGTGTTTCTCAGACACCCAACTCGGAACAAGAAGCTCAAGCCCCAAAAAAAATTATATATGGTATATCAATCACTTCCCAAATAAAATGACCCAAAGAAATGGTGAAACCCATAATTTCATTCAATTGTTTCATGAACCAAGACGGAATTCCTTCTAACCTGACACCCGGCCCTGACAGAGACATGACCTGAAAAAAATTCTCAATCCCCGTGGGCTAGAGACCAGTACTGGAGTAGTAACTACACATCTTTGGGAAGGATTTAACTCGAGTAATCAACAATAAAAATCAAAAAAATAATACATCATCCAATAACTAATAATCATAAACAAAGAAGATACAACAATTCTCAGATTCAACATTTTACAACATTAACCAAAAAAATGCAACAATAGAAAGAGGAAAACAAAACCTTCACAAAAAACTCAATGTAAATAGACAATCACAACCCTCAAGCCACCACAACCAACACCTGAAAGAAGTGGAATACTAGAAACCAGATCCACCATCAACATCATGACACATCTTTTATTTACCTAGGTCATTCATAATAAAGTCTACATACACCCAAAGGTGTATATAGGGTGTAAGAAGAATCCCAATAAAATACCACCCAAAATAAATATTCCATGCTATAACATTTTAAGACAAACAAACATGAAAACTTATATAAGATAATTTGAAACATTTTTAAGAAAACATTTCTTAGGAATAAAAATTTATGTAAATCATTTCTCAAAATAATTTTTCGTGAAATTAAAATGTATAAAAGGATCACTATATACTAACAATTAGAACCACATCACATAAGCATCATGTCCCAAGAGAGAACCATAGTAAATCTCAATCGGTAACTGGAACTATTTTGACCCTATGAACCACATACCTCGGTGATCAAAATCCTCCAACCAAAAGCCATGACATCCTCATGCCTGAGGCAATAGAGGGTATCCCATCCAATTTCCTAATGTTATACATATCATAAGAAAAAACACACAATGTCCTTGGGAAAGGGACACTAGATAGAAACACATCCTATCGTCTTATGGTCTCTGATCACATCACATGTTTAGTTGGTGTTGTAGTTTCAATCCCGGTAGAAGAAACCGAGCATCGGCGCATTGAATCAACTAGTCTATTAGTTCTAGTTAGTACACATAGATACCTAGGATTCCATTTATGTTTGAATTCTATTTCACATGTTTTATAAATCACCACATTCACATACACATGCCAAGAAACATAAGTGTTCAAGGAAAAGACAACTCATTCTCAACACTTTCATCCAATGATCAAATATCACATTGAAACCACTATTTTTTAAAAACAAGCTCACTTTCAAATCCACATGCACACCAAAGCCATTTAGAACTCATTTCATACCACTTTCCTAATTTATAGAAAACCATTTGGGAACACAATAATAAGATAAAACAAGAAATCCCACCATTTTCATGGGAAAATCCCCATTCAAATCTATATACACAACAAATACATTTTTAGAACATAACTCAAATTAATTACACGATTCGCTACCCAAATTTAAGGTTTAAAACAAAGAATCCTACATGAAACAAAAAACATTTATTTTTTAATCCCAACATTCAACACATTTCCACCATCAAATACATTTGAAAACACATTTCACACCTTTCAAACGAATCATAAATCACTTTTAAGTGACACCCAAATGAAGAACATAAGAAACATAACCATTTCACTTTATAACTTAAAAATTTATCACATATGAATCTCAAAAACTTTCTAAAATATATTTCACACAACACAGATAATCTATAGAACAAATTTGAACAACCATGAAAGAAATTCAAAATAATCTTATAATATAAAAGCATGGGACCACCTACCTCAAGCTTGGAATATTTTGGAATCTGATGTAAAACAGAAACCAGACCTCAACAAGCCCTTATAATGTAATATCAAATAACAACCGTCGTGATTTCACCCCACAACTCACAAATAGACCCTCACTTGGTCAAACAACCCATTGGAAAATAAAAAAACAAGAAAGAGGGAATAATAACCATAGAAAGAGGGAGAAACTAATGGATAAATGACTTACTTGGTGATTATATAATGATCTAAGGCTAAAACAACTGAAGGGTTGATGTTTAAGAGGTCCAAAAAGGTGTAGAGTGAGATCATAGAGATGTAAATCACATTTGGACCGAATTAGGGGTGATCTAGGGTTAAATATGAAGAGGGAAAAAATTAAATTTTTAATTATAAATGACCTAGATAGGTCTCATAATTATACCCCATAGTTTTCCAAACTATACAGAAACTGTGTGTCCCTCACTGTTGAATGGAAATATGGTGTATAGTTTTCTAAACCATGTGGAAACCATGTCGTCTCCTCTATTCGGGAGGCAACTTCCCACATCGTTTCCTGGGGGAGGGCGTATTTTTGGGTGACTGGTTTTTCTGCCTGGATTGAGCCACTTTCCAAGTCATATAGTTTTCTCTATGATTTTGTATGGTTTACCGTAACCATGTTCCAATCATGTTCTAACTACTATAGGGTCCAAAATTTAAATTTTTATCTAAAAACTACCATGGAAACTTTATAGTAAACACGATGCCAAAAATAAAGAAAGGAATACCTCAAAATGTAATCATGAATGTGACATAAGAATTTTTGGAGGGGTGTTAGAGGGTGATTTGATTAGTGAGTTTTGAATTTTATTTTAGAAAATATTTATTTAAAATGCTTTGATGTTGTAATTTTAAAAGTAACGTGGAAATATATAAAATAATGGAAATGGAAAATTTTTTATTAATAATTTCCTTATCCTATCATTTTTATATCATGATTTATTATATTTTATACAATTTCATTTTAATTTAACCATATTTTCCTCATTATACCATTATTTTGGAAACTCAATTTTAAACATAGTTTCTTTTTTATTGCTTAAAATTAAAATTCTACTCTACAAATAATATATAATACATGATTACATGTTTGGAAACCATTTAATAAAAAAAATATAGAAAATATATCATTAAAATGAAAAACAAATATTTATAAATGTCTATCTTTATATATAATTTTTTTTAAAAATATGTAATAAGAATCCTATTTCATATCAATTACCAGTTAAATGAGTGGTAACCTATTTTTTATTCATTTATTCCTTTCATTATACTCATAATAAAATTTAATCAATTTAATTTATTTTGATAAAAACCCAAATATAGAAATAAATATTTCCCTAAAAATTAACCTTTCTTAATCTTAATTAAATGTAGTAAAACATTATTGAATTTAACAATTCATCTTTAAACCACTTAATTATTTCAATAAATTATTTTTTAAATATTTATATGAACCTTATAAATGCATGAGTCATTTTTTAATAATAATAATTATAGGTAATGTCTACTAATATTTTTAGAAATGGGAGGCCACCACTCATTATTAAATAAAGAAAAAACAACAAAGATGATAGAAATAGTGTTAAGTAAGAAAACATTCCTTAATTATAGATAATTTAATATTAATAAGGACATAAAAATTAATATCTAGAGGATTATAATTATCATAATATCATTTAGATTCATCTTTCAATTGACTAAAAAATTACCTTGATACTTTCTCCCACATGAGATGGATCTGGTTCTCATGGTGGGCTTTATATAATAGTATTCCTTCATAGCCCTTATCTTATTCAAATGTGATGATGAATAACCTTCATTGTATTATGTCTTAGCTTATTCATTAATATTATGATATTATATTTTATTTGGTGATTCATCATTTTCCATGTCTTCTCAATTTTCCGCAAAGTTTTTTTAACTTTAATTAATATTATATTCCTCAATAAGATAAGCAACTACAGCAGCTAAATCACTAAAATATATGATAGAATTTGGTAAAAATTATCCGCTATACCTAGTCCCCATTAGAATATAGATCTTGAATAGAGTCATTATCCTCTCTTTGGGAAGAGACCAGCCCCGATATTGATTCTAACTTCTATTCTACATGTCCAAATGACCTATAAAATGATGTCTCATGACCTTAATATTGATAAGTCCTATAATAAGTTTTCTACATCTCATCAACCTGATATTGAGACCCCCTTCTTGATATTCAACATTTCCACCTAATTGAATAGCATGCTCCTGAAATATATGACCAGAACCAACTGCATCATTATCCTATAAAGAATACCCCGTTGTTAATGATAAAATTTTTGTAGAATTTTATTTACATTGGTATTCATTACACAAGTAATTTTTTAAATTATATTTTATATTTTATTCCCATAATTTATTAATCCTAATCTTGGATTGTAAAATATTATCTTAATGAAATATAGTGGGGTTCACTTTCTTTCGTGGTTTTTTGTGTAATAATGTATCAATAAAATTGTTTAAATAGAAAATACACAATAACTTATTGGGTTGTTACATCTTAAAACCTTAAAAAATTATACCCATTAAATTAAATACTCTAATGAAAAAATTAGGGTACTGATTTTTTATAACATATTTGGTTTCCCATATTTCTAACACAAACTTATTATTTCTTTGTAGAACATTTACCGGGTGGGTCGTATTATTTCAGGGTAAATCTTCACCATAATTTTAGATTTATATTAGTTGTCCCATATAATATTGGTCATTTTATAATTTTAATTCATATTATTTATATTCAAGTGAGATTTTAGATATATATACGTAATCAAATGTAATACATGGAACACATTATACACTAGAGAGAGGTTCAAAAGACATGAAAGATAATAAAATACCAACCCCATATTGTCGATAATTTATAATTGTATATTGTATAAAGGGATAAATTTTACCTTATTTTAAAATAACATAAACCTCATTCATGGAGATATTCAATTTAATACATTTTACCAAAGTTAAAATTCCAAATTTCATTAATGATTATTAGAATTGCTCCTCTATCAACTTTGTACATTTTTATTGTGTCACTGAATGGTTTAATTCTTCTTTACCATAAATTTAAAATAATTTGGTCCTAATAGTTAATTTTATCAAAAATACATCTTAACATGATTAATTTATTAGCCTCTTCCCATAAAAACCTCATATGGTTCCATTTTATTAGTAAATGGAAAACTTCTATTCCAGAAGCACTCTACCATGGTATGTAATTGACCCTAACCTCCTTTGAAATCTATTGAATATAATCACAAAATATCTCTTAGAGTTTTAATATCCCTTTTAATATTGACAATTAATATATAGTAGATTTGTAGTTCAAAATATTATTTCTATATCTTATGTATATTAAATAGAGTGATACTTATGTGAGAAGGAATATTAACTTTTCTATACACATAGTAATTCCATACATGCCTAACCAAAGGAAAATTACATTAAAGTGAGAATAGTTTAGATTTATAACCATAGGTTAGAGCGTGATAATAAAAATTTATGAATAATTGTAACTAAAATCCCCACATATCTACTCAAGTTTTCCATTGATATTTAAATGGATCTATGTATTTTAAAAAAACTATATACATATTCATTCATAATTAAACGAAAATTCCACTCTCCTAACTCTAGATTCCATTAAAATAAATAGAAATTTTATATAGCTAAAAGATATAATCATTATGTTAACCCCTAGTGAGCACTAATATTTTACCAACCATTAATAACATGATTATATTTCATAATACAAGGAATAAGGTTCAACAAGAATTTCCTTTCCAATGAAACTCATTGGAAAGTTCCAATCAGGCCTCAAAATCATTTTTGAAAAATTAGTTATATATATTACATATAAAACAAAAAATATAGATTTATTATATTGACATGAATGACCCATGATATGAATTAAAATTATAAAAACCACATGTAAAATGAATTTATTCGTTCTCCAAACTCTAGATCTATTAGGGATTCAAAACTAATTTATAGAAATATTATAATGGTTAGATGATTCCAGAAACAAATAGGACTTGAGTCAAGCCAATCTATTTTTTTGTAACTAATATTGAAAATTTATATAAACTCTATTATAATTAAAACATTATTGTTAAATCAATAATCTATAATAGTTTATAGATTAATGTTAATTAATGGATTAAAAAAAGTAAAAATATTGTTTTCAAAAACTAAAAATAAAATCCACCACACCATGTTCTTGAGGGATGAAGATTACTAAGAAGAACCATAAAATCATGAAATCACTATGTCAAAATTATGTTGTTAGAAAACATATTTCTCTAATACGTTTTAGGGAATGAAGAAGACTGAAAAAAATGTAAACAAGGTAAGAAAGATAGGGAGAGAATATAACCTAGTATATTTGGACTTAAACTATGATGAATCCATTGTAAATTTCTATGGATTAGTGGGGAAGTATTGTAGGATGTCCCTATAGGACGTGGGAGTAAAATGTGGAAAGATAATGACACCAATGGATTCAAAAAAATTGATGTGTAGAAGGGAAAATTGAAATTTTTTAACTATCAGAACACCATGCTTGGTTAAGGTGTATGGTTAGCCTAACCATGTAGTTGTTGTACAATTTGGCAGTGATAAAGTTCAATATCATCAAATTGTTTCTACATAGTTAGCGCTAATATTTCACCTTAACCATGAGACATGAACTTTTTCACAAAAAACCCCAAATTTCAATTGAAAGTGACTCGAAACTCATAAAATGCATAATTTTAAACTTATGAATAAAATAAAATGGAAAACCAGGGATGAGATGTGGAAATTATCCCATTATTAATGCTTTCTAATCCCAAAAACCCCCCATTGAGTATTTGGATGTGGAAAATATTATAATTAATTATCCTATGAATGGATATATTTACAAGTGTATGAGGATGTAATAATTCAATACCTTGACACTGATAATATAAGATTTGAATAAACTGAAACACTCAAATCCATGAATAAAATAATGGTTAAGTGAAACATTGATTTAGATCCTCCTAAATCTAAAAAAATAATAAAACAATTCAATAAATAAGTGAATTGATAAACCATTTAAATATAGACAACTCTAAAAATCATTAAATGCATCATCAAAATAGTTTAATAGTAATATGGGAGTATAATGCTAACATATCATTCAATAACTGAAAATGTCCATAGGTTAAGATTTCCTCAATGAGAGGTATGTGTTAGGGAAAAATTAAAAATTATAACCCATCACCAATCTATGCCTACTAACATGAAATAAAAGGATATACTGATGAATAAGAACACAAATTCCTATAACACCCAAATATTTTATGGTATACCACATTTTAAAGTTACTATTTTCGAAAGCTTACGTTGCGAGCAATACCAAGGTCAAATTAAAATATAAATATTATTATTTATATTTCACCATTATAACCAAGTTGTGATAATGGAAGGAATGCACAATATTAACTAAATTATGAATATATGATTTACAAATTATATATAATTATTTCTTTGGTAAAAAACTAATTATAAATGAAAATAAAACCGTTTTTAAGAAATAAAGGGAGATATTTTCCTGAATAACTATTTAAATAAGAATAAGTGTGTTTTATACCGAGAATGAAATAAATAAATATTGATGGATTATATTAAATATATATAATATGATAAATATAATGTTTAAAATTCATCTTATGTGTTTTCTAGATATTATATTCGAATAAATCCAATTTTACGCTTAAAAGAAGTATTTTTTCAAAAAGTTAGTTTTCCCTATTTTGATGGAGAAACTATTTTAAATACAGGTTTTTAACGTTTAAAATTTAAATTTAGAAATATAATTTTTTTTCTTTGAAAGAGTAATATCAAATTATACTTTGGTGTAATTTTTGGTGTTTTCTGATAAGATTCATTTTCGGAAAATATCATTTTTATCTACATAGTTTATGGTGTTAAATTATTTTTTTCATTTGTTTTACAGTATAATTAGATAATTTTTTTATCATTTAATCCAATTTAGGTCATTATAAAATACTTCACATTGAATTTAGATAAATAATAATAATTTAATCTTTTGATGGGTTTTACATTAAAATTCCATTTTCTCGTTCCTTCAATGAGATTAAATTTTAATTAATTTATTTAATATTTGAGTTTAAAATTTTAAAAAATGGGTTCAATATTTGGAAAAATAATGTTCAAATTTATTAAATATTTTTATTTTATTTTTTGACATTATGAATTGTACCTTTAGTATTATTTATTTATTTCCACATTTGAGGGTAAATCAGGTAATTAAGAGTACATATAATATTATAAACATTATAAAAGAACCCTAAAACTTGTAATAATTTTTCTAGAGGATTATTTTTCGTCCCTAAGAATTAAATAATATTTTATGATACCATTTATGGCCTTTTGGTTGAGAATATAATATTTATAATATTATATTCAAAGAAAAGTCAATTTTTTCACACGTTAACTATTAACAAAAAAATATTGTTAATGTGGGGTAATATAAGGTATATATTCAACTATAAATAGTATTTTCAAAAAATAATATGTTTATCTAAATCATATTGATTTATTTATAAATTTTAGTGATAATATAATTAACTTAAATTGTGACATGATGATGATACAATAATTGTTTAATTAATATAAATATAAAATAAATTATATTAAAACATTTAAAATAAATATAATTTGATATATTAATTTTCATCCAAGAATCATATTGATAGATTCAAATGTATTTTATGTTTTATAAGTAATATTTCTAATTTATTGTGTTTTTATGATATTTTTAAAAATATAAGTAATGAATATTTTCAAAATTGATGCTAATAGTATTTTGAAATAAATATTATTTTATTATGTGATATAAAATTCATCAAAATTATAAATTCATCGAAAATATTGTGATAACATAAAACATTCATCCATGACTCATTTAGGTTATTTTATAATTTTATTATAAATATATTAACCCTTAATTACTAAAAACACATGTTTCCATGCTAAGAGTTAAATAGATTAAATAAGGTTCAATGCAAAATGATATGGGTAAAAATGTGACATAATCTTGTATAAAATTATTTTTTGAGAGTATTGCAACCCATAATTATCTTAATTTGAACTAAATAACTTCGGATCTATTTATAATTGATGATTAATTTATATTAATTTATTATTTTGAGAGTTTCATAAAGTGCCCCTCACCCCCAATTATATAAGGAAACTTCATCCCTCACGTCCTCACACCACTTTTTACCTTATATCATCACAAAACCATACCTATTTCTCCTTAAAATATACTAATACAATTTCTAGAGGTTCTAGGGTTCCAAAAATACCATCCCTAGATCCACTAAGAAGATATATAATGAAAGCCCGCTGAGGAAGAGGTAATCATTTTTACTAACACATCTAGACTCATTTTATTTCTAATTCAACTTTATGTGTTGTTTCTATTATAATGTAATTAATCTAGTATCATATATATTTTGATATTCTATTATGATTATGGTATAACCATATCCCACCTTTTATCCATCCTAAGAAAAATGAAATCATTGCACGTGCATACAGATGACTTATCATCTCCACATTATGGTGTAATTAGTTTTTCATCACCACTTTAATTGGATGGTTATAATGATATAAATGATTAATATATATATATATAGTACTTATGACATGATATTTATCCTGTATAATTAAAATTCCATCAAATGCTTTAACCTTTTCACCATTTATTTAATGATATTGAAACCCGTGCATACGTACATCCTACTGTCACCATGACATGATATGATTCATTTTCCTTGTTAACCATTAATGGATGATTAAAAAAATATAATGACTAAATATAAAATTTATTGACATTATATTATTCTTTATATTAAATATATATATAATATTTATATGAAACAATACATACATGACAAAACAAACATATTATAATGAAGCTGTTAACCCCTAAAATAAAAGTAATAAGAGAATTTTATTAACAAAAGGATATACAAATATATTATATGATATCATAAATATGAATATGGTTCTTGTATAAATTAATAACATTTTAAAACCATTATACAGGAGATTAAATAACATTCAACTAAAGGAGTACAATGTAGGTTTTTTTGTCTAACTTTTATTTCTCTAGGGTATATGTCTTATACAGTAATTATTTCATCAACATGGTGTATATACTAACCATTATTTACATTTATGAGTCATATCCTGATGATTATTGTATTTTTATATCCATATAGTTTTCTTTATTTCTTGGGGAATATGATTCTACTTATTATAAAGTGGTAATGGTTAATTTCACAATCTCCATATTATTTGGGATTATTTATACATAAATATTAGTTGGGGAATATTTGTCATATGTGTAAATACTTCATGGAAATGTTTTAAAAAATATTTTTACTAATATCATATAAATATTTAATATATTTTTGTCAAGTTTTACATTTTATAAAATGGTTTGAATGTGATATTTTTTCCTTTTCCAAATGTAGTACTTTATGACATTTTCAAAAACAATATGAAATTAATTCTTTTTTAACATATAAAACATGTTTTGATTCCTCCACTATCATGAAAAATTAATTTCTTGAATCTTACTTTAAAATATTATAAGATTATTTTAATGAAAAAATTTTCTTTATAAATTGCACGACCTTTTAAATAAATGATTTCAATGTAAAAAAGGTGCATTTCTATCGATAATTTTCAATGATTTAATTAGAGTATTTTTATCTATGTATACATCTTTTGTTTAATTTTTTTATTAATTGAGGATGGTCTATTATAATATCATTTACCATATTTTATTAAATGGTTTATGTTTAGTTTGAATATTGATGTGCTCTTTTTTGTACCATTCATTATTTATGGTTAATGTGTTCACATTTCTTATGCTAGCTTTTAAATATGATTGTTTATGTTGCTTATGATTCACTCTTTACATATGAGGAATTAATTAGACGTAGTTTATGATGGGTGGGGCCCTCTATATCCCCTCAATGCATCGATATGTCTCATGAGACAAACTAGTTTGGGTATTGGCTGATGTATTAACCATTTATGTATGATTTATTAGCCAATGATTTGAAGCTATGTTTATAATCTCCAACATTATCCATTCTATCATTTTGAAATCAGTTATTGATATTCCTTGTGATTATTCTATTAGTTGAATATAAATATGATTTTTAAAAAAAATCATTATTTTATTTTCCTTTATTCTTTCCATATTATTCTTATGATTATATTTAAATGGATTGTGTTTTTGTCAGAAACATGGCTTTAATATTTATAATTATTTACTCAAAATATATTCCTCTATATTCATACCCTTATTGAAAATCTGAGCCCACCCATATTTTGGTACCTTCCCTAGGAATGCAAGAAGTGTAATAAAGAAATATATTCAAGTTTACACTAGATGGAATAAAGTAATCTTCAATAGAGAAAAAATTATGTTGTAATTAGTGTATTTATTTATAATACACAACCCATGTATGTATCTAGTCTACCGAGAAAACTATACTAATCGGTCATTTAGGATGAGATACATTTGTATGTTTTCTAATGTAAGGAAATTAGGAACCATCCTTTGGAAACTGGGGTCAGGGTCATTATATTTGTTATCCGAACAAGTTTAGTAACAACTGTAGAAAATTTTATTTTAAAAAACCTATATTTTGTAACATACCCCTAAGATTCAATTTGAGGAAAAGCATAGAATAACGTCCTAGAATTTTGGTAAGGTATAGATTATGTTGGTCTTTATAAAAATAAATCCCTATCTAGATACTACAAGTATATATAGTTCTAGAATAGATGTACGTAGGGGTGAAAACTCTGAAAAGGTGTGTCAGGCCTGACTCAGCATAACCTAGTACATGAGAGTAGGACATACTGGACACCTGGTTTGACACTCTCAGGGGATACACAAAGGATAAATCACATTTTCATTACAAAATAATATTAAGGTTTTGAATATATGATATAAATAAATATCATAGGTTAAACATAAGGTGTTTTAAGTTGTAAATAACATGTCATGATATTATAAAAATGAATATATGTTTTTCTCAATATGGCTATTTTTACTCACACTATTATATATGGTTTTAGTAAATTGTTGTAACTCTAACGAGTCAAGTTAATATTAAACATGAAAGAAAAGGTGGTGGATATGAGAAACCAAATGGAATGTTGATAGGATTGAAATATATAATGTTTAATTATAATCATATTTCTCAAAATATAATTAAAAACATATACATTAAACAACTTCTGAACTAACTAAAGAAGAGAATATTGTGCTTGCTAAGAGCTCTAATTGTGGAAACCATAAAGAAAATAAGATTCGATTTCAATAATGAAATAAATGTGGATGGATTCATGTTGGAAAGTGTCTCTATGGAATAGAGAAATGATTTATGGGTGAGAAATAAGGACATAAAAATAATAATTGATGATAAAAAATAAAGAGTATGATGGAGGAAAATAAAAAACATCATAAAAACCAACTTTTAGTTATTTTCCTTTAATTCGGGGAAATTGGGAATTACCTGAGTCAATTACCTATTCTATAGGATAAAATATAGCAAAGGAAATGCCTATGTTTAAATAAATGGATATTGTGTTTATGTATTAGGGTTTTATTGAAAACATTAGTTAAAAAGGTATTTGGTGATTAAATTTATTTCAAGAATGTGAAACATATTTCTTTTTTATGTTGTTTTAATATAGTTTTATAAAAAGGACAACCTGTAGGTCTTGTGATAACTCATTCCATCTGGAAAGGCCATGAGGTTTGAAGCCACAACCAATGGATGACAACAGTTCAACACTGACCACTCACATATGTGTAGTCCTGGTTAGAATTTCAATTTTTTAGTTAATATATCTAATGGATAAAGGTTTTTTTTATTTTGGTGGTATTTTTTATTCAATAAATAACCTTGGGATTAGAAAATTATTTAACGATTAATTGATTAATGTCATATTATAAGACATTTTATATTTTGGGAATCCTATAAGGTCAATGTAAGCATTATATTTTTAGTAATAGAGGTTTAATTTTATTTTAGAGTCAAATATGACTTCGTTTGGGGACTTATGGTGATTATGGTTATTTAGGGAAATAGTTATTATATCTTGAAGAATATGTGATTTAAGAAATTTGTTTTTTATAAAACATTAAGAGAGATTTATTTTATTAGGATGACTATATGATCAAATACTTATGGTTTTTGGGTTTCAATATTAGTCTAGAATACTATTTAGGATGGATATTTATTTTATGAATTATCTTTGATAAAATTTATGTATCGCTATTTAATTGTGAAGATGAAATTTTTTTTCATCATATAAAGGTTTATTATCATGGGAGAATAATTTTATTTTATCTTAAACATTTTTATTTTGGTTAATGTAAAAATATATGAGGAATATATTGTTATACTTTTTTTGATTCGTGATCCATAGAATTTGATTATAATTTTTTTAGGTATGAATAAATTTCATCTTAAATACTCATTATTTGAAGAGAAATAAGGTTTTGTGGTTGAAATTGATTAAATGATGAAACTATAGTTATAAAGTAAGTAAATTAATAATTAAATTTTTATATTACTATAATTAATGTCTTGATAATTATTCAATGTGAGAATGATGATGATGGAATTACATAATTTACAAATTTTATAAACCAATCCGAACATGAACATGTTATACTAGAAAATGTGTAAGATTTTAGAGTTAATATAACATTAGTATCATTTTCAAAAATGAATAATTGTGTTAATATAACATCATTATTGCAGATAATTTGATTTATAATTACTGAAGAAGATAATTTTACTAAAAACCTCAGTAAAATACATTAATACATGATGTATGCACTCCACAAAACATGTTTCTCCCCAATAGAGGATTTTGATTTCATTTTTATAATCGTATATTATCAAGAATCTAAAAAATATTGTTATAAAAGAAAGAGGTGGTGATAAAATAGTTAAACAAATGGGTTGACTGGTTTAGAAGCTGCAGTATAATGGTTCTTCTAAAGGTCATTTTTGAGTGGAATTTCAGTAACTATTCATTTTATAAGGTATTATGGTGCTATTTTAAAATATGAGTTGGTAAAAAGAGGACAATAATATATATGGAATAAGTTTTGGTCAATAATTCCTGCATAAAAAAATTTATTTTTATGATTTTATTCTATTTTATACCTTTACAAGTTAGTTAAACCCCTTTCACATCTATTGTGGTAAATCAATATTTACCTTGGTATGTTATTTTTAAATATAGAAATTTAATTGAAATATATAACTAAATAATAATTTTTTGATGAAATATTTGAAATATAATTAATTTAATTTAAATTATAAACAGTGGAAATTTATATTTTAAATGACAAAATTAAAAACATGTTTTATTAGAAAATATAATTTTAACCAGTGTGTGTTCATAATCATTTTTCAAATAAATTACCATTTAAATGTGTATTTATATATGTTTTTATTTATTTATACATTATATAAGTTTCCTCATTAAAAATTTAAAATTTAAATTTCTTATGATAAAAATACAAAGTAAAAAAATAGTTCAATGAAAAATATCGTTAAATTAACATAAATAATTTCAACAAAATCCTATAAAAAGAAATTTATATTCTTACAACCATTTAACATTATCAATACATTTGAAATAAAATAATTATTTTAATTTAAAAATACAACAAATAATGTTTTAAAAAAATATTATAATAATAATAACTGCATATAATGTAAAAAAATATTTTAATAATTAAATATTTCAATTAAATATTTTAATTTTACTCCATTCCAAAATAATTGTGTTATATTCCATTTCTATACTTACCCATTATAAATACCCAATGGTAATATAACCAATTATTATTTTTAAATGCCCATATTCTTCAATGATCACATTTATAATATAGAGATTCCATTCACATATTGAGTATTGTATACATTCATAGAATCATTTATTCTGTAAATTTACTTCACTGTATATATAATAATTATTTTACCAATTTATTTACTTATTTAAATATTTTTAATTAGAGGTCTGATGATCAATGAAAATCATGAGGAATGAGGTTGTATGTTTGTGGTCTTTTTGATTAGTTAATGTTTTATTTCTATTTTAATTTTCCAAATGACGTTCCATTTTTTATTATAATAATTTATTAATTTATATCATGCATTGAAATATTTTATCATTATCAAATTGGTATCTATTAATATTAGTTTTGGAAATGAGGGTGAAGAAAGTTATTCTATAATGTTTTTATATAACGTACAAACACATAGTAAAATCATGTGGTGTTATATAGATACTCTCTCTCCCCTCTTTTCAAAACGTTCATTTAATGGTTAGTTTTATATTTCGATGAGGTTGTTTTAATTATTTAGTTACATCATCCTTAATTGATGGTTATTGAAGCTATTATATTATATAAAATCATTAAAATTTAAGTATTATTATTCTATTATAGTTTATTTTAAAAATTGACAAATAACAAAGAATCAGAACCAATTACTCATAATTGAAATTGGGAAATTATAAAACATCATTGATCCATTATCTCTTCTATAAAATAGTAACAAATAAATTCCAATTATTACCATTGATCTAGAATAAAAATATATATAATATACTTCAGCATTATTTTTTTAATAAAAAAAATTATTAAACTATTGGTTTAAATTTGATAAAAAAAACATGACATGTGGTATTGGGGCCCTTAAACACAACTCTTTCCATATGTGTTTATAATATATTTATCTCCCATTTATTATTTATTCATATTAATCCATTATAAATTAAATTTTCATTTACTTCCATTATCTCTTTTTGGAATGTAATGTTCTTACTTATTCGGGATAAATTTTATGCAACCATCATGATTATTGGTCAAAGACTATTTCTAAAAAATAACTTTTATTATTATTATATTTATTATAATACATTAATGTATATATAATATTTTATTTATTAATATTGCCTCTAAATGTCCAAAAAAATTAATACCTTCTTCTATTGAGTAAACTTCATGTTTTACTCATAATTATATTCCAATAGTATTATTAGGAAACCTAATCATCTCTAAAAGTTTTATATGATTTTTATGATTGATAAATTTTTCATTTATCTATATAATATAAAATGTTTAACATATTATGATTTGAAGGGTGTTAATATATTTGTATATCCCTCCAGTTAATCAATTAAAATGAAATACCTCATTTATATTATACATGGACGTGGGGTTATATTTCATCACATTATATATAGTAATAATTTCACACATATATTATGCTTGAACATGATCCTATATTTGTTCAAATCATTTGTGTGGGATGTTTAAAAAATGTTTATGATGATTCATTGTTATGATTTTTTCCCATTCGATGTCTCTATCAAATTATTTCATCAAGATTATTATGATTATCAACTTCTAATGATATGGTGATGATTTATGGTCACCCATGTCCGATATTGATTTATTTCCATTCTTCCCTCTCATTTCTCCCTAACCTTTCTCTACTTTTATATTACCATTTCATTAATGTATTTACTCATGTAATTAGATTTATAAAGGATAATATGATATACTTTTACAGGATTATTATGATTTATTTAATCAATGGGTAAAATTCCATAAATATTATTATTGTATAAACCAAATTCATCTAAGATGAATAAAAATTTAATTCATGAATTTATAATTTTCAGGTTTGTAAGAATAATATAATTACCATACATGAATGATGGGATTCAATATACATGGTATCGTATAATGGTTTACTTTATTTCAGAATTATGTGAATAAAAGATAACCAAATCTAAACATATGGATCCCATAAGTTGATACACTAAAGGTTATTTATGATTATGAATAATTTATTAGCCATGATGCATTTAGATATGTTTTCTTATAAAAACATATATTGTAAAAAACTGAACATAGATAAACAAATCCAACAACCCTTATGATAGAAATAATATAATTTCCAAAATTTCCATCCAAATCCAATAGAATGTGGAGTTGAAAACCTCATGGTGTTATTTAATCATTTTTTAAATATTTGAATAATAATAATAAGTATATGGAATACCCTTCTTCAACCATGATATTGAAATTATACATGTAATTTTTTATGCACCAATCACCATCAAGAATTTGTAGTTATTTTGGACAACATATTATAGAATAATGGGTCAAATCATTGGAAAATATATTTTTCATCATTTATTATTCATAAAAATGGAATATTACTCTTTATGTATACCTTCTAAAAGTAAAAACGGATCAATGGTGTAAATTGATCATGAAAATAAATAAAATATATATATTTGAAGATAATTGAGTGGAAAATGTTTAATAAAAATTTTCATATATTTTTCCTGATATATCGTTAAATAAATATCGAGATATTGTTACAAGAGGTTATGAACTATGATAGTGATTCTATCACATTTTATAATGAAATTTTCAAATTAATTTTACGGTAAAAATAGAGTTATTATATCAATAATGACATAATTATTATTAAATACATTTTTTGTCTAAAACCACATCATTTAATAGCTATATAAATTCATAAATTTTGGATTATAAATTATGTTTTGGACTAATATCAAACTAGATATAGAATGGAAAGAATATCCCATGGTAATTGTGTCATGAAATGATGTATTTAAATTTAATATTTTGGATGAAATGATAAAGGAGTAAAAAGTTTCAACAACCTAAAGGGAAAACATAAATAATAAAGTTATATTGGATTTTCCTCAAAGTAATAATTAAATGATTAATGTTTTAATGAGAATAGAATTAATATTATGAATGTAAAATGGATTTAATGAATCTGGTCAATATGATTTGGGAAATAAAGTAACCACCTTTTACTCCACAAATGGTCTAATGATTCTGGATTGATTAACACAAACACAATTCATGTAAATTCACCACATCTGGGGTATTTGATGGTAATAAATATCTATTTCCACCTTATCCAAGTGAGGAAGGGAAATATTAAAGCATCGTAACCAATGAGGTGGAGTAAGAAAATAATTTAGTTTATAGTACACATACTAATCACTAATAAATAGAGAATATTTTATTTTATTTTATTTAAGTTATTACTTTATGATATAAATTTTTTTCTAACTATTAAATCACCTCCTAAAAGACATGAGTTATATATATATTAACACTTTTTGGTGAAATATTTGTAACTGATGTTGTGGAATACTCACTGATTTAAAAGTGTGGAAATATTCTCCTTGAAAATATCATAATACATCTTGTAGTTGAATTTAAACTATAATACGAATGTATAGTCTCTCATTACAAAGACCCCATCAACCTCCATGAAAGAATCATCATCTTTACCCTGAAATATCCAATATTTCTATACAAATGGATAGATGACTACAAATCTTTATTAGTAAATTCTTCAAATGTACAGGTGTTAATAATTAATAATATATATTTAAAATAGTTAAGACATTATAAAGGGAAAACCTTTAGAATATTACAACTTTTATGGAATATGCGTATTAAAAAATCAAATAATTTGTTGTACTTACCATATATTATGAGGAATATTTCTCAATATAACATATAGTAGGTGAAACAAAGTAATACATGGAACCCTATAGGATAAAACCTATGTATCTAACAGATTTAAAGAAAGAAATCTATGGGAATTTACATAAAGGGTTTATATTTTCTAGTACATCACCATGGTTTTCTACAGTTTACTTTAACAAGAAAAAGGATTGATCAATGTGCATATGCATCTAATGTTAAGAGATATAAAAGTCTATATTAAAAAAATGTATCCTATATCATGGATTTATTTCAATTTTGATAAAATTAAAGTATTTAAGCAAATATAAAAACTACATCATCATCCAAATGTCATTAACTGATGTTAAATAAATAAGATCTTCAAAAGTTAACCCTCCATGCATGATATGTAGAGTGTGAGTTTAGAATTATGACATTTGGAATTTACCCCCCCCCCACAAATGATCATGGGATAATTGGATATATTATTTATGTATTACCTTTTTAAATATATGGGTGAATTTATCTGTGAGATTATTATATTGTCTAAATGGAAGGAAGAATATGATGAGAAACTAAGGTACTTTCTCACGATTTAATGAATGAGATGTTGAATAGTATGTTAAGAATTTTTTGTTTTTAGATACAGTAAGTTACATTGTTAGTGTATGTGATCAGATGAGAATAAATTTCTATGAACCCTTAAAAGGAAAGGTTTATTAAATAATTTACCAAAACTACATATTTTATAGATATTAGTTTTTTCCATCATTATAATGGTATTATTAGTGCATTTAGAGAAATTTAACTTGATTTTATATCCATAAAATAATTATTATAGAGAATATAGCATGATTTAATAATTTGAAGAGATATTTATGGATAATAAGAATAGTCCCATGAATACACTTATACACATAGTACCCACATGTGGAGTAGGTGGTAGGATATATCATGAGGAAAATGTAAATGTGATATAATTCACAACCAAAAAATTAAATATCCTTTAACAATACCATCCTACAAATGATCTAGAGTTAGTAGTTTTGATATTTTCATTGAATATTTTATGGTATTATCTCTCTGAAAAGATTTTTGAATAATATTTTTATCAAAATATTTTTATTATTATATTCTCAAATAATTTTTACAACGTGAATCATCAATTATGGATGGTGTTTATCGAGGACAATGATTTTTTTAATAACTATTGTCCTATAAGAGTAAGCGTGGTATTTTATTCTCTTAGTATAAAATAACCTACTATATTATATGTGATGTGGATTTAGAAAGCCTCTGTATTCAAGTATATGTAAAGGATTCATCTAGAAATCTTAAAGAGGATAATGAAATCCTATAATTCCAAAAATAATTTCCCAATAATCAAATGATGAAAAAATAAAATTTTTAAATTAAATAATTTCAATTTTTAAAATAATATGGGAGAAAAAAATAAAATAGAGGTTTAATTAATTAAAAATAAAAGAGGTGGAATATTTTATTTGGAACTTGTGTTTGTATTCCATCCCCAAAAAAGATAATTATTGATATATAAGATATTACACATGACTCATTCTCATCCCTCTATAATGGAATTACCAGGAAATATTGATATTATCAAGAGAACTTCATGTGGGACACAATGAAAAAGAATATTAAGGAGTGAACCTTTAAATACATGTTATCCCTAAAAGTTAATGTTGAGCATAAAATCCAAAGATATTATGAAACCATTTCCCCTATTAATATGTAAATAATATATCTTCAGTATGGAGTTTATCACGATTCTTACAAAAATAGTTGAAGTAATTAATGTGATATGTTTTATGGTGGATTAGTGCACTTATTTAACTAAATTCATAATTATCCATGAATATTTATCAATGGAACAACATGGAAAGATATTTTTAGTGATTATGGATAAGATGAATGGGGTCCTACATTTGATCATATCTAATTTTATATATGTTTTATGTCATTGTTGTAGACATTTCATCAACAATCCATCAATATTGAGTCGAAAATCAGTTTATACTATCACCCCTTGAGTAATGGTTAATAGATAAGAAGCATTCAAAATCTCAAATACATATTGAGAGTTTAGTTGAAAAACCTAAAATGAGGCTAGAATAAACATGTACCCCATGAATAGATCTCATATAACAAATAATTGTACCCACATATTTAGAAGGCCCCATATAAAGCTCTCCAATGGATAAGATATATAACACCATCATACTAGAAATATGTTTCATCACAGAATGTTATTGGATAAAAATTTATGTAAGATTTGATAAAATAGTTAAATAAATTTAAAAACACTAATAATTCTTTAAACTGATAGAAAACATATGATGAAAATTGTAACATCCTGACCCGAGTGGCACACTCAAGTTCCCTAAGATCGTTGGTCACATGACCTCAGGCGCACCTCCTCGTATTCCATAGGTTTTTGAATAGTAGTGAGGGTTAATAATGATCATGGGGAGACTATTACCTCCATATCAATGAAGAACAAAAATATAAATAAATAAGAATAACTGAATGATATAACCATAACTAGAATAATACCAATACCACATGATGACCAAAAGAAGAAATAATGTATCCAAATTTTAATAATAGATATGTCATGCCAATACCTTTCAAGTGTCAATATGAAAACTTCAAGTTAAAAAATTCCATAGGAAACACCCTAGATGTCCTTAAACTATGTCGTGTTCCCTCATCTATGCTCCATCCTGACTCAGCCATCTAAAATATTTCTCTTTCCCTTATCATGTTCTACAACTATAAAATCTATCCGGGTACTGATCCGACTGGCCATGTAGGGTGTGAGTACAACAAATTTTGCCACCACCAACATCGTCTAAAATAATATCCAGTCAATAATAGTTTTCGTAGTTGTACAAATAATAAAGTAAATAAAATAAAAAAATATAGTTTACATGTATTCAATTACTCTTTATTTAACCACATAACTCATGGGTTCTTGAGGACACCTAAAATATCAACACCTACTTTAGCCCATGAAGGAGTCTGAACTATCCACAAGTGATGTCATATATAAAAATTCCATTGTTACCATTCACTATCCTAATTCATATCTTGTTCAATTGTAACCATAGTTAAATTCTAACTCATGGGTGTAGAATTTTGTTTCTAACACCCCACTGCTATTTGTAGCTTCAGTCTATATCCCACACAAAAATTATAAATTTTTCACTATGGTATTTTGATGTAGTAGACCATGTCCCAAACATGAATGTCAATATTCATCAACATGGGATTTTGATTCTTCAGACCATGTCCAACACAATAATATTAGACAATAACTTATATCATGATATCACAAATTCACATGTAACATAACAACCCATTAATTAATTCATCCATTAAATTATTGCATATTCAAATCATTCCATTAATTAATTAAAAAATTGATTAATCACACCAACTCTACTAATTAGTTCAACAATTAATTAGTCACATAAATGTTATTAATTAATTCAATAATAAATTAAACAAACCAATTAAATTAATTAATTCAAAAATTAATTAATCACATAAATTCAATTAATTAATTAAACTATTAAATAATTGCATCAATTAAATTAATTAATTAAACAATTAATTAATCACATCAATATATTAATAAAAAACAATCTATATTAATTAATTTTACACTTAAATAATCCATTTCCATAATAAATATATCCCAATAATTATTTGGAAAATTAATTATTTCAATTCAATTAATTTCATAATCACGAAAATTCTCATTAATAACCTCAAAAAATAATTAATCCAATTTCCGAATTCCAAAATATCCAATTTCACAGACTATAAATTAATTAATTTACACAATTATTAAATTTTATTTAAGAAAATAAATTTATAATCTTCTGATGTATATTCTACAATTACATACATGTAATTAAAATTAAGACTTTGATATTTTCATAATATACCACCTACCTTAGAATTTATGTTGAACAATCACCCAAAAAATCTCCAAATTTAAGTGGAAAAACCACAATCATGATAGATGATGAGATATTTATCCGTATCCTAAATCTAAGAATAGATAGATTATATATTCAAAACCTAGATCTTAATACATTAAAACAGAGGATAACATATCTCCAAAGGATGAGAGAAACATTTGAGTGGTGGAGGACAACACATGGGATTAGGATCTCATACCATGATATTTTTAGATCTTCAATATGGGCTTATATTCACCAATATATAAGGGTGATAACATTATGAATTTGTCTAAGAGCCTCAACAAATAATAGGAATCAATTTGCACCAAGTTAGTGTCAAATGTTTTTTTAAATGGGGGGTTTAGAAATTTTAAATCTAAATTTCAGGTTAATTAAAAACCATCACACAATTTTTTGAGAAGGGGCCCACAATTTGTAAAACCAAGAACCATAACCATGAGCCTATTCTAGGGGGTTCCCCTAAGAGAGTGCATGGTTTGAAAAACCATGTGTCAGACATGAAAATCCTCTCTATTTGGAATCACATGGTTTACTAGGTTGGGGTGCATGGTTTTAGAAAGTTGTGTGCCAACCATGCACTACCTATCCTCATTTAAATTATCTAAAATGTCACCCAAAAAATACATAATAAATAACCATAAAAATTAATGAGATAAGGAAAAATAGTACTTATAAATGAGCCCTATACAACTCTAGAATTGTTCAAGATCTGAGAAACTCCCCCCATAAAAACAGCTCATCCTTGAGATGTACTATGAAGAATCTCTATGATTCAAATCCAAAAATATTTTTCCATTGAGCCCTCATATCTGATTCTCTCTCTCATGTTTCCTACTGAACATGGACATTCTATCGCAATACAAGAACTATCAACATGGTCTTTCCCCACAACACCATTTCAACATTATCAAACACATATCTCAGATGTTGCTCAAAGGTTTCATCCATCTGAAGCTCAAAATAACACACATTGGTCATATAAGAATGGTCATGGTGACACCTAAAAAGTTCTAAAACATGGAAAATGTAATTCATAACACTGTATCTCTATAGAAGAGATAATTAGCATTCCACCAATCTAATTTTGTCCATAACCTCAAACAATCTATTGAACCTGGGAACCATCTTTTCCTTCCTCCATATCCTATAATGACCCGATCATGGTTAAACCTGAAGGAATAAAAGATCAACATCTACACCATGTAGGTTTTATCATCATATATTAGCAAATTACTTCAATTTACTCTGATCTTTATCCATTCAATTTTGAATTAGCTTAATATATTCAAATGTATCATGCACGAGAGTCGTCCAAAAAAATCAGACTCACCTACTTCCAACTATGGTAGATTTGATCTACATGGATTATCACAAAGAGCCTCATAATGTTCTATATGAATAGATTCATGATATCTTTTGTTATAGAAAAACTCCACGAAAGGTAGACATTTCTCCCAAGATACAAAAAAGTCTAGGAAACTTGCCAAATAATATCCTCTAACACATGTATAGTACATTCCAACTTCTATTTTTTGTGGGTGAATTTCCATACTCAATAAAACCTACGTACCCATCACCTTATATAATCCCTTCTAGAAGCAGGAAGTAAAACATGAGTCACTTTATAGAACTATAGTTCATGGAACCCCTAGAAGATGGAGTATTTTTTATATATAAAATTCCTAAAACTCTTTCTATGAGAAAGTATTCTATATAGGTAAGAAGTGAACAATGTTTGTTAAATGGTCCATGATCACTTAAATGATGTCATTTTTCCATTGTTTATTTGGGATAACCACCAAAAAATACATTGTCTCGTCATACCATTTATTTTTTGATATAGAAAAGGACTATAGTAAACCACCATGTCATTGATGTTTGGCCTTCACTTATTGACGTGTGTAGAATCATGTCACGAACCCTACTATCTCAATTTTAATGCTCAGCCACCAAATATATCATTGTAGGTCATTGTAAATTTTGGTCACACATGGATTCACCACCCACTTTGATGAATTAAATTCAAGAATCAAATCATCCTTCATTCTAATATGATCAATAACCTGATTCCTAATATATATGATCACATTCTCATCTATAGTCCAATCTGAAGGTGTCTCCCTACCTTTAAGGCTTTTCTTTAAGGTAAAATATTTTTGATCCCCATACTACTTATACCTAGTCCTCATCAAGAGTATAAAATCGATGAAAAATAATATTTTTTTTATCTTCTCAAAAAACTCTTAAACCAAAACATGCATCTCAGTCAGTAAAGTCATCATCTTCAACACATAAATAGATTACCAAACTTCTTGATTCTAATTTTTTCCACTTAAAATGTCATAAAAACCTTTTCCATTCCTAAGTTTATAAGATATCTAAAATTAAAATAAATATATATAATGAAACCATATACACTAAAAATTTTCAAATATCACTATGAAATTATGTAGTTTATGCACTAATAATTGTTAAAAATGGTTAAATTTTCATCCAACAGATAATGCCACCAACACTTCAAAGCATAAAACACTACATACAACTTGAGATCATGAGTATGGGTTTTATATTCAATTGGAATTAACTACAGATAAATGTATTCCAAGACTCAATCTATATGTAAAAGCACTTCTCCAACCACTATCCCAGAAGTGACACAATACAACACATACTCCTCACCTGATTCAGGTATGATCAAGATTGGTATCACTGTCAATCACTAATTCAACACTTGTAATGATTTATCACATGGTCCAAACCATGTAATCTTTAATCCATTATTTTTCATTCCCAAAATTGGTTATTATAAATGGGAAATGTCTTGGATGATAATATGATAATATCTTGATAGCCCTAGAAAGTTACAAATATCAAAAAAGTTCTTAGGTTGTTCCCAATAAAAATCTGCCAAAAAAATTATAAGTCCATTGATACACCTTCTTCTAAGATGATGTAAAAAATAATTGAACTTAATAAACAAAAAAATTGAAATTTATATAGATTGATATATAGATGATGCTCACTTAGTGTAATAAAGACAATTTCAAGATGTTGGGAATGATCATCATGAGTCTTGGAGTACCCCAAGATCTCATCCAAAAACAAAACCACAAACTAAAACAAGTTCTGATATAAGATTTTGTTTATCAAGGCCATAAACACTTCTATTGTGTTTTTCAACCCAAATGAAATCATCACTAACTCGTAAATATCATACCTTCTTTTTGAAGTAGTCCACAATATATTAAAAGGTTGAACTCTCATTTGATGATACCCTGATCTCAAGTTGACATTAGAGAAAATACAAGATCCTATAAACTAGTCAAAAAGATCATTGATATTTGTAAAGTGATACTAGTTCATCACATTCATCTGGTTCAACTTCTGATTGTCAACAAACAAGCATAGGGTCCTTTCAGCCTTCTTTGCAAATTAGTCTGGAGAACTCTAAGGTGACATAATTTGTCTGATAAGTACCTTATACTCAAACTCTTATAGTTATTTCTTCATATGTGAATCTATTCTAGTTCCATTCTATATGGTGGTATAGAAACTTCATCACCCCAAGAATTATCTCAATAGTGAATTCCATATCTCTCTTAGGTGTAAACCCTGGTAATTCTTTAGGTAAAACATCCTAAAACTTGTCCACTATGGGTGAAATGACACCATGATTTACTCCCCCATCATCCAACAACAAACATTCATCGTGGTTGGTAATATTTCCTAGTTGCTGGTGAAATGGCCCTGCATGGACATCCTGGATATCCCACCCTCCATTATGAAAATAACTATCACCCTCGATAGATATAAAAGTCGCACTCCTTTGGTAAAGATCTATATGGTCGTGGTATGCTACTAACTAGTCCATACCCATAATTAATTAAAAACCTATCATGTCAAGGATGTAAAGATCCCATAGAAAATAATACTCGCCAACCTCAAGAGATCACCCCTTGAAGAAATAGATATCCCTCGACCATACTCCAAATAGTGTGTCTATCATCATTACCCCTCTCAAAAACTCCACCACCAGGCTCAAACCATTCACATGTTATACAAAAATAATATAATTAGAGGTTCCAATATCAAATAATAAAATAGAAACCACAAAATATAAAATAATAGTACCTATAACTATTGACGGTCTAGCCTCACTATCCACAAATATAGGTTGAACTGCATACAACTTTCCTACCCCTCTTTCTTATGATGCAATTTGAGTAGACTTAACTATACCACTATACCACTATAGTGATAAATACAATCATTCCCAGAAGAACCTCGTCAACTACCTCAACCACCATGGCTAGTTGTACTCAAAATTCCAGACTAATATGTTTTATAAGATCCCCTTTCTACACATTTATTTTGTTTATCTTCCCCATCATTACCATTATGTCACGGGTTCCAACAATAAATTTATAAATATTCAATCATGATGAATGATTTACACTCTACTAGTGGTTGGGTGATGCTCCTAGGATAGTTTCCTAGCCTAACACAGTAGTTGAAAGTAACTTGAATGAGATATTGAGTAACTGATCATTACACCTCGACACTAGTCCTGCTATCCTCTTGCTAAAATTATCATAGGGACACATCCTTCTCTTGAAAGACGTACCTCGTGATCATACAACAACAACCATTTTTCATGAGCTAGAAAACTCCTTTAGGTTATCCTCATCCCTGGGAGACTGATAAACCACATCAATAAATTTTTTTTACTCTGAAGATGTTAACATGGTACGTAATATCACATTTACAGCCTTTAGATAAACTCTTCGTAGTAGATGTATCATCCCCTATCAATTCCTGAGGAAATCACCACAAATTTGTAAAGAATATAATATAGTCCAACATGGATATACTCCCCTGATTCAACCTCATGAACTCAGCTACTCCCTCATTCCTCGACGTCCCTGGATATAAGTTCTCCAAAATCATCTCTAAAAAGTCCTTCCATAACATACTATTGGCCTATCTAGTCCGATACTGAACATCCCAATAGCGCTTCACTAATCCTCATAACATGTAAGAAGCCAACTTGACCCTCTTATCATCTAGAGTCTCTAAATGGTCAATTATAGTCTAAATTGACTCAATCCTGAACTCTTATACCTCAATTCCACCCTCTCCAATTAAATTCAAAGGGTGATATAACTGAATCTTCTATGTTAGGTCCAACATGCATTTCACAAACTACTCAGGTTCTGTCTCCATAAACTATATAAATCAATAAATTTTACTCATGGAACTTCTCTCTAGATTCCTCACTCGGCACTATGGGTGCCTCAGGTTCCACTATTGGCGGAGCATCTCTATCCATAACCTTTGGCCATCCAATCAATAAGTGTCATCATGGAGGCATATCTCTAAATTCAAAAACAACATATTAAGAATCATAACACAACATTATCACAGTTAAAAAGGGGAATTTACATAATCCCATAACAATTCATCCCAATTTTCCCAACCACATTGTCAAAATCACGGCACTATTCCAACCCTTAACTATCCTACATGTTGTTCATGGTTAAGAAGATAAAATCATTATCATAATTCACGCTTCACATTAGACACCCATTTATTCACATATTGAAACATTTTAATTTTTTCCTTCTCAATTTATCATTAAGAACCTTTTTCAATTCAGTTTCACACATGAAAAGAAAAACAATTTAATTTTAACAACTTTACCAAAACCTTTTATTTCATTGTGTGCCTAAAATGATCCATGTCACAAAAAAAATTAATTGTATAAAATGATGCATGAATACTTAATTTTATTTCCATAATAGTACACAAGTGAAATCATAGAAAATCTATACAATAATAATTACATCAAGCAATAAGTGAATCGACCAAGGTGAAATAACTTCCAAATATAACAAAAATGATAATAATAGTAATCCCAACCTAGTTACATGGGTTTTCTATTGTACATGGGTTAGAAACTCCAATGAATGATCTCATTAACAAGGAAAAAATCTTATTAGTCTCCTATCTATCTTTACAAAATTATAATATTAAGAAGATAAAATAAAACACATATGATTCCACATTGTAACATCTCGACCATGGTTCCACACACTGGTGCCTTGAGTCGGTCAGTCACATGACCTCAGACGTGACTCTATGTACACCAGAGGCTTCAGACGAGTAGTGGCAGACATATCAATCATGGGGTGACAATACCCTCCTTATAAAAAATTCCAACAATTGAAATCAATAATAATAATTTATTTCTATAACTATAACTAGAATAATAACAATATCACGTGATGACGAAAAAAAGAAATACAATATCCTAAACTAAATAGTAGATATGTCACTTCAATATATATCATGCTTTATTCTGAAACCCAAAATTAATGAACACACTAATAACTACAATGTGGGACATGAACCAAGTCTAGTTCCCTCATCCATGCTCAATACTGACTCAGTCATATAAATTATCATTCTTTCCTTTATCATATATGGCCACCATGAAATCTATTAGGGTACCGATCATCCTGCCTGAATAGGGTGTGTGTATAACTCATTAGGCCACCAACAACTGCGTCTAAAACAATATATAGTTAATAAAAGTTTATGGAGTTGAATAATTAATAAAGTAAAATAAATATAGTAATAGATTACTTTTATTCAATTACTCTATATCTAACCACAGAACTCTCAGGTTCCTGAGAACACCTGAACTCTCATTACTTACTTTAGACCATGCTGATGTCTGAACTATCCATATGTGATATCATATATCATAACTCCATTATTATCAGTCACTGTCATAATTCATATCAGGACCAAATGGAAGGATAGTCCAACACTACCAAATGTGTGTATTTATAACCTCATTCCATATCCCACACCTCAATTAACAATTTATTACAGTGGGATTTTTGATGTAGGAGACCATTTACCATACACAAATGTCAATATTTATCACTATGGGCTTTTATTCCATATACAATATCCAACACATGAATATCAACCAATCACATATATCATGATATCACAATTTCACATGTACCACAACAACCCATCAATTCATTCACAAATTAATTAATCAAATTCAACAATTTCATATTCACATAATTCCATTAACTAATTCAATAATTAATTATTCAGAACAATTCCATTAATTAATTCAACAATTAATTAATCACATCAATTCCACAAACTAAATAATTAATTAATTAATTACATCATTTCTATTAATTAATTAAAGAGTTAATTAATCACATAAATTCCAAAAATTAATTCATAACTAAATAATCTCGTCAATTCCATTGATTAATTAAAAAATTAATTAATTAAATCAAGTCCTTTAATTAATTAATTAATTAATCACATCAATTTGACTAATTAATTCAATAATTCTTTAATCACATTATTCTTTTAACTAACCATAATAACCTCAATTAATTAATTCAAAAATTAATTAATTCAATTGAACAATCCAAATATTCCCATAATTAAATCAAAAATTACTTATTCTAATTCAATGATTTTCATTTTCTCAAAAATTATAAGTAATTAATTAGAAAATTAATTAATCTAATTTCAAAAATCTATAATCCCCAATTTCACAATCCCTTAATTAATTAATATACCATATTAATTAATTAAATTTAAGAATCTTAATTTGTAATCAACCAATATAAATTCTACAATTACATACAAGTAATTAAAATCAAGACATTGGGATTTCAATAATAGACCCCATACCTAAAAATTGATAAATAATTCCCACTAAAGGATATCCCCAAATTAAAGCAAAACAACCACAATCATGAAGAATAACGAGATCTATATCTGTAACCTAAATCCTAGATCAAACGGATTAGATATATTCATCCTAGATCTAGATCCATTAAAACTAAGAAGAAAATACCTCTAATGAATGAGAGAATGATGGGAGAGATTGGGGAAATCATAAGAGATTACGATCTCTTATCAGGAGATGTTCATATCATTAATATAGGATTCTAATCACTATGAACATAAGTTACAAGCATAATAAATTTATCTGAAGACCTAAAAATGAGGGGAATAAATTAGGTCAAAGTTAGGGTCAATTTTAAGTTAATTAAAAACCTACACATTGTTTTATATGTTGTGTAACACAATTTTTCAAACCATGCACCCTAACCATGTACCTATTCTAGAGGGGGCATGGTTTTACCTTATATGTCACACATTTTGACAAAATATACACCAGATATGTTAATTCCTTCTCTTTGGGTTCACATGATATGATGGGATGTGGTTCACGGTTTGGGAAGACTGTGCACAAACCGTGCACTGCCACCCCTCCTTCCAAATTTCACAAATTTTACCCAAATACTCCCTATAAAATTTCATAAAACATTACACAAAAAAATGAAAAGGGTACCTATAAAAAATCACAATAAATATTCAGAATATGTATGGATCTTACAAAAATAAAAAAGGGATTTTTAGTTCAATGTTTTAAAAAAATGTATTTCTCTATATATCACTATTGAAGTGGGTCAATATTTTGGGAATGAAATGAAATCTTAGTCCTTGATACAATAATTTAATTGAGATCCATGATCATATTATAGTTTTTTCCTATTCATTTGAATTTACAACAAACCTTTCACTATTTTCTAAAGTTCCCCATCTTAATATGTTGTGGATGTACATATAATATCCCTCACAAATAATAAATATGAAGGAGGAAAATGTAACACACCAAAATGTATAGCTCACAATTTTCAAATAGATTTGTGATGGTCGGTATTACATGCAACTATAGAAAAAAATTCACATTTAATTATTTCATTATGTTAATAATAAATAATAAAAAATTCCATTACTAGATCTCTAAATGAGACATAATGAATAAAAATACAATAAATGTAAATAAATAAATAGGAAAATAAAAATAAAACAAGAATCAAATTTTCATCAACTAGAAATATTGTGAGGATCATACTAATGAAAAAAAATAGGAGAAGAATAATAATATTATAAATATGATAAATATCCTTTAAAATGATATGAGAAAATTTGATCAACTGCTTTGATTTAGTGTGTGCAGATATATGGGAATGTAATATAGTTACTGGGAATACATGGATGTTTGGAATTTATGTCGATTGGTCCAATCTAACTTATGATACCATCATTTCACATAATAATTATTAATACATTAAATTCAATGCATTATTTGATTAAAATGTTACTGTTATAACAGAACCATTGAATTATAGTTCGTAAATAAAACTAATCACATTATGAAATATATGTAGTAATTTCAGGAAATATAATCAATTAGTAGAATTGTTATATATGTCGAACATTTTTCAGAACATTTATATGATGTTACATCACTACATTTTCCTCTAGACCAATATTAATCAAAACATCAACATGTACATCTTGAGTGATATCATTTTTGGGAGATATTCAAGCTCATGGGAATCACTATGAGATTAATGTTATCTCAATCAGTACCCAAAACTACCAATATTTTATATCACAATCTCAATCCTTATATGAATTTCTTATGGGGTTTTTTATTTAGACATAAAAATGATAAAAATATGTAATTATTATTGTATTAATTGATATATATGTATCATTATGTGTGTATTTTTATTAATTTGATTTTTTATGAAATTACTTTTAGAGAATCGGTTTTATTCAATATGAAAGGATTTATCTAATAAATATATACTATTAAAACCAAACTAGTAATTTGGAAAAAATTAGCAAATTTAATTAATTATATATAAAATCATTTATTTTTAAAAGGAGATATTTTTTGGAGAATTGTTTTTATGTGTGAAATTTATTTTTTATATAAATAAAAATAAATAATCGCCATTATATAATGATTTTAATGAAATATATTTATTATATTTATTATAAAAAATTAACATTCATCCATGTATTATTAAATAAAATGGAATAATAATTAATTCCTTTACAATCATAAAAATTTATTTTTTGTAAATAACTATTTTTATGTGTCATGTATAATAAATTTGAAATTAATTTTTATAAAGTTTAATAATTGAATAAACCAAAAATTATTTAGAATTTTTAATCATACTATACAAATTATCTAATAATAAAAATTTTATAATTTAGTGAAAACGGAATTTTGGGAGGTAAAATTTGAGTTATCATGGTATATGTAAAAAGAGATAAAATGGATTAACTAAGTGGAAGATACCTAAAATATCAAGATATATTACATATAAATAATTTGATTATGTTATTAATTAACTCTTAATATCTAAAATATTTCACCACATTTTATTCACATTCTATGAGAAATTAAATTTCTTATTCATTATGGAATGGGTATTTTTAAAAACTCCACTCAATATCACTTATAAAAAGACCTCAAGTCTACCCAACATAATGAATCTAATTATATTAGTTTACTAGTATGTACCATTAGAAATACTATCCCAATAAATCCTCTCTCACATTTTTTTATCAATAGTTACATAAAAGAGTCCCTGATACATTATCTCATAGAGTTACATTATAAAATGATTCAATTATTCAATTAAATTTTGTCCTCCCCTTAATCATTTTACATAATCATATACATAAAAACATATTAAAAATTATTTATCATATTAAAAAATGTTATTAAAATAATTATGAATACATAAATTATATATCATTACTAAATAATAAAATCTTCTTACTCATTCCCTTATTGTAACAGATTCTAGCTTGGGACATTTGGACTGCCCACATAAATGATGAATTAATTGTTATATAATCAATGAATAAGGAAACATAAATATTTTTAATATGATATAATAATTATTAACTTATGAATTATTTTTAAATTTAGGAACATAAATATATATATGTATATATATATATATATATTATTTTATAAAAAAAATTATTTGTATTTATTCAGAATTCAGAAAATTAGATTTCAACCACACTCGATAGAACATAATAATAAAATTCAAAAAAATTACATAGGAATTCCATACAATATAAAAAAACACGTGTAACATCCACATATAGTTGGGAGGAGGTGACTACATGACGAGGGACTTAAGATGGGAATCAACATACAAAATTTAAAAAAAAACAAACATGGAAATTAACACCAAAATATTAAATTTAATAATTCTGCATAATTAATGAATACAATGAAATTATAAATGAATTATATCATGTAGAATATATATAAATATGGTTCTATTATAAATAAATAAAACCCCTAAATTTATTATACATGATTTTATAAAAAGTCTTATCAAGTAGGAATCCAAGGTAAGGATATTTCACTTAAGTTCCTCTTTGATGGGACATTCCTTGTATAATGAACATATTTTAATTTATGTGGTCAATAAACATTCTATATGACATGTGTTGTCATATTTTAAATTTTATCCATGGTATTTAAAGTTCAATTTAATATTTTCTATTTTGGTTTGAATTACATGATTTATTTCCGTAGTTGTATGGATTTTTTTACTAAATTTCATTTCATTGGATCATCATATTTATTCATTGAAATTTATATTAAAATATTATTATATTGTTCCAAGACAATATTTTATGTGTAATTTATAATTCAATATGTGGAAATTAAACATTCATTTCATATTTAAAATCTTGGTTGGATTTATTTATTAATAAAAACATGACAATATTAAGAATATTTTTTATACTCAATATTATCTCTTTCTCCACCATATCCATATTACATCATTGAATTAATTTATTTCTTATTTTGAAATCCAAAAGTTATTATTTTTTAAGTATTCATATTTCCCATTATATATTTTGAAAATTAAATTTTATTTCTCTTTCTTCAATGTCAATATTCTTTAAAAAAATTCAAAAAGAATAAAAAGGAAATGTAACAACTTGTTACTATTTTTAGTTACTCCTAGACCCTTCTTTCTGTTCACTTTTTGGTTGAGGTTGGTATAACATTGTTTTATGTGAAAAGTAGAAAATTTTGAAAAATTATATGATGTTCATGGTTAGCACACACATTTTGCTAAACTGAGCACCCACTAGTGAAACATATAAAACCCCTGGATAGTGTGGAATGCACTGCTAGCATAAAGTTTCTCAAACTATGTACCCACCTAGTAGAAACTCTACACCCCATTATAGGGGAACACATTTAGGGTGCACAATTTGGTAAACTGTGCGGCCATTCCCAATGGACCATGAACAAATGACATTTTATTTATGACAATTGTTAAAATAAATTTAGAACCCCCTTTTTACCACTCTCTGAAACCTAACTCGGGATATCATGATTTACATGCTTTTTGGGGCACTGAAGAACCATTTTTAGTTCATCAAAACCCCTTCATAAGTCGATCAAATCACAAAAGACGTTATTTAATCCCTCTCTAATTAGTTTTTTTAGAGATATATTGATGTCATTTGTTGTTCTAAAATATCGTTGTAGGTGTTCTGTTAAATTATCTATGTGTTAACGGTATGTGGTTATATTGATATTTTATTTTTGATAGACCATTGATTTTCTTGATTTCATTTATTTTCAATCAATTGAATTATGAAAACCCAATTTGATGTAAATTGTATTTGAAACTGTTTTGGCATGGTAATTTGGGAAGAAGCCCCAATACCAATAGAATTTTAATTTGGGGTGTTATTGGGAAATTGATGAAAATTTTAAATTTATTTGAGATTTTATTTTTTTTAAATGGCTGAAAATTATTTAAAAATAACCTATGAATGGTTTTTTAAAGGCATGGATTGATGAGGAACCAATGTTTTGGTTTTAAAATTATATGGGAATATTGAAATTGAAATTTGGAAAATTTATATTTCAAGTGTTTTAAGATGATTGATTTAAAATTTATTTAATGTAATTCTCCAATATGTGGTATTAGGTTTGATTCAACCTTAAGTGGGAGTGGATGTAATTTTCTGTCATGTGGGAGTGGATTTATGTTTCCCTTAAGTGGGAGAGGATGAAATTTTCCCTTAAGTGGGGGTTCTAAGAGTTGTTTGACTGAAATATATATATATATATATATATATATATAATATTGATTGCGTACTATTTTATTCATCCCGGTTGATTAATATAAACTATTTTTTTAATGATTATTAATCCATTGTTTGAAATCCTTGCATTCTTATAAATGTAAATCATGTTTTTATTTAAATATTCAATTGTACAGCAATGTATTTCTTGTTTAAAATTAAAATAATGATCTGTTTTATCTATTATGGAATCCTCTTATAGGGAACATTGTGAGACCCTACTGGGATTATAAACTCACACCCTACCATTTCTTTTGAGAATTTTAAGATTTTCGACTACCATTTTTGATTAAAGGTAAGAAACCTCTTAAAGGAGGTGGATTTTATTGATACATTGGGCTTCGAGTATTAATACCTTTGGACTGTTTGAGTTTTAACTTATCATATTTGGTTCATTTTATGATGTATTGTTTTGGTTTTGATATAACTTTTTGGTTTTTGGAAATTTCTCCTTTGGGAGTTCTCATTTATCATTATGATATGTATCTATTTCTTTTTTTTCATGCAGAAAAATATGTACCTCTTTTATATTATATGATTCCAACTTCTAGTCTCTAAATTTTGGGGATTGCGAATTACATTTTGTATATATCGATGATTCCTTAGGTATTAAGTTACTAGGTTATTATAGATGGTTCCTGAAAAAGTTGTATCAAGAATATAGGTTATGCATCTTTACTTAATTTCAATATGCAGTTGAGAGATATTTTTGGGACTTAGAAGATAATTATGAGTGAATTTCTAGAAAAATCTTATAATAATGAGCCTTAAATCGCCATGAGTGGTTTGGGAAAGGATTTATAAGTATTAGTTGAAGTTAATTACTTGATTTGTATTTGGAATGGTTGAACCCAAATATTTTTTTCTTATCTGATGGGATTAATTTCCCTATTTCTATTGTTTTAGTTTTTTTATCCGAGTAATTTTCTAATTTATTCAATTTTGTTTGCTAATATTGTGTAACATCATGAATCTAAGAATATTTTTGAATCAGATCCTATAGGAAGATAATAATGAACTAGAATGAGTGAATCCTATCATGGACTAGAATAATTTTGAGATTTTTTGGCCTGTTATCCAAGAATTGGGACAGGTACCTTCACCTATTCCTACTCATGAAATCGATGTAGAACCAAAAAGGGATAAATTAAAATTTCATGCTAAGAAATTCATTCACTATAATCCATAAGAGTGTTAAGGCTATAATAATCCTCAAGAGTATGAGGATTTTTCTATAATGATTGATTTATTCTTTGAGTTCATGGAGAAGCATGATAAGATCAAAGTGAAATGTTCCCCCTTCAAGATAGAGGGACCTAGCAGGAGATGGTGGGAGTCGATGGTGTTATATAATAACCATGATGGATTTTATTGGAAGGACCTTAAATTTCTCTTAACCAACTAGTTTAGTCCATAGATTATGTTGATAGATATGGTTATGGAGTTTTTCGAACTCAAGAAGACTCACTAGACTATGACATAATATTAAATCTAATTCACTAAGATTGTGGAATCTTCATCCAATATTGTATCGAATGTGAAGATGAATACTCAATGGTTTGAGATAGGAATTCCATATAATATTCATTCTCACATTTTCTTTTTGAATATTTATTCTTATGCAAACATACTAGATAGGGATTTGATGGTAAAAATTTATTTGGATTGTGAGTCTAGGTTGATAGGAGTACATTTTTCTCCTAGTGGTAGTTATACGAGTTCCTATAAAGGGAATAGAATGATTGATGAGTCTCATGGGGGATTGTAATAGTAGGGTTCTTCATGATCACCTATAGTGCATTCATATTCCCTTTGACTTGCTTCTGGAGAGGAAATTTTGGGAAATCGAAATGGGTTTTAGTAAGGAACCCATGATATATGGTTCCTATTAATTCTTAGGGCACATGTAGATGTTCTATCATATCCATTATTTTCCATGAAATTTCACAAGATTGTTAGCACCAAAAAAATACATCAGTGTAATCAAATACTTCAATATATAAGGTTTTTTTTCATAAGAATCAAAAACATAACTTATTCATGCAATATAAGAGTCTCTCGAGGAAGCAGATAATGGTCCAGTGACTGTGATAAGTACCATAACTATATCTTCATCTTTAGTAACTGCATTATTTGATACTAGTGTATATCATTTATTTATTTCCACTCATATTTTTAATCTATTAAATATTAATATGTAAATTTTATCTTATGTGATGGATATTACTACACCCCTCAAAATGAAGAGAGAGAAGGGTCTTTGTTTTTATTCTTGTTTTTTTTCATTATTAGAAATTGATCTTACATGGGATTTGATGGTTCTTGACATGAAACCTCTTAATGTAATTTTTGGGTAAATTAGATCATCCTTATTATAACCTAAAATGATTTTAATCATTTATGGGTCTCCATTACTATTCTCAATGGGTGTGTCATATCTTTAAAAGAGAATGTGACATAAGGATGAGTAGAGTCAGACATCGTTATCTAATATTGGGGAAATTAATATTAGTATTTGATTTTGTCCGGGAGTGATAATTCTAGAGCAATGATCTCACTCTAGTTTTCATTGAGTTTTCTAACATTTTCCCTTCTAAGTTATCTGGTTTTCCACTAGTAATAGAGGTAGAGTTTTCTACTGATTTAGTGCTTGGTACTCAACCTATAACTATTCCTACTTACCGTATGGAACCAGCTGAAATGAAAGGGTTGAATACTTAGTTATATGATTTTTTAGAAAAATTAATTGTATGCCCGACCATGTAACCATGGGTGGTAAATCTTACATTTTCTAAGAATGATGATATAACACCTAACTTATGTGTTGATTACTGGAAACTAAACCGGGCTATGGTAAAGAAAAAGTATCGATTCCCATGGATTGGTGATATGTTTGACCTATTAAAATGGGAGAAGTGGTTCTCAATGATTGATCTCTGATCTACTTATCACTAATTGAGAATAAAAGAATACGATATTCAAAAATCATACTTCCAAGTTAGGTTTTCCCATTATGAGTACCTTTAATTTCCAATTAGCTCAACCAATTATCCTAAAGTCTTTATGAATTTGATGAACAAGATATTCCAAGATTATATTGATAAATATTTTTTTGATCTTTTCTAATGAACTCTTGATTCACTCTATGACTAAGGAGAATCATGTGCATCATTTTAGTTCATTTCTATAATTTTTGAGAAATCACTAACTGTATGAGAAGATATGAATTTTTGATTTATAGATATGGGAAGTAATGTTCTTCAGAAACGAGGTGTCAGAACATGGTATCTCAGTTGATCTTAAGAATTTGAAAGATACTATGTCATGATATAAACCATGGAATGTTTTTTGAATTCAAATATTATTATCTTTGGATGAGTATTATGACCATTTATAAAGTATTTCTCCAATTTGGATTCATTAACGACCACTATCACTCATAAGAGAATGATATTTTCCTAGGATGAAAAATGTTAGAGTTATTTTATTAATCTAAAATATCCTTCAATTTTTGTGCTTGTTTTGACTCATCTAGAGGCTAGGCATGGCTATGTGGTCTTTTATGACGCATCGGGTTTCGGGTTGGGTTATATTATTATGAAGGGTGAGAATTTTGTTACCTATGGATCTGGTCATCCTAGGCCACATGAGAAGAATTATCCAACACAAGACATTAAACTTGCTGCTCGCTTTCATGAATGTAAGATTTTTAAGCATTAAATTTTTGGATAATTGTTTATCATGTATTATGACCAAAAAATCTTGAGTTACACCTTCTCTCAAAAATATCTAAATATCTTTAAGAGGAATTGGGTGGAGTACCTACAATCATTTTTACTTTGACATCACCGATATCCCATTAAAATGTAAATTCACCATAGATATGTTGAGCATGAAATTTTTAACCCATACTGTGAAAGATAATCAAAAGTGTGTATATTGATAGATATTTTTTCACATTCTCATATATGATTTTGGGAAATAGGGGATGAGGTTATTTTGTCAAGATTTTAGATTAACTCCCCTTTTATCAAGATGATTCTTTAGGAAGAACATATTCATGATGAGTTTCCTAGCATTAGATGCTCTCTTTATTTTGGGGAGAAATTTTTTCAAGTGGTTATTCTACATGGATGGTATTCTATGTTTTCAGAATTTTGTTATGCTATTAGAGGTAAGGAAATATTTGATTGGGAATTTTCATAATTCCTGTTGATCAGTGAACTTAAGAACCAAAAATATGTTTTAAGATATGTGATGATGATTCTAGTGTCCAAGTATGAGATGGGGTATTGTTGATTTTTTCTATTGTTGTTATACGCACCAACATGTCTAGGGAGAGCTCTAGAGACCTTCGAGTTTGCTTCATCAACTTTCAGTTCCATCATGGAAGTGAGATGAGATCTATATGGAGTTTTTGGTTGGGTTTCCACATACCCTGAGAAAAAATAATTCTATATGGTTTGAAACCTATATGCTAACCAAATTGGCTAACTTTATACCAATTCGTGACACAACCAAAGTTGAAGAGTTATGAAATATCTATGGAAAATTATTGTTCGATTGAAAAGAGTTCCGTATGCCATAGTCTCTTATAGGGATACCCATTTGAAATCATTCTTTTGTATAGGACTTATGAAGGCTATGGGATATCAGGTACATTTGAGTACAACATATCATCCACATATGGATGGCCAGATAGAGGGGGATATATAGGTTCTTGGGGACATTCTTCATTCCTATATTCTTGACATTGGTGGGGCATGGGATGACCACTTGGGACAGGTTGAGTTTTCCTATAACAATACTTACTATTATGTGATCAAAATGGATCCTTTTGAGGCATAGTATGGCTGACCTTGTAAATATTTGTTGTTTTGTTTTGATATCGAAAAATATTCCATGGTTGGATGAATCATAGATCCATAGAAAAAAAATAAGATTTAGTATATTCGTTAAAGGATTTTTCCGAGATGAATTTGGTATAAATCTTACAATGTTTGTCATTATAGACCATTATTATTTTCATTTAATGACTACGTGTTATTAACTGTTTTTTCACATTTGGTACATCAATAGTTTCAGAAGTAAGAAAAGGATTCTCCTCATTTTGTGGGACCTTTTGTGGTTGTTGAGTAGGTGGGGAATGTGGCTTACCATTTATCACCTCCTCTAAAGTTGATGTTAATAAATGATTTGTTCCTTGTATAAAAAATATGAAAATATCATTTTGATCCATCTCGTGTTCTATGATATAGTTATCTCAATGTTAAGCCTAATTTATCAATGACTGGGAATCTAGTCAGGATAGTCAATTCGAAAACAAAGATACTTCATGAGAGGATGATAAATTTGGTTTGAGTTTATTAGATGTAAGGTTTTTATACGCACGAGACGTTATAGATATATAGTGGAACCAGTGATAGAGAATAGGACTCATCTTTTTGGCAAGAAGACTTCATGACAGGCATTCTGGTGAAATAATATTTCTATAATGGGGAGGTTTTAACATGCTATTATTATTTTAACGTATTCTATGACCCTTAGTTTTTCATTCTTTTATTGGGGTTGGTCTGGGGGGTTTTTGGGTGGAATGTTGAAAATTTTGGGAAATTTGTGGAGGTGAAATGTTAGTCCCCAGTTTTCGAAAACTGTGAACTGTAGAAGTGAAAATAATCAAACCTTTAGAAAGGGGGAATGCGCAGTTGTTGCATGACTTCACAAACCATTCACCCATCATATAGACATTTTGCACCCCATTATATGGGTTCACAAATTGGTTGTACATTTTTTGAAATCATGTGTTTGTACCCCACTAACCATGCTCATGAGACTTTTAATTTCTGAAATTATTTAAAAATTTTCATAACCCCCTTTTACAACCTCCTAAAACCTAACAAGGGATATCTGTATTTCCTAAATCATTAGGTCTCTAAAAGAACAATTTTTCTCTTATAAAACCCTTACTAGGTGGATTAAATCATGTATAACCTCATTCAATTCCTCTCTAATTCATTTTTTAGATCTATATTTCCATCATTTGTTATTGGAAACTCCAATTATGGGTGTTTTGTTATATAATATTGGTGTTAATGGTAGGTGTTCCTGTTGAAGTTTTCCATTTGAAAAGATCTTCATTTTTTTGATTTGATTAAATTTATATTCATTTGAATTATGAAAACCAAATTCAATGTGATTTTAAATTAAAATTGAATTGGAATTGAATTTTATAAAAATACCTAATTCAGAGAGAATTTGAATTTTTGGTGTATTTTTTAATTGATGGAAATTGTAAACTAATATGAGAGATGATTTAAGAAAATTTATTAAATTGATTTGATGAAAACATATGAATTATTTTTTTGAAAAGGATTGAATTGGTGAAGAACCTTTGTTTTGGTATTGAAATTGAATTGACATGTTGAAATTGAAAATTGGGAAATTTAATTTTAATTTGTTTTGAAATGATTGGATCCCAATTTTTCAATGTAATTATCACTTAAGTGGGAGTGTATTTTATTCACCCTTTATTGGTAGTGTATGTAATTCTCCCATAAGTGGTAGTGGATGTAATTTTCCCTTAAGTAGGAGTGGGTGTAATATCACATTATCTGGGAGAGGACATAATGTTTCCTTATGTGGGGTACTATGAGTTGGATGATTGATATATATATTCCATTGATTATTAATTTCCATGCTTTTTGATTTTCAAAAACGATTTTAAATTAAATTTTCATTAATCCATTATACTAAATTCTTCCATCATTTGAAATGAAAAGGATTTTGTATTAAAATATGAAATTTCTCTCCCATGTCTATCTTGTTTTAAATTGGAACCCTTTGAGGATTTGAATGTTATTGACGCTTTGGGCTTGTAGTGTCAATAACTTGGGGATGTTTGAATTTTTCCTTTTCTGATTATGGTTTTTTGATAATGTACTGTTTGGGTTTGGATATATATTTTTTTGGTACTGTGTCCCTTAGGAGCACTATAATACCATAATGATTTTTATATTTTTCATCCACTATTCATAAGGTAAGATAATTTGTTCTTTTATATTATATGACACTAATTAATATTCACCAACCAACCATATGCGAAATTTTGGGGCCCACTTAGGTATTAGGGTACCCGGTTACTCAGGATAGTTTCTGAATGGTAGTTCTTTACACATTTTTCTGTTTTATATCTTATAACACTCAATTATTTACCTAGGATTTTTTTCAATATTCTAATAATGAATATTCTTTTTAATATCATTTTTATAAAATTTATCCTTTCACTATCTGAAAATTGATTTTTGAATGGGACATGTATCTTTATCTTTCAATTATAATGTTATAATTGGTTTATGAAACCCATTTTACTTTGTTTCATCCATTTTAAACTATATTATCAAATGATATATCTTCTATGTGTTTTGTATGATTAATAATACATTAAATTATCCAACGATACACTTCACATAGAAGATTAGATTTTTTGTTTCAACTAACAAAATAATTGATTTTCTTTTGTAGTCAACTATTTGAAACTATAATGTTACCTATTTTTATTTCATGTGTGAGTCTTGATGTAAGGTTTAATGGATTACATATAGAAAATAGATGTATGAGTTATCATTATTTACTATTTTGGCCTAATATATCACCTAGAAACATTGTATATATATTTATATCTCTAGAGATAAGGATGTTATATGTGAACCACATCGATATGATCACAACACTATTCATTAACATTATTAATATGTTCAATACTATATGTGGGATCCTATTGACATTCTCGCAAATTTATGATTATATAATATTGATATGTCCACAAATTAGTTTTTTGAACTTATTTATATGTTCATAACTCTATACATGGATCATGTTGATTTGTTCATTACTCTATGTGTAGAGGTAAATCATATGTGAAAAAATTCATGAATGAGCCTAATCACATTTTTTATGTTCACGATATTATGGATTTCCATTGATTTTGTTTATACAATATTTATATATTATGATAAATGGATTGTTATTATTGTACCATGTCTCTACATTCCTATTTCATGGTATATGATTATTTACCATAATGATCTTCTTAAGGATACTTATCCTTTCACCTTTCTCTAATGACATATTTTATGCATCCATTTTATTTTTAATCAAATATATATCCCATTTTTATCATCTCTCGCATGATTGGGATCTAATTATTTATTTCATGATGATATTTCTTTACCATATATAGGGTTTTTAATCACTCATATTTATGTTTCAAATTTCGTAGGTAATAAAATTAATGAATATATTTAAAATAAAGTCATATGATTCATATTATATTTGGAGTGGTGATGAAATAAGGTAAAAGAAGACATTGTGTATCAAATATTCAATTTAACTAATCCTTCTGGTTTTTGGATTGTGTGGCTATTTATGTGAGGAAATGTTCGTATTTTAGAAATGGAATAAAATACTTAGATTCTATGATTGGTTCATCATCATTAGTATCATACTAGCGTTAATTTTTTTAATTGATTTGGATAATAAGTATAATATAAGGAAACATAATGAATCCTAGGTTAAACTAAATAAATAATTGGATAAAATAATGGTGTGGGAGTGTTAGAAATAATTATATTGATTTTTTATATTCATATTACTAATTTTAGTAATCATTAAATTGTATAATTATTTATTACATAGGTAGAAAAGTTATTAGAAAATTATTTTAAAAAAACCTTAACTTATCTTTGTGATAGTTAAACTCATTAAATAAATAATATTATTTGATTATTATTATATTTATTCATTCATATCATATATATTTTATTAGAATATATATTCATATCCACAAATAATGGATATTGATATATTGGTTATGAAACATTGGGGTGATGTTATTTAATCTCAAGTATGTTACATTTCTTAGATCTAGTATGGTGGGAGAATAAATCCTACAGATGTCATTATTATTATCTCTATAGAAGTAAATGTTATATTATAAATCAATTAGATCCCACTAAATAGGACTCATATAGAATATTTGGATATGAAAATATCATTTAAAATCCCATATAATCACATAATCATATATCATAAAAGTATGATAATGATCATTCATTGGAAAAAAAATTCATAGTATGGGTCATAATACACAACAATGATATATAAATATACTAAATTACTATAGATTAACTCTACATTGATTACATGCCAATTTTATTAGAACATATTTAAATTTTTTTTGAATAAATACCTAGTATACCCTTAGAGTATGAGTTTTTGTTTTCAATTGAACACACACATGGTTTTACACCAAAATTAAAGAGTCCTTTTATAATGGCCTCTGTTAAATTGGAAGAATTGATTAATTAAATTTCTGATAATCTAGAAATAGTTTTTATATGATAATTTTCTTTACATTGGGGTGCATGAGTTTTCATAGTCTTGAATATGGACGGGCCAATACATTTTGAAATTTATTATCACAAACATAATAATTTCAAAATCAATAAAATTACATAGTTGCCCTATATTGTTGACTTATTTGACATACATATATGTGATCAATACATCACAATAGTGTATATTTGATTAGGATAACATAAATTAAGTGTAAAGAGAGATGATATTACAAATAAAACAATTCATAAATAAAATCGACACCATACATTCATAGTTATTCTATTTATACTTTCAAGATCCCTTACTATCATCACATATCTAATTAATTGTGTTTTTAAATTTTATTTTTACAAATTTTTAGTAGTATTTTCAGATGATATTCTAATATAACATATAAATAAGACAATACATAAAGTTAATTTTTCTATTCTTTTATTAAACATATTAAAGGGGAAATTATATTCCTTGTTCAGAAACTATGAATTTTTGAACCAAAAAGTATCATCCTTAATTAATGTAGTCACAAAAGTGGGAATATCTAAAAATAGAAAAAAAATAGTGGTAATTTAAGCCTCGACTAAACCAAAAAATATCATAGAGATCTCTTCATTAATTAGTATGTCGTTACACATATTTTGTGAGATATTTTTCATGATTATCATATATCGTATACATTTTAATATAGATGTGACTGAAGTTCCTCTAGGTTGAAGATTGTGATGATAAATTCAATGAACATAAGAAAATATTGTTCATTAGACTTATACTTACTCTAATCAATAATGTAAATTGGTCTACGATATATAGTGATGCTTCATATAATATCTTTCGATGTGTCCTTATGAAAAATAAAATGGTAACATTTTTTTATTCCAGTCAATTAATGATCTAAATAAAAAATATCCAACCCAATACGTGTAAATAAAAATGATAATTTTATCATTAATTTTTTTGTGGAATAATAATAATTGTGAAAATTATTTTATATATAAAAATCATAAGAGAATAATGTATAAATTCACTTGTAATAAATTGTACATATAACAAAGGATATTCATTGAGTTATTTAATGACTTTAATTTCATAATACATTATAATCCTTGTAAGGAAAAAATATGGATGCTTCTCTAAGAAGTGAGGATTATGAAACCTTATCCACGATGATGATTAAATGAGACCTGATCATTAAATATATTTGAATGTTGAATATTTTAATCATAATGGAAATGTTGAAATCCTACATTTATGAACTTATTTCTATAATATATATATATGTGATGATTAAGAAGGAATAAAAAGATGATGTGGGTCAGTAAAAGAATGTATAAAATATTTCAAAGGTCACCCTTGATTGAAATACTGTTATAAAATCTAGAACATGTATATGTATTCCTTCCATACTAGAGCTAAAAATTAATCTTTTGGATAATGTACATTGGAAATCCTTTTCTATTTACCCAAGAATAAAAATATGTATATTGATATTGAGAATAAATTCTTTGGGGGAACAAATAGTTTTATTGGACAGTATAAATATCATTGGTTGTTATTAAAAAAAATTTGAAAATTGGGAATCTAAGGTGATGATTCAACCATTACTTATGCAGACATGGAAATGGGGTAACATCACAATATATTTTTTTCATTGGATTTACCATGTAATCTATATCATATAACTCTATTTGGGATATTATTTGAAAAACCTATATTATATTAAAAATTCATTACTATTCATGAGTATTTCTCAATGTTTCTAATTCTTTCCATAGCTGAAGAGTGCATCATCTAGGCGATGCGTGCTTGTGGGTCTGTGTTCCCACTTTTCAAAGGAAGGTGAAAATAATCACTATGTCGGTGATTTTTTCTCCTTGATAAAAAGATATATTAGGATTTCATTCCCTCCTTCTATGGACTCCTCCTTATAATTCATCACCTAGTCTAGGGTCCCTCATAGATTTTAGTCATTGTTTGTGAGCCTCAATCATGGTTGAATATTTTTGTGGACATTAGTTAATTACGTTTCTCTGGTCTAGACATTCAAAGGGTTCTTAACAGGGTATAAGCCTTTGGTTGGAGTAGATTCTAACATAAGTGATTTTAGGAAATCTCTGGATTTTACAACATTGGTCATGTGTATTCTTCTTCATTGGAGAGTTTCTCAAAGGCATGGAACATGAGGCATCCAACATCGGTTGTGGGGTATCTTATGCTAGAGAAATTTTCTTTTAAGTTTTCCTCAACATCCCATGTTTGACACGAGTTATGATATTATTTTAACATCAATCTTATATGATCTGAAGTTGATAAAAATGTACCATGGAGTTAGATTAGGGAGGTTGATCCCTGGGAGGGAGCACCAGATTTGTTTAGCAAATGGATTGATCAGAATTCCGAAGGAATGTGGACCCGGTTTTGTGTATCTCATGAAAATAAGGATTCACAACATAAAGGATGATATGAACACCACTAAGGGAAGATTATGGAGGTGGATCCCAAATATGGGGAGACAAATTTTTACTATTATCTGGGATTGAACCTCAAAGAGTCTTCCTATGTACCCTATGTAAAATAAATGTATCCAATACAACATAGTTTGAGAGGTTATGGTGTCTAGATTTTACATTCCTATATTCCCTAAGCAAGTGGATCTATCTTAGTTTGATGATATGGATTATTTGGTGCTTATGCATGGTTATCCTCCAGGGTGTTTTAGAGAGTAGTGATGGGGTAGATGACATGATCTCACAATGATGTGGTTGACTGGGTAAGAATCTGGATGAATATGTAAGAGGTTCTAATGGAATGGATGTAGTGTGGAGAGTGATGGTCTTGAACCTCGTGGAGGATTCTTACGTATCCCAGTGCCTGAGAATTAATGTAAACATAGTTTGGGTATCCGGTTCAGTTTAACATCATATGGTAAGGATGGGGGACAACTAATGTGAATATGACAGTGCCAGGATTGAACATCAGGTATGTTTACTACATATCCTGTTTATGAGACATGGATTAAATTACACATAGTTATGGATGGAATCGGTGCATATATGTGGCCAGATTTTCTTTGACATGTTGGTTATTACACATGGTTAACTATCCAAAGAGATGTAAGTGGAGGAAATTATGTCACCAAGATAAGGGTGAGTTTATGGATGAAGTGATGATAGATGGATCATAAGACCTCAGGGAGGTTGATTCAGAAGATGTGTCCCATAATGGGAAGACTTCACACCATGAGGGTTCATCCCTAGGAGGGAGAACCTGGGTTTACCATTGGTTGGGCAGAACACCTTATGAGAGAAAACCAAGGGTGGTGTGTCCCATAAAGGGAAGATGTCACACTGTGAAGGATGATTTAGACACTGATGGAATTGTATTAGGGAGGCTTCACCATTAAGATGGGGCACCCATGTTTATAGTTTTTTGGGTCAAAATTCCCTATGAGAGTGGACCCAGGGTGTTGTATCTGATAAAGGGAATATTTCACATCGTGAAGGCCGATTTGGACACAGATGGTGGTGGATCAGGGGGTGCAGCCCTAGGAGGGGGAACAAATGTTTATGATTAGTCATGTTAGAAATCCTTATGAGATAGGACCTAGGTTAGTGTTTCCCATAAAGGAAATATTTCACGCCGTGAAGGATGATATGGACACTAATGGAGGTGAATCAGGGATGGTCACCCCCTAAGATGGGGCACCAATGTTTACCATTGGTTGGGATTGAACCTCAAGGAGGTGTCCTACATACCCTGTGTAGAATACAAAGATCAAAATACATATAGTTTAGAAAGGACTGTGGATTATAAATAGGAGAGTCCCATGTGTCTCTATGGAGTGGAAATGGTGAATGAGTCTTATATGTGGAAGTTGTCTGAGTGCCTCTAAGGATCGGAAACAATGCATGGGGTATATGCATGGAAGCTTTCCAGATGCATCTATGCAGTGGAAATGGTTTATGGGGATTACACGTGGAAGCTTCCTGGGTGCCTCTATGGAGTGACAATGGTGAGTGTGGCTTATGCGTAGAAGTCACCTGCATTCTTCTATGGAGGGTAAATGGTAGACGGGTCATACCTATGAAAGCTCCCTAGGTGCCTCTATGGAGAAACAATAGCAGATGGGGTTTACTTGTGGAAACTACCTGGCTGCCACTATGGAGAAGAAATAGTAAATATCTCTTTCGTGTAGAAGCTTTCTGGGTGCCTCTATGGAGTTAAAATTATGAATGGAGCTTACATGGATAAGTTTTTCATGTGCTGCTAAGGAGAGTAAATGGTGAATGTGGCTTACACATGGAAGCTTCATGGGTGTCGCTATGGAGCGGAAACGATGAATGAGGATTACTCATGGAAGCTACCCTGGTGCCACTATAGAGTAGTAACAGTGAATGGGGAATACATGTGAATGCTTCCCAGGTGCCTCTAAGGTGTGGAAACAATTAATGGGGCCTATGTGTAGATGCTTCCTAGGTGAGACTATGGAGTGAAAATGGTGAATGGGGCTTATCCATGGAAGATGCCCGGGTTCCACTAAGGAGTGACAACGGTGAATGGGTCTTACATATAGAAGCTATGAAGGTGATGCTAGGTAGCAGCAATAGTGAATAGGGATTACACTTGGAATCTTATTAGGTTCCTCTATGGAGCAGCACCAGTGTATGGGGATTATGCATGGAAGCTTCCCAGGTGCCTCTAGGGAGAGACAATGGTGAATGTTTATTATTTTTGGAAGCTTCTAAGGTTCCATTAGGGAGAGGCAAACATTTTTATGGGGATTACGCATGGAAGCTACCCGGTGATGTTATGGGGAGGAAATGGTGAATGGGTCTTAGGTGTGCAAGTCGCTCGGGTGCTGCTATGGAGTGGCAATGGTGAATTGTGATTATGTGTGGAAGTTGTCTGGGTGCTGCTAAATATCAACAACTATGTATAGGGCTTATGCGTGGAAGCTTCCCCGGTGCTACTATAGAGCATAAAATGTGAATGGGGATTATGCATGGAGGTTTCCTGGGTGTCACTATGTATTAGAAATAGTGAATGGGGATAACACATGGAAGCTTTCCAGGTTCCGCTAAGGAGCGACAATAGTGAATGGGGCTTATGCATGTAAGCACCTCGGGTGCTCCTATGGATCAAAAATGGATAATGGTTCTTACTTGTAGAAGACACCTGATTCCCACTAAGGACTGACAATTGTGAATGGGAGTTATTAATGAACGATTATAAGATGCTGTTATAGATCGAAAATAGTGAATGGGGCTTACACGTGGAATCTACCCGGGTGACGCTATGGAGTGGAAACAGTGAATAGGGTTTATGTGTGAAATATTCTTGGGTGCTACTATGAAGAAGAAATAGTGTATGGGTGTAACATGTGGAAGGTGCCCAGGTACCAATATAAATTGGAAAACGTGAATGGGGGTTATGCGTGGAAGCTTCCTATGTGCAGCTATGGAGAAACAACGGTGAATGGGGCTTACATGTGGAAGTTGGTCGGATGCTGCTAAGTAGAAGCAATGGTAAATGGGAATTACATGTGGATGCTTCGCGGGTGTCACTATGGAGCTACAATGGTGAATGGGGATTATGTGTGGATGCTTCTTGAGCACCACTATGGAGAGGAAATGGTGAATAGGGGTTATGTGTGGAAGATACCCATGTGCCACTATGTAGTGGAAATTGTAAATGAAGCTTATGCGTGGTAGGTGCATGGGTACTGCTACGGAGTAGCAACAGTGAACGAGGATTACCCGTGGAAGCTTCTCGGGTGCCACTATAGAGCGACAATGTTGAATGGGGCATACATGTGGAATCTTTCTGGGTGATGCTATGAAGCGACAATGGTGAATAGGGTTTATGTGAGGAAGCTTCCTAGGTAACACTATGGAGGAAAAATAGTGTATGGGGCTTACACGTGGAAGCTTCCTGCGTGCCTCTACAGAACGATAACAGTTTTTGGGACCTATGCATGGAACTTGCCCAGGTACTACGTGGGAGTGGAAATGGTGAATGGAACATATATGTAGAAGCTTCTTGTGTGCCGCTGTGGAGCAAAAATAGTGAATTAGTCTTACACATGGAATCTTCACAGGTGTCTTCCACATGTTAAGTCACAAGGGCATCCCATGACCATTTCAAGGGTTAAGGAATTTTTTAGCGTCGTGTGAAAGGACAAGGTGTACATGACTAATTCAAATATATTACTATTATGTCTTCATCATTTCAGGACCTAAAGAAATCCCATCATGATGATTAGTTGAGGGAAAATGGTTTGTGGCTTGTACCGTAAGCATAACCCCATAGTTGTTTTTTCATTTTCATCACATGATGTGGCATCATATGATTGATACATAATGAATTCTATTCTTGAATGAAAGGGTATGCTATAGTTTAAAGTTGTGTATTGAGGACTATTTCGACAAATATGCCTAGCAATGGTAGGTTTTGGTACTTACACATGATAATCCATTTTTGGTTCAACCCCACATTGGAGATCGGTGATGAGGTTTCAGGATTATCATAAGGAATTTATCAACTCAAGGAACTAAGGGAAACCAATATGAGGTTATAGACTAAATACATGGGAAAGATACCATGAGAATTATGTTTAATCAAGGTGTTTCATGGAGTGTGGAGGAGTATCTCTAATCATGGATTTCCAGGGGTGGAAGTTGTGTGCACATAAGAGCACAAGCTAAAATGTTAGTGATGCTACCTAAAACATTCACGGTGTGACTCTCCATTTTTCATGGGGGTTAGTGATGGTGGGAAAGAGACCATCCTGGCTATTCAAGACCACAACTCAACACTGATACCGAGTGTGGGTGGGGACGTAGCCCCCACAGTATGGACTAGCTGGTGTGAAGGAAAGTGATTTGCGTAGGTACCTTTCCGAGCTCACGGTCTCACAAAGGATAGGACCCCTTCCATATCATAGAGTTTATTTGAATAGTGATCCATGAAGTATTAATGCTTCTCATCAAGAAACCATAAGGGGATACATCCTTCACGAAGGGCGAAGGCCTTCACTAAGGGTGTCCCTACCATAGGTAGGGGCTATCCATTTTCATGTAGGTTTTCAGAATTCGGGAGCACCATGAAATAGTATATCAGTAGCTAAAAGGATAGTTTAACCATTCATTTGAGTTGGGGGATCCAAATATTTATTGGAAATTTAAATCACGATTCTCATGGGAAACGTCGCAAAAAAAAGGATGCCACAAATCAAATACGTTCGTGCGACTGTGGAGGAAGATCCATTAACCGCGATGCTCAGAAGCACATCGTGAAGGAAACTAGGGCACCATGAAGCAAAATGCATTCTCATGGACACATAGGGTGATCTACACATCATGACACTCAAAAGTACGCCATGAATGAAAAAATGAACCCATGAATAAAATACATTCACATGGCCACATAGGGAGCTTTATGAACCATTTTTACAGCCTTACTTCAATGACCCTTAACTTCTAATCCATAACTCTTTTTGGGCTCTACAGCAAATAAAATAGAATCCTATGGAATAGGATACACTCCTAGATCAAGTATGAAAGCATTAAATTATTTATTTTCACATTCTTTCTAGAGCTAAAAAATTGCACTCCTTAGAATGGGGTCCATCGAGGTTGAGGGGTGAGGTGGACTGTGTTCTGAGGAAACCACTATGAAAAATTCCCACCTTGGGTTCCATTATATCTCAATATCATTTAGGAAACAACTTAATATAACCATATAATATCATGTGAGTCTGAACGATATTTACAATAAGGGATAATAGAAGAAAATTCACCTGTATGAGAGTGATAAACAATGGGATATGTGATGTGATCGGAATATGACATCGATTGCATTTTTATGTATCCTAAAAGGGAGGGGTTATAGCTTGAGAATGGGTCTCTCTAAAGATCCAACCAGATCTCCCATTCAGAACTAGTTCATGAATAGGATGACGCCATGGGAATTGAATTAATTATAAACAAAGGGTAATGGGAAGTGTGAATCATGATAACCATAATTTAGAACACAATGAGTACGACATAGAGATATAACATAATGGTTGACCATATTTATAACACAATTTCTATATTTAATAGCTTTAAATGTAAAAAACAAACAAGGGTTCACTGCTAACCATGTTCAAAACATGGTACCAGTCTCTAATTGACATCCAAAGTCTTTTAGGGACTTGGCCAAGTATGGTAGGTGAGCCGAAGTGGCATGGGAGCAGGCCGTTTAGGGGTACCTTTAGACGTGAAAGAGGATGGGGACATGAATTAGGGGAACAAAAAGGGTGGAAGTGGAGTGATAGAATATTAGAATGGTTTCCATCAATCTTGGATTTATGCCACCGTGGCTTAAAGCACATTGGGTGTGGGAATATTTGGATGAACAAAGATCAAACCCATCTTACATGGGAACGTCGTATCAAATACCGAGAAACATATGAAGATGAATACAATGTGTTAGATTACCAGCACTATGGGAGAGGACCACTCAGATGAGGGTCTAGGATGATTTTTAGTTTCATGTCATGCAAGTACAGACAATTGTTGTACCTCTCGTTCCCCTCGTTGTTTGATTTTCATGATCACAATCACCTTATTCTTTGTCTAATTTTGTTTGAAGTGTTTTTGAATGATAGGCACAAGGTTGCCAAGAAGTTGGCCCAAGAATGGACAAGAAGTGGACTGAAATTCAGTCCACCGGCCAACCGGTGTGATAGCACCGGCCAGCCGGTGGACCTGGCAGAGGCATTGCCCACTGCCAGGTTCCACCGGTCAGCCGGTGGCTCTGTCACCGGCCAGCCGGTGGCAACCTGATTCAACAGTGATGGCTACTGCCTCACCACCGGCCAGCCGGTGGCTCTGTCACCGGTCAGTCGGTGCTGCCTGGGCAGAAGGCCTTCTCAACATCCAAGGCACCGGCCAGCCGGTGGCCCTGCACCGGCCAGCCGGTAGCCCAGTCAAACTAGCCGTTGGCTTTGACCAGTCAACTCCCATTTGGCCTCCAACGGCTCCGAGGCCCTTTACAATGGCTCCGAAGACTCCCCAAGGGTTCCATGCCTATAAATCAAGGCCAAGGAAGCCCCGGACACCACCCCGGATCATATACGAAGCCAACGGACATATTTTGTATCAATTGGCCAACCTCCGGCGACTTCATTCAAAGGAACCTCAAGTGCTACAACAACTTCCACATCCAAGGAGCTCCACCAAAGAAGCTTGGAAGCGGCCTTCAACATCTCCAATCATTCAAAGGCGCCCAAGGCTTCTTCTCATATACGGTTTTTATTGTATATTTATTTTGAGCGTTAAATTTGGGTTTGTGCCTACAAACCCCAACACCTTTTCTCATCCCTCTTTCTTTTGGGTTTCACATCACCACTAAGGTGTGAAGAGGTTTCTTCAAGCCTTTCCTTTTAAAAGGCTTGTGTCATAGGTGAGCTAGCCTTCACCTGTAAGAAGGCTAGTGGGTTCTTTCTCAACCATTAAAAGCAAGTGGGTTCTTGCTTAACCACCAAAAGCAAGCTGTAATAGGTTATAGTGCTACCTCAAAGCCTAGTGGGTTTCTTGCTAAAACCATTGAAAAGCAAGCGGTAGAATCTCTCAACGGTTGAGTTGGGAGCGGAGACGTAGGCCGGGTTTTTGGCCGAACTCCGTTATCAATTGCGTGTCTTGCCTCTTTTATTTCCGCTGCACTTTCAACTTTGATTTTAATTTGTTAATCATTTTTTAAAAGGCAATTCACCCCCCCTCTTTCCATCACTCCCTTTTTCTCCGCCCAACAATTGGTATCAAAGGAAAAATTTGTGTAATACCCTAACCGGTTACAAATTCAAAGATCCTTTGTGATGGAATCCACATCTTTCGCCCCCGAAGGCTTTTCTTTGAGTCGTGCTCCATTTTTTGATGGGTCCGACTATAATTATTGGAAAACCCGCATGATCACTTTTTTAAGAAGCATAGGATATCCTATTTACAAAATTGTCATGCAAGGTTATACTTTTCTACCCCCGACGAATCCAAATGGACCCCCGCCGATATTAGAAACTTTGAGCTTGATGGCAAAGCCATGAACGCTCTACATTGCGGCCTTGACCGAAATGAGTTCAACCGAGTTTCCACTTGCACCTCATCTCATGAAATTTAGAAACTATTGGAAGTGACCCATGAGGGCACTAACAAAGTTAAGGATACTCGGTTAGACATGTATAGACAAGATTTTGAAAGCTTTTCCATGCATCCAAATGAGTCCATTTCTGAAATGTTTACACACTTCACTGACGTTTGCAATGGTATAAAATCTCTTGGTGATGATGTTTCAGCTGAAGCAATGGTCAAGAAGATTCTATGGGTCCTTCCGAGCTCATGGGCACCTAAGGTGACGGCTATCCAAGAAGCTAAGGATGTAAAGAACATGCCGGTCGAAGAGCTCATCGGATCCCTAATGACGTACGAGATCACAATGAGGAGGCAAGCTCAAAAGGAGGGCACACCAATCAAGACACCAAAGAACATCGCCCTCAAGGTACAAAAAGAAGTAAGCTCCTCCTCCTCATCATCATCTTCATCTTCTTCATCATCAAGCGGTGACTCGGAAATGGAGAATCTCGCCCGCCAAATGCACAAATTTATGAAGAAGCACAAGAAGAAGAAGAAATCTCGCAAGGCAAAAAGCAAGAACCCACCGCAAGATCCGAGCCCAAGGTAAAATGCTACAGGTGCGGCCAAAAAGGGCATTACAAGCCCGATTGCCCACTCAACAAAAAACGGGCCACGCAAAAGGAAAAAGGAAAGAAAAAGGTCCTCAAGGCGACATGGAGTGACACCTCATCATCCTCCTCCTCCTCCTCCTCAAGCGACCAAGGTACAAAATGCCTAATGGCAAAACATGAGGTATCATCATCCTCTTCCTCTTCTTCTTCCTCCTCTAGTTCTTCTAATTCTTTTAATCATTTATCATATGAAGAACTCCAACATGCTAGAGACCAATTAGAAAATGGTTTTCATGAACTTTCTTCTAAATTTGTTTCTTTGAAAAAGAATTTCAAAAAACTTTCCTCCGAAAAAGAACAACTTCTCAAAGAGAAGGAGGAACTCTCCCTAAAAATCCAAAATTTCCCAAATGTTGATTCTTTGGAATCAGCCATCAAGGACCTTAGAGAATCCTTAGCCAAGTTCACCCAAGGTGAACAAAATTTGACCAAATTATTGGGTTCTCAAAGGGTTTCTAGGACCACTCAAGGACTTGGCTATACCATCCAAGCCTCCTCCTCCCATGCAACCACTGTTTTTGTAAGGGGTAGCTCTAGTTATAAATTTTGCAATTATTGTAAAAAATCCGGGCACCTAATTTATGAATGCGATTGCAAAAATGCCCGTTATGGTATGCCTAAATCTATTTACTTTTCGGACGAATTTTATAGGAGAAGACCCGCTATGAGACAAGTTTGGATTGAAAAATCCCTTCTTGCGAGTCTCTCCGGGCCAAAATTTATTTCCTTTCCCCGGTGATTCATTGTTTTTATTTAGGGGGAGAACTTTCTAAATTGTTTTCAAACCTTGTTTCAAAACTCTCAATTTCAAAAATTTCATTTGGTTTCAAATTTCAAAATTCAATTGGTTTTTGATTCAAAACTTTCAATTCAAACTGTTATTCAAATTTTCATTTCAATTTCAAAAATCTCAATTGATTTTTCAATTCTCATATCTAGTTTTTCAAACCCTTTCCCTCAATCAAGTTTAATGCCCCGAGCTATTTTGATAATCACAAAGGGGGAGAATTTCTTGATTGATTGGGGGAGAAACCTTTTGATCATGCTTAGAATTTATTTTCAATTTATTCATTAAAAGCATGACTTTAATTTTTGTTTTTACTTTAATTGTTTTGGTGATTGTGATCATCAAAATAGGGGGAGATTGTTGTACCTCTCGTTCCCCTCGTTGTTTGATTTTCATGATCACAATCACCTTATTCTTTGTCTAATTTTGTTTGAAGTGTTTTCAAATTAGGCACAAGGTTGCCAAGAAGTTGGCCCAAGAATGGACAAGAAGTGGACTGAAATTCAGTCCACCAGCCAACCGGTGTGATAGCACCGGCCAGCCGGTGGACCTGGCAGAGGCATTGCCCATTGCCAGGTTCCACCGGTCAGCCGGTGGCTCTGTCACCGGCCAGCCGGTGGCAACCTGATTCAACAGTGATGGCTACTGCCTCACCACCGGCCAGCCGGTGGCTCTGTCACCGGTCAGCCGGTGCTGCCTGGGCAGAAGGCCTTCTCAACATCCAAGGCACCGGCCAGCCGGTGGCCCTGCACCGGCCATCCGGTAGCCCAGTCAAACTAGCCGTTGGCTTTGACCAGTCAACTCCCATTTGGCCTCCAACGGCTCCGAGGCCCTTTACAACGGCTCCGAAGACTCCCCAAGGGTTCCATGCCTATAAATAAAGTCCAAGGAAGCCCCGGACACCACCCCGGATCATATACGAAGCCAACGGACATATTTTGTATCAATTGGCCAACCTCCGGCGACTTCCTTCAAAGGAACCTCAAGTGCTCCAACAACTTCCACATCTAAGGAGCTCCACCAAAGAAGCTTGGAAGCGGCCTTCAACATCTCCAATCATTCAAAGGCGCCCAAGGCTTCTTCTCATATACGGTTTTTATTGTATATTTATTTTGAGCTTTAAATTTGGGTTTGTGCCTACAAACCCCAACACCTTTTCTCATCCCTCTTTCTTTTGGGTTTCACATCACCACTAAGGTGTGAAGAGGTTTCTTCAAGCCTTTCCTTTTAAAAGGCTTGTGTCATAGGTGAGCTAGCCTTCACCTGTAAGAAGGCTAGTGGGTTCTTGCTCAACCATTAAAAGCAAGTGGGTTCTTGCTTAACCACCAAAAGCAAGCTGTAATAGGTTCTAGTGCTACCTCAAAGCCTAGTGGGTTTCTTGCTAAAACCATTGAAAAGAAAGCGGTAGAATCTCTCAACGGTTGAGTTGGGAGCGGAGACGTAGGCCGGGTTTTTGGCCGAACTCCGTTATCAATTGCGTGTCTTTCCTCTTTTATTTCCGCTGCACTTTCAACTTTGATTTTAATTTGTTAATCATTTTTTAAAAGGCAATTCACACCCCCTCTTGCCATCACTCCCTTTTTCTCCACCCAACAACAATTCATACATAGTTTAATTTCATACTATGAGGATGGTGCATAGAATAGTTTAATGTCATATGACCATGATGTTGCGCATTTTTTAAGGTCATACTTCCTAGAACCCGACCAATAGTTTACAATTGTGTTGAAAAAACTGTGATGACTATTCCTAGAATGTTTTTGTGTCATAGTGGAGATTAACCCAATGTGAATGATCCAAGGGAGTCTTTCACGCCATACAAATACCAAGGAACGGATAGGATTTAGGTATATGTGATGTAGTGATGGAAAAAACATGACATGAATGAAGGCCAAGGAGACCTAAAACCACACCAAATATCCCTATTAGGCTCCTGGTTTATGTTCATAGTGTTTTTAAAATTGATCCCCATGTTAATCAACCATATCTACACCCACACTACCAAAACTAATAAGACCACATGATCCATGCTCAGTGTAGGAAACAAGTAATGGTACAGGAGGTTTTCATAAAATGTAGAGCACATATTTAATGTAACATCCCAGGTAAATAAAGAATAATAAATTTTTATATTTATTAATATTTTTTATTTAAATATAAATTTTAATTTAAAAGGAATGCTATGTTCTATGGCATACCTGATACGCAATAGCAGGTTTCTTTGAAATCTTACATTACACACTAACAATATAATATTACTATTTTAAATGATAGTTAACACCTAGTCATTGTATTGGTTGGAATGAATAGAACTAACTAAAATGTGATTATATCTGTTTGTAAAATGTTTTTATATTTATCCAATAAATTTTATATTCTTAAAATAAGAAAGAATCTGATTTTAAGCATAAATACTCTAATATTCATTAAATGCTCGATTTACTGCCTTTTGATGGATAACCCTCTTAAAATATATTTTTGGCCACTTTTATATGTTCTATTTGACAAAATAAAATTACCTTTATAATCGAGACATAAAAATTTACTTTCGGTAAATTTTTGGTATTTTTCTGATAAAATAAAATTTTTAATTAATAGTGAGAAAAACTGTATTTTATTTCAAAACTACCTTTTTAATCTAATTTATTTATAAGGTTTGATTATCTGTTTAGTTGGTTTTAAAGTGTAATTAGAATATTTTTTACCATTTAATCTAATTTTGGTCATTGGAAGTAATTTAACTTTGAAATTGGACATAAATAAGTGTCAATCTTTTGATAGTTATTATTTCTTAAAAACACGCTTTTTTGTTTTGACAGTGGGAATTAATTTTAAATTAATTTATTCCACTAATTTATTTTAAATTTGTATAAATGGATTCCATATTTGGAATCTGGAGGTCCAAATTTTGTTAATAGATAACTTTTATTTTTAAACATTATGAATATTTACTTTAGTAAAAAAATTATTTACCATGGTTAAAGGGTAAATCTGGTAAATAAGGGTAAAAAATATTATTGTAATACTATTAAATTACCCTAAAATGTGTCTTAATCCTATCATTTTATACATTTCCAACCATGGGCATCCTTGGGTCGATTTTGGGACCCCATGGAGCCACTTGGAAGTGATAATGACACTTTATATTAATTAATTGAAAGTAAAGACAAAAATGACATAAACACATATGTTTTAGTAAATCAATTTTTACGTTGGTTTATTTAGGTTATATCTTTGACTATAAATATTCATTTCAAATTTAAAAATTATTTCTATATCATTTTATTTCTTTTATAATTTCTAGAAATCAAATAAATAAAAATATTTATGACACAATAATGATGCGGTGTTTACCTCATTAATTAGTGATTTAAATAACTAAGATTATGATGATTAAAATAATATTGAAAACCTATTCAATTATTATTGGATGATTTTATTTATAACATGAGTCATATTATATTTTACTTTAATAAGATTTTGTCCTTTAGAAACAAAAAATTAGTATATAATAATATAATATTTTTAAACATTCATAAAGAACCCCTCCTCCCCCTTATAAAAATCTATTATTTCTAACCCACTCCTCACACTTCTAAATCCCCTTGTCTTGTCCAAACTCTAACCAATTAATATCCCTATATTCCTCTCCTCTTCCTAGAGGTGTTTCTATAACACCCCGAGCTTTCACGATACGCTTCTCTTTCAATAATGCAATAGCTTGCATTCTACGCAAGTTCAAGATTCTAACACACCGCGACTAATCAAAGTACTCGTTATGAATAGTAATACACACTTTTTAAAATTATAGAAATTTTATATTTCAAAATGGACTTAATATTTGTATTCGGAATATCGAAATTATCCTAAGTTGAATTTTTTGTAATTTTCTGAGAACTTCCAATTTTCTATGAATAGTGAAAAAAATACTTAACAACAACTTTTTTAATCAAAATAATTTATAGTGATAAATTATACTATTGAGTTGTTTTAAACTATAATTAAAATATATTTTTACCATTTTATCCAATGGTGTTCATTAGAATTAATTTCACTTTGAAATTTGGAATAAACAATTGTCAATCTTTTGATATATATTGCTTCTTAAAAACACACTATTTGTTGTGACAGCGGAAATTAATTATAAAATTAATTAATGAAACTTATATGTTTGTAATTTGTTAAAATAGACATTATTTTTGAATTCGGAATATCAATTATATCTTAGGGTGAAATTTTGGATTTGTTCTGAAAAACATCAAATTTTGATGAATAGTGAAACCACTAAGTGGTGGTTAAAAAAAATGATTTTTTGTTTAAATGAAACATTACCACTTTTGTGATTTTATTTTCATAAATCCGACAAACATGGTTGTAATTAAGAAGTAAAATGTGGTTCAATGGGATTAAAATAATTTTTTGGTGAATAGTAACTTTTCAGTTTAATTAATCGCGATTAAAGGTAATTAGTGAAATTTAAGGTAAAATGATATTATAAAAATATGAAAATACCTTTACACTTGTCCTAACCCTATTGGATGTGTCATGGCCGACCGAGACAATCCATGGGTCAACATGGGGACCCCATGGAGCCACATTGGTAGGAAAATGACATAAATAACTTTTTATTTAATGTTAAAATAAAAATCTCACATACATGAGTCGTTTTACTAAAACAATTTTTAAAAGGGGTTATAAAAGTCATATTTTTTACTATAAATATTCATTAGAAAGATAAAAGGATTTCCTACATAATTATATTTGTTTTATAATTTTTATACATTATATAAATTAAATTATTTATGACACCAAGATGATGCACCGATTACCTCATTAATTAACAATTTTAATAAAATGGAAGTATAATGTAACATCCAAGGCTTACACTTGTCAAAAACCTATTGGATGAGTATATTTAGAACCCTTATCACCATATAATTGAATTATATACGTGTGGGACCTTTAAAATCCGAAACTCGTTATATAATAAAGTAACATTTCATTACTTTCAAAGAGTGCCCCTCCTCTCCACTTATAAAAGGCCCCCACCACTACCACCCTACTCACACCTTAAAAGCCTTTTGGCTTGGAAAACCTCTGCCCAAACACTCTCCCAACTTCCCTACCTTACTCCTAGAAGCCTCACTTTCTGCATAATTCTTCTTGAGGAATCCTTTGGCTCAAATCAAAAGAGTTACCCGATTTTAAGGTAATGTCTTCTCTTATGTTATTTTGTTTTATTTTGCTTATCCAACCCCCTAAACTATTTTTATTAATTTATTTTGTAACAAAAACAGTATCATAAATATATTGGGATGTTGTTATAAGAATTATTCTAGCTACACTTACACACACCTACATCTAATGGTTAAAGAACATACTGTTTCTGTGGATAGCGAATTTCTGTCTCACGAAACGATGATTGTTCAACACTCATATAACACCTTCAAATGTGGCAATTAAGATGTCATTATATTTATATATATAATATATAATATGTTTATGTTTTACTTGAGGTTCTTTATTTTTCATTTATGGCATACCTTTATTGTTTCCATTATGGGTAAACGTGATATTTTCATTTTAGGAAGTGCAGACTACCGCCCCCTCAAAGTGATTTGAATTGTTAATCCCATATGTAGGATGTATAAAGGATGGAGTAAATGATATTATATATGATATTATACTGTAATTATAATATAACTTTATATCATTATGATTTCATTAAATACGAAGTAGAAATGAAAGTAGTGTTCATGCGTACGTACGTCTTACCGTCTCCATGAACGGTGCATTTCATTTCTTACCTCTAAACGTTATGGAATATTATAAATGCATGTATATACTGGATATATATGAGATATATGATATCTATTTCATGAATATAATTCTGTATATAATTGATATATCACCACATGAACAACTTTTAATTATAAGAAGTTTATTTTTGACTCAAGTACCAAAGATCGACAAAACGACCATTATTAACTTAAATAATTACATAATGTTCATAACATGGTAATAAGTGATATAAAAGGAATAAAAAACTTGAGAAATTATAAATTAACTCTATTTTATTATTCATGAGGTTAAATAACGGTCGAATCAAGACAGGACGCAAGGTAAGGGAACTTCTTAACCCAATTTCCATTCTTTGGGTTAATCTCCTACTTTCAAATTATGTCTTGATATTATCTTGTATTTATATATTCTTTATGTGTACATATAGTTAATATACATAATAGAAATATTTTATTTAAAAATTATCTTTTTAAGGACTTCGTCTCAATCTCTTTTCATTGATGCATATTTGGTTTTATACACAATTTTCTTTTATACGGTGTATAAACCCCTTTGACTTTTACATTTATTCAAAAGGAATCTTTTTATACGAAGAGTTTTACTAAATGACAAAAGGGAATGTTTTTCTTGTCTTACGTATGCGGAGACAACGACATCTCCGCCGCCATGACCATTATTTGTGTTTCGGCTTCCTCTACAAGACATAACTTTTTTTAAATGATTTCAAAAAAGAGAGATATATTTCTCTCAAATATATGAAAATACAGTACAAATGTATATGTATTTAATGCAAGCTTAAAAATTTATTCATAAAACCCGACTCTCGAGTGTGGTAGACAGGAAGGGATTGGGCGTAGACCCATCATGGCCTGTAATTAGTCGAGCAGTCACAGAATTAGTTATTTTGTTTTCAGAAGCTTGCATAATGTTTTCAGAAAAACACTAGGGTATATTTGAGAAATTTTAAAGGTAAGTATCTTCTAAAAAAATTGAATCAGTAGGTCTCATGAGACAAACTAGTGTCTTGGAACAAGGCCTTGACAAAATCTTATTTGTGGTCTTGGCACAAAGCCTTGGCTACATGGTTATGATAGTCTGGAATTATGCATTCCATCATTATGAAAGTGGTTATCGATATTTCATTTGATTATTCGACTAGTAGAATATCCATGTGAGTAAGTAAATGGAATTATTTCATTTTACTTTTTCCATATTATGCTAAAGTTCAATTTTAAAAGGCTTTTGTTTTAGTTATACATTAACTTAAATGTTAATGTTTATTTATGAAAGCTTTCGCAATATTGTTATCCTTACTGAGCATCTGAGCTCACCCCTTTCAATGTTTTAATATTTTCCAGGATGTGAAGAAGTATTTTATGAATGACCTACGGGGATAGTCATAAGAGGATATGAGTGTGGACTATGGAGACTTTGTTATTTTAGTATTTCACCTTATGATGTAATGTAACATTTATGAATGTATATAGTGTTTCCAAGGATACTAAACTAATCGGTCTTTCGAGACATGATCTTTTGTGATCATGCCAATGTTACGCAATAATGCACCGACTCTAGGTAACTGGGGTCGGGGTGTTACAGTTTGTATCAGAGGGAGGTTAGTAATAACCTTGGAAGATATATTTAGATAAACATTTATTAGAGCACATATCCCGAAGATAGACTTTGAGGATTTGTATAGAAGAACTTCCTAGAATTTTGGTATTATAGAGATGTTGCGAGTTTTCGAAGCAATACATCCCTATCTGGATATGAGCAGGTAGAGGCAGCTCTGCCACAGATGTACCTAGGGGTAAAACCCAAAAACACCACTTTGAGATAGACTCGAACGGGAACCGGTGCACGACAATGGGCCTTGATGCACTCTTGGTTACGACACTCCTAGGGGATATGGTTAGGATAATTCTCATTTTCTTTACAAACCATTATGAAGGGTTTATGAGTATATACTTCCTCAAAGAAAGAATTTCTTTTTATGATTATGGATCATATCCATAAATAGTTCAATTTATGTTAAGTGTTTTGCAAGTTCATTATTATGTATTTCGATTCATAAACTAACCTAGTTTATGTCATTGTATAGAAATGGCGCCCAGTAGAAGGAATGTGAACTCCATCAATACGTATGATCCAAAGACTAAGAAGGATCATATCCTTCACAGTATCAAGCCAACATTTAGAAGGGAAATAGTCTCCCATGTGTTCTCAACATATGAAGAAATAGTATCATGTGTTAATAAGATAAGTAGAGAATTTTATGAGTCTTATGTATTTGAAGGGATAAAAGAGAAGAAAAGGATGGAAGAGAGAATGATGGATAAAGGGACGATGGAAAAGAAGAATTTTCTAATATGTGATAACTGTGGGAAGAAACACCTTGGAACTTGCCTGAAGGGAATGGGAGTTTGTTATAAGTGTGGAGAAAAAGGACACCAAGTGCGTGACTGCAAGGGTAAGATAAAGGTTTCAAATGTACAATGCTTCATCTGCAAGGAGTGGGGACACTACGCAAACCAATGTCCAAATCATCAGAGTATGCCCAAAATGATGTTATTGGATAATAATCAAGTTATGATACTACCATAGATGAGGAGGAATGATTAGAGTTCTTATGTTTTTATTAAATAATTTTGTCATTTGAGTGTTGTATCAATGATATACTGGTTATAATAATTGTGGAGTATATAAGGATTGTACTACAGTACTATTTCATCAAGGACTTTAGATTGTGTGGAACCAAGAAAAGTGACTCCACAGTAGGTTAAATTTTTGGAAAATATATGGTTGAGAGAAAGATAAACCATAATATGGTTCTGATACCAAGATAGTGATTTTGGAATAATACATGATTGATTTGGATAAATTATATTGGATATTCTTAACTTCCTTGAAACTGATTAATGATTTGTATACATTTTTAAATAGAAGGAGTATATCTAGTATTCTATAAGGAATAAGGGATCATGAATATAATCAATAAGGATTTATGGTAATTCAGTATGTTGCAGTGTTTTAAAAGAATACATGATGAAGGTGTTCACATGTTGTTACGTGGAAAAAAGGATCCTCATTATGTTTACCTTCCTTATACAATTTGGACTCTGAGTTGGAAAGAAGTATTTTGGATAACTATAAAGGTTGGAATGGATTAAGTTGATCTTTGGATAGTATTGTTTAATGTTAAAACATTTCTGAAGATTATTTTTGGAATATTATAATACTATAGTTTTAGTAAAAGGACAACCTGCAGGGTGGGGCATAACCCCTCGCGTCGGACAAAGCTATAGGAATCGAACCCACAACCATAGTGCGACAGGACTTTATTACCTACCACTAGCCTACAGGAAGTCCCTGGTTATTACAAAATAGTTTTCCTAATCTAAATGGTATGTGTTAATATTTTGAACCTTGTACGATTAGGATAAATATAATATTTTTGAGTTCTATTATCTTTTTGAGTGAAAGATGAGTGTGTGGTAGAAATTAGTTGAAGGTTGAAACTCTACTTGTCAAGAATAAATATATATATACCTATCTATTATTCTATGAATAAATTAATTCTTAATCTTTTGTAAAGGGATATTAAAACAAAAAATGTGTTATCCTAATACCTTATGTATTGTTGAACTGATAATATTTTAAATCATCAAAGATTGAAGGTTCTGAGGCCCTCAATTTTAAAATTGTTTGTGATTGATGACCTCAATCACTCCCTACAAATATTTACGTTTTTCCTCCAATTATATGTCTCTAATTTCCACCAATATTCTCCTTATCGAGATCATAATTTGGTGGTGACTTTTTCATTTCCCTTTCCCTCTTATTAAGGGTAAATTTTATTAACCTTATTTCTGATGTGGGTTTTCTACAAAGGTATTTTCTATTTTCAACCTTTTATTTTCAAAGAAAAATTTCAAATTGTTAGGACACAATTTATTGAATGAGGGGAGAATATAACACCCCAAGATTTTACGATACGCTTCTCTTTCAATAATGAAATAGCTTGCATTGTATGCAAGTTCGAGATTCTAACACACCACGACTAATCAAAGTAGCCGTTATGAATAGTAATACCCACTTTTTAAAATTATAGAAATTTTATATTTCAAAATGGACTTCATTTTTGTATTCGGAATATCAAAATTATCCTAAGTTAAATTTTTTGTAATTTTCTGAGAACTTCCAATTTTCTATGAATAGTGAAAAATACTTAAAAACAACTTTTTTAATAAAAATAATTTATAGTGATAAATTATACTATTGAGTGGTTTTAAACTATAATTAAAATATATTTTTACCATTTTATCCAATGGTTTTCATTAGAATTAATTTCACTTTAAAATTGGACATAAACAATTGTCAATCTTTTGATATATATTGTTTCTTAAAAACACGCTATTTGTTGTGACAGTGGGAATTAATTATAAAATTAATTAATGAAACATATATGTTTGTAATTTTGTAAAATAGATATTATTTTTTAATTCAGAATATCAATTATAGCTTAGGGTGAAATTTTGGCTTTGTTCTGAAAAACTTCAAATTTTGATGAATAGTGAAACCACTAAGTGGTGGTTAAAAAAACTGATTTTTTGTTTAAATGAAATATTACCACTTCTGTGATTTGATTTTCAAAAATCCGACATACATTTTTGTCATTATGAAGTAAAATTTTGTTCAATGGGATTAAAATAATTTTTTGGTGAATAGTAACTTTTAAGTTTAATTAATCGCGATTAAAGGTAATTAGTGAAATTTAAGGTAAAAATGATATTATAAAAATATGAAAATACCTTTACACTTGTCCTACCCCTATTTGATGTGTCATGGCCAACCACGACAATCCATGTGTCAACTTGATTACCACATGGAGCCACTTTGGTAGGAAAATGACATAAATAACTTTTTATTTAATGTTAAAATAAAAATGTCACAAACATGAGTCGTTTTACTAAAAAAATTAAATGGGGTTATACAAGTCATCCTTTTGACTATAAATATTCATTAAAAAGATAAAAATATTTTCTACATAATTATATTTGTTTTATAATTTTTAGACATTAAATAAATTAAATAATTTATGACACCAACATGATGCAGCGATTACCTCATTAATTAACGATTTTAATAAAATGGAATGATAATGTAAAATCCAAGGCTTAGAAATTTAAAAAACCTATTGGATGAGTATATTTAGAACCCTTATCACCTTATCCTCGAATTATATAAGTGTGGGACCTTTAAAATCCGAAACTCATTATATAGTAAAGTAACATTTCATTACTTTTCAAGAGTGCCCCTCCTCTCCACTTATAAAAGGCCCCCACCACTACCACCTTAGTCACACCTTGAAAGCCTTTTGGCTCAGCCAAACTCTAGCCAAATACTCTCCCAGCATCCCTCCCTTACTCCTAGAAGCCTCACTTTTGGCAGAATTCTTCCCAAGGAAGCCTTTGGCTCAAATCAAAAGAGTTACCCGATTTTAAGGTAATGTCTTCTCTTATGTTATTTTGTTTTATTTGGCTTATCCAACCCCCTAAACTCTTTTTATTCATTTATTTTGTAACAAAAACAGTATCCTTAATATACTAGTATGTTTGTATAAAAATTAATCGAGATACACTTACACACACCTACATCTAGTGGTTAAAGAACATACTGTTTCTGTGGATGGCGAATTTCTGCCTCACGACACGATGATTGTTCAACACTCATATAACACCTTCAAAGGTGGCCATTAATATTTCACTGTATTTATATATATAATATATAATATTTTTATGTTTTACTTAAGGTTCTGTATTTTTCATTAATGGCATACCTTTATTGTTTCCATTATGGGTAAACGCGATATTTTCATTTTAGGAAGTGCGGACTACCGCCCCCTCAAAGTGATTTGAATCGTTAATCCCATATGTGGGATTTATAAAGGATGGTGTAAATGATATTATATATTATATTATACTGGAATTATAATATACCTTTATATCATTATGATTTCATTAAATACGAAATAGAAATGAAAGTAGCGTTCATGCGTACGTACGGCTTACCGTCTCCATGAACGGTGCATTTCATTTCTTACCTCTAAACGTTATGGAATATTATAAATGCATGTATATAATGGATATATATGAGATATATAATATCTATATCATGAATATAATTCTAGATATAATGGATATATCACCACATGAACAACTTGTAATTATAAGAAGTTTATTTTTGACTCCAGTACCAAAGATCGAAAAAACGACTGTTATTAACTTAAATAATTACATAATGTTCATAACATGGTAATAAGTGATATAAAAGGAATAAAAAACTTGAAAAATTATAAATTAACTCTAGCTTATTATTCAGGAGGTTAAAGAAAGGTTGATTCAAGACAGGACGCAAGGTAAGGGAACTTCTTAACCCAATTTCCATTCTTTGGGTTAATCTCCTACTTTCAAATTATGTCTTCATATTATCTTGTATTTATATATTCTTTTTTTACATATAGTTAATAGACATAATAGAAATATTTTATTTAAAAATGATATTTTTAAGGACTTCGTCTCAATCTATTTTCATTGAGGCATATTTGGTTTTATACACAAATTTCTTTTATACGGTGTATAAACCCCTTTGACTTTTACATTTATTCAAAAGGAATCTTTTTATACGAAGAGTTTTACTAAACGAAAAAGTGGAATGTTTTTCTTGTCTTACGTATGCGGTGACAATGACATCTCCGCCGCTGTGACCATTATTTGTGTTTCGGCTTCCTCTACAAGCCATAACTTTTTTTAAATGATTTCAAAAAAGAGAGAGATATTTATCTCAAATATATGAAAATCTTGTGAAAATGTATATGTATTTAACGCAAGATTAAAAATGTATTCATAAACCCCGACTCTTGAGTGTGGTAGATAAGAAGGGATTGGGCTTAGACCCATCATGGCCTGTAATTAGTCGAGCAGTCACAGAATTAGTTATTCTGGTTCCAGAAGCTTGCATAATGTTTTCAGAAAAAAACTGGGGTATATTTGAGAAATTTTAAATGTAAGTATCTTCTAAAAAAAATTGCATCGGTAGGTCTCATGAGAAAAACTAGTGTCTTGGCACGAGGCCTTGAGAAAATCTTATTTGTGGTCTTGGCATGATTCCTTGGCTACGTGGTTATGATAGTCTGGCATTATGCATTCCAACATTATGACAGTGGTTATTGATATTTCATGTGATTATTCAACTAGTAGAATATCCATGTGAGTAAGTAAATGGAATTATTTCATTTTACTTTTGCCATATTATGCTAAATTTCAATTTTAAAAGGCTTTTGTTTTAGTTATACATTTCCTTAAATGTTAATGTTTATTTATTAAATCTTCCGCAATATTGTTATCCTTACTGAGCATCTGAGCTCACCCCATTCAATGTTTTAATATTTTCCAGGATGTGAAGAAGTATTTAATGAATGACCTGCAGGGATAGTCAGAAGTGGATATAAGTTTGGACTATGGAGACTTTGTTATTGTAGTATTTCACCTTATTATGTAATGTAAAATTTATGAATGTATCTAGTGTTTCCAAGACTACTAAAATAATCGGTCTTTCGAGACTTGATCTTTTGTGATCATGCCAATGTTACGCAATAATGCACCGACTCTGGGTAACTGGGGTCGGGGCATTACAGTTCCCCTAGGAATAAGTCAATTCAATTAAACCTTTTAGTTCAAACCAAAGAGAGATATTCAATTTAAAGGTAACATCTTCTCTTAAGTTCTTTTGTTTTATTTTAATTCTATACCCCCCTAAACTCTTTTTATTCCTTTATTTTATAAAAACATCAGTATCCTCAATATATTATGTTGTGGTTATGAGATGTATTCAAATTACACTTACACACACCTCCATCTAACGGGTAAAGAACATATTGTTTTTGTGGACGATGAACTACTGCCTCACGAAACGTTAATTGTTCAATATTCTCTGAACTCCTCTTATCGTGACCATTAATATGGAACTATGTTTATATGTGATATATATTATATTTATATTGTTTATATACTTTTTTATTTTTCATTTATATAAAACAATTATGGTTTCCATAGTGGGTAAATATGATAATTTTATTTGATGAAGTGCGGACTACCGCCCCCTCAAAGTGATATGACTTGTTCATGGCATACGTGAAACGTATAAAGTATGGATCTAATGAAATTATATATGATATTATACTATAATTATAATATAACTATATATCATTATGTTTTTATTCCATTAAATATGAAATATAAATGAAAGTAGCGGTCATGCGTACGTACGTCTTATCGTATCCATGAACAGTGCAATACATTTCTTATCTCCAAATGTTATGTACTATTATAAATACATATATTTACTAGATATATATGATATATATAATATCTAAATCATGAATATCATTCTGAAGATAATGGAATTTTTACCACATAGACAAATTATAATAATAATAAGTTCCTTTTTAACTCAAGTTCCGAACAATGAAAAAATGCCTAATATGAACAGAAATAATTAACTAATTGTTATGGTAAGGTAATAATATATATTAAAGGAATAATAAACTTTAAAATGGTTCTTAAGAAAGTATAAATTAACTTTTGTTTATTATTCATGAGATTAAAGAATGATCGAGTCAAGTCGGACACGAGGTAAGGGACTTTGTCTCAATTTCCTTTCATTGAGGAATATTTAGTTTTATACACGACTTTATTTTGTATGATATATAAATATCTTTGAATTTTCATTCCATTCAAAAGGAATATTTTTCTATGAGGTGTTTCAATAAATGAAAAAAAAAGTAATGTTTCTTTTTAACATAAGTGGTGACAACGACATTTTCCGTCATTTTGAGTATTATTTGATCTTTAGCTTCCATAACAAGACGTAATGTTTTTAAAAGGAAAATAAATACCATATACTCTTTTGCATATTTTGGTGATGAAAATGGTTTTGAAAATGTATTTTTTATTTCAATATATTTAAATGATATATTTTGATTGAAATTTGGAAATGTTATCTTTCCTCTATGTTTTTTATGTGTTATGAATATGTTATGTTTTTTTGGAATTGTTTACACACACGGGTGGTTCCATGACAAACCTTGGTTGAGTGAGCCTGAGATAGCTCTCTAATTAATTGGTTAAACTGACGGAGGTAAACGTGAATGTTTCTCCTAATAGATTTATGTAATATATTGTGATAAGTATTCGAAATGTTACTCCCTACGTAGATGTGAAAGCTAAAACATAAGTATGTTATGGATGCTACAAGTTACCTTTATGATTTATGATTTCTATGTGTTATTATTAAATCTTATTATTTCATGATGTATGTTAAAGAGCTTATGTCATAAATGTATTGATGATTTAATTTTTTCTTTCTTTGTTTTATAACCCTTACTGAGCTTTTTATGCTAATCCCATGTTTTTGAAATGTTTATCATAGGACGTAAAGATGAATAGGGTTAAAAATGGGATCAAGGTAAAGTCATGTTGTCTAAAACATAGAACTATACATGACCCTTTTTTAAGAGTTTTTATTTTGTGAAAAAAATAGAAACTGAGTAGAATTTTCTAATTTGTAATTTTTGAGATTTAATTTAATAGTTATGTCCTAATTATATAAATCTATAAACCTGAAAGATCCTCAATGTGAATTATTCATTTAATTCATGATTATGTAAAGATTTAAGGCTGGCTCCTTATAGTTGGTATCAGAGGTCAGTTTAGACAACTTTAGGATTTAGGAATTTTTTTAATTAATATCCATAAATTATTTTTAGTTAATGTTATGATTGAAATGATATAGAATTTAAAGAGTACCATGTTTCTTTTCCTAAAATATTTTTTTTTTATGAATGGTTTTCCACAGCGAAAACAGAGCAGCTATGATGGGACGACCTCAGGACGAAGAAAACCTTCCAAATTAGCAACCTGAGATGGTCGAAATTAGAACTATATAGTTTGTTGCAGTGATGTCATAGTTGAACAGGGATATAAAAGGTGGTGGAATACATGCACGAGATCAACCAGAACAACCATGGTGTAATATTTCAGTAGTGGTGAATTTCATGAGGCAGCATCCCCCATAATTTAGAGGGTCATCAGACCCTGTTCTATCTGAAGAGTAGATTAAATCACTGGAGATGTTTTTTTATGTCATGGGGTGTTTAGAACCTAAAAATATTAGTCTCTTTGTTTACCATTTTGAAGGTGAAGTCGATCAGTAGTGGTCGATGGTGAAAAATAATAGGGATAATGAGGAAACTGATGCCCTTGATTGGGATGAATTCAAAGGTATGTTTCTTGAGAAATATTCTGCTAATGTGGTTCGTCATAGGATAGATAATCAATTCCTGGAATTAAGGTAGGAGGATGACTCAGTGGCTACTTATCAAGAAAAATTCACTCAATTGGAAAAGTATGCTCCAAATTTTATATGAGATCTTAATAGTAAAATCAATCGTTTTTATCAAAATTAAATCAAAAGTATCAAAGGGCTTTAACTTCTCATGAGTTAAAAAGTTATGAAAACTTTTTCAATGTGAGGAGAAGGTGGAAATGTAGTTTTTTGATGATCAGGTGGTCTTTGAAAAACAATAGAATAAGAGTTTGAGGTGGAAGACGAAAGGGAAGTCTCTTCAAAAAAGTCTGATGGTAAGAAACTTAAGATTACAATTTAGTAAAATTGTGGTAATAAGAATGCTGTGGAATGTCTTTTGAATTCTATTTAGTGCTACCAATGTGGTAAAATGGGAAATAAGGCTTTTAATTGCACTGAAAAAGATTAGGGTAATGGTAAGACAAAATATGATTTACATTCAGACAAATGTTTTATGTTCAATGAAGTGGGTCATTATGAAAATGGGTGTCAAACAAAAAACTCAACTAAAAGAAATCAGCCATACTACAAGTAGAAAGGGGTGGTGAAATCCTTTGTGACTACTTCAGTAGATGTTGGGCCATCAAATAAAGTTGTATCAGGTACATTGATTGTCTTTTCAGATTATGCCAATGTGTTGTTTGATTCAGGGTCTACACATTCATTTACTTCTGAGAGGTTTTCTAGTAAATTAGGAATTCCTTATCAATATATGAATCCTGAAATTTAGGGGAAAAAACTGGTGGGAAATGTTGGGAGAAAAATGAAAACATAAGAACCTTCATGTCCTTGTGTGTGGAAAGAATCTACCTGCAAAACTTATTGTTTTTCCTCTAGTAGAGTTTGATGTTATCTTGTGTATGGATTGGATTTCTATTTATCATGCTAAGATTAACTTCAGAGCTGAAGAGGTTTCTTTTCATAAATATTTTCAGTTTGTGTAAAAAAATGAACCCTTACTTTTGATAACATATCAAGAAGCTGAGAAACTAGTAAAAGATGAAAATGATTGTTACCTTGCACATATTGTTGAAAATAAATGAAATATTCAGAATAATGATGTGCCAGTGGTAAATGAGTACCCTGATGATTTTTCCTGATAAGTTTCCATGTATTATACCTAATTAGGAATTTGAATTTACTGTTGACTTGGTTCCTAATTCTAAGCCAATTTCAAAACCCCTTATCCGATGGCTCAAATTAAACTTTTAGAGTTAATGAATCAATTACAGGAGTTATTAGATAAATGTTTCATTCAACTTATCACATCACCATAGGGTTCTCCTATCTTGTTTGTTAAAAATAAAGATGGATCAATGATACTTTTCATTGATTATAGAGCATTGAATAACATCACTGTTACAAACAAGTACCATTTTCCTCATATCGATGATTTCTTTGATCAGCTCTAGGGAGCTTAGTATTTTTCGATGATTGATTTGAGGTTTGGATACCATCAGTTGAAAGTAAAATAAACAGTCATTCCGAAGACTACATTTCATACTCGATATGCCCATTAAAAAATTATAGTTATGCCTTTTGGGTTAACCAATGAACCTGCTGTATTCATGGATCTTATGAATAGAATTTTTCATGAGTTCTTGGATAAGTTTTCTATCTTGTTCATTGATGTTATTTTGGTTTATTATAAATGTAAAGTAGAGCATAAAATTCAATTAAGGGTTGTCTTTCAAACTTTAAAAGAAAAGAAACTGTATGTGAAATTCAAAAAGTGTGATTTTTTGTTATAGTAAATTTCTTTCATTGGTCACATTGTTTCAAAAAATGGAATAATTTTTTATCCTTCCAAAACAAAAGTTGTTGAAGAATGGCCACGACCCACAAATATAATCTAGATTTTTAGTTTTATTGGATTAACGGGTAATTATTGGAGGTTTTTTGAAACATTTTCACGGTTATCTAGTCCACTGACTAAGTTAACTCAAAAATGTGTTAAGTTAATCTACAAAAAATAATGTGATGATTTTTTTTATGAATTGAAAAGAAGATTCGTGAATGCTCCAGTTTTGGAACTGCCTTCGAGAAATGGTGAGTTTGTTTTCTACATTGATTCTTTATTGAAAGGACTTAGTTGTGTCCTAATATAGAATGATCAGTTAATTTCTTAAGATTCACATCAGTTGAAACCTCATGATTTAAATTACCCTACACATGATTTGGAATTCACTGTTGTTGTTTTTAAAAAAAAATTGGAGGCATCATCTGTATGGAGTAAAATGTGAAATATATACTGACCAAAAAAGTTTTAAGTATATATTCACTCCGAAATAATTGAACATGGGATAGAGGACATGGCTGGAATTAATCAAGGATTATGATTTCACAATTCATTACCATCCAAGAAAGGAAAATAAAGTAGGTAATTCTTTGAGTCGAAAATGTAATTCTTCATTAAACAATATAAATTTGGAACGAGATCCTTTGATTTTTGATTGGATGAAATTTGGAATAAAAGTTGTTGGTGTAGGAAATTCTATTTTTTTTATTTCACCTGTTAGTGAAATCACCTATATCATAAAAAATTAAGAAAGCACAGAAAGAAGACAGTGAGTTGTAGAAAAATGTAGAGTTAGTTCAGAAGGGTAAGTTGTCAGATTTCAACATTGATAATGATTTTGTTTTGAGGTTTGGGAAGAGTTTATGTGTGACTTGTGATTCTCATTTGAAGAATGAGTTGTTATGTGACGCTCATAGTTCTTTGTTTTCAGTACATCCATGCAGTACTATGATGTACATAGATGTTCGGGAGTATTACTGGTGGGATGGAATGAGAAGAGATATTTTTTATTTTACTATGAATGGTTTGACTGGTCAATAGGTTAAAGCAGGGAGGCAGTTACCGAATGGGATGCTTCAGTATTTACCAATGCTAGAGTGGAAATGATAAAATATATCCATGGTGTGGGATTACCAAAGACATATCGAGGTAATAATGCAATTTGGGTTATTGTGGATCGATTCACTAAATATGCTCATTTCCTTCCTATTCGAGATAATTTTTCTCTAGATGAACTTTCTCGATTGTATGTTAAAGAGATATTCAGGTTGTATGGTGTTCCCCTCTCCATTGTATCTTATCATGATCCCAGGTTTACTACTAACTTTTGGAAAGGCCTTCAGAAGTCGTTGGGTACTGAATAAAATTTTTATGCAGCTTTTCATCCTCAATCAGATGGGAAATCAGAACAAAAAATTCACACCTTGGAGGATATATTATGTGCTTGCTTTATGGATTACCAGGGAAGTTGGAACCAACATCTTTTTTTGGTTTAATTTTCATATAATAACATTTTTGATTTCAATATATAGATGGTTCTATTTGAGGCATTATATAGAAAGCGGTATTGAACTCCAGCTTCTTGGGATGAAGTAGGTGAAAGAAATTTGATGGGATCAGAATTGGTAGAAGAGATGGTAGAAAAAGTTCGATTGCTTTAGAAGCACATGAGAATAGCTCAGAGTAGGTAGAAAAGTCGTGCAGATAACCGGAGGAAGGATCTTTCTTTTGATTTAGGTGATCATTTATTTCTCAAATTTTCTCCATGGAAAAGTGTGATGCGTTTTGGTAAGTAGGGAAAGTTGAGTATGAGGTTAATTAGACCTTATAAAATCCTGTAAAAAGTTGGATTAGTTTCATACAGAGTGGATTTACCTCCATGTTTATCCCTGGTACATAATTTTTTTCATGTTTCAATGTTGAGAAAGTATATGCCAGATCCATCTCATGTTTTGAGCTTATAGGTAGTTCAGTTGGAAGAGAATCTCTCTTATAAGGAACAACCATCCCAGATTCATTACTGAAGAGAGAAAGTGTTGTGGAATAAGGTAATTTAGCAGGTAAAGGTTTTGGGTAAAATCCGTATGGTTGAAGAGGCAATGTGGAAATCTGAAAATGTTATGAGGGATAAATACCCTCATTTATTTGATAAGTTAATAGAATTGTAGGGATGCAATTCCCAAAAGGGGGAAAGAAATAACATCCCTGGTAAATAAAGAATAATACATTTTAATATTTTTTAATATTTTTGATTTAAATATTAATTTTAATTTAAAAGGGATTCTATGTTCGATGGCATACCTGATACGCAACAACGTTTTTCTTTTAAATCTTTCATTGCACACTAACAATATAATATTATTATTTTAAATGATAGTTAACACATAGTCATTATATTGGCGTATATGAATAGAAATAACTAAAATATGATTACATATTTTTGTTAAATTTTTTTACATTTATCCATGAAATTATAGATCCTTAAAAAAATAAAGAATTTGATTTTAAGCATAAATACTCTAATATTAATTAAAAGGTCGATTTACCACCTTTTAATGGAGAACCCTCATTAAATCTGGTTTTGGTCACTTTTATATTTTATATTTGACCAAATAAAATTCTTCTTTAGAATCGAGACATCAAAATTTAATTTGGGTAAATTTTTGGTATTTTTTTGATAAAATTCATTTGTTAATGAATAGTAAAAAATAATGTATTTTAATTCAAAACTTCCTTTTTAATCTAATTTATTTATAAGTTAGATTATCCTTTTAATTGGATTTAAAGTGTAATTAGAATATTTCTTCTACATTTAATCCAATTTTGTTCATTATTAATAATTTCAACTTGAAATTGAACATAAATAAGTGTCAATCTTTTGATAGTTATAATTTCTTAAAAAAACACTCTTTGTTTTGACAACGGGAATTAATTTTAAATTAATTTCTTCCACTTATGTGTTTTTAATTTGGAAAAATGGATTCCATATTTGGAATCAGGAGGTCAAAATTTTGTAATTAGGAAACTTTTATTTTTATACATTATGAATATGTACTTCAGTAAAAAAAATTATTTACCATGCTTATAGGGTTAATCTGGTAAATAAGGGTAATAAAATTTTATTATAAAAATATTAAATTATCCTAACATGTGTCCTAATCCTATTTTGTGATAAAGTTTCGACCATGGTCATCCTTGGGTCGATTTTGGGACCTCATTAAGCAACTTGGGAGTGATAAGGATACTTTGTATTAATTAATTTAAAGTAAAGACAAATATGACATAAACACATATCTTTTAGTAAATCAGTTTGTACATAGAGTTATATAAATTATCTCTTTGACTATAAATATTAATTTTAAAGCTTAAAATATTTCCTACATCATAATATTTTTTAAAAAAAATTATACATTAAATGAATAAAAAATATTTATGACACAATAATGATGTAGTGTTAACTCATTAATGAATGATTTAAATAAATAAGATTATAAATATGAAAACAATATAAAAAACTATATATTTATTATTGGATGATTTTCATTTTTTGAACATGAGTCATCTTATCTTTTAATTTAATTATTTTTGGTCCTTTAGAAACCTAAAATAATTGTATAATAAAATAATATTTTTAAACATTTCTAAAGAGCCACCCCCTCCCCCTTATAAAAATCCCTCAATTAATAACCCATTCCTCACACTTATCAAGCCCCTTGTCTCATAAGAACTCTAGCCAATTAATATCCCTACATCCCTCTCCTCCTCTTAGAAGCCTTCTCCTAGGAAGAAGGCAATTTAATTAAACCTTTTGGTTCAAACCAAAGGGTGATACCCGATTTAAAGGTAATATCTTATCTTAAGTTATTTTGTTTTATTTCACTTCTCCACCCCCCTAAACTCTTTTTATTACTTTATTTTATAACAAAAATAGTATCCTCAATATAATAGGTTGTTTTTATGATAATTATACAAACTACACTTACACACACCTCCATCTAATGGGTTAAGAACATACTACTTCTATGGATGGTGAACTACTGCCTCATGAAATGATGATTATTCAATATTCTCCTACCACCTCTAACGGTGGACATTAAGATGGAACTATATTTATATGTGATATATATTATATTTTTATTATTTATAAACTTATTTATTTATCAATTATCGAATAATGTTATGGTTTCCATAGTGGGTAAATACGATAATTTTATTTGAGGAAGTGTGGACTACCGCCCCACCAAGTGATATGAATCATTCATGCCATGCATAGAACATTTAAAGGTTGGAGTTAATGAAATTATATATGATATTATACTGGAATTATAATATACTTCTATATCATTATGTTTTTATTCCATGAAATATGAAATAGAAATGAAAGTAGTGATCATGCGTACGTACGGATTACCGTCTCCATGAACGGTGCATTTAATTTCTTCTCTACAAATGTTTTGTACTATTATAAATACATATATATACTGGATATATATGATATATATAATATCTAAATCATTAATATCATTTTTAAGATAATGGAATTTCCACCACATGGAAAATTTATAATTATAACAAGTTCATTTTTAACTCAAGTTCCAAACATTGACAAAATGTCTGATATGAAATCAAATAATTAACTAATTTGTATAGAAAGGAAATAATTTATATAAAAGTAATAATAAAATTGAAAAAAATTATTAATAAATTAGAAATTTATTTTATTTTATTATTGAAGAGATTAAAGAATGATCGAGTCAATTCAGACATGAGGTAAGGGACTTCGTCTTAATCTCTTTTTATTAAGGCATATGTAGTTTTATACATGACTTTCTATTATAAAGTGTATAAAAACCTTTAAATTTTCATTTACTTCAAAAGGAATGTTTTGTTTTAACGTAATCGGTGACAACAACCTTTTCTGTCGCCGTGAGTATTATTTGATCTTTGGCTTCATTAACAAGATGTAATTTTTTTAAAAGGAAAATAAATACCATATACTCTTTTACGAATTTTTTTATTGAAAATGGATTTGATAATGTATTTTTTATTCCAATATATTTAAATGATATATTTTGATTGAAATGATGAAATGTTATCTTTCCTTTATGTTTTTTTGTGTTATAAATAAGTTATGGTTCTTGGGAATTGTTTACGCATACAGGTGGTTCCATGATAAAACTTGTCTGGGTGAGCCCGAGATAGCTCTCCAATAAATTGGGTAATGTGATAGAGGTAAAAGTGAATGTTTCTTCTAAGCGATTTTGGGAATATATTGTGATGGGTATTCCAAATTGTACTCCCTATATTGCTGTGAAAGCTAAAATGTAAGTATGTTATGGATGACACAAGTTACCTTTATGATTTATGATTTCTATGTGTTATTCATAAATCTTATGATTTCATGAGGTATGTTAACGAGCTTATGTTATATTTATTGATGATATAATGTTTTCTTTCTTTGTTTTATAACCCTTACTGAGATTTTTATGCTCATCCCAAGTTTTTGAAATTTTTTTCACAGGACTTAAAGATGAATAGGGTCAAGCATGGGATCAACGGAAAGTCATTCTCTCTAAAACATGGAACTAGACATAAATCATTTTTTAAGAGATTTATTTTATGAAAAAAATGGAAACTGTGTAGAATTCTCTACTTTGTAATTTTGGAGATGTAATGTAATAGTTATGGCCTAATTCTCTAAAAATATAAACCTAAAAAGATCCTCAATGTGAATTATTCATTAATGATTGTGTACAGTTTTAACGTCGAGTCCTTATAGTTGGTATCAAATGTCAGTTTAGACAACATCAAGAGTTAAGAAATTGTAAAATTAATATCCCTAAATTATTTTTAGTCTATGTTATGATTTAAATGATATAGAATTTACATATTACCATGTTGCTACACCTAAAATATTTTTGTGTTCAGAATGTTTTTCCGTAGAGGAAACAGAGAAGTTATGATGGGATGACATCAGGAAGAAGAAAACCTTCCAAATATGAAACCATGGATGGTTGTAATCAGAACTGAATATTTTGTTGCAGTGATGGAAAAGTTTACTTAGGATATAAATGGTGGTGGTATCCATGAATGAGATCATCCAGAACTACCACATATGAACATGTCAGTAGTGAGCATTTCATGAGGTAGAATCCCCAATCATTTAGTGGATCATATGACCCTTTTCTAGATAAAGGGTGGATTAAATAACTGGAGAAGATTTTTGATGTCATGGGGTGTTCAGAACATCAAATGGTTAGTCAAGTTATTTAATGTTTTGAAGGTGAAGCCGATCAGTGGTGGTCGATGATTAAAAATATCAGGGATAGTGAGTAAATCTATGCTCTTGATTGGGATTAATTCAAAGGTATGTGTCATGAGAAATGTTTCCCTATGGTGGTTTGTCTTAGGATGGAAAAAAAATTCTTAGAATTGAGTTAGGAGGAGGACTCAGTGGATTCTTATAAAGAAAAATTTACTCGACTGACAATGTATGATCCAAATTTCATATGAGATCTTGATAGTAAAATAAAACGTTTTTATTTAGGATTAAAGCCAATGTATTGAAGGGATTTAGCTTCTCATGAGTTCAAAAGTTATGTAAAACTTCTTCGATGTGTGGAAATGGTGGAAATAGCGTATGTCGATGATCATGTGTTCTTTGAAAAACAACAGAATAAGAGGTCGAGGTGTCATATTAAAGGAAAAAACTCTTTAAAAAGTTTGATGGTAAGAAAATTAAGTTTATAGTTTCTGAAAATTGAGGTAAAAATAATGATTGGGTATGTATTTTGAATTATGGTTAGTGCTAATCATGTTTTAAAATGGGATATAAGGCTTGTAATTGCACTGAAAACGATTAGGGTAATGGTAAGACACAATCTGATTTATAGTCAGTAAAATGTTTTAATTGAAATTAAATGGGTCATTATGAAAATGAGTGTCCAACTAAGAACTCAACTGACAAAAAAATCAAAACTACAAGTAGAAAGGGGTGGTGAAATCCTTTGAAACTACTTCAGTAGATGTTGGGAGATCAAATGAAGTAGTATCATATATATTTTTTTTCACATTAAGCCAATGTGTGGTTTGATTCAGGGTCTACACATTCATTCATTTCTAGGATGCTTTCTAGAAAATTGGGAATTCCATCTCAAGATATGAATCCTGAACTTATGGTAAACACACTGGGGGAAATGATGAGACAAAATGAGAACATAAAAACGTTCCTATCCTTGTGTGTGGAAAGAATCTACCTAGAAACCTTATTGTTTTCCTCTATTAGAGTTTGATGTTATCTTGGGTATGTATTGGCTTTTTTTTTATCATGTTAAGATTTACAAGAGAGATAAAGAGGTTTATTTTCAAGAATATTTTCAGTTTTTTGTAAAAAAACGAACCCTTAAATTTGATAACATATCTAGTACCTGAGAAACTAGTAAAATATGGAAAATAATGTTACCTTGGGTATATTTTTGAAAACAAAGAAACTGTTCAAATTAAAGATGTGCCAGTGGTAAATGAGTACCTTGATGTTTTTTCTGATGAGTTTCCTGGTATTATACATGATTGGGAAATTGAATTTACTATTGAATTAGTTCCTGATGCTAAGACAATTTCAAAACCCCATTATTGAATGGCTCAAGTTGAACATTTAGATTTAAAGAATCAATTACAAGAGTTATTAGATAAAGGTTTCATTCGACCTAGCACATCACCATAGGGTTCTCCTGTCTTGTTTGTTAAAAAGAAAGATGGATCAATGAGACTTTTTATTGCTTATAGAGCATTGAATAAAATCACTATTAAGAAAAAGTACCCTTTTCCTCGTATCAATGACTTCTTTGATCAGCTCCAGGGATCTTAGTATTTTTCAATGATTGATTTGAGGTTATGATACCATCAGTTAAAAGTAAAGTAAGTAGGCATTCTGAAGACTGCGTTTCGTAATAGATATGGCCATTATCAATTTGTAGTTATTCAATTTGACTTAACCAATGCACCTACTGCATTCATGGATCTTATGAATAGAATTTTCCGTGAGTTCTTGGATAAGTTTGTGGTTGTTTTCATTGATGATATTTTGGTTTATTCCAAAAGAAAATAGGAGCATTAAAGTAATTAAAGGGTTGTCTTGCAAACATTTAAAAGAAAATAAACTATTTGGGAAATTCAGAAAGTGTGAGTTTTGGTTACAACAAATTTCTTTCCATGGTCACATTGTTTCAAAAAATGGAATAACTATTGATCATGCCAAAATAAAGGTTGTTGAATAATGGGAAATACCCACAAATATAACTGATATTCATAGTATTCTTGGATTATCGGGTTATTATCAGAGGTTTGTTGAAAAAATTTCATGGTTATCTATCCCACTAAATAAGTTTACTTGAATAGGTGTTAAGTTCATCTGGATAAATGAATGTGATGATTGTTTTCAGGAATTGAAAATAATATTAGTGAATGCTCCATTTTTGACACTCCATTCCAAAAATGGTGAGTTTTTTATCTACAATGATGCTTCATTGAATGGACATGGTTGTTTCTTAATGAAAAATGATTAGGTAATTTATTATGCTTCACATCATTTGAAACCTCATGAGTTAAATTAACCTACACATTATTTCAAATTTTTTATTGTTGTTTTTTTGTTAGAATTTGGATGCATCATCTGTATGGAGTAAAATGTGAAATATATAATGACCACAAAATTTTAAAGTATGTATTCTCTCAGAAATAACTAAACATAAGACAGAGGAGATTGCTGGAATTAATCAAGGATTATGATTGAACAATTCATTACCATCCAAGAAAAGCAAATAAAGTGGGTTATGCTTTGAGTCAAAAATGTAATGCTTCGTTAACCATGATATGTTTAGAATGAGATCCTTTGGTTTTTGATTTGATTAAATTTGTCATAGAATATTTTGGTGCAAGAAATTCCTCTATTTTGCTTCAAGTGTTAGTGAAATAATCTCTATTAGATAGAAAAAATAAATCCAAAAGGAAGACAGTGAGTTGCAGAAAAAGTTAGAGTTGGTTCAGTAGGGTAAGTTGCCTGATTTTAACATTGATAATGATTGTGTTTTGAGGTTTGTGAAGAGAATATGTGTGCCTTTTGATTCATAATTGAAGAATGAGTTTTTATGTGAATCACATAGTTCCCCGTTTTCAGTTCATCCTGGTAGTACTAAGATTTACAGAGATCATAGGGAGTATTACTGGTTGTATTGAATGAAAATATATACTGTTGATTTTACTGTTAAGTGTTTGACTTGTCGACTGGTTAAAGTAGAGTGGCCATTACTAAAAGGGATGCTTCAGTATTTACTGATGCTAGAGTGGAAAAGGGAAAATATATCCATAGACTTAATTTTGGGATTACCAAAGACATCTCAGGGAAATAATGCAATTTGGTTTATTGTTGATCGATTGACTAAATCTTCTCATTTCCTTCCTACTTGAGATACTTTTTCTCTAGATTAACTTTCTTGGTTGTATGTTAAAGATATAGTTTGTTGTGTGGTGTTCCCCTCTCTATTGTATCTTTTCATGATCCCAGGTTTAATTCTAGCTTTTGAAAAGGCCTTCATAATTCATTGGGTACTAAATTAAATTTTAGTACCGATTTTCATCATAAATCAGATGGGAAGTCAGAATAAACATTTCAGACCTCGAAGGATATGTTACGTGCTTTCTTGATGGATTACCAGTTATATTGGGACCAACATATTTCTTTGGTTAAATTTTCTTATAATAACAGTTTTCATTCCAGTTTACGGATGGCTCCATTTGAGGCATTATATGGGAAGCGGTGTCAAACTCCAGCTTTTTGGGATGTAGTAGGTGAAAGGAAGATTATGGGACCATAATTTATAGAAGATATGGCAGAAAAAGTTCAGTTTCTTTATAAGCACATGAGAACAGCTCAGACCATGTAGAAAAGTTCTGTGGTAACCGGAGCAAGGTTCATTCTTTTGAGATCGGTGATCATGTCTTTCTCAAAGTTTCTCCATGGAAAATTGTGATGTGTTCTGGTAAGAAGGGAATGTTGAGTCCGAGGTTCATTGGACCTTATAAAATCCTATAGAAAGTTAGATCATTTGTGTACAAAGTGGATTTACCTCCAAGTTTATCCCAAATACACAATGTTTTTCACTTTTCAATTTAAAGAGAGTTTATACTAGATCCATCTCATGTTTTGAGCCCATAGGTAGTTCAGTTGGAATAGAATCTCTATTATGAGGATCAACCAGTCCAGATTCCTGACCGAAGAGAACAAGTGTTGTGGAATAAGGTAATTCATCACATAAAGGTTTTTTGGAAAAACCATAACGTTGAAGAGGCAATGTGGGAATCTGGAAATGCTATGAGGGATAAATACCCTCATTTATTTGATAAGTGAATAAAATTACAGGGATGCAATTCCTAAAAGGGGGAAGGATGTAACATCCTAGGTAAATAAAGAATAATACATTTTCATATTTATTAAAAATTTTGATTTAAATATTAATTTTAATTTAAAATAGATGCTATGTTCAATTGCGTACCTGATACGCAACAACGGGTTTCTTAGAAATCTTACATTGCACACTAATAGTATAATATTATTATTTTAAAAGATAGTTAATGCATGGCCATTTTATTATCGATAATAAATAAAACTAACCAATATATGATTATATATGTCTATTAAATTTTTTTACATTTTTTCAATAAATTATAAAGGCTTAAAATAAGAAAGAATCTGATTTTGAGCATAAGTAACCTATTATTAGTTAAAAGGTCGATTTAGCACCTTTTGATAGAGAATCCTATTTAAATATAGTTTTTTTTACTTTTATATGTTCTATTTGAATATATGAAATTCTTATTTAGAATCGGGAAATCAAAATTTACTTTGGGTAAATTTTTGGTATTTTTCTAATAAAATCCATTTTTTAATGAATAGTGAAAAATACTGTATTTTAATTCAATACTGACTTTTTTATCTAATTTATTTATAAGGATAGATTATATTTTTAATTTTTTTAAAGTATAATTAGAAAATTTTTCACCATTTAAACCAATTTGGTTCATTTAAAGTATTTTCACAATTAAATTGGACATAAATAAGTGTCAATCTTTTGATAGTTATTATTTCTTAAAAATACGCTTTTTATTTTGATAGTGGTAATTAATTTTAAATTAATTTCAGCCAATTCTGTGTTTTGAATTTAGAAAAATTTATTATATATTTGGAATCAGGAGTTCTAAATTTTGTAAATAGGTAACTTTTAATTTTAGACATTGAGAATATTTACTTCAGTAAAAATTGTATTTACCATGTTAAAGGATAAATCTGGTAAATAAGGGTGACAAAATATTATTATTATAATATTAAATTACCCTAACATGTGTCCTAATCATATTTTTTGACACATTCCCGACCATGGTCATCCTTGGGTCGATTTTGGGGCTCCATGGAGCCATATGGGAGTGATAATGACACTTTATATTAATTTATTTAAAGTAAAGACAAAAATGACATAAACACATATCTTTTAGTAAATCAATTATTACGTGGAGTTATAAAAGTTATCTCCTCAACTATAAATATTCCTTTGAACTCTAATAATATTTCTTACATCATGATATCTTTTTTATAATTTTTAGACATCAAATAAATAATAATATTAATAACACAATAATGATGTAGTGTTTACCTCATTAATGGATGATTTAAATAAATAAGATTATAAAGATTAAAAAAATATCCAAAACCTGTTTTGTTCTTATTGGATGATTTTATTTTGAATTTGATCTATATTATCTTAAACGTTAATGATTTTTGGATCTTTAGAAATTGAAAATCATTATGTAATAAAATAATATTTTTAAACATTTTTAAAGAGTCCCTCCTCCCATTATAAAAAGCCCTCACTTCTAACCCATTACTCACACTTCACTAGCCCCTTGGATCATCCAACATCTGCCCAATTAAGCTCCTTATATCCCTCTCCTCATCCTAGATATATTCCCCTAGGCATAATGCAATTCAATTAAACCTTTTGGTTCAAACCAAAGGGAGATACCCGATTTAAAGGTAACATCTTATCTTAAGTTATTTTGTTTTATTTTACTTATACAACCAATAAACTCTTTTTATTCCTTTATTTTATAACAACACCAGTATCCTCAATAAACTAGGATGTTTTTATAACAATTATTCAAACTACACTTACTAAAACCTCCATCTAATGGGTAAAGAACATGTTGTTTCTGTGGATGTTGAACTACTGCCTCACGAAACGATGATTGTTCAATATTCTCCTACCACCTCTTATGGTGGCCAATAATATAGAAATTTATTTATATTTGATATATATTATATTTATATTGTATCTAAAATTATTTATTTTTAATTTATAGAATACCTTTATGGTTTACATAGTGGGAAAATACGATAATTTCATTTGAGGAAGTGCGGACTACCGCCCCCTCAAAGTGATATGACTCATTCATTCCATATGTGTAATGTATAAAGGATTGAGTTAATGAAATTATATATGATATTATACTGGAATTATAATATACCTAAATATCATTATGTTTTTATTCCATTAAATATGGAATAGAAATGAAAGTAGTGTTTATGCATACGTACGGCTTACCGTCTCCATGAACGGTGCATTCCATTTCTTATCTCCAAATGTTATGTAATATTATCAATACATATATATAATGGAAATATATGATATATATAATATCTAAATCATGAATATCATTCTGTAGATAATGGAATTCCAACCACATGGATAATTTATAATTATAACAAGTTCATTTTTAACTCAACTTCCGAACAAAGACAAAATGACCGATATGAACACAAATAATTAAGTAATTGTTATAGCAAGGTTATAATTGATATAAAAGAAAAAAATAACTTGAAAAAGGTTCTTAGGAAATTATAAATTAAATTTAGTTTATTATTTAGGATATTAAATAATGATTGGGTCAAGTCGGACATGAGGTAAGGGACTTCGTCTCAATCTTCTTTCACTGAGGCATATTTAGTTTTATACATGAATATATTTTACACGGTGTATAAAAACCATTTAATTTTAATTTCATTCAAAAGGAATCTTTTTCTTTGAGGTGTTTTACTAAATGACAAAAAGGAATGTTTCTTTTTAACATAAGTTGTGACAACAACCTTTTCCATCACCGTGAGTATTATTTGATCATTGGCTTCCTTAACAAGTCGTAATGTTTTTGAATGGAAAATAAATACCATATACTCTTTTATGTATTTTGGTATTGAAAATGGTTTTGATAATGGATTTTTTATGGGAATATATTTAAATGATATAATGTGATTGAAATGTGGAAATTTTATCTTTTCTTTATGTTTTTTATGTGTTATGAATATGTTGTGGTTCTTGGGCATTGTTTATGCATATGTATGGTTCTGTGATAAACCTAGGGTGGGTGAGCCTGAGATGGCTCTCCAATGAATTGGGTAATGTGATGGTAGTAAACTTGAATATTTCTCTAGAGATATTTTTGGAATATAGTGTGATTGGTATTCCAAATGTAACTCCCTACATAGCTGTGAAAGCTACAACATAAGTATGTTTTGGATGCCACAAGTTACCTTTATGAGTTATGATTTCTATGTGTTATTCATAAATCTTATTATTTCATGAGGTATGTTAAAGATCTTATTTTATGTATGTATTGATAATCTAATGTTTCTTTTTTTTATAACCCTTACTGAGCTTTTTATGATCATTATAAGTTTTTTAAATGTTTTTCATTGGACTTAAAGATGAATAGGGTCAAGGATAGTATCAAGGGAAATTCATTTTATCTAAAACATAGAACTAGACATGACTCTTTTTGAAGTGTTTTTATTGTATGAAAAAATGGAAACTGAGTAGAATTGTCTGCTTTGTAATTTCTAAGATGTAATGTAATATTTATGGCCTGATTTTCTAAAACTCTAAACTTGAAAAGATGCTCAATGTGAATTATTCATTTAATTCAATATTATGTAATGTTTTAAGGCTAGGTCCTTATATTTAAGGTGATATAAAGGATGGATTCCCACCATGATACATTAATGGGAGAAGAAGGTTAAGTCGATACATTCATGGTCTAAATGAAAGTGTGTTTGGTATGTTAAGGTTTATTGTTAACCATTTAAAAAAATAGGGACCCTAACTAACCAGGAAAGAATGGGGTGAGAAATGTTTTAATCAAATATTGACCATATTTGAAACACAAGACTCTCTGATTGTTGCCAATGATCCATTAGGGTGCTAGTCCAGGATGGGAGGTTAGTTAAAGCGGCATGAGACCATCCCCATTTGAGGGGCCATATAGATTTAAAATATGAATGAATTCCCAAACCATGAAGGAATTTATGTGTGGATTGAATATATCATTAGAGATTGGGATTTAGATCATGGTATGCAAAAATTTTAAGGTTGTAAAATATGGACCGTGTAAAATAATTTAAATCCATAATGATTAGACTAACAGAAAATGTTCAATCATGTGGTATGCACAGAACACATGGGGGTAAAACCTTATTTTAGTTAATCCAAATAGGATCACATGATGCATACATGCCTTAAGGTGAGTTTCATGATGTTTAAGGTCACAATTCATGGATAGTAACCGGGGCAAAGGGTGAAAAAGACTAATGAACCTATGGTTGGACCTGAATTCATCATTTCTAGGTGTCACTACATATCCCATTAGGGTGGGAATCAAGCCACACAGAGTTTGTGAAGTACGATGTGGTGATAGACCATCGCCGATGGGGAACATCCTCGCTAGAGAAGAAGCTAAATCATCCCATAATTATCATGGGGCATCCTAAACTTGTTCTGGGTTGGGTCACAACTCAATGTAACGAATATAGGATGCTTCTTATTAGTTTAATGTTGTATAGTTTGGGCCATATCTGTCTTATTTTATGGTCATAGATTTCAAACCATAGCGTTTTTGGCTGGTACCAAAAAAATGTTTTTGGGGATCACTACATACCCCATAAAGAGGTAAATCTAGAGATGTGTGGTTCTAGAATCATGTGTTGTTTAATGTCATGTGGTAAGAAAGAAAAATATTTGATGTGATAATGGGAGATAATGTTGATGCTAGACCAGAGATCACTGATCTATGTGTCTCTACGTTTCCCATAAATATGGGAATCAAGAAATGCGTAGTTCTTTATTGGTGAAATAGTGGATGACCAGTGCCAAGGGTGATGTTATCTCTAGTGAGAACACAAAAATGTTGTTCCATTTCTCATCATGTTGCCGGGATGGTGATGAGGAAATTTAAGGTCATTTAAAATGAATGGCCTGCACATTTTAACGTTGTTCAGTAAGGATGCAATAGTTTAAAATCATGTTGGATTGGACAATGCAGTTTAACATCAACTTTATGGGATGAAGGAGATATTATTTTAAGGTTGTAGAACTTAGACCATAAGGTTTCCTAGACTCTCTATGTAGTTATATCCTTACCAAGACCCCTAAACCCACATGATGCCTGCTCTATATATGAAACAATGAGAGATTTCAACCTTTCCCCATCATATGGGAGCACACAAAAATAGAAATGAAATATCAGGTAGGAAAATTCTAACCATGTAAACATTCATTCTCGATGTGCGGATATGCAAAGAAGGACAACACTAGAAGTATTGGAAATCCAAAAGAACATAAGAGGAAAAGGTGAATCACTGTGCTTGGTATATAGAACATTATGAGGATTGTGAAACTATGGAAGAAAAATGATGGTTGTATTTGAAACACACCATCCATATCATGTACTTGGGATGAGAATAGACAAGTGAGGATCAGCCAATGACCATATTCAAAATTTGGGACCTTCCTAAAAATGTTTTTTGAAATATTATAGGGAGTTGGACAAGGATGGTAAACGATCCATATGGTGAGACACTTCGCCGTGAGGGTGTCCCTTCAGACCTACAAGATGATAGAGGCCCAAATAAGGGGATTTGTGAAGTGTGTAAGTGATGTTGTGGAAATGTCACTATAGAATCTAACACTCCAGGTCTTGTACCACTACATAATCAAACATGCAGGTGAAGAACATCTATAGGCGGGCTCAAATACCCCATCAATGATTGGGTTCCTAATGGATTTTTTGAACAGTTTAAAGGTCACGTTTCTTGGATCATAAGATCTCTATTTAAGGTCTTAGAGGGTGGAATATAGATTCCCAGTTTAATATCATGTGTTTGGGATATACCCATGCATTTTAAAAATCATGTAGTGATGATGAAACTTTCATGCAGTTTCTCATCAAGCTACTGGGACATGTGAATCTAAAATGAGAAATATATGGTGTGGTAAATAACCCAATGGGAATGAGAACTGAAGAGATCCATACCACATCACATATTTTCAAAGGGGGACCCAGACGAAGAGGTCCAAAAAAGAGATATTATATAGTTAGGCCCATGGAAAAGATGTCCATGCATCCCAATGTATCCTTCAAGGTCAAGAATAAAGCCACACATAGTTGTTTAATGTAGTGAAATTTAACATCAAGAGGCTATGACAAAGTCAAGGAGTGGTTCTCCCAAGGGAGGTAAATGGTTTGGATATTGTAAACCTAACATCAAGGAGGACCAAAGAGGTCTCATACACACTATGTACTCCCAAGAGAAGCCTAGGCCAAGTGGCTGGAAAAGGCACAAGATTGTTACTCTGTGGCTAGGCCCAAGGACTTGATGTTTGTACATCACTACATATCCCATAAATATGGGAATCAAGACACATGTAGATCTTAAAATTCTATATTTTATCATCGTGCAATGAGGATGTTGAGGATCTTAGTTTATGGTAATATATCTTAGACCATAAAATGATCCTTTGAATGTGGAAATGTGTATTATGACTCCATGAAATGACTCGACATGCATGAGGAACAAAATGATGCACACCACATCACACATTCCTTAAAGAAAACCCTCACACATTTAAAGTCATATGGATCAGACTTAGATGCTTAGTTTAACATCATGTGCTTGGGATGTAAAATCATGGTTTAAGGTCATAGAAATTAGACCATTAAAGATGGTGGGATTCTTTTATGCAGGTAAAAACCTGACCAAGACCCCTAATCCCACGTGATCCAGCTTAGTGTGGTGAACAAGGGGAAGAAGGGATCCTTACAACACATGGAATTACACAAAGGGGGAACATGAAATCTAGGTTAAGGTCCCAATGATTCTAATCACCCTTCTTAATGTAAAATTAGAGCATAGATGGATAAAACTGAGTTTATTGAAGTTCTTACAAGAAATAAGAATGTGGAAAGAGATTTTAATCACAACATTTGATATTTGAGACACAATGGGGGTGGTGTAAAGATAGAGGATAACTACTGACCATGTTTGAACCATAACCTTCATATCGTGCAACCCGAAATGGTAGAAAACAAAATATATTTGACTACGAATGATGTTCAAAATATGAGACTTGTCTCAAAATACCATTCAGAATCTTCTAAGGCATTGGATCGGGATGGTAGTCGATCCATAAGGCTGATAATCCAATTGTTAGGGGGTCCCATTAGATGTGAATGATAATGTAGACACAAATAAACACAGCGCATTAAGTATTGATATGGAATGAAAAATATTCCATGCATAATCCAACACTCTAGGTGCTACGCTGAAGTGCATCTGAGCACACTAAAGAGGTATATTAGGAAGAGGGATCCAATCCCTTGATCAAGGGTGGAATCCTCAAGAGGGATCTTGGATATGTCATGGTAATGTACCAATTCAAAATGAAGAGTTTTTGGGAAAAATTAGGTTTGATAAACATTTGTATTCACCCAAAGACCCAATTATTGGGTGTTCCTATGTATCCCATTAAGATGGGAATCAAGCCACACATAGTTATTTAATATCATAAAGTTTAAATTCATGCAATAAAGATGAAAGTGTAATGCAGTTTATCATCATGTGAATATGACATTGTGGATCATAGTTTATGGTTTCAGGTCTCAGACCATATGATGAGGAATTTTTAATGGATATATGTGTCATGATGAGGTGATGAACCCGATGTGAATGAAGACCATGGATTCTCATCACCATACCATATACTCCTGAGAAAGCAGTGTTGAATTTGATCTAGAACTGAAGGAATAATTTCTAGGCATTCCTACATATCCCATAAGTATGGGAATCAATCCATATGTAGTTATGGAAACCCATGCAGTTTAACATCATTTGGTAAGGATAAAAGTTGTGAAATAGTTTATTTTCATGCAACTAGGACATTAGGGGGGAAAGGAATCCCAAGGGGGATATTAATGGCATGGAAAAATAAACTTGATGAGAATGAGGACCATAAAGATCCACACCACACCACACACCCCCAAGAGAGAACTCAAGCCAAGGGTTTGAAAGGATAAAATTATAGATGGGCCCAAAGAGAAACTGTCTAGGCATTCTTAAGTATCTCATAAGGATAAGAATAAATCCACACATAGTTATTGATAATTCCATGCATTTTAACATCATGTGGGATGATATATAATTTTAACATCATGCAGGATGATACAATAGTTTAACATCATCCGAGACAATACGGTAGATTAACGTCATGTGGGATGATGTTTCATTTTAACATCATACAAGATGATAAATCAGTTAAACTTGATGTGGTATAATACAACTGTTTAAAATCATGGGGGATGATACAGTAGTTTAATGTCATGTAGGATGATACGATATTTTAACATCATGTCAGATGATACCACAGTTTAACACCCTATGGGATGATATAATATTTTAACATCATGTGGGATGATACATCAATTTAATGTCATGTGTGATGATACAATAGTTTAACATCATGTGGTAAGGTCTATGCATCATACGTCCTCTCATCGTGTGATTATGAAAATGTTTCTAGGTAGCTTTACATCATGTATCTCAGAAAAAGGTGATCTTAGTTTATTTTCATTGAAATCAGACCGTAAGGTGACTGTGAAGTTTATCATAATGCAGGACGATCCAGAAGTTCCATCCATTTTTAATGTCATGTGGGACAAGTGTATTTTATCATCATAAAGAATGATATAACAGTTTAATGTCATTCAGGATGTAAATTTTGTGTTCCTCGACTGTATCGGTGCACATCCTACCAAAAATACTATGCCCATGTGTTTCTGTCTTAGTGTGGTAAACAAAGAGTAGTAAAGAGATTTTCCTAACACATGTAATCACATATAATGGGCATGTAGATACTGGGACAAGAATAACCCAATGTAATTGGCCTTCTTACTCAAAATGCATGGATGTACAGAGGAGTAACACAAAGAGTGATGTACTTCCACCTAAACATAAGGAGGTTGAAATATGTGAATCATGGAATCCTATATCTAGATCACAGTGATGGTTCCATGATTATGAAGGATAACTAATGAACTTTTTCTAAAACAATAATCCATATAATTTACCTAAATGAGGATACAAAAATGAGGTTTGACCACTCACTATATTTGAAACATAGAAACTTTCTCAAAATTTCATCTAAAGCCTTATGGTCCATTTTCCTAATATGACAGGTGACCCAAATTGACACAAGACCAAGATGTTGGGGGGTCCCTTCAAAAATGAAAGAGGGTTTAGATCCAAATAAATGGATACTGTGAATCATGGAACTGTATTGAGAGTATATCAATTTGGAGTCCAAAACTCGAGTTTCCATGACATTATATGTTTGAGCACGTCAACAAGGAATATCAGAAAGAGGCAGTTGAACCCCTTCTCAAGGATGAGATTCCTGAGGTAGTTTCTCAATCTAGCACAGTAGTGGACTGGGGAAAATGTAGAGTGATCTATCATATGAGAGATCATGGAATTATGTAGTTTTACATCATGTGATGGGGATTTGGAACCATCTCATGCTTACTAAATGAGGCCTTCTGTGATATTGACATAGGGAAGGGATATAGTTTAATTTTGTTTTGTCGAGTATGATAAAAATGTAGTTTAAAATCATACGATAAGGATGTTTCATCATTAATTTTAATATCATGTGATTAGGACAAGAAGTGGATCTTGTTTAACGTAGAATAACTTTGACTAGGGTTGCAGCAATTTTGGGTCTCATGGATTTGAGCAAAATTCCATACCATTTTGAAGTCATGTGACCTAAATGTTGTCCCACAATTTAACATCATGTGAACAACATGATGGATGTTATTCTGTTTAACATCACACACCTAGTACACTTGTTGTTGTCCAATTTAATGTTCTGCAACTAGGATGTTTGACCACATGGATTGGGTCAGTAGTGGGATTTTTATTATGGTAGGGATGATAACATTCCCTCATTATAATGGTTAAATGATGCCTAAAATTCATGGAAGCATGGACTGTCGGTATAATGGGGTGATGGAGACGTAGAGGTGTGTAATCTTGGGATGTTTCATTTATAGGTCTATAGATCTCAGAAGGCATGAAATCCTGGAACAGTAGATGGATGGGGCTATGTTTATCAAAAGTCATGGAATCCTACAATGTCAGATTGACAGGTCTATGGATCCTGGAAGGTGTTAATGCTTGGAATGTTGGATCGACAGGGCTATGGATTACAAAATGCATGAATTTCTAGAATGTCTCGTAATGCATAGAAACTAAATCATCGATATCATCGACCCATTCCTAGTGTTTTTTCTTCATAGGAAATAATATATTTGATATGAGGAAGAACTATGTGATGACTTATGGTAATTATAAGGGGAGGACCTATATGCAGGTTGATTTCAGTGACAGGGAGGACCTCTATGCTGATTGATGGCAGTGTGGGGGTGAACTCTATAATGTCTGACGAAGGAAAGGGGGAGGACCTTCATGCCTGATTACTACAATATGTGGAGGACCTCAACAATAGGTGATAATGGAGAAAGGGATGACCTCCATGCCCAATGATAATTGTGTGGGGAGTACCGCTACAGTATTTGATGATGGTGATGGGGAAGACCTTTGTGCCAGATGATAGTGGTGCAGGGAGGACCACCGTAGTAAATGATAATGGCGATGAGGATGACCTCCATAACAGATGATAGTAGTGTGAGGAGGACCTCTACATTAGATAATGAAGGGGCTGGGGATAACCTATATGCGTGAATATAGGGGTGTGGGGAGGACCTCCATAGTAGCTAATGATGGGACCGGGGAGGACCTCTATACGTGATGATCGTTGTGCGGGGAGAACCTCCATAGTATCTGATGAAGGCGATGGGAAGTACCTCCATGCCAGATGATAGTGGTGTAGGGAGGACCTCCATGCCTAATGATAGTGGTGTAGGGATTCCCTCTACATTAGGAGATGATAGTGCGGGGGAGGACCTCCATACCTAATTATAGCAGTAGATGGAGGACCTCTTCTATAGATGATGACGGAGAAAAGGATAACCTCTTTACATGGTGATTGCGGTGCAGGGAGGACTTAAGAAATGGGGGGTAAAGGTGATGAGGAGGAACTTTGTGCCTGGTGATTGCGGCGTGGAGAGGACCTCTATAATGGCTGATAATGGCGACGGGGAGTAACTTCGTGTTGGATGATAGTAGTGTGGGGAGGACCTCTTTAGTAGCTGATGATGGTTATGGGGATGACCACCATGCCTGGGGATTGTAGTGCAGGGAGGACCTCTACAATGGATGATGACGACGATGGGGGGGACTTTTTCCCCTGGTGATTATGGAGTGCGGAGGACCTATATAATGGATAACAAAGGTGACAGGAAGGACCTCCATGGCTGATGATTGTGGTGAAGGGAGGACCTTCACAGTATCTAATGATGGAGACATGGAGGACCTTCATTCCAGATGCTAGCGGTGTGGGGATGAGCCGATGGAGTCCGGGGTAGCCCGTGCGCAGCCCATAAAGTAGTGGAGTTGGTAATGAGCCAATGAAGTGGGGCGTGGGGGATGCCGCTGGTGCTTCCCATAAGGCAGTAGTGTTGGAAAGAACCATATTGAGTTGGGTAGTAGATCCCCCTGCATGTCTCATAAGGTGGTGGTGTTAGTGAGGAGCTGATAGAGTCGAGGGGAATGCATTCCCCTTATGCGGCCCATAAGGTAGTGGTGTTAGTGAGGAGCAGATGGAATGAGGAGGGTGGATGGCCCATGAGTCCCATAACATGTCAGTGTCGGTGAAGAGCCCATAGATAGGGGGAGGATGTTCTCGACACTACCCATAAGGTGGAGGTGTCAGTGAGGAGCTTATGGAGTCGGGGGGATTGATTATGTGTGGTCCATAAGGTGGCGGTGTCAACAAGTATCCAATGGTGTTGGGGGGAGGGGAATCCCCCTTAGTGTATCATAAGGCATAAGTTTCGGTGAGGAGCTAATGGAGGGGGATATTCCCCCTGCGTGGACCATAAGGCAGAAGAGTCAGTGAGGATCTGATGTAGGAGAGGATTTCCCCTATGTGGCCAATTGAGGAGGTGGTGTCGATGAGGTTTCGATGGAGTGGGTGAGGATTCCCCCTTCACATCCCATAATGTAGCGGTGTTGGTGAGCATCTGAAGGAGTGGGGGGGATGGATTCTCCCTAATGGCCCATAAGGCATCGAAGTCAGTGAGGAGCCGATGGAGTTAGGGGAATGATGGCCCTCAATGGCCCAAGAGGGTGGAAGTATCAGTGAGAATTTGATTACCCCTTGTCTTCATTTATCTGTTATTACTCATAGTCCCTCATATGAAGGAGAGGGGATTCACATGGGTTGATTCCTCAATTTTTTCTTTCCTGAAATTTCTCATCTGTTCAGAGTCGATGGATAAGATATTCACATCAGGTTCACTGTTTCTGTTTCTGACGCTTTCCCTGGCTGATGCATGCATCGTTGTGGTGACAGGTTCTTAAGTCCATGTCTTCCTACTTTCCAAAGTCATGTGATATTCATCACTTCTAAAGTGTGGTCTACTCCTTGTTCGAAATGGTGTGATGGGATGTGAGTCCCTCCTATGGATTCCTCCTCGGAATTCATCACCTAGTTTGGGTCTCCCACATTGATTTGTGTTGTTATTTTTAAACCTCATTCTTGGTAAAATATCTTTGTGGACATCGTTTAATTATGCTTCTTATGTTTGGTAATTTTATAGGGTCTTGAAAAGGTAGAAACCTTTGGTCAAAGTAGATGGTAACATCAGTCAAGTTAGGGAATATCTGGATACAATAACATTGATCCCTTGTATTCTTTCTCATAATAAGGATTATCAATGGTTCGAAACCCTATAAATCCCACTTTGGTCATGGGGTATCTTATTCCAGAGGCATGTATTATGATTTTTTCCTTGTAATCCCATGTTTAACATGGGGTATACTATGATTTTAACATCTAGAAGAGACGATCTAAAGTTGATCAAAATGTACCAAAAAGATAGATCACAGACGTGGACCCCTAGGGGGATCACTAGAAAGGTCTACCAGATAGATGGATCATAATGACCAATGAGGGAGAACCTAAGGTGGCGTGTCTCGTGTAGAGAAGGTTTCACACCATGAAGGTTGATCTGAACACCATTAAGGGAAGATCAAGGAGGTGGACACCCAATAGGGGGACACCAGTGTTTACCATTGGATGAGATTGATCCTCGGGTGGCTTCTTATGTATCCTTTGTAGAAGATAGGGATCAGAACCCATGTATTTCCAGAGTGTATGGAGTAGGTATTACCTATGGACATCTTCCCCTTGTAAGAGGATCTCTCTTTGTTTGATGATATGGATTGTGCATGGGTTATACATTGTTAGTATCCCAGGTGCTATTGAGAGTATTAATGGCGTGGATGACATGATCTCACCAAGATTTGGTGACACCGATAAGAATAGGGATGGATATTGATGAAGTGCAGATGGAATGGATAGAGTGTGAAGAGTGATGGGCTTGAACCTTAGAGAAGCTTCCTATCTATCCTAATGGATGGGAATCAAATTCTACATAGTTCTCGCATCCCATACAGATTAACATCATACAGTAAATTTGAGGGAGAACTGACATAAATATAATTGTGTTAGGATTGATCCTCGGGGTGGCTTCTACCCTACCCTATTTAGGAGACATGGATCAATGTATGCCTAGTTATGGATGGCATCTGGGCTTACACATGGATATCTTCCCTTTGACATGATGATTCTTACACACGGTTAGATGCCCAAAAGGATAGAAGTGGAGAAAGTGATCTCACCGGGATTAGGGTGAGGTGGTAGATGAAGTAATGGAGGATGGATCAAAACACATCTGGGAGGTTCATTTGGGATTTTTGTCCCATTAGAGGAATATTTGACACCATGAAGGTGCGTCCCTATGAGGAAGCACCTGGGTTTACCATTGTTTCGGTCAAAACACCCTATGAGGTAGGACCTAGGGTGGTGTGTACCATGAAGGGAATATGTCACACTATGAAGGCTAGTTTGTACCCTGATGGGGGTGGATCAGGGAGGGAACACCCCTAATAGTGGGAACCAATGTTTACCATTGGTCGGGTGAGACATGATATGACATCAGAACTAGGGTGGTGTGTCCCATAAAGGAAAGATGTCACACAGTGAAGACTGATCTGAACACTAATGAAGTTGTATCCGGGAGGGTTCACCCCTTGGTGGGGGGACCAATGTTTACCATTGTTCGGGTGAGAATTCCCTATGAGAACTAACCCATAGTGGTGTGTCTATAAAGGTAATACGTCACACTATGAAGGCTGATCTAAACCCTGATGGAGGTGGATCTGATGGGGTGCATCCCTAGGAGGGGGCACCAATGTTTACTATTGGTTGGGATTAAACCTCAAGGAGGCGCCCTACATACCATGTGTTGTAGATAGGGATCAAAAACCACATAGTTAGGAAAGTATTGGGGATTACACATAAGAGAGGCATCGATGCTGTTGTTGAGAGGAAATTGTGAATGGGGGTTATGTGTGGAAGTTGTCTAGGTGTCGTTATAGAGTATAAATGGTGTGTGGGGATTATACATGGATTCTTTCTAGGTGCTCCTATGGATGGGAAATGATGGATGGGGCTTAAACGTGGATTCTTCCTAGGTGTTGTGATGGAGAAAAAAATGTTGATGGGTTTACCTGGGTAAGCTTCCTAGGTGTTTCTATGTAATGAAAACAGTGGATGGGGATTACATGTGGAAGCTGCTTGGGTTCCACAAAAGAGTGGAAATGGTGAATTGGGCTTACCCATGGAAGCTTCCAGGGTACCTCTATGAAGCAACAATGATGGATGGGTATTATCTGTGGAAGATGCTCGGGAGCTACTATGGAGCGGCAATGGTGGATTGGACATACTCATGGAAGTGGTATGGGTGCTTCTATGAAGTGGAAACAGTACATAGGAATTACACATGTAAGCTACTCGGGTGCTACTATGGAGCAACAACAGTGAATGGTGATTACATGTGGAAGATTCTTTTTTTCCTCTAAAGAGCAACAACAGTGAATGGGGATTATGAGTGGAAGTTGAGCGGGTGTTGCTAGCTACTTGGGGGGTCACGAGCTGTCCGGGTTCCTCTAAGGTGTAGCAATGGTGAATAGGTCTCACATGTGTAAACTACCCGGGTGCCACTATGGAGCGACAATTTTGAATGGGTCTTATTAAAGGAAGCTTCCTAAGTGTCGCTATAGAAGGGAAACAGTGAATGGGGAATACACATGGAAGTTTCCCAATATCCACTAAGGATCAGAAATGATGAATGGGGATTACGCATGAAAACTACCTAAGTTCCACTATAGATCGATAATAGTGAATGAAACATACGTGTGAAAGCTTCCCAGATGCTGTTAAGGAGTGAAAACAGTGAATGGTGATTACGCATGGAAGTTGTTCGGGTACTGCTATAGAGCAACAACGGTGAATGGGGATTATGCATGGAAGATCAAGGTTGCCACTATTGAACATCAACAATGAATTGGTATTACATGTTGAATTTTACTAGGTGCTGGTATGGAGCGGAAACCAGGTATGGTGATAACACATGGAAGATACCCATGTGCTTCTAGGGATTGGAAACAGTAAATGGGGTTTATGTGTCAAATTTGCCTCGGTGCCGCTTGGAAGCAGCAACAGTGTTGATGGGGATTATGCATGGTAGCTATCGGGGTGTCGCGATGGAGTGATAATAGTGAATAGGGATTACACATGGAAGCTACCTACATGCCTCTATGGATTGATAGTGGTGGATGGAGCTTATGCGTAGAAGATGCATAGGTGCCACTACAGAGTGACAAAAGTTTATGGAATTTACACATTGAAGCTTCCCAGGTGTCGCAATGTAGAAACAATGGTGAATGGTGCTTACACCTGTAATCTCTCATGTGCTGCTATAGAGCATCAATGGTGAGTGAGGGTTAAGTATGGAATCTTCTTGGGTGCCACTAAGGAGCTAAAATTGTGAATGGGGCTTACATGTGGAAGCTACACAGGTGCCACAATGGAGCAGTGACAGTGAATAGGGAATTATGCATGGAATCTTACAAGTAGCTACTAAGGATCCAAAATGGTTAATGAGGGATACACATGGAGGCTACCCTTGTGCCACTTTTGAGTGGCAATGGTGAATGTGGATTAGGCATGGAAGCTACCCAGGTGTCGGTATAGAGCAGAAATAGTGAATGGGGCTTATGTATGGAAGATGCTTTGGTGCCTCTATGGAGTGGAATCTGTGTATGGGGATTACACGTGAAGGTTACCATTGTTCCTCTATGGAGTGGTAATGTTGAATGGGGCTTACGTGTGGAAGCTACATGGGTGCTGCTCTGGAGCGGCAATGGTGAATGGGTCTTATGAGTGGAAGTTGTTGGGGTTCCACTAAGGAGCCACATCAATGAATGGGGATTACCTGTGGAATCTTGTCTCCATCGCTATGGTGGATAAATAGTGAATGAGACTTACAAATGAATGTTTCTGGGGTGCCTCTATAGAGCGGAAAGGATGAATAGGACTTATGTGTGGAAGCTGCCCAGGTGACACTATGGAGAAGAAACGGTGAATGGGGCTTTTGTGTAGAAGCTGCTTAGGTGACTCTATTGAGTGGAAATGATGGATGAGGGTTAAAAATGGAAGCTACCTAGGTGACACTATGAAGAATCAATGGTGAATTGGGTTTACATGTGGATTCTTCTTTGGTGTTGTTATGGAGAGGCAACGGTGAGTGGGGATTATACATGGAAGTTACCCGAGTGCCGCTAGGGAGTGACAATAGTGTATGGGACTTACGTGTGTAATCTTCTCTGGTTCAACTACGAAGAGGCAACAGTTAATGGAACTTACCCATGGAATCTTCATGGGTGCTGCTATAAAGTGGAAACAGTGAATGGGGCTTATGCATAAATGTTTCCCATGTGTCTTTCTCATGTCAAGTCACGAGCAAATCCCATTTCCATTGCAAGGGGTAAGGATTCATTTTAACATCATGTGAATGGACAAGGTGTACAATTATTATGCAATGATATTCTTTTTATGTCTTCCTCATTTTGGGCCATGAGGGAATCTGGATATGGTGATTAGTCAAGGGAAAAATGGTTTGAGGATTTCAACATAAGAGGATTCCCTTAGGGGTTGTTAGTTATTCGTCTCATGATGGGGAATTTTATGCTTGGTTCATAAGGAATCATATTCTTGAATGATTGGATATGATATAGTTCAAAGTCATGTATTGAGGAAATTTAGGCATAATATGCTCAGTAATTGTTCGTGTTGGGACTTATTCAAGATCTTCCCTTTCTGGTTCAACCCGACATAAGATCCAAGTGATGAGGTTTGACGAGATGCTTGAAGATTTTATTAACTCAGGGTACTAAGGGAATCCAAGATGAGGATCTAAACTGACGACATGGAAAAGAGACCAAGAAGAGTAGGTCTACTCAAGGTGTTTCATGGAGTGTAGAGGAGTATCGTGAAATGTGGTATTCCTGGAATGGATGTTGTGTTCTCATAAGTGCGCAAGATAAATTTTCAGAAATCCAACCGGAAAAGTTCACGGTGTAGCTCTCGATTTTCCATGGGGTTAGTGAAGGTAACAAAGGGACCATCCCGAAACACAAGGACCAAAACCAGACACTGATACTGAGCGGGGTGTGGTGTATCATCCATTATGATATGGAACAAAAGTAATGAGAAAAGGATCTTCGTAGAGCTCAATTTCTCATAAAGGATATGGGCTTAGCGAAGCTTAGGGTATCATGGAGGATTTGACCCTTAGCATAGCATAGGGCTTATTAGATGAGTTATCCCCAAGGGATTAATGCTTATTGGAGCCTTGGGTTACCTGAAGGGGCTCCCTCCTTTATAAATGGTAGAGGCCTTTTCAAAGGGAATACCTACCAAAGGTAGTGGGAATCCATTTTTTCACTCCTTCACGGTGATAGAGAGCACTGTGAAATGGGGGATCGGTAGATAAAAGGGAAGTGTAATTTCCCATTTGAGATGGGGGAACCACCAATTTATAGGCAACATGGCTCGTGATTCTCATGGGGGATGTTGTGAAGGAAACAAATTCTAAAATGAAAAAAAAAATTCCCAACTGTAGAGGGAGCCCAACGAATAGAGATAATCATAAGCACACCAAGAAGGAAACAAGGGCATCGTGAAGCAAGATACATTCATGAAGACATAGAGGGATCTCCATGAATATTGATGCTCAGAAGCACGAAACGAAGAAAAAAAAGGATTCCATGAAGAAAATATGTCCTCACTGACATAGAGGTAGCTCCAAGAACAATTTTTTCATCCTTACTTTGAACGAAAATAACTAATAATTTTTACTCTATTCATGCTCTACAACAAGTCAAATCGAATCCTACAGAATGGGATACGATCCTGGATCATGTATGGAAGAATTAAATTCATCCTTTGGGTGATTTTTTTGGTTCCAAAAATCACCCAATTCTATTTCCATACTATACATAAATGATGTGGTATGGATATAAGTAGTACCACATTTAATTGAGTATGATCAAGATTCACAATTTACATCCATTCTCATAAAAAGTCACTAAAAGTCATTGGGTATATAATGGAATAAAATTATTGATTATAATAAAACAAATTAATGTATAAGGACTATTCTAACATATTATGAGATTATAATACCTTTTCAATGGATTTCAAGATAATTATTCATCATAAACTTCCCTCATTCATGTTTTCATATAAAAATAGTTTCTGCTCAACAATGTGAATAGTAAAATATAAGGCTTCATACTAGATGATATTTATAACTCCAACATGACAAGATACTATTGGCGAGGTGTATCTATTACTACATTATCCTACTCAAGGAATGACATAAAAGGTTTAAGTAAATTAGAAACGCGTCAATGTGGGAAAAGGATGGCCAAAGAGATACACTAATAGTCAATGAAGAGATCTAGAATTTGAAGTTTGTGATAAAGTATTCCTTAATATTTCTCCTTAGAATAGTGTATGAGGTTTTGGAATAATGGAAATATAATAATGAGATACATTTGTCCATTTGATATTATTGATAATGTAATGACACTAACTTATTTTTTAACAGTTCCACCAAACATTCCTTGGGTGTATGACGTGTTTGATATATCACTTTTAGAGAAGTAAATACCAATTATATCACATTTAGTAAAATCAGCTGATATAAAATTGTAACTTTATGTCTCTTATGGGGATCAATTATCAGTGATATTTAATCATATATATAATGTGTTATGAAAAAACTCACTCATATGGTTAAATTTAAATGATGAAATCATATATTTGAGGAAGCTACATGGGAACGTGAATCTGTAATGAGGATGATGTTCCCCCATATTTTGAATTGATTAATAAAAAATCATTGGGAACTTTATTAAGATGATATAATATAAAAACCAAAAAAATATTACACTAAAATTTTCTTTAAATCTATAGTAACATGTATTACAAACATCATCAAAATAAAAATTATCATTAATTTATTTAATTAATTTGAAAAATTATAATATAAATGAAATAAATTACAAGATAGTTACATGATACATTATTAGTTAATTGAAAATTAGATAAAGTTTGGGTAAATAAAATCCCAACAATATTGAAACATTTTTATTTTGATATACATTGGGAATCATAACATGATAATAAAATGGAAGGGAAAAAGTATTAAGAATATAACGAAAAATATTTAAAATGAAATGAAATAATGATATTAGAAAATTTGATGAAGTATGAGAGGTTATATAGGAAGGTATTATGGTCAATAGGCTTGTATAAATATTTAAATTATATGCATGTGGGTTATATATTTCTATCAATGGAATCACGGGACACATAAATATTTAATGGGTTAAACAAGAAGTTGTATTAAATTAATATATGGCTATTATAACATCGATAATGAATTGGATGTTATAAATAGTTGTAACCTCATTACTGAAATAATGTTTAATGTAGAAGTAATGGAAATAAATTATTTCTTTCATCTATTTGAGGTTAACTTTTAAGAGATTATAATGTTTGTAGATACTCTAGGGTTTTCCCTAAACTTATTCTAATCAAAACTTTAATAATTATGGCTTGATGGAGATAATCATCTGGAGTTGTTCAGGAACCTTAAAATCTCTATAAGATCAATGTTAGCTAAATCAAAACCCATGACTACCACCATTACTGATATGAACCAATGTTATTATATGATTTTCTTGATGTCTTCTTTATCTAAATCATAGGATGAAAAAAATATCTTTATTTTTTTACAAAATAAAAGAACTATATCTTTATATATTAGTATTACATGTATTGATATAATTTTTAAATTTAAATAAAATTTACATTTATAGATTAAATCTAACTAAATATGAAATATTATTTTTAATAAAATTTTATAAATGAAATCTAAATATACCATTGGAAATAAATATTAAATATTAAATTACATAAAATAAAATCATATACAGTTAAAATTAGATATTTTCATAGAATTGTATTTTTATGTTTAATGTGATTTTTTTCAAAAACAATTAAATTAGTCACTGGTAAAAAATTATTTTAGTTAAATTTTATATTGTATATAAATAATAAAATAATATTATTATAATGTTAATTAAATTGAATGGAAGAAGAATAAATCCAAATTTATGTTTCAAAAAATATTTTTTTTCTAAAAAATGTTTTTAATTTGTTATGTGTTATTATATTAAAATAAGTATTATACCTTTTATAAAGTTAATACAATGAAATGGACTTCACATTTCAAATAAAAATTTCTATATTGGATAATTATTTCAACTTCATTTTTATGTATAACATTAAGTTACTGATGTAAAAAATTGAGTTACCACAATAATGTTAGGATAAATTGAAATTATATGACTATGGTAAAAAGGCAAAGAATATCATCAAAAATTATTTATCTAAGATTTTATGTATAAATTAACAATATAAACTTTTTTAACTGAGTTATGTTTTCACATTAGAAACACATTCCATGAGAAATAATAATCCACATTCATTAATGAATGGATATTTGTGAAAATATGAGTCAACCTCACCAATAACATTACCCATCATCTATACATATCATCATCATCATAAATCATTATATATTTATTCAAGGGAGAGAGTACAAAAGAAGGGGAAAGAAACAGAAGAGGGACCCTGATTAGGGGGTCTGAAATAGTGAAGACCGAGGGCGTCCCCTCAAATAAGACTAACCCCCTCCATCTTAAGGGAGACTGCATTGGGAAGACAAGTGACAGAGGAGCCTGGGGATGCGAGAGAGGAGAGAAAGTTTGCAACTTTGTTCCCCTCTCTCCACATATGGGTGACTTGATACTGATTTTTGAGGAGCTATTTTCATTTCCTAACAATGTATAAAACTAAAAAAGGAGTGTAACCTCTTCCCAGGAGGGAAACATTAATTATCCTTGAGTCTGTTTCCACTTCAGCTAGAGAAATATTCTTCTATTTGAAAAGATTTAGCCCTATGAGAACTACATTTTCCTCTGCCTGAAGAGCACTTCCATCACCATAGTGCACTATGAAAGTAAGGAAAACACTCCCTCCAGAATTACGAACCACTCCGCCACCTCGCATGGCTCCCGTGATGCATGATCCATAAGTGTTATGTTTAAAACCATTTGTTGGTGGAACCCATTTAATCCATAATCCTCGTGCTCTATCCATTGCACGATTGGATGAAGGGTAATGGGTCTATAGGATATAGAAGTAGGGATCTTCACGCCAATTTTCAACAAGAGTGACCATATCGATCAATAAGCAATTGGTTCTCATAATTACGGACTGTCCTATGGTGGAAGACCCTTCAAATATGGCTTTGTTCCGAGCTTTCTAGAGACACCAGCATCTAGCACAGAGGATTATTGACCACACTTCTCTCTTAGGACCTTTATCTATATTGCCCTAAAACCACCTCTCCAAGAATGACAGATCACGATGGTGAAGCGAATGGATTGTTGTGAAATCTCCAAAGTAGTTCCATACATCTTGAACCCAATCCCCTTCGAAGAAGATATGGCTTTGGGTTTCTTCCCTCTGGTTTTTACAGCACTGACAACACAAAGAAATATTGATACCAATTTTCTTGATTCCATCATCTGATGAAATCATGTGATTCCTAATATGAAAAACCGGGAAGTTGTATTTTCTCAGAAGTATATCATACCACACAATATCGTTCCAGCTATCCTGTTGAGCTTGGGGGGTTGAGATCTGTCAGAAATCCAGGGTATTGAACTTACTAGACTGAGAAGGGGTGAACACACATTGTTCCAGCTCTGAGTTAATGAGGATAGAATCAAAGACGTCAATTTGTTCCTTGTCATGCGTCGCCTTCATGAAAACAGGATGAATGCTTGCCTTCTTAGAGGTAATCCTTGGGTCCAGACACCCTGAGAATCCAAGAACTGATCCCACCCAGTTCTGTTTAAAGAAAATAATATTTCCTTCTCCCACAACCCACCATGAGTGTTTTTGGAGGCATAGGATGAGGGAGCATACCGAGTTCCAGAGAGGGGAACCCTGCACGCTGTCATCTTCTGTGATGTTGTCATAGCTGTAGGACATAATCCTCCCCCAGAGGGACCATTCTACCACTACTTCCCATGCGAGTTTGGTGTGCATGCCATGAATAGTGTCCCTCAAGATTCTAACATTAATTACCCCTACATGAATGGGATGTTCCAGTCATCCCCACATGACCCAGTGCCTCTTCCCTTCAGCAAGTGCATCCCATAAGAAATTAGCCAGGATCCTGTCAACTGCTTGGATCACCCCCTTTGGAACCGAAGTGGAATCCATCACATGCACTGATATAGTAGCAAGTACACTATTAACCAATGCAATAAGCCCTCCAAAGGATATGAAGTGGCTCTTCCAGATGAGGATGTGGCCCGTAATCCTACTCACCACGTGATCAAAGTCCTGAATATGCGTTCTTCCAGGCGAAAAAGGGGGCCCAAGGTATTCCATCGGGAAGCAACCAGGCTGTATGTCCATGATGCTGCAAAGACAATTTTCATGGCCATCTCCACACTTGTTTGATATAAATAAATTACTTTTGTAATGGTGGATCACTTGACCACTCCAAAAGTAGTATTCTTCAAGGATCCTCTTAATGTCACACACGGATCTTTTTCCTACATTTGAGAAAATAATTGTGATGTCTGCAAACATCAAATGTGAGATGAGATGAAGGTTATTTTTCCCTCAATAAGGGAGTATACTACCAGTGAGGATTCCTCTGTTTAGAATTCGTCTAAGCACATCCTGCATAAGGATGAATAGGGTTGGGGAGATTGGGTCACCTTGTCATAAGCTGCAGGTGTCCTTTAAGAAGCCATGTAATTTCCCCATGAATGAGACATCCATCCATGGAGAGCTAAATCATCTGAAGAGGATGTCTGAGGCCTTGGAAGATAGACATGTGCAGGCTAAGGCCCTATTCAGAAAACCCCATTCAAGCCTTTCGTATGCCTTTCTCATATCCAATTTGATAATCATGTTGGAACCGTGAGTTTTAATATTTATGTCCCTCATCATCTCCTGCTCCAGGGATATAGCCCCTGAATTGAGCACCCTCTCACGAAACCATGTTACTCCATGGATGTCCAGCGGGGTAAATGAATGGCCAGCCTTGTGTTAATAATACTCACAAGAAATTTTTAGGTGAAGTTGCACATACTCACAGGCTGGTAGTGGAGAAGGGAAGAGGGGTCCTTGACCTTCGGTATTAGTACCAAGGACATGGCGGCTGCAACCCGTGGGAGGGAACCTCCTCGGAAAAAATCTTGTACTGCTGCAATGATGTCGCCTTTAGCCTATTCCCACACATCTCTATAAAATAAACCAGGAAAACAATCAGGTACTAGAGCACTGTTTGGGTTGAGACTCATCGTGGCTTGGTGTATTTCTAACTCATCTAGGACCCCTTCCATTCGTGCATTATCTGTGGAGGATACATTGTTTGGAATTGCCTCCCAAAGCTTTACATTTCCACTCGGGTACCCACTGGTCATCCTAATGTTAAGCCCTGCAAGGATGTCTTTGAATAAGGTGTAGGCCATTCTTCCCACAACATCTCTATCATCTGCGTAACTCCTGTCTTCGAGCTAGATATTGGGATTGATGGGGCGCCTTTTCTCTCTAATGCAGGCATGAAAGAAGGTCGGGTTATTATATCCCTCATACAGTCATTTTTTCATTGATTCCTCTCAAGACACCCGTTCCTATCTAAGGAATAGTTCCTCAAAACTATTCTTCTTGAAAGAAAACTCCTTAAAGGTATCATTATTCCAGCCTACCTTCAGACTAGCATCCAAGTGATCAATATCCTGTTTGAGATCCACCATCCCCTGATCGATAGAGCCAATATCCCCTGCCCAATCCTTTTAACTAATTTTAATCATCCTTAGTTTGTTTTGTAGAGCCACCCAGGAGAACCCTTGTACCGGTTCCCCCCAAGAAGCCCTCACCACGTGAAGAAACTCAGAATTCCGGGTACATTGACTATAAAACCAGAACCTGCCATGATATATATGTCTTGAGGACAGGGAGACTAGAAATGGTGAGTGATCTGATATACCATGAACTAGATGATGCACCTTGGAGTTTGGTAACATGGTTATGTCATGGACATTGGCAAGACAGCGGTCGAGGTGACTCGAGCAATGCCGATCCCCTTTTTGGTTGTTTCACCATGTGAAGTGATCGCCGGTGTACCCCTAATCCATTAGACTCTTGGTAGCCATGAACTGGATGAAATCCATGCTAACGTGGAATGGGAACGCCCCACTTCCTTTTGTCTCCCATGGTTTTGTGATGATGTTGAAGTCCCCACCAACGATCGATGGTTGACTTCCTAGATCAAACGTGCTGAGCTCCTCAAACAGAGTTTCCCTTATTCCACTGTCGCAGCTTCCATAGACAAAGGATATGTAGATGGTGATAGAGCCCTTATTCACCCTCATCATGATGAACTGTTCCTCTGCCTATAGAAAGTCCACTGAGATGTCGTTCCTCTAAACGATCCAGATATGATGGTTAGTTGGAGCTGCTTGCATGGACAAATGCATATTGATCCTGTGGGTGAACTCCTGTAGCTTGGTTGGGTCCTGCTTAGGCTCTAGAACAATAGCAATGAGCACTCTATTTTTCTTGATCTCTGAAGCTATGAATTCAGACTTCACCCTCGCTCCAAGGCCATGAGAGTTCCAAATGAAGATGGGAATCATTGATCATCCTTCTTCCCTTCTTTGGACCCAGGCATCGTGTTCTCAAGTCTGGGGTGGGAGAGGCACTCCCTAATCTGTGACATTTGTTGTTTGAACTTCGCATGAATACACATGCACGGGATGATGTCTAGGAGGTTTGAATGTGGTGAGTGCACTTGAGAGAGGAGCTTGGATTTCTTCCCTCTCACATCACTTTGGGGAGATATTTCCATTAGGCACTTACCCTTCTCCAAAAATTCTTGAGTACCCATATCCACATGCCCATCCAACCCAACCACACCACAAACATCACCTGCTTCCGACCAGGGGGGAGCATCAGGATTACCTTCGAACAGAAATGTCCCGACCTCATAAGGGATCTCCTCATAAATAGGGGGAAGCAAAGCCAGGGGCTCTCAAAAAACAGTAGAGGATCGCACCAGGTGTTCCAAAAACCCACCCGCAGAAAGGAGCTAGAGGGGACCGTAAGCCCAGCAAGCAAGCTTATCCATACAAGAAGGAGGGTCTCTCTTATCAAGGAGAACCAAATCTCTACAAGGTGCATCAACACCGGATATAACACTTGAACATCTTGGGTTACAGGAAGAAGAGGGAGAAGATGTAATTGAGCCATCAAACCAATGACCCTCCTGATCCATAGAGGAGGATGGACCAGTCGACCTATGAGGAGAGGAGTCATACCCCGGTGCTGACCCACCCTCACCCTAGGGGTTTCCGTGATGACGATGCTTGCACATCTATTGAGAGTTTCCTTGAAATAAACAAGAGGAATAGAACCTGGGATACACCAGACATGTTATGGCATGGTTCCACAACTCTGAGCCCTGAACCTTCAGAGAGAGATGCTCCGGGATGGGGATGGACAGATCAAGCTCAAAGTACTTCCTAAAAATCAACATATCTGCTCCACACTTGGTACGCATTTCCACACAGAGAAAACCTCCCAGGGAATCTATAATGGCATTAAGAAAGGACCCATTCTGAAATAGTAATGGAAGACCTGGAAGACTGATCCAAACCGCCGCTTTTGAGCTCTCTTTCACTTTATGAGCATCCAATGACCACTGTGCCAGACTAAACCACCACCGTCCCAAAAACTGGGGGGCACTACACCACTCTTGGACAAAGTCGTCTTCCATGGAGAGGACCAAACAGAAGGATAGACGGTGAACCGTGGAGATACGAACTAGAGCTTGCAGTTCCCAGGAGTCCACAAAATGTTTGAAGACCGACATGGGAGGCTTCCCTCCTCCAAACCTCGTCATAGGAGTCCATTTCAGCCCATCAATAGCTGTCTCTAAGTCCTTTGCCGATACAACAAAAGAGATTTCAGATCCAGCCCTCGAAACTGATTGAAACACCGAGGGAGCCTCGGGGAAACATGGACGCTGAAGGCCACAGAGTGTGTCTCATAGTGCATCCTTGATGGAGACCGCGAACCCACTAAGCCAAGGAGAAGGAACATAAGGCAATAGTTCCAATGGAGAGCCACCTCTGCTGAGGCTCAATCAAGGATAGAAGTTTGTCCCTGCCACATCCGCCATTTTGAGAGCGATCATCCTAAGGAGCAACAGTAAGAAAGGTTTAAAAATGAACAGGCACATGAGGCATGTTGTTTTGTGAAAAGGATGCCATAACTTCTTTAGAAATTCCTCTGTCCATGTAAAATAATGATTTACCTAAATTTACCCATACATAACAACCCCAATTATATCACTAAAAAAACTATCAAATTTGTGGTAACCTTTAGTAAAAATAAGAATTCAAAAATCCTTTATTTCTAGCATGCTCTCTAATAGAGTAATCAAGCCTTCAGTATAATTTTTATTCAATCCTCATTCGTTACCTTTAATAATTTTAATTATATCTTATTTTTATAATTAATTAAGAAATGTAAAAAAATTGGTTAATTTGAATTTAATATTAGTACTATATAATAACATGTTCTTACTGGTTCATTCAGTATATCATGCTCTAACTATGGTTGGTTATGTCACCTATAATAATAATGCAATAATTGTTATTCCATGGATGATTAAGAAAACATAGGTATAGATAATATTAATTAATAATGATGAATTTATTATTTTTAGTAGTTATTTAATGTAAAATATATATTTATATATAGTAATGAAATCAATTAATTTTATTTAATCAATATTAAAAAATTACTATTTCAACCACTATTAGAAAATTGCCACCATATCATCAATAAATGGATAATTGAACATCAGGAATATGTAAAAACCCTATTCATCATACATTTAAAATATATAGGAGATTAAATAATTATTATGTTTCATGTATCATAACCTCTAGTCAAAATACAATATAGAGAAAATAGGATAATTAACAACAATATAAGTTTTTTTCGCAAAAAATGATTAATAAATATTTAGTTAATCATTGTAAATGAATGATATTGAGTAAAATAAAAATATTATTTTTATATAAATTAATAATAAATATACATATATTTGATATGATATTAGATCACTTCCAAAAGAGCATAAAAACATGGCATGGGATTTTTGTCACAGATTCTCTTAATAGAGACATGTATTGTACTACACAACTATTTTCATATATATATTGTATTTAATAAATATGAGACTTATTTTATAATATTTTAATCATTATTAATGTTCTTTAATATTCTATATCATTTTCTTTTTTCCTTTTCTTTTTCTTTATTCATTACCAATGTGCTAACTATTTTGTTGACTAAATTTCAACATTGTTTGGTAATTATTTTCCTTTATTTACTTCTCTATTATCATATTGATATATTATTAAATTTGTATATTTAATATATAATTTATTCACTACTTATTTAGAAAAAAAATTTCAGGAAGTAATATTGTTTTGGAAAAATTTCATTCTTCATAAAAATATAGATTTATTAAGAATATATTTTTTCACATCTATTATATAATTATTCTCCATATACATATTCTTTCTTACCAAAAATATTTTAATTTATTATATTCCAATATATTTATATATTATATTTCTCACAATTTAAATTTCAATTTACCTATCTTAAAATACTTTTATCACTTTCATCGACATCAATTATGTATAAAATTGTAAAAAAAATTAAAAAAGGAAGGATGGTTCTCTATATTATATTTTTGGCCATAGACACCTTATTTATTCACATGACCATTATTTATTTTCTCAGTTCCATTATTAATGGTTCTAAGGAATTTTTTAAAATTATTATGATCGCCCTGTAAATATTCTATTTTGAAAGTTACTAGTAACTTTATCTATTTTGAACAATGTGAAAAATGATTTATGAAAACACTTTTTTCTATTTCAAATCAATTTTGATTTCTATATATATTATAGTTGTATTATATGAAGTTAGGTTTCATTAATTTACCTCTATATTATATTGTGACATAATTCTATTTGGTTATTTAATTTCCTCTATCATCATATCTAATAATTTATTTCATTTTATCGGATTCCTTTTAAAAATTTCATGTCACCCATTTTCTTTTATTGGTTTTCCTAGATAAGATGTGTGATTGATTTCATGTGGAAAAAAATTTATGGTTTTTTATTTTGTAAGGTATGGGTCTAAAAAATCTAATGAATTTAGTAAATAATTATATCTTAATAGATAATGATGTTATAGAAGAATCTTATTGATATGTTCAAAACACTATTTGTGAACCTTATTGATGTGATCACAACTCTAGGTGTAATCAATATTGATGTATTAAATCCATTATTATTGGAACCAATGAATATATTCAATACAATATTCATCATATATATTGATATTTTCAAAATTATATGAATTTATCATGTTGAAATGTTCCAAACTCAAGGTAAAAACATGACTGAGATGCTAAAAAATCTATCCATGGGTCTAATTGTACTTAGTTGTGGTCATGGATTTAAGGTTAACCTATTTTTGTATTTGTGAAACATAAATATATTATGCAATAAGTCTCTTTATTATTGAAAAATGTTTCTCCATTATTATGAAATCGTATTTTTTCTACTTCCATAATTATCTATTTTAAGATATATGTTCTTTTTATATACCTTATGAATAAATTTTACTATTCCACATTACTCATAATTATGAATTTCTCCAACATTTTTTTTCACACATGATTATAAACTAAAAATGTATGACTCATTGATATGTTTTTATATTATATAGTTTTTTTAATCCTTACATTACCCATTTCCCCATTTACATGAATGAACTAATATATTTGAAAGGAATTCATGTGAGGAGAATTTCAAAGGAGAATATAAACAGATTATATTCAATAAAACATTTAAATTGATAACACCCTAATAAACTAATTTTTTCAGTTCTAGGATTATTTGTTTAATTGAGATATGAAATGTATAAATTATGTATACAATTTAAACTATAAGTGGTATATGATTAGTTTAAATTACTAGAAATGAAACACATTTAATCTTATAAAATTATATTTTTTTCATCTCTTACCATTAAGATAAGATTTTATGTAACATGACCTCTCACCAAAAAAAAATAATATTAGTGAAAATACATGTATGAAGAGGAAATACTGTAACCATAGGATGCAATGAAATAGAATTACCCTCATCGATTGTCAAATAAAAATATTAGTTAACTTTTTGACGATTTAATATATAATATGTGGAACAATATGAACACTGATACTTTTATATATAGGATTTTCCTTTTTAGTATATATATGTTCCATATATAAGAATATGTTATTGTATAAATGACATACACCACATTATAAAAACCAAGATTAATTTATATCATTAATAAGGAATATTACATATGGTGAATTAATGTACTCTATAAAATGGAATTTAGTAAAATGAGAAAATAAGGATGAAAATTTACACAACTAGAATTATATATTTTAGAATATCATGGTCCTCTTGAAATTTCATAGTAGTAAAAAAACTATAAAAAGTAAAAAAATGTATTATAATAATCATTTTGAAAATATTTAATTTTAAACCATGATATGAATTTTTCTGAATATGAAATGAAGGTATTATGAGTTAATTTTATATGGTAGTAAAACCAATATGACTACTAGAATAGTAAATGAACCATTTGGGATATTAACATGATTGTTAGGAATATTAAGATGGCCATTATAATAGTAATAAGATTATTAGACAAGTAAAATGACATGTAACAAATATTTATTATGAATATAATAATGAAATATAAATTTTATAGTACTATAAATTAATTATTCAAATTAGAAAACTCTAATAAAATGATAAGTGTATTTTTAATAAATTTAATTTTAATGTAATTCAAAAAATCCTAAATTTTATTTTCATTTTAATAATTTATTATTATATAAAATTATTTCAATAAGTGGATTTCATTTGATAAATCCACATATCAAAATTATCCAATAATGATTTTTTTTTGAAATAATTATTTATCAACTGAATATAGAAAATATATTTTTTATAATACAAATGTTTTGTCTTTAAATATTAGTGTAATAATAACATAATAAAATCTAAAATACTTAGATAAAATAAATATTAGTTTAATAGGATAAGTTACTCATTTCTAAAACTATAAAATAAATTTCAAAACCTAAAATTTTGTTCCAAAGTCTAATAAGATAAAGTATATAAATGAAAAAAATCATTTTTCTGTTCTACTTGTTAGTCTAATGTAATAAATTAAATGTTAATGAGGTTACAAAGTCATAAAACATGAAATATAAATTAGATATAATTTATAAATTCTAAAATAGAACTATTATTTTCATTTGAAGTGATAATTTAGTAATTATTTTATCACAAATATACTTTTCTCCTCGATTATAAATACCTCATCTCCCTCACTAAGGAGAATCGCTTCTCAATAAAATCACTTTTCAAACACTATCAAATAAACATATGTCATCTCTCTTATTATCCTAATTGATTCTCATTTTTCAAAAAACCCTAATCCCTTAAGGATTTATTAAATAACCCAAGTGTAGGCATCAATGATTTGGTAACCTAAAAATCCTATAGTATAGATTTTTTCATTTTTTATATCCTAATATCATTTTTTCATTATTTCTAAAAAAATTATTTCCTAAGTATAAAAATAATTATGTAATATGATATGGTATAAATATTTTAATCCACTCTATAATGTATTTTCTATGTCTCCCCCCTATTTTTGATATGTATTGTTAATGGGTGGTTTTATCGATAAACCTTGTTATTATCAATTCATTATTTATGAATTCTATCATGGTTGGTTATCATAGATAATATATGTTAAATAAAAATAATGTTTTCTATTGATGTCATTTTTACTCATTGATAGATAATAAAACTCAAATATATGAAATATGAACATAAATAGGAAAATTGAAATATATATATATTTGATTCGTTCTCATTTCCATAAATATTATTAAATTAAATATATTTTTTTATAGTTTATAAATAATTAAAAAATATATAATATTATTTTTCATTAATGTTTTAATAAATACATTTTTTGTTATATATGAAACATAAATGTGATAAAACAAAACTAGACCTAATGAATTTATCTAATTTTTTTACATTATTCTACCACATACCTTCTAAATTTCTTTTACATTTTATTCTATTAGAACTTATGTCGATATACATGTTCTTATTTCATCAATATGAATTCTAAGTCACACACTTGGTTTTTTTTAGTGGCATTTTCTTAAAAAATCTCTATAATTTCCATTAAGTTAATTCTCCTTCTGTCTATAAAATATACCCTCATATGTTTTAATTTTTCTTTTAAACGCAAAAATTTAATCTACCCTTATACGTTTGGAGAACTTCTGTGGTTTAATTATCGATATATACCTTATTATATATTTATGGACCCCATTTTTTCCCAATGTGTTTTTAAGTGTTTATTATTGATAAATGATCCTCTTTTGAGTTTCATTATTGATTATGAAATATTTTTGGTGTGATGGGTTGGTGAAGAAATATATATCACTCTATCAAATTGGATAAATTTATTAGTCTCCATAGAATAATTATGTTGAGTGTGATAACTAATCATGATTTGTTCATAGTCTATGTTGTAATATTTGAAAGCATTTGTTATGTATGAAAATGAAGCTAACTCGGTTCACATTTTATATATGGTCGTTATAAATAAAATTATTATTCATAATTATTATTAATATGAAACCCTCTATGAATCATTTCTCTGATTTATTCCTTCTTATGATGACGATCATACACTTATGATATGATTATAATTATTATTCTCGCCCATAAGTTGAATTTATTCATACTTAATGTTTCTTCAATATTATTTTTCCCCTTACAAGTAATTTTGTTCTATATTTAATTGGTATATATATATTCATATAATTACATTTAATAATTATAATATATAATATTTGAGTATTAGCATTAAAAATGATTTTAATAATTTGTATATGTTCATATATGTCCATGGTGTGTGAACCCAAGATACTAATACTTGTGACTCCATATCATATTTTTTTTTATTCACAAAAAAATATGTAAAAATCATTTATGAAATATGAAATTACCAAAAAATTTACACTATCATAATTTCTATAATGTCATGTGGTAAACACATCAGTTCACGAAGACTTGTTTAATTACATTATTCTGAATATAGTGGAAAACCACTCTTTCCTAAAGGAAATGAAACCAAACTAATTGATACATTTGAAATAGATCAAATGGTGGAGGAAACTCGAATAACCACACAAATTAACATTGGGATATATTCTCTAGTTTCTAACTAGGCATATCTCTCTTAACTTACAAATTTTTAGGATGTAGTTTATTACATTTTATCATCCACTCATAAGGTTCTTGTGAGGGATCCCGTCAAGTGTGATCATCACAATAATTTTGATCCCTAATAACATAGTAACCCTTTTTGAAGTTATAACCACACAAATATATAAAATCATGGTATCTAGGTGTAGATAAATAAGTTATATTCTTATTATCAAGTACTAGGAGTTGTCCTTTTCCTCTATTGTAAAAATCCCCATCAATGCTAGTTATCATATATTGACAGAAATATAAGAGTCTCCAAGGATAACTATTTCTTAACCATATATTTTTCATTTCATGGATTTAATCATTCTAGATAACGATATTTATCACTTTTCTTTTTAATTTTTACTAAGTAACTCATGGATATTTCCCACCAGGGAACATAAACCATGGAAATATAAGAACAAGTACCTACCTCAATGACTAAAAATGTATCCAAGGAAGTAATTATGTTCCAATAGTGATTCAATGAATGTTCATGATCACCATTTGATGGATGTATCTAATATATCAATTCTATGATTTTGAAACTTCATTAAAAACACCTCACATATTAGCTAAAACAAAATCCACTCTGGAGGCCCACTCCAAAGTATCGTATCAAAAACCTATAGAGGCCCCCCCTAGGGTCATCACCGAAAATGTTGTCTCCATAATGATTTTAATGATTAAAAATAATGTTTTCTCCATATTTGTGATAAAAAATTATCATTCTTGACCTCCCTACCTTTTTTATCTTTTAAGAAACTCCAAATTTTATCTACAGAGAAACGTCCAAGAATGTCCTCCCTATTCCCACCAAGTTATCACGCATGGAGGTCATTCCTCTAAATATGTAAAAACCAATAACTATAGATATTCAACCTAGATGACTCATTTAGAAGATCCTTACAATATTTTTACTTTCTATGTTACTCTCCATAATTAAAATTTTATCTGAAAATAATGTTCTCTAGTTTTCAATAAAACTATGGATGACATCCTTGAGGTACCTCGCTATAGTTCCTTTGTATAATACTATCTGAATGGAAGATATTTCTATAATAAAAACTAGAAAATTTATAATGGTATATCTCCATGATATGATGATCATGAAAATAAACCTTTAATTCCTCTCTCTAGAAAACATTGTAGAGATATTAGATGTTAAAACATTATTTACTATTGTGGGGGTCCTCTCTACAATAGTATATCAATGATGAACAACAATGAATTCCTTCCTTGAGATACCTATTGTGAAGAACCTCCTCTGAATTAAACATATCTTCCATATATTTTTTATCTCTATATTTTATTTATGATAATGTTTATATAATATAAAGAGGCACATGAGAATCAAATTTTGACTAAATTTGGAATTTATCACCAATAACTAGAGTTACAACCTTATCAATCAGTATATTGAAGAAAATATCATATCTCTAGACTCCCATATTTTTCTCATAAACAAATTAACAACCAAAAAAAAAGAATAATTATATAATTTTTAAAGAAATGAAGAAGTAACTTTGGTGGTTAGTGTATATTAATTTTTTTTGGATAAAGAAATCCCTAGTTTCAGGAAAAAATAATTGGATTATGATATGATTCCAGTCATGTTATGGACTATTAAAATTCATAAATATAATATTGTCACAACCCTAACAGAGTGAAATAAATACCTCATATTCATTTAAATCTATTGAAAACTTTAAATTTTATAAAATCCATAAATATACAGTATGAGTGGTTTTTAAATTGGATTATAATATTAGATGAATAGTGACCTCGTATTTAATTGACTACAATTTCAGTTCCCCATAATACAAAATTTGAAAAACAACCCAAGAAATTATAATAGGTCTACATGAATAGAATCGAATTACATCAATGTTTGTTTCATTATATCTCTTATAATATGCTTGTTTATTATTTGGGGGAATATGGCCCCTTATTTTTTTCTATGCATGTTAAAAAACTTGGTCTGTAAGGATTTTTTTAACAGTTTTACCTAATAATTAATTCAATAAAGGAATCTAGTAATTCTAATTGGTTTGGTAATAATAAAATAAAATTATCCCTCTCAGATGTAAAAAATTAACTCTTTATGAAATTTCTATTAACTTAATTTTTCACCAAGATACTAGTATGGTTAATCAAGAAAAATGTTTGAGGAAGTTTAATTATATTATTGTATAAAAATATATTATATGGAATACAAAATATTCTAAACATAAATGAATTATGATGATTCTATATAAAACTAGAGAAAAATACTAAATTGATAAATTGTTCACAAGACTTATTCCAATTATATTACAAGCGTATCCTATGACCAGAGGGATTCCATAATTTTTACCTCCACTCAACCACTATATCAGTAAAATAGGAAATGAAAAGTAGTTAAAATTTTTAGTGAGTAAGAGTAACCCAATCCCATAGTGTTGGGATTTTTACCTTCTACTTAAGTAAAAAACTTAATCTTTTTCTATAATAGTATAATAATAAACAATAATTTCCCTATTTATTCACTCCATTGAAAATTAATAACTCATAACCTATATCAAGGTCATATTTTTGGAAATCCATTTGAGATTATAGTACAAATTTCATGAATAAAATATTTCTAAGAGAACATAAATGGTATAATAAAAATATTATATGGGTTATGAAGAAAAATATTTATCTATAATGGAAAAATTATAAATTGATTTCGATATATATATTAAAGGTTATTTGGGAAAAAATGAATCACAAAACTATATTGAAGACAATAAAGAGTGGATTCCCGCCATATGATTCATGTCGGAAATTTTTTTCCAAACAGTTAAATGATAACTATCAAAATAATAATGTATATAAACATGATGAAGTATCATATATTTGAAATGTGATCTATTAAAATGTTTGAATGGAGGATTTTCACACACATCATCAAAGGAAAGGTCACAAATTAGGAACTCAAATGAACATTGAATCGTCTCCCGCTTATATAAATTTATCTAAGTATAATGGAAATTGAGTGACTACATCTATAGTACTCCGACCACATGATAATGTTGTGAATTTTTATTCTGATGAGAATATTTCATGGTATAAATATGAGTGGGAAAATTTAAGGCATATCAATTCCTAGATTCACAAAACTGATATATTCTTTGAATGAAACTCTCATGTTAAGGAGAATATAAAATATATAATGGTCAATTATTTCAATTTGGCCTATTTATGGTTAAGACTATTTTTCAACCAAACCCCATCTATAGTGTATTTTCATGTATTTACACTATTAGGAAGAAACTATCGCTATTCTAGGACAATAATCCAAACCCAACTCAAACAAGTTATCATCTCCATATGTTGAATATATCACCTTATCAAGCTCTAAAAACTACCTTAACATGAATATCAGACCATGTGCGGATGCTTTGTAAGATTTTTTAATCCATTAAATCCATTTGTTGGAGAATCAATGACAATGAGTGAAAAAGAGATCATATAAAACTTGATAAAAAATATATATTGAATTGGTGGATCTAACTCTGCTCCACTTAACTTATAATATCCTATATTTTATGAGTTAACTGATATGGAACATCATGAATATCTTCTCAAGAATTTGACATATCAATAAATCAGTGGAGTTGGGCTCCTAGGACCAACTATTTATATATCGATTACTTGAATATCTGGTGTATTGAATATTTATAAAACATATTATTATATATTTTTTATTGTTATGAATGTCTCTAATGTAATGATTTCTTAGAGTATACATCACATTGATAAGGTCATAATAGTTCCCCACTATGATGATTACCTTCATGTGCTATGATTATATTATCAAATTATGGTTTGTGGTTGGATACTATGCTATAAAAGAAAACATAATAGATATAATATCTGGTGCGAGTGATCATAAGAAGATAAGGCTTCTTTTCATGAAGTTCACACTCAGTAATCTCCAAGATGGGATATTATGAGAAAAAACCCGCCAGTAGGATTTCCACAAGTTTTTTGGTCATTGGATATTTGTATCTATGTTATGGTGTGATGGTCATTATACTTTATTATTATTATTCATACATGTTACAACTTGAATACATAGATTTTCTTCATAAACCATGACAATAATATTTCATGGAGTAGTTGGATATGTTAGGTTCATTACGAGTGACATGCCATTAATGAATATATCAAGGAAATAATTTTCTCTTCTATCTTTATGAAAGCTAATATCTAGGCCCATTGATTAGAATATAACCATGTCATTAAATTCTTTTTACACTATCTAATGACATGTTTATTTTTTATAGTAAAATAAATACACATTGGGCATATATATTGGTGATACAGATGTGCAATATGCTTGATAATATATTATGGAAAATGGATTATATTAAACTGTGACTATTTGTATTTGGTTGTGGACATTGAAACATTAAGTTCTTCATCTTGAGTTTCTTGACCCTTTTCTAGATAATAATCTTTGACTTTACGCAATCCTACATAATTCCAATAAGAAAGAATCATATATGGTCATATTTAGTGTTTCAATTGATCATGATTAAATTTTATTTGATTTTAATTAATGGAATAAATATTATTCTCAAGTTTGAGGAATAATTTTATTCAAGCTATATTTAACTCATAAATTAAATAACTTTTTATTCACCGACATGTGAATACAATATTTATTTTTTTATTGAATATTTTGAAAACATTTATTCACTAGATTAAGAATAAAATATTTTTTATGAATAAAATATTTTTTTATAAAAAAAAATATTATTATTTTATTTAATAAATTATAGATGTGTTTGAATGGACTATGACCGAGTCTAGGGACAAATATAAATTAATAAGACTGTTACATAATATTTGTTCTTACATAAGTTGGAGTGTACAAAAAATGATAATTATATAATTATTATTATGAAACATTGGATTTACAAAGAGACTACACATTTCTAGTATCCTTTGTACTCAACCAAAATAGTAAGAAAAGGGAAACCCCTATCTGATACCACTTTGTAACTTCTTGACCTGACTGACTATTAAACCAGTAACCGGACTGGTCGTCACATGGCCTCATGCGCACGTCCCCATAAGATAGAGGCTACTGACTAACAAAAGGGGTCTAATTGTGGTATGGTGGGGGATATTATAACCTAATTGTGAGTGTAGTTCAATTTTATAATAGTAATTAATTAATACATATCAGTGGAAGAATTAATAAAAAAATTAAAACTATTGGATTTTTAATATAATAAATGATAAAATGGAAAATGAAAAATTCACAATCATTCAATCATGTTCATATTAAGATACTATGTCTAAATCATTAAACAATATAACATTTAATAAAAAAACACAAACCATGTAAAAGAGTAAAAATACCTAAGGGAGATCTCAACAATAATCCTGGGTACTACCTCAGCCCTCTACTCCTAATATCCCATGCACAATGTAAAACAAAAGAAATAATCCATGGACCTATGAAAATGAGGTGTTCTTAGGTACCTCACTGCAATGGAAACCTGAGCAAGGTGTGAGATACACTCAGTAGGCCACAACCAATAGTTTATAAATAATAATATAGTATGTGTGTATAAAATATAGTTGTGTTCATGTATCATGAATAAAGTAGGAAGTAAGTGATATAATTGAGTCACTAGTTCCTAGGGGACACCTAGTCGGCCATACCTACTTCAGCCTATGTTGTAATAAGTCTGATCAGTGTACCATATAGAAGTGATAATATATATATGTGTGTTATAGGTATACATGTATATACACTAAATGTGTAAGGAAATATATTTTTATATATATGGATACTTGGTTCTAGCTCGACCTGGGGTGTAACTCAAGTATGCATGACTAGTCTAACGAGCTATAGGCTCCAACAAGAGTATTTTCCCTAAATAGCATATGAATAAAATACATATTTCTCACCACTCGAGATAGTGGGGTGAGTAATCATGCCAAAAACCTGATGAAGAATAACATGGAACACCATGACCATTATCAATGTAAGGTAAAAGGTTTGAGATGCAATTCCCAACAACTAATGAAAGGGGTCATGAAATACCATTCACAATAAGACCCTTAACCATTATTCACTAAACAATATCCATGGCCAAATAGTTATAATGTTGAGAAATTGTATTAATTATTTTATTATCATTTAACCCAATCTATCCAAGGGTTTAATAATCCAATAATCCATATCCTTAATTATACAACATGTGGTGTTACCCTTACAACCACTTTTTTCAATAAAAAATGAATAGTTTAATTAAATAAGAAAGGAAAATAAATTTATAAATAAAAAATTGGATATTTTTATAACTATTGTAGAAAAAACAAGACCATATTAATAGGGCCAAACCCACATACCATTTCATAACTGGTCATTAGTTTCATTACATCGTACAATCTGCTATAAAATATGTGAGGGTCGGGTACATGCAATGAGAAATAAAATAGGCTAATCTAACATTTATTCTACAAATGAAATTTTTTTATTCAATAAGAGATTTTTCAACAACCCTTAGGAAGTGGTTCAGTCACTAAGATATAATATAGTTGATGGAAACACTATTCTACATTCCAGTCAATCAACTTGTTACATTTAATAAGAAAATTTACCTCCACAGGGAGTTATATTAGAAAAACAATAGATAATTAATGTCATTCATGGGATAAAACCTTAACAATTGTAAATACTTGAGTTATATTATCAAAAACAATGCCAATTTTTGTATAAAATAGAACTAGAATAATAGCATTATGTTATAGAATTAAATATCAAATTTAATGGGGATGCACATAAATAATGGATTGCATAACAATAGAGTTCATTATAAATCATCAAAACATTGAGAGAAAACATATGGACCACCTACATTATGCCAAGGAAGGTACACTCATCCATATTCATGGACTAAATTGGTCCCACTCTTGAGAAATCAAAGAAATATAAAAATTCCACAAAAAAAATAGTGTGAATTAGATTGTATAAATATAACACCGATAATGGTGAGATAAATGATAGAAAGAAGTAATATGATTGATGATATTATCAATGGATAAACAACAAGAGTAATGAAACTTTATTACAACACTAAATGAGGGAAAGTAATCCCTTCATAAAAGGAGAGAAGAGTGAACCCTTGGTGGGTTTCTATGCATAGAGGTGGAGAAGAAAAGAGTAGACAAAGAAAATAAAAAGATGAGGAAATTTTTTTAATTTAACACCATTTAATTTTCATCATGGTTTGGACACATGATTGTATAAACCATGAACAATCCATCCTTGAGACACTATCCTAAGAACCCTTATCCCATGGTATGGATTCAGAGTTTGGATAACTGTTCTCTTCAATGCAAAATCCCCATGTTAGGTTTCATATTACACCTGCATTTCCATGAATCTCCTCTCACACTGTTAGACCAAACAATGTGAGACCTCTAACTACACTTGACCAGCCACATGTTTTAACCTAGGGGTTGCATGATATTAGACAAAATCATTCACCACTTCCATATTCTCCTATTTTTCAAGTTTCAAAGCCAAATTCTTCTGAAACATGATGGAACACTCGAGATACCTCTCAGACTATAATCCAAATATAAAAACAACACATTCGAGTGTTACAACACTAAAAATTATATTATGAAGCTTATTTTACACTTTAATATGTTCATCAAACATAAAATTCACTTTATTTTATAAATTTATTCTAGTAAAGAAATCCAAGACACTACATAGACACATTTCATAATCATATCATCATTTTATTATATCATATCCCATGGAAAATATATATGTTTCATAAGAATTGTAAAATTTTATTACCCATGGGATAATAAATGGGTTTCATAAAAAATAATTTCATCATAAAAATAAACCATACAGAGATAGAATAATAATTTAATCTTTGTATCATATCCCTTTTAAAAAATAAGTAACTTCAAAGGGTTTCATCTTAGATGGATAATTATTATGAAATAGAAATCACTTGGGAAGTATCTTAATGAAAATTAAGAAAATATAAAAAAATCATTTGAAAATAATATTAATAAAATATTAATGAAATAATTTACTTGAAAAATAAACTTTGATAAAATATAATTTAGTCTTTATGAATCATTTATAACATTTCTTGATGTAAATAATCTTTCCACTTTGAAAAAAAGGACTTTTTTTTACTTAAAAAATATTATATATGATTTTTAATTTGAAAAAATATATTTAAAATATAAATGTATCCGAAATATTTGGGGATAAAGACTCCTTGAAATAAAGTATTAAAACTTTTAAAGGAAGAATGAAGTCATGTATTAGTCATGAAAAGGAGAAATATTGTTCATGTCATCCAAGTTAAAAAAGATTATTTTTATATTTTCAGTAAAAGAAAAATGGCCATTATTTGAAAATTAACATGATGATTCCATTCATTTTTTTTAGAAAAAAATTAAAACATGGATAAAATTCCTTTAATAAGTCATTTTATAAATATTTTAAAAAATAAAAACAATTTCAAAATCAAGCTTTTGAATGAATAGGTTTTTTCTTCCAAAAATATTATTTTTGATCAAAAATTATTTTTGAACTATTGAGTACATAAAGTGAGGAAAATAGAGGGGGTGAATTATCTCTATGATATAACTAGACTAAAATATAATTACATAGTTTCTTGAGAGAGGTATCATAATCATTATAAACATATTCATAAATAATCTTGATAAATTATGAGATCATAACATAAAATCCTTACCACTTTGGTAACATTAAAACATAAGTCCCGTGAAGAAATATCAAGAAATGAAACTTATAATATTATGGTAATAAATTAATTAATTATATAACATGTAAAATTTTATTTATATTCACTTAATTAAATAAGATATGTGCATACTATAACATATGTCTCAAAGAATGAAAATTGAGACAGAAATCCCCTGCCTCTTTGGTACCTTTTAAATCATAAACACCATGAATGATAGATAATAAAGTGTATAGGTAAATCCAACAAAATTCATGATAGTCATCATAATATACATTCTTGGGAAATATTTACACTATGTAATAGAAATAGGCGGTGAATATGAAATGTGTCCCACAAAAAGTAAAAAATGACAAGAAAATCCCTTACCGCTTTGGTAATTTTTAGATCATAAGACCCAATAAAGAATAATGTAAAATTGAAGTTTAAATATCATAAATACTAGGTTATTACTAATATAAAATGTCAAAGTTGAATTTTATATATTATAAAAAAGTATGTATTGGTGAATTTTTATATGTTTCCTGGAAATAAAAGAGACTTGAAATCCCTTACCATAAGTCTCGACATCCATCATATTTGTTATAACATCCATTATAATAAATATAAGTTCATTTTAAATATATTAAAGAAAAATAATTACATATATCGTACAATATAATATTTACTTATGTCCTTTTATGACATGTTTTTCAACAATTCGTTATTGAATCTAGGTTTTGGGTAATAATCGCTTTATTTTGCATATATTCTTTAATTTTTTATTTTTGGTGATATTGCATTGATCATGGTAACATAATATACAGGGTAATAATAATTAAATAATTATCATAATTGTATATAAATTATAATTTTATGGACATTCCTGAAATATTGTTTTGAGAAATGAAGTGTGTTATGATCATGGAGATGAAAGGCCCAACATACTCGTGAGAAACGTTTCAATTTTTCAATGATCATCATGGAAATGTGGTATGTAATATAATATTAATTAATTATTATCATAATATCATAATAACAAATTATTTACTTTAATATACTTATAAATATTACCCATGTGGTGGGGTGGTGAAAATAGAGTCACATCGCTCTGTGAAGGTGGTAGTCCACACATACACGAATGACATTGTCATCTTTCTATGAGTGAAAAGATATGAAATAAAATGATATATTTTGTTTTAGGAAAGATAAATATGTCATTAATATCATAAATATTTCATTTATATAAAAACTATTTCCTAAATATATCTCTATTATCTTCTATGTAAAGCGTTAGTGAAAACGAATCACATCGGTTAATGAGACGGTAGTTCGCATTACAAAGAGACAATATGACCATATTGCCTACAAAATGAAAGTTTAAAAGTTATATATAATATATTTACCCAATATGTATAATTATTTTATAAATATAATATATATATATCCTTTATAATACCCAATATTTAGAGGTGGTAATGTTAAAAAAATGACATCAGTTCGTGTGGTTGTAATATGTCGTACACACAAATAATGATTTCTTAACCCATTTTATAGAAGTAAAGATGATTGTAAGAAATTACCTTAACATAACAACATAAAATTATATATAATATACCACTATTTTATATCATCATGGTTTAATAATAATTTAATTATGTGGAGTAATAAATAAAATAAAAACGCTCATTGAAGAACATTACTACTTCTTTGGGTAACCTCGTTAGGTTCGAACAAAAAACCTTAATATGTTAAATTTATACTGAAAATATAGAATCTATGATAAGTAATGGGAATTTGGTAGGTTATTTGGTTATGTAATTGCAAACCCAAAAGGGTATGAAGGTGTGAGAGGAATCAGATAGGGGGAGGCCATTTATAAGTGAGGTGAGTTTCACACTTATAAGTTTTTGAAAATAAAAAAGTTGAACACATATTTTACTCAAGAAACAAGGACCAAAAAATGGAGTATTATAGAGAAATAAACATTATAGGGTATACATTTTTCTATAAAATGGATTTTAGATAAGTGTTTAGGTTACTTTGTCCCTTATATTTTTAGGTTAAAACCCCAGTAAACCCATTATTAGCTTAATCACGGTAATAAATTTTACTGTTTTCAATAATATTTTGGGATAAAAATTAATATTTTATTATTATAAACTATAAAATATTTTTATTAAAAAATGCAATAAATTTTTACTAATTAAATTCTATGAATATAAATAATTTAATATAAAAGTAATCCCATAGACGTGACGAGAAGGCATGTTTTCAAAGAGAAAAAGTTCAAATGTTTATAAAGTTTTTATATCCAATTTCAAATATAAATTGACTTCAATTACCTAAATTATATTAATATATAATTAATGTAACTAATTTGTCTTTAATTAAATTTTAAAATATAATTTTTCTATATAAATAATTAAAATGAATATGTAGTTTCAATTAAAATTCACTATTTTTTACTATTCAACAAAAAATTACCCTTTCAGATAATTATCCATTATTAACCCTAATATAATTTTGAAATTTTTATTTGAAAAATTAATTACTTTTTAAAACAAAAATTATAAAATATTAATAATTAAATTTAAAAAAATACCTACATACTCAATGAAAAACTGAGTTTTTGATAAGTGTATTTTTTTAAAGTATAAGATGCTTTTATGATAACAATATATCTAACAAAAATAATTTTTTTGAATATTAATTAAAAATTATTTATATATAAACCCTAAATTTAATTTAAAACATTCCTCAATTGTGATTAATTTATTTAATTAAAATGGAGAAACACTAGGCACGTTAAATCAGTTTTCATAAAAATGCTTATTTGACACAAAAATAAAATTATACTAAAATCCAGTATAAAGTTGATTGAAAAACAATTAATTGGATTAAATATTAATAATTAATATTTTTTTAATTTCAAACATAATTTGGAATTTAAATTATATAATTAATTGATACTGAATTATAGTTTTAGAAAAATCAACATTTTCTCTATTCGGTAAATAAAATGTGTTTTCAGAATATAAAAAATGTAACCATAACTTAATTTCAATATGATGATTCTAAAAATTAAGTTAATTTTTTAAAAATCATTTTATAAAATATATTAAAACAAATTATAATAATTTCCCATAAAAAATCAATAAAAATATTTTTGAAGAAAATTTAATTTTATGAATATACTTACTTTTCCAAAAAATTATTGAATATTTTTTACAATAATATTTAGCTTAAACATATTTTTATTATGAAATAAAAGTTGTATTTATATTTGGGTAGAGGGAGACACATTACATAGCCCATATTCCATAGTAAAAGTTTATTTCATCATGCTTACATCATCGCCTACCCATGTTATGCCTACGTGACTGCATGCCCATCTCATGCATGTGTCATTGAATACCTACATGTCACTTACTTCATCATAAATGAACCAACTACCTCTGCAGGATTTCAGTCCTCATCCTTTGGATATAGGATTATGGGGTTTACCCTCAAGTACCACCCCTACTATATTGATTTTTTACAAAATTTTAATAAATAAATTTAAATTGAGTAGGGATTTTATATTTATATTTAAGTAAGTACTTAATAATACTCATAACTATCTATTTAACATCTATTCTATATAAAAAAAATTTAAAATATAATCATTTCATGGTTCACTGAAGCTCATTGTTGTATTTCGAGATTTCTTTTGAAGAAATTCATTATTTCATGTAACCTAAGTTAACTTGGTGTGGCATATAAAAAAATTTATACATGGTGTTTTTTGTATCACAAAATATCAAAAATTTTAAATTCATTTGAAAAAAATTCATAGAATCTCGGGGATTTACATTCTTCCCCCCTTAAAATGAATTTCACCCTAAAAATTAAACTTGGCCATCATATGTTTAAAATTTGAAAATTCGTTTAGATAAACAAACATAATAAAAATTAATAATATAACTTCCTTTAAAAATGAAAATTTACAAACATAGTGTTTACCTAAAGTAATTCATAACTAGGTTTTATCATTGGAGAAAGTAGGTGAAAATTAAATATTTGTACATGGAATGAAATCATAAATAATTCTAAGGAGTCATAAGGATCAATTAGAATAATAAAGTGGTGACCTATAGAAGGTTAAAACCCACAAAACCATAATCCAAAGAGTCAAGAAAAAGCTAATTGATATCATAAAAATTATGATAAATGGATAAAATTTTATTTCATGATCCTTTTCCTAAAGTTGAAATTTTTTTATAAGTAGATATACTTACATGATTTAATTACATTTCAAAAGTACAATCACACCCTTTGTTTTTGCCCTTATTAATTTAAAATTCATCTATTACTCTAAGAAATTAAGGATAATTGTTATTTTTGAAGCACTAAAGGATCACAATATCCATAAATATAATGATAATTCGTTATTTATATCTATGTTGTCAATGAAAAAATGGTTAGCACATGTTATCCATAAATCTTCAGATGGTGAAATAGTATATTAATATATAAAGCCTCATCCAATGTTCAACTTAAACCATTCTAAAAATGGGTAACCTTATAACCCTTTTAAAATTTAATATTTATAAATAACGTCACTAAAATTCTAAATATCAACTTGAAATTAATCCTCAAATTATTTTAATGTATCTCTTGATTGGAACATAAAAAATATGTGAATACCTTAGTCATATATGTTAAGTAAAAGGTATTATATTTACTTTTATGTTCTTTGTTTTGGAAATCAAAAATCTATTTTTACTCAATTCTCAAATAAATTATTTACTTTGAAGACAATTTTCTATTTTTCATACTAACTATGACTATTATACCCACTCTATTTATTTTATTGGCTATGACCATCGTATCCACTCTATTTATCGTAATAACTATGAACATCGTATCCACTCTATTTATCATGATGACTATGACCATCATACCCACCCTATTTATTGTACTCACTCAGACCATTATGCTTACTCTATTTGTCGAACTAACTTAGACCATCATACTTAATCTGTTTATCATACTCACACAGACCATCGTACTTAATCTATTTGACATATTGAATCTGAACATCATACTCCCAATGTGTATTGTACCCACATTTCATCATATCCGTATTTTTTATTATATTTGTATGAACAATCTTACTCATACCTATCATCATACAAGAAATATTAATCATACTCATGTTATACTTTTATCAAATAATTTTTTTCATTCTTTTATCAAAACACATGTTTTATACCAATATTACTCATGATATAATTTTCATATATCTATTGTTTTAAACAAAATGATGCCTTGTAGTTAGTTATAAACAAATCAAAACGATGTCATGTTTTCTATTTCAATATGACTGTTACAATGCCAGGTGTATAAGTCCCTCTGAATTTTCCATAGAAATATGATCATTCGAGAAAATATGACTGTTGAAACTTAAGGCCTATAAATAGTAGGTCATTTGAAGTATATACTACAACTTTAGCAACTTACAAGTTCTATAGAGAGACTGTGTGACTTCTCTCCTACTTCTTACAAAAACCATGAAATTGAAAAATGTGAACAAATTGTTCTTAGTTTTTGAATTTCAATAAGTTCTTTATTTTTTTTGTGTCTAGTCAGGTGATAATGAACAAGGGTTTCCTAGGATAGGCAAATGGTGCGACCGATATTTGTATAGAGTTCATTCAACTGTTTGAAAGACAGAGGTTCCATTTACTTTTTAAATCAATGGATTGTGGGGATAGCAAGATGGACGTTCTGATCATCATATCGAGAGCATACCATTGTTGATAATACATACCTATTATCCTAGGGGAAAGGATACCCTACTATTTGGGATAAATGAATTATAATACCTTTTAATTTTCCATTTTTTATTGTAATATAAAGAGAATATTTTTCTTTCTTATTTCTATTTTTATTCTTTTGTAATTATTTTAATTATAGTTTATAATTTTTATTATTTATCATATACTTTATATGGTAGAATCATTTACGCTTTATATTACTCTAATAATTGTATTCAACCCGAAGAAAATTGATTCTTAGCCTTTGGTATTATATCACTGGACCGAGAGTCAGTTCGATCAATTTTTTTCTTTTATAAGAGGCATTCTAATTTGTTTTAGTTTATGTTGTATTAAGCTAATATCCTTCCTTAAATGTTTTAATAACAATTTTTTAATATACAATTCAACACCATCTTGTATTTTTTCCTTCTCATATCCATTTAGATCTAACAATATATTTTCTTGAATAATTTTGATAACAAGAATAACCGTAAGACAATAATGAAAACATACATAATTCCTCATTTATTAAATTAAACCACAAATTATTGAATATATTCCATTAATAGAATAAAGATTTAAACTCCATCAATTATAACATAAACTTCCTTGCCCAAAAATCATTAACCAGTTCCAAAGAAATCAGTTCTCTCAAATTTAATTTATCCAAACAAATCCTATATTTGTCACAACATCATTATCTCAAAATCAAGACCATATTAAGGGTTATCTTACCCTTAATCATGTGGTTTTCATGAATTTCACCTTTCCACTATTTTATAGTTCATCTTCATCATTAAACATATAATTTCAAATCCTTAATGAAAAATGTATACATAAAAATACTTATATATATTTAACAATTATAAAATTCTAATACATAGATAATTCAATAAAACCACTTCCTTCTCAAAATATTAACTATGATTTAACAACTTATTCCTTAATACCTCATTATTTTGATATGAAATATACATTCTATTAAAAATAAAAAAACCATTACTCAAACAACATTTATGATTATTTTCATTTTACTTCCCCTTAGTACATATATTTTCATAATTCCCATACATTCTACATTTGAAACATTCAATATTCCATGATACTATAGGGAGACTAATATTCACATCCATTGTGTTGAAATAACATTTCAAGTTTCCTATATAGGTAATTGTTTTTTGTTCTTTTTTTAAACACTAAATAAATATTCTCCTTCCTCTAATATATCCAATAATGTTCTTCTTCCCATATTCTCAAAATGTAGGAAATTCAATCTTATTTCCTTCATGGTTTCCATTACGAAAAATCCCAAAAAAACTCTATCCTTCTCTTCTCCTTTAGCTGTAACACACTGAGTTTTTATGAAACTTTTTTTAAAATAAATTAATTTATTTGATTTATTTTTTTCATGATACACCAAGGTATACTTTCATTATAAAATTTACCATGTTAATCTTTCACTACATGCAATATCATCTTAGGTTATGTTACACACAATAATGGGTTTCTAGGAAACAAAGTTTTATTATAATAATTATTTTAATGATATCATTAAAACATATCCATTAAACAAATTAATATGAATAGTATTAAAAAAATTAAATATTATTTATAATGGTTTTTTATAAATATAACATATAATTTTTTGTAAAGTCTTTACATATTTGAAAATACTATTTTCTCAAATGAACTGATTTTTTGTCCTCGTGTAAATACTAGTTAAATTGATTTCATACTCGTTAATAAATTTAATTTCATAAAAATATAATTAATTTTTAATTTTTAATTTCAAAATTATATTAGGGTAATTTTTGGTATTTTTCTAAAAAAACATAATTTTTTGAATGTATAGTGAAAAATATAGAATTTTAATTTGATACTACTTTTTCATATAATTTATTTCTACTTTTAGATTATATTTTAATTTTTTTTTTAAATTTAAATTGATAAATTTTACTTCAGTTAATATATTTAAGTTCATTGGAACAAATTTAAAAATGAAATTGTATATAAAAACATTTCAATATTTTAGACATTTTCTATTAAAAACCATTTTTCGTGACACATCTGTGGGATTAATTTTGATATCATTTGTACAAATTATGTGACTTGAATTTGGAAAAATTGATTCCATATTTTATAATATCATAATTTATAATGTATAATAATTTAAACATAGTTTTGTACAAAAAATATCAGTTAATGTAATTAAAATTAGTTACAATGATTAAGGTAAAAACAAAATTACTTAGTGGTTAAACATTATTTTAAGTGTCCAAATAACCTAAAACATGTCCAAAATCCGTTTGATGGAATTATTTATACCAGTTACCCAATTTCATAAAATATTTACAATAATTGGTGTAACGTGATGTAATAGATACCTCTCAATAGTGTTTTCCTTTTAATATTTACAAGTATGCCACTCTGTCACTATAAAAGGGCACTCTCCCCCTCCCTTATACACACATCTCAAGCCATTTAGATCAAAAAAATATACCTAAATCACCTCCCAACTTCCCTTAATTAATAATATAATCCTTTGTTTAAGATTAAATCCAACAAGGATTCTCTTTAGTGAAAAATAAGAGGTGTTACTAAAATAAGAGGTAACATCCTTCCACAAGCACTTTTTTCATTCTACACCCCACTAGATCTTATTATTACACGATTATATAACAACATCAGTATCATAAATATTTTTTTATTTTTTTATTATAATTCTTACACATATACCTACAAACAGTTTCATGAAATGCGTAACAAACTTATAGTTTATGTGTACGACAGACTACCAACTTGTGAAACAATGTCGTTCTTTTTTTCATACCACCTCTGATGGTTGGTAATTATGATAGAAGTACTATTTTTAGATATTATATATGTTATTTAGGATTATTTTTATTATTATTGAATTATTATATAACACATACCTTTATTATTTCCATTTTCAGTAAATATGATAACAACATTTGTGGATGTGTGGACAACCGCCACCTAAAAGTGATGTGATTCAGTCATAATTTACATGGAATGTATTAAGGATGGATTTAGTGAACTTATATGATATATATGAAATAATAATTATAATTTAATTATAAAATATAAATATATACATATATGTTATTTACTTTATTTCCTTAAAAATGACAATTAAATGGAAACAACATGCTTGCATACGAACGTCCTACCGTCTCCGTGAATGATGTCTTTCATTTTCTATTTCTAGAACTTATTAATTATTATAAATATTTATATAATTAATATTTATAAAACTTATATCATGTTTTACATTATTTAAATAATTAAATCATGATCTATGTAATAGGATTAAGAACAATAATTCAAAACATGTATGAGAAACAAAGTAGATATTACCAGAAATGTAAAATTAACATTGAACTCATAATAAATGGGTGATATAAAGTCATAATAAAATTATATATGGTATTATATATAATAATATGGTTTTTTTATATGTATAATAAACTTATATTTATTATAATTAAGGATTTAATGAGTCCGATGAGAGTCAATACATAAGTTAAGGGGATTTCTAGTCTCATTTTTATTTCTATGAGACTTATACCATATTCACCACTCATTTAGTTTTTTTGGTGTATATAATTCAAATTTATATATTCTATGAATATTATACTTAAATTTATTTTTATTTACAAATACATTTTATTATATCTCTTTCTTGGGTTTTATGGTTCAAAAGTTACCAAATTAGTAATGTAGTTTTGTCTTAGTTTTCTTTCTTGGAGTCAAAAATTTTGTTATGAACCTATATTCTTTTATGAGTTTTATATAATTCCATTTTACATGTTGTATCATGAATATTCTCATTTTCATGGTTATTTATTCTTTGTGAAAATTTATTTTCTTACATGGGTATTTTTATTCAAGGTTATCGAATTGGTAAGAGTTTATTGCAAACAATCTCATCATTTATCGGGATTGTTTATGATTATGATTCCAATGATAAAATATTATGATCCATACCTAATGAACACTCATGAATTTCCTATAATATGGTTTTTCAATATATCCTCAAGGATTACTACCATTTCTACACTATTTTTTACTTAAGATAATTAACAAAATGTTCTTAATTAATTCCAATATTATTTCGCACTTCGGTCGGAAATCTATTTTGTTCAACAAATATTATTTTAAAAAATGTTTTCAAAAATGTTTTTAAAATTATATATTATAAAAAAATTCAAGGAAAATGGATTTTAATTTTTTAGGGTTTTCAAAGTAACACTTATATGTTTTCATATCCATTTTTATATAAAAAGGTTTTTAAAAAACGTTTTACATTTTAAAAAGTGTTTTTCAATCAGAAAGGTTATTTTCCCCAATATATTATTTTAAAAGTTATATCCAAATTTTTTCCATCTATGTTGACATCCATTGGTGTTTCTCATTCTTTTATAATGAAATAATAGAAAGGTTCCAATCATATTTTTTTCTAAATGGTTTATGTTTTGATGTCATGATTTTTATGAAACTTGTATCCCCTTCGCAGGTTATATTCTTATTAAACCCATTTCTTTTCACAATTAATAATTTAATGAAATGATTGTGAAACTAATTTTTTTTAATAGGTTATTATATGATTACATTTTTATGATACCCATTTCATTTCATTTCATATGTTATGATATGATTTTTAATGATCTTGTGGAAGACGTGTGTATGATTTAATTATGATATGGGTAAGACCAATATAACCCTAAAATTCATTAGGTTGAGATTTATATATCATGTGATGGACGTGGATGTAACAAGGAATGAAATCGATTCAGTAAATCACTTTTCTCTGAGATGTTATGGGTATTAAACCTTTACTTGTAAGATGAACAAGGGTGTGAACCATGACTAACAATATAGAATGGATAGTGATCCCATAATACTATGAAAAGCTTGGAAATAAGCCTTGAATACTATGGAAATAATTTTTATAGTCTTATGTGTCTACCAAAATTCAATTTCTTATTACAATGTTTTGTTTTTATGGCTTATTCACTTGATTTCCTTATGATTAAAATCTAACAAACATCCAAAAATTATGTCATGATTCATGTTTATGATCTTTTATTTGTAAGGTATTATATTCTAATGTTATGATCATATTATCATACCCTTATGATCATATTTATGCTTACATTTCTCTCATATTTACTCTTACTGAGCATCTTAAATCACCACTTCTTATGTTTATATTCCCCATGTCATAAAGATATGTATTATGTATTATGTGTCTAAGAATGGTTCTAGTCATGGAATACTAGTGGGAGAAAATGTATCTCACTTATGTACAAGTGTTTATATCTGCATTTTTAGAAAAGGCTCTATACTAATAATGAATTGTGGCATTTATTTGTGTAAAGTATTAAGTATTTTTCAAAATATATGTAATTTATATTAATTTTAAGGGAGGGTCTCTATATTAGCACTCCTACATAAATACCTTTCTTCATAACCTGGGGAAAGGAAACATAAGAAAGGGTGATATTAAATGCTAAATAAGGGTAATAAAGGGAGATAATATGGGAATAATCAAATGTGAACATGAGAATAATATTTGAAAACCATTCCCTTCATATAAATGATCTTATTCAGGATTCATGGAATAAAAACTTTTAGTTCATAAGAAATAAATCTTATAGGAATCAAGGAACATGAGCTATGAAGTTATAACATTGGCATAAAACACAGTATTGTGGCATACAAATATTTGTAGAAAATAATTTCCATAATATTGAAGGATCATTACCTTGATTATTATAGTGGATTTAGTTCACTCACCAACCCATTATAGGAATCGAGTTTCACTCATGATATCATCATAGTGTAAATAGTCCCCTACTGAACCAGGTTCACTCCCCGACTTATTCTTGTCTATCTCATGAGATATGAATCATTACCCAATACATTAGAGGGAGATATAGGTCTCACCCATCACATAATTAAAATCATATATATATGTTCTATAGGATACTATAACATTTATGATATCATAACCTGGAAAATGATATGGTTTTAAAAAAAATCATCATATCATAACCTATGTAAAATATATATTTCTTATAATCACTTCATTATTTCATAATATTATAAACCATGTAAAAATAAGTGGTCTTAATTAAAATTCTATCATACTTTAAACCATGGGAAAAGAAATAAGTTTCATAAAAACCATATGATAATAAAAATAAACCATTTATGGAAATAATAAGAATGGTATCCATGGATCATATCCCTAGTAACTAATAATTAATCTCAAAGGATTTCATTTGATATGTAGAATGATTTTGAAAGAATAATCACTCGGTTCATTTTTGAATGAGAACAACCTTTCTTTGAAAATAAATTTTTGAAACTAAATATCATACAAAATTTCATGAAATAATTTTCATGGAAAGTAAACAATGATTTTTATAATGGAATCTTTCAAAATAATTTAAGCATTTAATGAGAAAAATATACCTTCCACTTCAAAAAAAATAAAATAGTAAACATTTTTTTAAATCTCTTTTTATTATGAAATATTATATTCTAAATCTACGAATTTCCAAAAACATTAAGGAAAATATTTTCATTGAAAGAAAATTTTAAAAAATTTAATATAATCTTTAAATGATTGAGTGGTCATGAATGTGTAAAATATTGTTCGTTTCATACATGCTAAAAACAAGGATTTTTTAAATTTTTCATAAAACTTAAATATGCATTGTTTGGAAAATTAGGTTAATATTAATTTCATAAAATTGTGAAAAAAAAATCAATTATAGGTAATAATTTATTCACTAAATAATTATTAAAATTCTAATCAAATTTTTTTAAACATTTTTTGAAAAAAAATTTGAAAGAAAAGTGTTTTTTGTTCGAATAGATAATTTTTCATAAAATCATTCTATTTGAACTTCTAAGTACATGAATAGAGGAAAATTATGAGGTAAACTTCATTCTCGTGACATAACCAGAAAAGAATAAATGTCATGAGTTTATTGAGGTATTGATAATAATATTAGATCATCATAATAAAAGTGATAAATAATCCTGGTAAACCGTGAGATTGTAACATAAAATCATTAACATTTTGGTAACATAAAAACATAATACAACGAAAAAATATAGTTAAATGAATCATATAATATCATGATAAAAAAATTAATCTATGATATTACATATAAAATTGTCCATATATACATCTAATAAAATATGATAGATACATAACATAAAATATGTCTCAATGAAGGAAAATAGTGACAAAAACCCATTACATCTTTGGTAAATTTATATATATAAACCCTGGGAGTGAGAGTTCCTAAAATGGATATGTAAATATGAATAATTTTCATGAGAATAATCATTAAATTAATTCATGGGAAGTATGTGACCCAAATAAATAAAATATGTGGTGAATATGGCATGTTCCTCACAAAAGTAAAAGGTGAGACATAAACACCTTGCTGATTTAAGTAATATTTTTAATCGTTATCACAAATAAATAATAGAATAAAATGAAAAGTTAAACATAGAAAATAAATATATTAATGATATAAAATCTCAAAGTTTCAGTGTATAAACCACTAAAAAATAAACATGTTGGGAATTCACATACGACCCCAAAAAATAAAAGAGACTAGAAATCCCTTACTGTAAGTCATGAATTCCTTTATACTCATTAAAACATCATATATAATAAAAATCAGATTATTATAAATTTATTAAAAACCAAACATACATATATCATACCATGTATGATTTAATTATATTCTATTATTACCTATTTATTAACAATTCCATGTTAAAGTCACGTTTTGGGTAATAACTTCTTTGATTTTCTTATATGTTTTGATTTTTTATTTTAAATTATCTTAATTTTATCATGGTTTAAACATGTAAAAATGAATTATCATTATATAATTTTCTTATTTTTGCTTGAATTATAATTTTTAGAGTAGTCATGAAATATCATTTTGAGAAATGATGTATGGTATGATAATAAAGACAGTATGTTGTACGTACAGATGAGTAACATTTCCATTTCTCAATGTTCATTATAGAAAGGAGGTGACAAACATATTATCCTTATAAAATTATATTAATATAATAAATAAATTATTATTTCTTTAAATATACATATACATATCATCCACATGGTTTGGTGATGAAAAGATAGTCACATCACTTTGTAAAGGTGGTAGTCCACATGTACATAAATTGCATAATCATTTTTCAGTGAGTGAAAAAAAGAAATAAAATTATATAGTATTTTTTAGTAATGATAAATAATTCATTAATAATATAATTATTTTATTTATATCATGTATATTAATTAAATTTGTCTTTATTATCTTCCATGTAAAGTGTTAGAAAAAATGAATCACATCGTTTCGCGAGACGGTAGTCCGCCATACACAGGAGCGATAGTATCATATCCCCTAGAATGGAATGTAAAAATGTATAAATAATTTAATTAATATATAGGTATTATTATGTTACATATATCATATATATACATTATATCCACCATCATACCCAAACATGAGAGACAATATTGGAAAGATGAATGACAATAGTTCTTGAGGCGGTAGTCCACTGTATACATGAATTATGTACGTGTGTCCCATTTGATGGAAGTGGAGATGGATGTGAGTCATTAAATTATCATGATAAAAATATTAGTATATTTAATATAATTAATATTTCATATAATAATTTTTTAAAAAAATTAATTATTTGGAGGAAAAAAATAAAATAAAATGCTCAATGAAGAACATTACATCTTCTTCCGGTAACCTCATACGGTGTGCACAAGATACATTATTAGGTAGTATTTATGCTCAAAAAAAAGATTATATGATTATATTAGGGAATTTGGTATGTGATTTGGTTAGGTATTATCCTATCCAATAGGTAATGAAGGAGTGAAGAGGATAGGAGAGGGGTGGCCTTTTATAATTAAGGTGAATAGAATAATTATAATTTTTTGAAAAAAGAAAGGTATACCCTCATTTTTCTCATTATAAAAGATTAAAAATAGAGTATCATAAATTATTATGAAATATTATGATGAATTCTTTCCATTAAACATTTTTTATATATTTTTTTAGGTCATTTTAACCCTTTTCTTTTTATTTTAACACCATGGTAAACCAATTTTTACCTTAACCACGGTAATTAGTTTTTACTGTTTTAACTATTTATTTAGGTAAAATATTATGATAAACTTATTATAATATATAAATTATTTGGGATAGAAATATGAAAAAAAAATTCAATTTCAATTCCTAGATTTAGAAGAATATAATATAAAATTAATCCAGTATAGGTGATGAGGAATTAGGTTTTCAAATAGAAAATGTTCAAAAGATTTCATTTATTTATAGAAAATTTCAATATAAAATTGATTCCAATTAAATTAATTGTATTAATAGATATATATTTTAACTAATTATTCATTAAATTAAATATAAAATACAATTTAACTTGATAAATAATTAAAACCAAAATGTTCTTTTCAATTAAAATTTAGTATATTTCACAATTCATCACCAAAATTAATCATTTCCAAAAATTTCTACAAATTAAACATAATATAATTTTAAAATTATGATTTCATTAATGAAGATTATTTTTTAAAATAAATTTTCCTATATTGTAAAAAATTAAATTTCAAACACAACCCACAAACATGATGAAAAAGTGGGTTTTTAATAAGTATATTTTTTAAGCACGAGATGATTTTGTATTAACTCTATATATAATAATAATATTTATATGAATAATAGTTTAAAATTATTTATATATTATATATAAATATCCTTGAATCAATTATTCATTATGTATAATTTTAATTAAATAAAATGGAGAAACATTATGCAGCTCTAAACATTTTTCCAAAAAATTCTTATTTTTAACCCAAAAAATAAACAAATATAAAAATCCATTATCAATTTGATTCCAAAGTAATTAAGTGGATTAATTATAAAAATAATAATTATGTTAATTTTAAACCTAATTTTGAATTTATATTATATAATTTATTGAAAATAAATGATAAATTTAAAAAATTGGTATTCTTCACTATTCATTGAAAAATTAATATTTTCTAAAAAATACAAAAAAAATCACCATAAGTTTTATTTAATATATTGATTAAAAAATTAATTTCATTTTATCAAATAAATTTTCTAAAATATGTATAAATTTTTTTTAATATTTTCTAATAAAAATAAATAAATTTTTTTTAAAGAAAACAATTTTTTGATTAATATAATTAATTAACCAAAAATATAATGATTATTTACTAATAATTTTTAAATAAATTTATATCCAGTAGGGCTTTTATATTTATATTTCATAAATTAGTTAATAATATTCAAACCCACCTATTTAACAGTAATTTTATAGTAGATATTTTTAAATGAATAATACTTTATGGTTCCCTAAAGCTTAAAGTCACATGTCAAGCATGATTTTGAAGAAACATGTGGTTTCATGAAATTAATGATAAACATAATGTTTCTTATAGAGAAATTTATAGTTAGAGTTGTGTATAAAAAAATATTCCAAAAAAATAAATTCATTTTTTAAAATTTTTATAAAATCTAGTGGTGTTACATAATACATGATCATTATAACCCTTAGAAAGAAAATAAATTTAATCATAAATAATTTATGTTTCACTATAATACATTGATAATGTCAATATTTTTATCTGATAAATAGTATGTCAGTCAACAATAATATATATGAATTCTAGATCAACATATCTTGTAGCTGAAAAAATCAACCCATTTCTAACAAAGTTAGGGAGTCTCTATCATAATAATATCCCAAATATAATTCTTTGGCTAGGTAATATCACTACTTTTGGAACAATGGTACTTATACGATAAATATGATGTTTGGAAACATCAATTACTCTTTATTTTCCTTGTCTCAACTCTATATGAACATTAAATATCCAAATTTTTCAAGGATACTCTATTTTAATAAATTTATTAACACATTGAGTTTTAAACATTGGTTTCGATACCTGATACATATTATGAGTAAAAAATTCAAATTAGTGTTATATAATAATTTTTTTTCATTGCAAAATAATGAGTGACTAAAATAAAAAGAATTATAAGACTTGTATATGTTTTTAATATGATAGATTATGTTAATGTCTAATGAGAACTATTTGAAAAATACTCTAGAATAATTTTCCTACCATATTAAAACCATTACCATTTGGGATACAGTTAAGTTGACATGTATCAATCAAATATGTTGATCCAAGGATACAAATAGATTGAATTGTGGCCCCTCATAAGGATCAATAAGAAATGTAAAACTATCTATACTACCTACATAAAATAAGGTTTTAAGATGATTTTTGATAAACAGATATTTGGAAGAACCGTCTAGAAATGAACTTCAAAGTACAAAAGCATCGAGAATAGTTTTGTCATCATTAGTTCCATTTCATATTTTTTTGTGGATCCTACGAATTTTATACTTAAACACAAAATTATTTGAAGGAATCTTGCATGATTGAAAGGTATTTCAATGTTTTATATCTTTTATTTTCTATAACAAAAGTATACCAAAATCTTTTCTAAAAATTAATTTTTTTGAGGCACATGCAGCCCCATAGGAATAATTTTTAGACATGATTATCCATTATGAATAAGTGTTATATTTCAATGTTACTTCCACAAAATAAGAGATATACTTTCATTGTTCTTATCAGAGACTAATAAATATAATTACTAATGAACTAAGGCTAAATAAAACTATCGTCATCATAAAATTATATGTTTATTATTCAATCTAAAATGAAGAGTTTATATACATGTTTGACTATGATAGAGGATTAATAGCTAAATTTCCTTTATAGATGACATTGTATGAAATCCTTTATTCACATAATTTTTAATCTGATGTGTGGGAAAATTCCATTACCTATTACTGATTTCAATGCAAATGAAAATGTAATCATAATTTCACACCATATGGTGGTCTTATCATCCATTATTATTAATATATAAGAAATCTAAAAAGTTCTTTCCATTGGTGGACTATATTATTCTTAACCATTATTAGCTGACAAATATATTTTAAGGATGTATCCTATAATGATGTTTCTCTAAAATGTGACTCTACAAAAAGATCTACATTAGAAGGAAAAACATTCATCAATGAGAAGCAAATGACATTCTACATGATTTTTTAAATTCTTATAAGGTCTTATATTAATGACTCAATGATGGGTTCCTATATTTGGTCATTTAATAAGGACAAAACCTCACTATTATAAATTATTTCTATGTCAAATCTGGTGGCACACTCTAGTTTATGTAGAATATCTCAAAATAAATCTTAAAACATATAAGTTTATATCTATGTATGAATAAATATATTATGGAATTAATTAATAATTTCCTTGCATGAAATATCCTTGTGAGTTTTATTCATCAACTATGAAAACCATTTCACTATAATAAATACTCATTTCTATTGATTATATCTATGTTTAATGTCATGTTTCAATACCCTCTAAGAAACATAAGGAAGTATAAGTTAAATTTGACTAATACCAACATATTCAAAAAATGGATAGAAGTAATATTACTAAAAAGCATAAAATGGTTTGTGATCAACTTTATGAATTGAAAAATCATTACCTGATTCATAGTTATGCATTAAATTATGACATATAATGACACTAATCTCTATTACCTTAAGGAAAATAAATTATTCCAAGGGAATAATATACAATCCAATAATAAATCACACTATCATGTGGTTGTATGTATGTAAATATTTTTCCTAAATATTTATCATGAAAATATTATTTAGAATATATATTATAAGGAGATGATATCATAGCATGAAAAACTACTTCATACAATATGTTCTTATCACCCCTCAAACTTTATTACACATTGGTAAATAATACACATGGCTATATGGGACACAAATAGTTTTTAAAATTGATGTTTACTTTCATATAATTTACATATCCATTTGAAATTAGCTATATTAAGATGAATATTCATTCATCCAACTTGATGAATTGGAGTGGATCATCATATAATGGTTATGAGAATTATATAACAATGAGGTCCTAAATATTTGTATAAGTTGATAATTTAGAAATAAGGTTCTCCAGAACTCATTTTTACATGGATAATTTTTATTTTACATGATCATTCCTATAGTACCCAGAAATAATCCTCAATAATATAAAAAATTATGGGAGTGATATTAAGATAAATATATTTTATAATCTAATGTAGATTACTCTATAACCACAATGGATTGACAAAAAAATCACACATTCACCCAAAAAAATATTTATAAATAAATAATTTACATTAATTTATGTTGGGATTAAAAATGTAACTATATGTGACATTAAATCAAAATGAAATGGTCTAAGTCATATTACCATAAACTATAACTAAGAAATGTCCTCATCACAAGACCTTAAAATACATGGAATAAAAGTCCTCACTAAATGACATTAAACTGTATAGAATATTATTATTTTTTCTGAAATTAAACTACATGATATGATGATCCATCATATAATAAAATTAACTACTTACAAATATAATTTTGTAAATTTATTAATCGATGGGAAAAATATCCATATCATCCTTATAGTTATTAGTTTATGATATCCATATTAACATCGACTATCTTCCTTCATAACTATAGTATGATAAAAGTTCCCATTATATTACTAAGGAATCCCTTTAGACCATGTTATATTCATTCTTTTTTATAATTCATATCGACTTATAGATAATAATTTCAATATCTAAATATGACTCAATTTTAATTCAAAAAATATATGTAGTTTCACCATGATCCCTTATCTTGGGTCCACCCATGAAGTTTCATCTTCATTAATGATTCCTTCCATCCTTGATTTTGGACTCAACTATTGTTAGGTTTATTTACATAATTTGAAACATCAGATAAATTTTGAAATTTTCCTCCATGTTCATATAATAAATTTTGAGAAATTTTATTTCTATAAAAAATATTTCTCATCATTCTTATCATTGAAGGTTATACTATAATGAATATAACTCTAGTAGCCTAATATCAGTGGTTTCTTTATTAAATTGTCATAAGATACCATTGATCGCATCAAAGAGGGCCAAATTATTTTGTAGTCTTTGTAAACATTACAAATACTTTAGTCCCACATTAAAATTGAAAACATAAAATAAAATATAGTGAATATAAATATTCTGCATCCTTGAACTCATTAAAAAATCATTCTTCATATCATGGGGAAAGGAAAAAAATAGAGGATTGGTCGAGATTCTTAATTAGAGTTACATATAGTGTTAGATATCATGTATCAATAAGGAATAAACCATATAGCGAGGAAAATAACAAATAAAATTATTCCATTTAATCGATACCTTCAAAAAAATGTATCCATGGATAATATCAATTCAGTAATATCATGGAAAATAATAACAAAAGTCCTAAAAAACTAAATTATTAATAATGAATTTCACGATCTTATACTTCATGATATCTATACCATCCAGACCATATGTCAAGATAGTTTAATTGATGGGTAATGATACACCAAAAAATCATTTATTTCTACCTAACTAAATTTTCTCATAAGACATGTCAATGCATTGAGGGAAAATATAATTCTGGGTTGCACCTATCACTGTATATATAATTAAATGATCATATATATAATGATCAATTTAATTCATATATAATATTCCTTATCAATAAATATCAATATTAAGTAAATAATACATTTTAACCAGTATTTCCCTTGTCAAAAAATAACTTTCATAATAAAACACTATATATAGAAAAGATATAGGTTTTGTGAAATAAGAATATCCATCATATATAATATTGATATTTAATAGAAATTTAATGTCCAGTTATCAAAAAATGTAAATTATTCAAGTTAATGATATTGGCTACCAAATTAATCAATAAAGTGAATGTCAATACATTCCTTGGTCAAACTAATCATAAACCATATCAAGAAAGGATAAGTATGGGTTTATTACAATATATACATAGTTTTTTATGTGTAAAATAAATAGTAATTTTTATTGATGAATAAAAATACCATAAAAATATCTTGAAAACATTCTTAAGGGAAATTTTCTTTTCACATTGAAAATCACTATTAAAAACTAAATTTTTCCAAAATATTAAGCAAAACATTCTCTTTGAGAAAAAAAATTTAAATATATAAAGAAATATTCAATGAAATTAGTGGTTATGATGATGGGAAAAGTTTTTTCTTGTTGAGTATGTTATCATATTGTTTCTTTTACAATTTTTAGTAAAAGTAAAAAAAAAACTCCTTGTTTGGAAAATAAAAAAAATCTTCCAAATCATTTTTTAAAAGATCACAAATAGATAAAAATTACTTTTAAAAATCACTGGATAAGATCAAAAACATTAATCAAATAATTTTTTAAAATCATGGATATGTATGGAAAAACATTTTCAACCAAAAAGATAAATAAATATAAGTTTTATTAAAAACATTATATAAATAATTTTATGTGCCAAATAGAGAAAAATGGTAATATTACAAGAAAAATTCATCAATAACCAGAGTATAATAAAATTAGAATGATTTATTACACAATGATAATATAATTTACTTCAATAGATATTCAATCATAAATAATTAATATTAAACTAAGATTGAATTATAAACCCATAATTCTTTGGTAAATTTGGAAGAACATAACCAAAAAGGAAATAACATAAAATGATACATTAAATATCATGAATATAAATAATATTCATGATATAACATCTAAAAGGGTATGTAGATATACCTCAAAAAAATAAATTGGTGCATAATTCTAGATACGTTCTATTGGTGTGGATATTGAGATGAAATCTTCTATAATGATCATACCATTAAAGTGGGGATTAATCAATGACTTGGTTATGTGTCAAAATTTTAAATCCATATAAAATAAGTGGAAATAAGAAATAACATAATAAAAATTCTCTTCATGCATAATTTATATAAACAATGTAAGGATTCGGCCATAAACAATACATAATACAGTTAATTCAACTAGAATTTACATTTTTTACACTCCCAAAAAAATTTGTTTAGAGTTTTAGGGAATTAGGTCATAAATTATATATAGAAAATTATAATATTATAAAGTAAATACTTCTTCTCAATATCCATTTTTTAAACTATGAATGTTTTTTTAGAAAATATAATTTCTTTACATAACAAACTGCATGACTTTAATTTTGGATTATTATATTCCTTTACCCATCCATAAACCCTGTGAAAAACCTTTTTAAAACATTGGATGAGAACAAAAATATTAATAAGGGTAATAAAATTTTAGAAAGAAATAATTATTCTTGAATGAAAACATTTTCTCAAAGTTATAACTTTTACACATAAAACAAAAGAACTTTATCTTACCTCATTAAATCATATGTTTCCTATAAAACTACAGAAATCATTCATAAATCATAAGTTTATATTGTAGAATAATTTTCAAATCACTCTTAAAAATAAAATATCTCTCCTAGAAATATAGGAAGTAACCATCATAGTTGAATTCAGAATAACCATCGTAGTATATTAACATAATCTCTTACAAGAAACATAACGAATTAACTCCATACCTTTACCCAATGCATTGGTGGGATATAAAGAGCTCACCTGACCACAGTTTATCACTGAACCAACCATCATCATAACAATTACCTTGAACCATAACATAATCATGACACATAAATTATGCATAAAATAAATATTCATGAGGAAATTAACTTTTCCATTTTGAAATAAATATTCATTTTTTACAATTCCAACACTAATAAATGAAAAATATATATTTAGAAATAAAATTTTAATCATGTAAAGAAATAATGAAAACATTAAATTTTAACGATAGAAGTAAATTTTTTCATTTTCTATATTTCAAAAACATTTCTTTAACAAAAATATTAGTTTCTAGAAAGGCGAATTTTTAAATTTTGATAGTACCTTAAAAATACCATATCATTGAAGGGAGAATTAATCAAATGAATGGAATATGTATATTCTATATAAATCCTCATAATAAAACATAATATAATAAAAATACATTTCACAAATAATCCAATAATGAAAAAATAAATGGTGTAGAAGTTTAACCCAAATAATGGAAAATGGGGTAAAAATTCCTTTAAATTATGTCTAAAAGTGTTCTTCACTAGTATTTAATGACCTTGATAACCAATTTATATTCGTTAATTACATAATTAAAAACTTTTTCAAAGTATATTTTATTTATTACCATTTTACTAAGTTCATTTTTGTCTATTTATATGAGTTATAAATATCATAATCATTATTGAAAGAGTGTTTGTTTCATGGATTTATGGTAAGTTCCTTTCAATATAATTATTGTTATTATTGTAAAATGGAATAAAAACTCTATAACTGGAATGAAATAGTATTAATATGTTTCTATACTTTTAAATTATCATATATTTCATGTTTCTTTCTGATATGAGGATGTTTTATTATATGAACAATAATGATAAATGTTTGGTTTGTTTTTTCAGTTTTCCCGATCATCAAAAGATAGTTTTATTTTATTTAATTATTATGTCCATAAATTAGTTCAATAACATTAAAAATGACTTTATATACAAATTAGAATATTATAAAACCCTAATAATTATTTCTGAACAATGTATAACTAGTAAGATGAATGTTTTCATCAAGAAGGAGAATGTAATCAAACCCCATGGGGCATAAAAATATTTAAAGTACAAGTATATATTTAATTTTTTATATGATATCAACTGTATACTTTTTTAATGTTATCATGGAAGACCTATTATTTAAAAAAATTAATTTATTTCATATCCTATTATTTTTCATTTCCCTATTATCTAAACCTTATAACTCAAATTATAACTTAAATCCATTTTAATATTAATAAAACATGTGTTGGATTGCTTCTATACCCCAAACCAATGATTTTTTATTCTCTATTAGACCATACATTATATCCTTAAAGTATATGCATCATTCCCCATGGTATTTAGTTCTTTTACTGATCCCTCCATTCGATATGTTTTTACCTCACTCTCTTTACATTATAGATTTCCTCATATTTTTGTCAAATATATATGATTTTAAATTTCATCATTATTTTATATAAATTTATTCTATATTTAAAATCATATAATATGGTTTCTATTAAAATACCTAAAATTAAAAAATGAAATATAAATTGTACTCATTATGATGAAAACCCTAAAAGGGAATCCTGAAAACAAAATTAAGTCTTTTCTCCCAAGAAACACACCTTATAAATTCTAGTAACAATTTAGAGAAAATTAATTTAGAGAATGAAAACATATTTGAGGTGGAAATGAATAAAGTGAATCATGAGTATGAATCATGTTTCATCCCCATATGATATTCCTTCATAGGTCTTGGGAAAAATTTTGGGAAATGAAAGGTTACACAAAAAAAATATAGTGACTGCCATCTGGACACATATGAAGTCATGTAATGATTTCTAGATCTATAAATATATGAAAAATATAGATAATATTGTTATCCAACATTTACATGTTGGATTTATAGATATATAAAAAGAACAAGAAGATGTAGTTTGTGGGTTATATATCATGTTGGTCATTTATCAATTCTTATAATACCACGACACAATTTTAATTATTTTAAGTCATTCAATATTGGATATCCAAATTCAATAGATATATATTATCATGATGTTAAGTTAAATGTTTTTTTACCATCCTATATACATCCATTACCACAGGTTCATAATGAAATCAAATTATCAATATTCTATCTAACTATTTACCTTAAATATACAATGATTTTATAAATATAGTATACATCTAACATTACTTTATCAATATGGGAGTATAATCCTAATGATTTTTTAACTGAAACCATTATCCTTATTGAAATTAAATATTTTATTCTTTTGATTTACTAGATCTGTCACCATTTAATGTTAGAGTGAATTAGATTATTTTGTCGTTACTCCTAAGTTACATCGAATATCAAAAGTCAGTAGTAAAGGAAATAAAAAATTGATAAATTTACTAGAGTGTTGACATATTAAATTCTATTTAGGAAATAAATTTAATGATCATCATTAAATAAATATTCTAGTCTTAATTAAAATGAATAACTTATAGTAATGAATAATTAAAAATTAATAATTAAATATGAATTCTTTTGACTCTATAAGTTTAACTACAAATCAATCATGGCCATTAATTTCCTAATAAAGTTCGGAAAATATTACATTGTATACCACCTACTTTGGAAATAGTTTTTTGTCTATATCATTGGTATCCCTCATACTATTTCATCCACTTCATCTATGATTTACAATTCCTTCACTATCATCATCACCAAACACTATTTTTGTTTAATGAAGTTTCTTAATTCTATCCCTTGATCATCCAATCAATACTTCTCAACTTCCATCATATCCCTAGGGGATTTTAATAGATTATCTATTGTTATGAGATGTATTGGATTTTTTACATCTATATTTCAAGAGAGTTCCATATCAAGCTTCCTAATCAACCCATTCTCATATATTACTATCATTATTGTGGCATTGATTCCATTTTTTTAAATTTTCCATACCAAATGATAATGAACATGTGTTTAAGGATCATATGTTGATGGTATGTGTCTCCAAAAAGGGTCTATAGGATTAAAAAGTTGTTTCCAAACCACAGAAGTATACTCATGAGCCCTTTATTTGTATGGGACCTTGTTTTTTTGAGATGGAACCCATTAGGATGGTTAGAATATAAGTATAAAATTAGTTTATTTATAAGCACACATAATGAAGAAAATTAGAGATTTTTATGTCTCTGATAATAGGGATTTCATGGAAGTATATTCATATTATATCCACTCCATTGCCAAATATAACATAACTACATTATACCCTGATATTATTTATGTCAGTAAGTAACTATTTAGGATATAACTGACTAATGTTGTTGTTTACCTCAACTAAAAGAAGTATAAAATTGTCCCATTATTATTTTATAGATTAATGGTCTGATTGGGATATATTCCATCACTTATAGAACTTATAGAGCAACCACATTGGTTCATATAAGAGATATTATGTCCTTTAATACACCAATTACATTCTCCAAATTTATTGATGAATCTTCTCTAGGTTGAGCCCTTTCGACTTACATAATTAATACCCTAGAAAATCATTTATGTTTTAAAAAATGAACTATATAATTATAAATAGTGAAATTATCTACCAAGGACATGAGTGTTATATTCTCTCACAAGGGGATTTTTTTATATACATTCTCTATTGATTTTTGTACAAACTCAAATCCTAAATCATCATGTCATATACAATAGTTATAAAAGAGGCATGGAATGGAGAATGACCATTTCATCAGCAGTTAAAAATGTTTCAGAACTCATTGATACATTCTAATATGTAATGGATTTTTTATTGGATATCGCTCACACATTATTCTAGCTTCATTATTATTATAATTTCATAATTGAATTCTATTAGAATATGGTTAGAATAATAATAAAATTAATAAATTTTCATAATGATATAATTATGGGGTCACTCTCTTGATCAACATAGGTATTGTGTTGGAAAAACTCTAGTTCCCCCACCACTGTAAATTGAGTCCCTAAAATAGTTTCATTTCCCAAAATGGATGAATTTTCCAGTGACTTGAATATAATCATGGGACATATTTACCCAGATAATATTGATTTAAGGTTCAATTGAGTTTATAGGGATTTCATTTATTATAATTGAGGGGGGTTCTTTAAAATATGTATAGTTATTGAATCATGGAATACTACCTCATAAACATATTCTTTACATGATAAATAAGGAACCATAGTAAGAATAATTTTTTTTCGATACCACACAACAAAATAAATCAATAGACTAGGTTAGTGATGGGGAATTAGGTTATTATAGAGGGGATAATGACACAATGGAACTTATAAAACAATATAATAATATAGTTTTAACTAATAAGACTCCATTTCTATGAAGTTATTATTTTTAATTATTTGGATGCGATATAATTATTTAAAAGATCGAGGATGAGTGATATTGGAAGACTAAACTTTTTCACTTGTTTGAATATACATGGATAGTTTTTCAATACATTACTGATCCATGATCAAGGTTATTGACATATCTGATTATGTATCTATTTTATATGGCCTTTCAAAATAGAATGTTTAATGTGAATCTCATGCCTCTAATTTAATTTTTATTCTATGAATCTTTGAAGGATCCTCTTACATATTGTTTGTTCACCCAACAAAACATCCAATTAGGGTTCCCTCAGTCCACATAAAAAACATTATTAGTTGTTGAATGACCTCCAAAATCTATAAGAATAAAAATTTTCTTTATATATGTAGTATATTATAAGAATATATATTACTTATAATGAATAAATTCAATACATATTAGGGGTTCCTAATATCATTCCACTCATTTTTAACAGATTATTTGATTACACCATTGAATTCTCAATTCTCTAGAATCCCTTGTATACATCCATTGTCGGAGACATTATCATCAACATCACTAATAATCAACTCTAGATCCCTAAGGTATATAATAAAATATAAAATATCATTTTCACTATTGACACTATATTTTCATTAAATGTTCCTTTTTTGTAAGGTAAATATTGTTCCTTGAAGCATGACATGTATGCCTTTAGTTCCATGCACTGCTAGAAAACTAACACAAAAAGGAAAGGTTCAATATATATATATATACACATATATAATTTTGATATATAGTTAAAGGATCCAAACATATATAAAACAAGGTTTAGAGTCCATCATCATTAACTTTTTGTGATATCTCTTTTTTTTAACAAATCACCTCACAGACATTGGCTTGATCTCCTCACCTTATTTTTACATTACGCTGGATGGTGAATTTTATGTTGTTGATAAATGTAAAATAATTTTTTCTCGGTATCATTTGATGTTACACAACAATTCCATTAATTGAGGTAATTATAGTTCCCTTTTTCCCTTCCATGTAGTCATATCTACATAGACCATACAGACCATTCCATCTAGAATTCCATGGGGATACAAAGAAATCATAAATATTGAATTCCAAATTTGTGACCTGATAATTAAATTTTGAGCATTCAATTTAACTTTTTCATGGGATATATCATTATCCATCATCTACCACAATTATTATTCCACTATCAAGTGTGGATAGATTCTTACATTTCTACGCAGTTATGATAGTTTCTATTATAAATATATAAATTTAATTCTTATCATATATGGTGTATAGGACTAAAAAACTTTTTCCTAGTCTACTCATGACAATAAGATTAAGTATGTTAAATCCAATATGTATAAACTATTTTAATATATATAAATTCCATAATCTATAATTTACAATGTATTTATGTCTCCATAATCAATGAAATTAAAATATGGATTTTTCATTAGTGAATTGATTGATTCTTCTCTATTCAATAAGAGTGGTAGAATTATTAATAATACCAAGATGAAAAAACTTACACTATTATTTTGAATTCTAATTGGTACAAGCAGTTCATCGGTCATGAAGTGAAACATAATCCACCCCACATATCACATGGAATAAACATGAAATATAGAATAATGAATTAATGATATATATATATTTATATAATAAAAACCGACAAATCAATGAATCACTGAAATTTATAAAAATAGTGGCCTTCACTCTACAATCTTATTTTCCATCACAAATGTTCTTGACCTCAATCAGTTGTGTGAATCATGTACCAAAAATATGTATTATTTTAGCCACATCACAATGAAATTGATGATATGAGTATGGGTATTTAATTTTTGGATATTTTTGTAAACCCACTTGTCACATTTACCTCATTTAAAATTATGCAATTATTTTATTTGAGTTCCCCTATTGAAAAATGTTTTTCATACTGTTGGGGGTGGAGTTTTGGTAACCACTCCATGATGATCTAATTATATGGAGGGTTCACATATATATTACTCTTACATAACTAAAGGGGGTTACCTCAATATAAATCCCCAACTATTGGTTCCATATAGATATTTACATTCTCCATATAATGATCCTTTCTCTTTATGTGATAAATGGATGTTTTTTGTCATGGAAATATAACACAATTTTAGATCAAAGGTGAAATGGTGTTTCTTGTATACATATTTTTCTGACATCTAGATTTACTAGTATGACATTTCCCTTTTAAATTAATCCTAAAACGAGGAACATTCCTATCAAACCCAATATAGACACATTCATTTATGCTTGAAGAATCACCTATATTGAAAGTTTTATTCATTATTCCATATTTAGAATTTGGTAATGACTTCATAAAGGTATATAAATGTACAATAGTAAATCTATGGATATTAATTAAACTGATGATTGTCCAAAACTAAATTTTTCATTCGAATATGGTGTTTTAGATCTGCATAACCTTCTTTTTTTATTTGTTTTCATTGATGATTTAAAAAAAACATACATCATTTTTCAAAGAGTTAAGATGGAATATTTTAAATTATTTGTTATTGAGGGGATATCCATGTCAATTAGAAGATCATTTACATATAGGGATATAAATTCCAATGTATAATACTTCTGATGAAACATTGTAAAATTCAATGAAAATTCCAAGAAAAATAGTATTCATCACATGACTTGTCTAAGATATAAGTATTTAATTAAATGATAAATATGAGTTAAAACTTCTTCATCAATAATGATATCTAATGATCTATACACATTCATCAATAAATTTGATAATATGTTTAAAAACTATATAAAATTAAATAAAATAAAAAGTAATATGTTGATTGAATCAAAATGAATATTGATAAAAATAAGAAGGAAAAAATATCACAATGTATGATTTTCACTTATATTTTTTTTTCTCAGGTTCTCACAACCATTATTGTATGGCCAATTGTGTGAACCTATAAATATTTACCATACTACCAACACAAAATAGCCTATTTAGTCTCACTAAATCCAAATCATATATTCCCAGTACCTTGTGATGTGATTCCCACACATAATGAGTTCTAGTCATAGTTGAAAAGATTGAGATACATCTTTAGGTTTTTTGAAGTTTGTTAGTTTATGTTGATGTGGAATTATCTGGTTACTAATTATGGATGAACACCCATTATTTTAGTGGTGAATAGATCTTATTTCACCTTTCAAAGCACATGACCATATCTAGACCTCTCTAAATTCCCTTAGTTTGACTTCAGTACACATGCCTCTTCAAACATGATGTTTACACCCATAACATTTCATGTTAAATTCATATTTACCAAGTTATTTGATCCTATTAATTCTAGTCAGATGTAATTTCAATGTTGGGTTCAATTGAATTTTGATTTAATGGGAACTTTAAAAAACCCATTGAGGAATTATAATATTTATAAAAATGTAAAATAAATAGGATCCACCACATTGTACCCTACTACATTAAACTATGACATGAGAAATTTTCATTTAGAATGATATAGATTTCCCTTTTCATCATATTTCCATACCACACACCTAGTTCTCATTATTCTTTTATCATAAACATTTTTTAATTAAACTACTTTCTTAAACTAGTTACATCTTGTAATTTGAGTTCCCAACACCATGTGAATATATAAGTACCCCAAATCCTCTCATTAATCTATATAATTTTAATATAAAGAGATATATTTATTTAATAATAATTTCATCCATATTGATGAAGTGTGATAGATAATGGTTTGGGAATTTATTATTAAAAATAAGGAAAATGAATATAAAAGCTTATTCATGGAGTTCAATCATAGACCAAATCAAGAGTGTAAGAACTTAATTATGATGTTATTTTTTTATTCTGACAGTAAAAGAGACGTACTAATGATGATAGTTAAAATCTTTAATAGGAATTAATGATTTCATAACTCTCTCTCTAGTGAGAATTATTAAAGTTCAATATTAATTAATTAATATGTTGGATGATGTGAAGAAGATCCATCCATTGAAAAAATATTATTTGGACGAGGTTTTAGGTATATATAAGTTAGTTGAGAATGTATGGAGATGGGTTGAGGGATATATAGTTTTAATTGAGTGATTATAAGAATTATGGTATGGATTTTGAATATTTTACAACATCTAGAAAATGTATCAGTCATTGAAATATATATATGAGTCATTTTTTAGCTATGTGAGAGTTTTATCTAACTCAAGGTTGAGAATTAGAAAAGGAAATATAGCAGTTTTTGAGTAATTATAATCTTCATATGTTTCATCTTGACTATATATATATATTTGAGATTCAAATTCAACATTTGAATCATTGTACCATAAAAATATTCATTCAATACTACATATAATTCATTTGAGTAAGAAAATATATGACATTATAAGGATACATTTGGGTAATTATAGTTATATTTGATTAAATCATAAGGCATGTTTTAGTCATAAAAAACGTTGAATGATTCAACCAAGACTTATAAAATGTCTTAAAGATGAATTATATGAGACACTCATAGTTAATAGTTTCCTAAATTTTAAAATTAATTCTTGAAATACATGGAATTTTCTTCGTGGATCGTACATCATTATAATTTAATTTATTATGACTCAAGATATGGTAATTAATGTATATAAGGATGATTCGTGTTATATATTTATATGTTTTAAATAATTTAAGTTGAAATTAATGGTCACAATGCATGAATCCATGCACAAAGGTAAAATTATTTAATTGAATCAAATAGAAGATTTTACGGAGGAAGAAGTTCACAATATTAAAACATCCCTTAGAGAATATGAACCTTAGTCCCAAGAATAATAAATGGAAATACATTAACTATAATTTCTTTTGATTTAATGTGAGAAGATCAAATTTATATTGAATGATTTTACATATCATATATATGTAAATAATACAAAAAACATTCATATGTATTTGTTAATATATATTTATATGAAAACAAAAATGTTAATTCATAGATAGAACCATATCTAGAATGAAAATATAATGTTATTATATATTAGGTAATGAGAATCTGAATATAACTCGGAGGGCATATGAATTGAAGAAAATGTATAAGTATGTTACTACCACATTTACTATGAGAATGATTTAAATAATAAATAAAGAAATAAATAATTCACATAATCTCTGATATCATCCTATGATTTAGAAATGAAGTTGATTAAGGTTAGTGGTTTATGTTTATGAAAAATAAAAATACTAACATAATGTAAATTTTGTAACATAATCATTCTAATACCCTACTTAAATAATGATTTTTGGAGGACCCTTTAATATACAACTATCAGTTCGTATAATTATCCAATAAAGAGATTTATAAAAGTTCTTTTAATGATTCTTAAACTAAAAGAAGATAATAAAAAATTATAATGTAGCCACTAGATCACTTGAGATGAGGAATTTTGGAAAAAAAATTGATAAATTTTTTGATAGATGGTGTCTACTTGTAGTTAAGTTTATTTATAGTAGAGAAACCCAGTGATCATGCCTCATACATGGAAAAGAGAAGGATTTAAAAGATAAACCATATAAATATTATTGTTTATTCATTTTTTCTATTCACATTCCTAATTTAAAAGTTTGTTCAATTATGAATTAAGGGATTATGATCCTAACCAGTTATATAGGTTGGTCTAAAAGAATGAAATCCTAAAAAGAAAAAAAAAGAACCTTAATTAATTCCTTCCTCTCCTGGTGATATATAATGATCATAGAACACCCAAGGAGGGTAAACCCTTGTATCATATATAGTAAAATGTTAATTTTTTTATCTTGGACCTTTAAATAAACCCTCTTATTATTTATGGATTAAAACCTAGGATAAAATTATGTGATTAGAGTGTATATGTGCCTATAATTGATTAAAGTCATCTAAGTGACCACATCACCTAAGTCATCACTATGAAAATGGTAAAGTATTTTTATGAAGGTTTATTCATAATAAACCTTTCCTAATATCCTACCACCTAATTTTTCATTCAATGGATTCACACATGGTATATAATTGTTGTAACTAGGTGTCTATATGCTCATGATTCTTATCCAATATCACTATAATAACAAATAGTCTCTTATGTATCCCTCCTTAGTCATCAAAATTTGTGGAATTTCTAGTTAATATAATAGGGTTCTGATGTACCCATTTTAGACAACATGGACCCTAATAACCCTTTTCTCCAATAGTTTTCATGAATTTTCTCAGGTAATATATCATAGGTCGCACATAGAATTCAATGCCCAACCATAAAAAAAATCAAGCTAACTCTTTCAAGAAGTTTGTTCCTATTAAATATTGAATCATAATGTGATATCAAATCTATATAATTATCTAATTTGTCAAAAATATTTACCCAATTTAATTTTCTTTCACTCTTTATTTGAAACTATCTCACTATTAAGTTTCAATCACTTATTCAATTGAAAATTCCCTTTGAATTACTTTGTCATGTCACAATGAATGTTTATGGAATTATATTAACTAATTTATTTCATATATAATGATAATAAACCATATTTTAGTATATATACGTATATTTTCCTTCCTAATAAATAAGCTCCGCATAGTACATACTATTATGTAATCCCATGATAATGAGGACCCCTTTCATTAGGTAACAAGTAATATATCCCTTAGACTATGAAAGTAATATTATATAATTTATATTAGAAATAATATCATTTTAGAATATTGTAACCCCATTTTATATAATCCATGAAAAACTACTTCCAACCTTTTATCTACATCCCCCTTCATCTCCAGACTAGGTTATTCGGAAAAGGCACTAAAACAACCAAGAACAAAAAAAAATCTTTTTATCATCATCATATTTGACCAAATATTTATTGAGAGATATAAATTAATCTATGAATACATTTAATATAAAACATTAATACATCAAATTCATATATTAGTATTAATTAGAGAGGTAAACTCTTATATAAGTCCCACACAAACAATTTCTAGGTAAATTTTAAATATTTTTAAAATATACATGGTTTTAACTAATATAGAATAGGTATTACTTGTAGAATCTATAAATATATGAAATTATTCTCTACTTTTAATAATATTATGGTATATTTCATTGGTCTTATACCTATAAACTTAAAATTAATTTATTTAGTTACAGACCCCAGGGCTTAAAATGAAAATTATTTTTTCATGGATTCATAACCTTCAAAATATCCACAATTTTCTTATTCACTAGACAATATGATGTATTAAATTCTTCATTAAATGGATTTGAACTATAATGGTTTTTATTCCCTTTATTATCATATGTAGGTATCCCTTCACATTTTCACAATAATATATCTACAACACATACCACCACTATGGATTTTGAAAAACATTGGAGTTCACATCATGTGGATTTAAAACAAATTTTAACATATTAATGTATATGAATTTGGGGGTCCTAGGAAATCTAGATATTTTAAAATTGAATAATTTTATCAGTAAAATTATTTCACAACAAATGTTACTGATATTTTCATATGACATGATTTAATGAATTTGTCTCAAATATAAAAGTGTTCCAGACTAGTAAATAATATGTTTGATGTGATGATCCATCTTCCCATAATCTTAACTAAATCAAGTAATTCAAGGTGTTTTTTCTCAAACTAACAAGGTCATGTATTTTTTGTGTCATTACATAACCAATCAAATCATGGTTCCACAAATATAGTGGAATAGTTTTGTATGTTTTATGTCTTCTTAATATAGAAATGGTATAAAATCATGTTCATATATCCATTATTAATATATAATCTCTTATATTTATCATGATATATTATATCCTCCTAAAATATTATATCAAACAAGATTATTTCTTAGGTCATTAGGTTTGGTAATATATCGTAATAAAAACATATTTTACAATATTATTAAATATTATATATCTATTCAAAAAATTTATTTATGGATAAAGTTCTAACATGAACTTATTTTACACTATTATAATATTGTTTCATTATTTATTCTATTTTTTTTATTTTATAGGTATTCAAATTATTCTCCTTATATAAGAATTTCACTGATCCATGAAACGCCTTCTTAATGTTTACTTCCTTAATATATAGATTTGAGAATTGTATGGGGGTATTGACAGTACAATATATAGATAAACTAATTATAATGTGAGAGTGACAAAAAACATGATCCAGATTAGTGGATATAGTGTAAGGGAAGTATTTCACCCCTTATAGATTTAGAATCGACCTATGTAGTTAGTTACATCACATTTTTTACCGTTTATTATTGTTACACCAGGTGTAGAAGTCACATAAAATACCATGTTGATAAGTAATTTTTCATCAGGATGAATTCTATGATATTCAAAACATTCCATTAATAAATAAAAATTCAATTATTCATTGTCTTTTAAAGGATGTTGTTTAATTCCTCCCTTTTTGTCACAAGTTGTAACATATATATAATTATGAGAGGATAAATCTTAAGAGTTTTATGTCATCCACTAAATAATTCATATGAATGAAGGAATAATAGAATTATTTTGAAATAAAAAACCCTTTAATCATAATATACTAGAAGAAGAGTTAATATTTCCCAAATATAGGTTCTCCTTCTCAAAGAACCATTCATGGTAATTATAAGTGTTATTATCCTTAAATTTATACATGTGTTTCTTGATTACAAAAGTATTTATGAATTTAACCTTATATTTGGGGTATATAATTTTGAAAAGAGATACATTGATGGATTTTAATTTAGAGTCAGGAAACTCACACATTTCTAGAGAACCAATGCCATTTATGTTCTAAATGATTATATAGTAGATGATAATGATGGGGTAGTGGCATTGGATCCCTTATAATTGATACCTCATAGACATATGTGGATATCTCCTCTAGGACTCGTGAATATATCCATAGTGGATAAAAAACCTGATAAATTCTTATATAAATCCTAAATTTAATTATTCTTTGTTTGAATACTCAGAGGAGTAGAACAAGGTGATACATATTTACATTATAAGCTCTAAGATTTTATTTTTTAAAACATATATTACATTCATATATTAGTCTATAATAAAATAACTCATTTAAATTAATAATAAGAACAACATTTTTTGGGGAACATGAATTTAATAAATAAATGATAATCAAAAAACGTATTTAAATATTACTTTAATATTTTCATTACTGTTTTTGTAACATCTGATACTCATTATGAAAACCTAAAATTATAATATATTATTACATTAAATATAAAATTTAGTTTGATAGAATTCTACACATGAAATACCATGCACAAATGAGACTCTTATATATCTAGATAATATATAAATAATTCATAATTACTGTTAAAACCCTATCCATTGAATTAGTAGGAAAGAATTGGAGTAAACTCTTTATCAATTGTATGTATATAGGAAATAAAATCTACTTTTAATATGAATAAAAGTGAATTAATTCACCTAAAATCACTAATGAAACCATTTATTTCTTAGAAAATAATTTTTACACTTACCTCCTTTTTTATATTCATTTCATTTTCAAGAACACAATGACCTGAAATTTTATAAATGAAATTCGCTTTTTGAATGAAAATGTGATTTGTTATGTAATGATGTTATAGAAATAACATGAACTAATTTTCTAATTTTGTATAATTATAATATATATCCTTATTATCTAGGATACCTTATGCATCATAATATTTGATATTAAAGCCATAATATACTGATTGTATTATTAGTATATATTTATTGTTATGATATAGACAAATTAAAATAGATCAAAGGAGTGATTCCCTAAACCTGTAGGATCATACCCTTTGGATCACATTTGTTTGAGCTTCTAGGGGAGATATCACCACCGGGATTTTCCCTTTCCCAATCCCAATTTGAGGTTCAACAATGAACTCATGAGAAAAACCATTTATGGGAGAAGTTTATTCTTATCGAGATAATGGCCCATAACATGTGTTCTAAACCAGCCTAATAAAATATCTCAATCACATACCTTACCCTTGGGAAGTTCGCTACTCTAATAAAGCGTTATGTATATATACCATATCATTATGAATTTTTATATTTTTTATTTTCATTATGGATGACGTTTTTCTTTTATTATTACTTTATAATTATTAAATAATAAGTTTGAAAAAATCTATATTTTTATATGATGAAACACAAATCATATTTTTTGTAAACATATAGCTTCAATAAAGACACTAAAATTTATAAATACTGTAATTTTAGAAATAATTGATGTATTAATAAAAAATTATTATTAAAAAATAATAATTAAATGTCAATTATAATATAATTTTATAAATACAAAAGTAATTTTTATAAGGGATAGAAAATTTGTTATTGTAAAACAAATACTAGTATATTTCAATAAGTGGGGATTTTCACATAAATTTATAAAATTTCATATATAGATTATTAATTTGATAAAATATATATTATTTTCTACATAAACATGTCAAAAATATCCAATGGTGAAATTTTTTTATAATTTTCTAAGATAGACAAATTTTTGGATAATAATTAAATAATATGTAAATATAAGGTATGAATTATGATATCATGATGAACCAAAAGTGATTTAATAGTAACAATAAAAGTTATCCATTACCAAAATTATGTTTCCCCTTTAAAATAATTTTTTATGAAGTTATTTTATTAATTTTATTAATACTTAATGAATTATCTAATACCTATATTATATTTTAATTTTTTTTAAATCAATTATTTATAAAAATGGCTTCCGTCCATATAACCAAGGATATTATTTTAATAATTTCAGTTATAATCCGTATAAAATAATTTAATCCAATCCTCTTTGGAAGAAACCATGTTAAAAAATTAAGTGATGCTTTTTGGTTTTGATTAAATTATGTTATTGAGTCTAAAACCTATTTTTGGAAATTTATAATTAACTCCACATAGTTTCTCAATATAAACCCAACCAACCTCTCATTCCTACTCACTCAAACCCATCTGATAATGTGTTTTTATCTTCCTTTTCTTCTCTAGATCCCCCAAGTTTCACCCAAGATCTTAAAATGACCTTATAATCTTTTAAATGTTCCCACGAAAGGTAAAGAATCCTATCATTCTCATCTTTATTTCAACACATTATCTTAATTATTCATTTTTAATAATTTTTTAGTCTGGAAAATGTTTTCTAACATTACTATTACTATACTTAGTATGTATATGTTATGATAGACCACTTTAACTCTCATTTAACACATCCAGTAATATTTTTGTACCCACATTATGTTGATGAAGTTATCATGTGATTTTCCACACTAAACAATTGGGTAGTCAATACCCATCATCATTTTCAATCAGGGGTATTGAAATAAATGTACCTATACATCATTTATTGGGTAATTACATGCTCGTAACCCTTAATCCTTAATTATGGGGTTAAATATATTGAAATATATCCTTATTTTTTCTGATCTATGTGGCACACATATTTATGTACCTCATATAAATGTGGAAGTTTACACCAAAATTAAATACCCCCCAATGAATTGGTTAATGTTTTTATCTCATGGTATTCGAAGTACTTCTCAGGAGAGTTTATACAATGTATACTATGTTATGATGTCTTAGTTTTTATCCTTGACTTGTGTTTTTGATGTCATGTTATATATCGATTTCACATTACATTATTACATTTATTTTTATCAATTTATATCATTATTCATTGTTAAATATTGATATTATTACCGCTATTATGATACCTAGATATGCGTATTGGATCATAGGTTTTATGTTTGTAGTTTTATCATTTTATTAGTCATATACTATTCTTTATAGATCACCCTTTCTGATATATGTAAATGGGTTATTCCATGTAGTTTTATAAGATCCAAGTAACACAATTTAATGTTTTGTATTATTTAAATAATGAAGTTGTATCCATGTATTTTGTTATTATTTATTGTATATTATTTCCCATAGAAACCAGGTCTCAAGATATAATGGGCTTTTATTACCAGAATTTTTATATTTATAATCATGAATTAAGGTGTATTAAAGATATATTTTTTTCAAAGTTAGTATCAAAGGAATATGTATTTATTTTTATGATTAGGATTTGAAAACTCTTGTAAAATAATTTAGGAAAATATTAAACACATTAAAACATTCATAGATTTTGGTGAATTATATAGTATGTGGTTTCCAATAAAATACATCTTTTAATGGATAATAAAAGTGGATCTTCCTTTTAAACAGTTGTACTTTGGGGAAAAACCCCAAAATAGTGTATTAAGAAGGGATAAATCACCACACGGTTCATGAAAAATGTGCTTGATTGGACACTTTCTTTAACTCTTAGGGGGATATTATTTAGTAAATTCTAAATCTCATTACAGACTATTATTAAGGGATTAGAAATTCCACTAATATTTTATACTATGAAATAGGTCATGGATAACTTAGATTTAAACCTAGAAATTAATAGGTTAAGCAATATAAATCATTATTGTGCAATCTCTTTAATAATCATGTGTTCCTAGTTAAATCCTAAATAGTTTTAAATTACTCATCCCTACATTTTTGTTTATTTTTTAGTCAATTTTTATAAATTAGACGAATCAAATAAACAACTAATGTTAGGGGCGAAATAATGATTTTTGAAATGATATACCAAACATGATGGGGGATAAATTCATGTGTATTATGATTATGTAAAACTATCTATCAAAAACTATGATCAATGATAGTAATGTAGTTGAAACCTCAAACACATTAAAGAAGAGGATGAAAATTTCTGTAATAATTTACTTTGATAATAGTGATAGAGTAATTTTGATTCAATTTTCTAAGCATCAAATATTATGGAAAGAGGCCTTAATCGAAATACCAAAAAGTAACTAGAAGTTGTTTGGGGTGTATAAAAATAGGGGTAAATTATCTAATTTTCATGGAAAAATACATAATTCAGATAACATTAAGGAGGAACATAATGTATTAAAAATGTACCATTAATAGTTATATTTCATAAATTCTAAGAACATTGGAAATATCCCAAATAGTTTTCCATTCAAATTACTAACAAGGATGAAGATCACTAATAATATCCAATCATAATGGAAAATGTAAGGTCATATAATGAGATAGATCATGATGATTTAAGCACACATAACCTCTACTATAAAGTTTTTATTTATTTCTAGTAATTAATTTATTGCCACATTAGTATATCTTGTAACTTTTCTAGAACATGTAGTTACCACTAAAATGAATTAATATCATTAGAGAAAACATCTATGAATATTTTTTTAAAAGTAAATTGTTTTGGGAATTCAATTATTTAAAATCTTATCATTATTTATTTAGTAAAATTTGATTATATCATATATATGGAATGGTTATCATTGTATAGGGTGAAAATACATTTCTAGGAGAAGTTGTATACCCTCTATACTATGAATCAACTTTTGATTCTCTAAAATTGTAAGTTAGAGTATGGATATTCTTTGTAATAATCACTTTATTCATGGATATTATTTCCTTATGATAAAATGTGTATAGAAAAAAATTATAATGGGTGAGGAAAAGACCATTCTTGATAACATGCCTATTATGAGAGAAAAGGTTCCTCAAATAATGTTTGGTTCAACCTCATAAGCTATAGGCTAAGTTCTAAATCAAACATATACCTTGATCAAGTAACATTATTGTTGCATATTATGTAGAGACCCTGACCCTAGTAGCCTAGTATCAATGGTTACATTATTTAATTGGTTCTAAATTTAATCAATCACATCCCAAAGGACCAAATAGTTTTGTAGTATTTTAAAACAAGATTCATAAATTAATCTCATATTTAAATTGAAAATATAAAATATAAAACTTTTTTATGGAGAACTCCCTTATTCCTATTAGTGTATCCCTTTGTATCCATCATAAAAGACTTCCTCGCATCCCAGGAAAAATAAAACATAATATATGGGGGCTCAAATCCTAAGTAAGGGTATATGTACAATGGAAGATACAATAAATAAATAAGTCATAATCAATCTGGTTTGATAAAAAACTGAAAATATGTTCCATTTAGTAAAGAACATGAACATGAATAATAATATTGTAGAAATAAATGATTATTAATTAAATCCTTATAAATAATCACATGAAGTTTAAACTTATCCATATATATTCTAAATTATCTATTAATCACATGGACATAAATAACTAATATGATAATTAGGAATTATACAATGATGAACACCATTACCATATTGTCAATGCCTCATGTGAGGACATCTTATATAAATGGGAAAGGCCTTATAAAAAACCCAAGATAGTTTTCCTAATGGGACCTACTAATTCATATGGGAGGATATAGAGGGCCCCAACCATTATTTACTAAGTCCAACACATTCCCTATTTGAATGGGAAAAATAGTATCAATATAAAAATTCATGTTGAAAAACAAGGATATGAAATGTAATTACTTTCAACAATGAATATAGAATATCGTAAACCATCCAAATTAATATGGACAATGGTATAAAAATATTATATTCCAAGAAAAATTGATCATAAATGTTCTAGATAAATAATTATTGTGTTATTATTATAACATGATGCTTAATGTTTTAAATGTCTAATTTGGATTTTTGATATTAATGAATGAAAATGCAATAAAAGTTTTATTAAAAACATTATTGAGAAAAATATATTTTTCATATTGAAAATAATATTTTAAAACTAATAAATTATTAAATATTATAAAAAATATATTATAAAATACCCCTATAAACTTTTAACGTATTCTTAAAATTAATGGGTGATAAATATGGTTGTAAATTTCGTACATGTTGAGTATGTTATAAAAACAAATATTCCTTTATCATTTTTACTAAAAGAAAACAACTAACTCATTTGGAAGAAAACCAAAATATTATCTTGAAAACATTTTTTTAAAATGAAAACGTGTGTAAAAATATCTTTACTAAATCATTTTTAGAATTTTGTAAAAAAATTAGAACATTTTTTGAAAACATGTACATGGATAAGAGATCACTATAAATAGAAGAGTGAAATAAAGTTGTATTTTCTTAAAAATAATTTCTCAATCATTTTAAGTAAAAAAAGAGTGATAAAAGGTAATATTAGTTTAGAAGATCTTGAGTAAATAAAGGAGAAGAAAAATCATGAGTTCATTTCTAAATGTATCATAATATTTGAGCATCAAAAACTTAATTATAAACAATCCTGATAAATAGTGAGATTGTAACCATAAAACTATTACCACTTTAGTAACATTTGAATTTTAATCCGCATGAAATAAATTACTTGAAATAAAAAAATTACATTATGATAAAAATATTCATGATATAACATATCAAAATGGTATTATATACACTACAAAAAATTAATTAATGGTGAATATGATATATGTCTCACTGAAGTAAAAATGAGATGAGAAACTCTCAACTCAAGTCAAATTTCAATCATACATGTCTGTAACTCCTGTCAAATAAAAATAAATTTATTATAAATTTATTAAAGTACCATAATAATATATTTAATATCATATATGATATAATTCTAGTCGTTTATGACCCTTTATTAAAATTCCTTATTAAAATAACTGTTTTGGGAGATAATTACTTCATTTTTCATGTATATTTAGGTTTGGAAACATCAATTAATTTTTATTTGATCATGGATCAATAATTTCAATAATTTCAACAATTAGATCATATAAAATAATTATATAATTATTTTTAAAATTCTATAAATGTCATAAATGGGAAAATAAGTTACACTATTCTTGTAAATGGTATGTTGTCTGTATACATGAACAATGTTTCTATTTTTCCAAAAGATAGAGAATAAGAAATGTAAATCATATATATCCTTTACATAAATATTTATAAATAAAATATTTCATTTATATTCCTTAAATACATCCTTATTACCAACCATGCCTAAATAAAATTAAAGCATTTCATATCGCTAAATGGAGGCGGTAGTCCTTACGTATGTATGGGCGACATTATTTTTTTCAAATGGATTTGAAGGTAATAATTTATATTTTATATTATAATTATATAAATATATTAATTTCCTAAATATATTATAAATTTTTTAAATAAAAAATTTAATCCATCTGCAATAGGTGGTGATTGAAAATGAATTACATCAGTTCGTAAGACAATAGTCTGTTGTCCACGTGACTGATGATTGTGTTTCTCATTTGATGGAAGAGGTTAAAGTAATAGGAATTTACATTAAAAAATAAAATATTAGTATATATGATATAATTGGGTTATTAAATTGTAAGTTTTAATACCTAATTAAATTTTGAATAAGAATAATGGAAAATAAATAGCTTTATTAAGATGATTACATTCTCTTAGAGAGACCTCTTTGGAAACCATCTTGACAACCCTAGGGTTGGTATTTTTGGAAGACCAGAATCTCTAGAATTTATATAAGGGTGTGGGATAGATATTTATTAAGGTATTTGTAATGATATATGTCTAAAAATATTAAAAGAATTGAGTGGATGAGGATCCTATTTATAAGTGGAGAAAGGGAACTTCTTGGAAACTACTTGGAAAATTCCCAAAAGAATCCGAAAAGAGAAAGAAATTATCAAAACAAAATTCTTACAAATGACCATATATTTGAAAATTGGATTTTATAATGTTGAAATATTTATACAAAATAATATTTAGATAATTTTTATTGGCATACATTTTCTAATATTTTTGTTCATCCTATGAAAACCATATTTTAACCTTAATTGGGGAAATTGATTTCAACGATGTTTACCATTCATTATGATAAAAAAAATATTAAATTGTTATATAATATAATTTATTATTATTCCAAATATGGAATAAATTTTTCAAAATTCAATTCATATATGTTCCATATTTGAATTTAAAATTAAACCAAGAAATTCGTTGAAAAAATGGGTTTTCCAAAGAAAAAACTTTCAAAAGTTTAAAATATTTTTATATCAAAATTCAATATAATGATAATTTAAATGACATAAATTTGTTAAATTTTAATATATTTTAATTTTTATTACTTTATAAACAATTTTAAATATAATTAAACTTTTTAAATAATTTAAATGAAAAAACAGCTTTCCATAACAATTGGTATTTTTCTCTATTTATCAGAAAATTAATCATTTTAAGAAGATCTCAAAAATTAATTCTAAGATAATTTAGAATATAGATCTTAATAATGAAGTCTATTTTTTAATTAAATTTTCTCAAATGGGTAAAAATTAATTTCAAATTATTTGTGTAAATAGGTACTAAACCACCTTTTTGAGAAATGCATTTTTTAGAAAACATTTCTTTTTCATTCAAATGATTATTTATTTATGGATAATAACTGTATAATAATTTAATTTAATTTATCTATTTTTATACCATATAATTATCATAGTTTAGATAGTCCCACTCATAACTTCCAACATAATGGTTATGGTATAATTTTTATGTATAAATAATAATATGTTTTTAGGGTATCATGTTTCATTTAAATAGTGTGGCATGAATTTCATGCTATAAAAGAGGTGAAATTTATCTAAAAAGATATATATCTTAATTCTAGATGTGTTATATTTTTATCTACTATTGTAGTAGTTTTCCATATATATAATCAAACATCATTTTCTTCTATTAAAATCTCAGGGAGTCATATTCTACCCCACTAAAATAAATTACATCCTCACAATTTAATATATATTTTTATAATTAATGTTTTTTCATTTGAAAATACCTTTTTTAGAGAACCCAAATAGTAAAAAAGGGTTAATAAAACCTCATATTGATAAGAGAGAAATGGATGTTAGCTTTTTTATCTTTAATATATCATAACTAGGATTCTATATATCAACAATTTGTTATAAGTTAAGATATGGACATGAAATACACACATAATAATTATAGGGAGTGAAATATATAATTAATTATAGGAATGATAATGATCATGAGAAAGGAAACAACCACAAAACCATAAATATGTGATGAGTGAAAAGAACAAAAGATCATTATATATGTAGGTAATAGGATCATAATTTTATTACTTGGTCCATTTCATAGAGTTGAGGGATTCTTTTTCTATTTTGGTAGAGAACACAAGAAATATACTTACAGTCTTAAACATTCATTATTCTTTGCTCAATTATCATATGATTTCTTACAACATTAAAATAATATACAATATGAATGTTTTTATTCCAAAAGCACTAAAATTAACATTTAATGGATTATAATTTTTATAAAATAGTAACAAGATATTCCCTTTATCTTTACAAAAAAACTAAATTCTTAGTATAAGTTATCCAATATAATACAACAATCACAAATAACAAAAAAGTAACTCAAAAAGATAAATTGTATTCCATATTATAAATGTTATAAATAAATACTCATCCAAAATATGCCTCATTTAATTGGATTTCCCAAAAAAATAAGTTAATTAAATAAAAATTATATTCCCCATACATTATAAAGTGGATCATAATGTCACATTCCAAATATATGAATTCCATGATCACAATAAAACCGTGATGAAAACATGAATGTTTCCAAAAATAAAATATTAGGTTTTCTAATATATTCCACAAATCCAAAAATGTATTAACATAGAATAAAGATATCATAAACCATAAAATCACTAACCAATATCAATGTTAATAGTTTTATCTCATAATCATCTCGTTATCATTATTTTATCATTGTTTATCACATATCAAGGGTTTTCTTCCCCAAATCATGTGTTTTCTAAAAATATTAAAGTTAAAATTAATCATTTTTCCTTCTACCATTCCACATGTGCCTTCAAATACATATAGAGAAACCACTATAGAAAAATACTTATATATTTTTAGAATATCATTGAAAATATATATACAAAATAATTCTTCAATAAAAATAAATAATAAATTTAAACATTATAATTTAGATGTATTAATAGTATAAGATTGGCATTGATATCTTAATATATTTTGAGGTATATTCCCTTGATTCTTGAGACATTCATTTTTTTACTGTGTTTTCTCTATATAGTTGAAGAATTGTACATTTGAAACATATTTATTTCACTTAAAATCATGAGAATTATTTAATTTATCTCTATATTTATAGTAAACTCTCATTCTATTCATGGAAGTACCAGAGTGTTTCATTCCATAATTATCACATGTTGAAAATCCATCATTCTGTTCATCCCTTTATCCATCTTTTTTTATACCCCCCCATTCTTATCTTAGTTACCATAAAATCCATATGAATTATATAAATATTTCTCTATATTAATAGCACATTATACTATATCTTCACATTATAGGAACATTTTGGAGACTGTTTCCCTTTGAATGATAGGATTAATCCCATTAATGTAACTGATAATCTCGTTATTAGTATTTTGTATATAGTATACTAAATTTCTTTATAAACATGTAAATATAGATTTATATATAAAAAAATTAATCTTTATTTTGTCTTAGATTCATGAATTGTCTCTCATATCTTCTCATTACTTTCGAGGAAAGTATTTTTCCAATATGTGATCCTTAAAATACATCCAATTCATGTTTTCTATTTCTTCATCATCCTTAATTCCTAAAATCAATGACCACCAATGAGTCTCATCTAATATGAGATGATAAAATCCCATGAAAAATTTCTCCATTTCATTTCTTCTCAAATTAATAAATATATTATCTATGGAACTTACTCGTTACTTAGATAAAAATTTATTTGTAATCCCGTTATATAATGAAAGTTGTTGATGTATATAGTGGTATAATATTGTTACAATGCTTTATAGATCAGTATGTTTCTCTATATGGGAAAGTATATTGATCATAACCTGAGTTCACTACCCAAATATGGTTATAATTTTGTCAGTTCTGATTATATTTTTATTTACATCTTTTATATCATTCCATGGAGGGAAATCCCAAGATATAGTAAGTGCATTGATACGGTTCCAATTCCTTCTTCTTGGTCCAATTAAAAAATAATGTAATACACTAGATTAGATCATAAAATTATGAAACATAACTTATAATCCCAAAACTAGTGAAACAAAAAACATTAATTGAAAAATGTGTGCATATCTATTCTCATAATAAAAAAATGTTTGTTTACAAAAATTTTAAAATTATAAAAATCTTTTCAAATATTTTATAATGGTTTCCAAAGAAAGTATGAATTATTTAAATCATATACCCTAAGAGTGTTAGAAAAGGTGCATAGTATGGAATTTCTTTGTGTACTAGGTAATGATTGAGTTAAGACTGACATGATTTTTTTGTCATTATTATCCTTGGATACATATTTTCCAGAACCAAATACACATATAGTATCAAGATAGATATCTATTTCTAGGAAAACCCATATAATATACTCACCACTAAAATAGTTGGATTTTATCTTATAATTTTCAAAAAAAAATCACAAGTATATGATCTCAAATCCATATTTACCTATATATAGTTCCCAAGGTGTTTACTAAATATTCTTTGATACAAACTATAAAGACCCTGACATTAATAGCCTAGATCCACTGGTTACTTTATTACATTAGAGCTATATTCAATTAATCGCATCTCAAAGGGCTAATTAGTTTAGTATTATTGAAAAAATATATACACACATGAATCTCACATTATAATTGAAAATCTAAAACAAAAAATTTTTATTTTAGAAAAACATTATTCCCCTTAACATATCACTACATAATAATCACAAAACACTTCTTGGTATCCTAGGGGGAAAATATGAGAAAGTGGTGAGAACATATGCTCATAATGGATAACTATACATAAAAATATATAATAAATAAATAAGGCATAATAAATATGGAACGGTAAATAACTGAGAATACGTTCTATTTAATCAATAAATTAAACATGAAGAATAATATGTGAGGAATAATTGATGGTGAAATAAAGACATATTAATCTTCACATGAGCTTTAAATATATATATCGATATTATAACTAATAGAATAATCACATGGAAATTAATAACTAATATCTATTCATAATTTCAGACATTAAAATTATACCTTCATGGCCTCATCTCAAGAAATATTGCATAAATGTGTAAGGACTTAGACAAAAAACCAAGCTAGTTTTACTCATGAGGCCTACCGATGCATCAAGGTACTATAGCGAAACCCGAATATCACTTACTAAGTCCAAAGAGTTCATGATTTTAAATTTCTGTAACATAATAAATAAAAAAATTCATATCAAACAAATTATAATAAATGTTAATACATTCCCTAATCAAAAAATACAATCATAAACCATCTAGATTAATATGTAGAATGGTATAAAAATAATACATTCATAGTCAAACTGATGATTACCTTATCAAGATAAATAATTAAGTTAATATCACTGCAACATATTCCTAATATACCATAAGTTATAATAGATGTTTTTCATCGATGAATATAAATACCATAAAAATTTCAATAAAAATAGTCTTTAAGATAATAAACATTTCTCCATAGAAATAATGTTTACAAATAAAATAACTTCTATAATATTAGGAAAAAAATTATATAAAAATAACCATGAAAAATTTTAAATGAATCCCCAATGAAATTATTTTTTCATGGAGGAAGAAAAATCAATAAATGTCAAGTATCTCAAAAAATGAATATTTCTTTCACATTTTTTGATAAAAGTCAAAAAGTACCTCATTCAAAAAAAGAGAAAAAAAATTCTATTCAAATTTTTTGTAAAAATTAAAAAATGGGTAAAAATATCATTAATAGATCATTTTCAAAATGTTAAAAACATTATTGAAAATATTTTTATAAAACATGGACATGGAAGTGAATTCTTTTTCAAAAGAATTGAAAAATAGTGGCGTATTTTCTTATTGATATTTTAAAATTTATTTTAAGTTACAAAGAGACATAAATGGTAGTATTGCATAAAATGTTAATGAATAACCAGAGGAAAATAAAAAACATGAGATTCATTGGATATTGATCTTAATATTTCATCGTCCAAAACATAATCATAGAAAATTATGATAAATGATGGGATTATACCCATAAAACCCATACCACTTTGGTAAATTTTGAATCATAATCCCCATGAGATAAATAATATCAAATGAAAATTTAAATACTATGAATTTGAGTATATTTGTGATATAACATATAAAATGTAACATATCAGGTAAATAAATAAATAAAAAAAATTATTTTAATTAATATTTTGTGAATTAATATTAATTTTACTTTAAAGGGGTTTCTATGTTTGATGTCATGCCTCATACGCAATAATGGGTTTCTTTGAAAGCTTGTGTTGCACAATAATAATATAATATTATTATTTTAAATGGTAGTTACACCTAGTCGTTGTAATAGAGGGAATTAATAGAACTAACTGCAATATTATTATACATGTTTGATAAATGTTTTTACATTTATCAATAAAATTTATAGGTTTAAATTAGAATTAATCTAATTTTAAGCATAAATACTCTAATGTTCTTTAAAAGGTCAATTTACTGCCTTTTAATAGAGAACCCTATTTAAATCTAGTTTTGGTCACTTTTATATGTTCTATTTCTCAAAAAAAAATTCTTGTTTTGAATTGGGACATCAAAATTTAATTTGGGTAAAGTTTTGGTATTTTTCTGATAAAATTCATTTTTTAATGAATAGTAAAAAATACAGTATTTTAATTTTAAAATGTATTTTAATCTAATTTATTTATATGGTTATATTTTACTTTTAATTAGTTTTAATGTGTAACTATATTATATTTTTACCATTTAATCCAATTTTGGTCATTGGAAGTGATTTCACTTTGAAATTGGACATAAACAAGTGTCAATCTTTTGATAGTTATTATTTCTTAAAAACACGCTTTTTGTTTTGACAATGGGATTTAATTTTAAATTAATTAATAAAACTTCTATATATTTAATTTGATAAAATAGACATCATTTTTGAATTTGGAATATCAAATATATCTTCGGCGGAATTTTTGGTATTTTTCTGAAAAACATCAATTTTTGATGAATAGTGAAACCACAAAGTAGTAGTTAAAAACAGACGTTTTCATTTAAATGAAATTTTACAGCTTCTGTGAATTGAATTTTGAAAATCTGAAATACATGATTGTTATTAGTAAGTAAAATGTGGTTCATTAATATGTAAATAATTTTTGGTGAATAATAACTTTTGACTATTATATACCACGATTAAAGGCAAATAGGGTAATTCAAGGTAAAAAAATATCATAATAATAAAAAATTCCTTTAACACTTTTCCTAACCTTATTTTATGAGTCATTTCATACCATAGGCATCATTTTATCTATTTTTGGACCCCATGGATCCACTTAAGAGTGATAATGGCACTTTATTTTAATTAACTTAAAGTAAAGGAAAAAATGATGTAAACAAATTTCTTTAAGTAAATTAATTTTTACATAGGGTTATATAAGTTATATTTTATAATATAAATATTCTTTGAAAATATAAAAATATTTTATACATCCTCGTATTTTTATATAATTTTTAGACATTAAATAAATAAAATTAATTATGAAACAATAATGATGCAGTGTTTACCTCATAAATAAATGATTTAAATAAATAATAATATAAATAATAATACAGTATCCAAAACGTGTCCAAATATTATTGGATGATTTTATTTCAACCATTAGTCATCTTATATTCAACTTTAATTAGTTTTGGACCTTTAGAAACCGAAAATAATAAAATAATAAAATAATATTTTCACACTTTACTAAAGAGCCCCTCCTCTCCCTTATAAAAATCCCTCACCACTAACCCATTACTCACACCTCTCAAGTCCCATGGATCATCCAAACTCTACCCAGATAAGATCTCAAGATCCCTATCTTCCTCCTAGAATCCTTACCTTAGGCAGAAGGCACTTCAAGAAACCCTTTTGGTTCAAACCAAACAGAGTTACCTGATTTAAAGGTAACGTCTTCTCTTAAGTTCTTTTGTTTTATTTTACTTCTAAAACCACATAAACATTTTGTATTCATTTATTTTATAAAAAAATCAGTATCCTAAAAATACTAGGTTGTTTTTATGAGAAGTATTCAAATTACACTTACACACACCTCCATCTAATGGGTAAAGAACATGTTGTTTATGTGGACGACAAACTAAGTCCTCACAAAACGATGATTGTTTGATCTTCTCCTACCACCTCTTATGGTGGAATTATGATGGAAATATATTTATATATGATATTTATTATATTTATATTGTTTCTATGCTTCTGTATTTTTCATTTATAGCATCCCTTTATGGTTTCCATTATGGGTAAACGCGATAATTTCATTTTAAGAAGTGCAGACTACCGCGCCCTCAAAGTGATATGACTCGTTAATGTCATATGTGGGACATATAAAGGATATAGTTAATGATATTATATATGATATTATACTGTAATTATAATATACCTATGTATCATTATGTTTTTATACAAATTAAAATGACAAATAGAAATGAAAGTAGCGTTCATACGTATGTACGGATTACTGTTCAATGAATGGTGCATTTCATTTCTTACCTCCAAATGATATGTACTATTTTAAATACATATTTATACTGGATATATAACATATATATGATATCTAAATCATTAATAACATTTCTGAGATAATGGACTTTTGACCACATAGACAACTTGTAAATATAAGAAGTTCATTTTTTACTCAAGTACCAAATATCGACAACACGAACATTATTAACTTAAATGATTACATAATGTTATAACATGGTAATAAGTTATTTAAAATGAATTATAAACTTGAAAAGGGTTCTTAATCAAGAATAAATTAACTTCAGATTATTATTCATGAGATTAAAGAATGAACGGGTCAAGTCAGACACGAGGTAAGGGACTTCGTCTCAATCTCCTTTCATTGAAGCGGATTTTGTTTAATACACGACTTTCTTTTATACGCTGTATAAAAACCATTGACATTTAATTTCATTAAAAGGGAATCTTTTTCAAGGAGGTATTTTACTAAATGAAAAAAATAATGTTTTTTTAACGTAAGAGGTGAAAATGACCTTTTCCACCGCCGAGAGTATTATTTGTTCTTTTGGTGTCCTTAACAAGCTTTAATGTTTTTAAAAGGAAATTAAATACCATATACTCTATTAGAGATTTTGGTATTGAAAATGGTTTTGATAATTGATTTTTTATGTCAATTTATTTAAATGATATATTTTGATTGAAATATGTAAATGTTATCTTTCCTTTGTGTTTATTTTATGTGTTATAAAAATTTTATTTTTCTTGGACATTGTTACGTATACGGGTGGTTTTGTGATAAAACTAGGGTTCGTGAGCCCGATATACCTCTTCAATTTATTGGGTAACATGAAAGAGGTAAACTTGAATGTTTCTCCTAAGATATTTAAGGAATATAGTGTGATGGGTATTCCAAATGTTACTCCCTACGTAGCTGTGATAGCTACAATGTATGTATGATATGGATTCCACAAGTTACATTTATGATTTATCTTCTCTATGTGTGATTCATAAATCATATGATTTCATGAGGTATGTTAAATAGTTTATGTTATGTATGTAATGAAGAACTAATGTTTTCTTTCTTTGTTTTATAACCCTTACTAATCTTTTTATGCTCATCCCAAGTTTTGAAATGTTTTTTCACCGCACTTAAAAATGAATAGGGTCAAGGATGGGATCAATGAAAAGTTATACTGTCTAAAACGTGGGACTTGACATGACTTTTTTTTCAAGAGTTTTTAATTTATGAAAAAAATGGAAACTGAGTAGAAGAGTCTACCTTGTAATTTTTTAGATGTAATGTAATAGTTATGGCATAATTATCTAAAACTCTAAACTTGAAAAGATCTTCAATGTGAATTATTCATTTAGTTCAAGATTATGTAATGTTTAAGGATGGGTCCTTATAGTTGGTATCAATGGTCGGTTTAGATAACTTTAGAAGTTAGGATATTGTTAAATTAATGTCCATAAATTAATTTATAGTAAGATTGAAGTGATATAGAATTTGCAGATTACCATGTCGTTTTGCCTAAGATATTTTTGTGTTCAGAATGGGTTTTTGTAGAGGAAACAGGGAAACTATGATGGGACAACATCAAGAGGAAGACAACCTTCCAAATCGGCAACCTGAGATGGTTTGAATTGGAACTGAACAATTTTTTGTAGTGATGGAACAATTAAATTAGGCTATAAATGATGGTGGTATCCATGCACGAGATCAACCAGAACAACCACAAAGGAACATGTTAGTAGTGGAGCATTTCATGAGGCAAAATACCACATCATTTAGAGGATCATCTGACCCTGTTCTAACTGAAGGGTGTATTAAAGAACTGGAGAAGATTTTTGGTGTCATGGGGTGTTCAGAATATCAAAAGGTTAGTCTCGTTGTTTACCGTTTTGAAGGTAAAGCTGATCAGTGGTGGTCGATGGTGAAAAATATCAGGGATAGTAAAGATATTGATTCTCTTGATTGGAATGAATTCAAATGTATGTTTCTTGAGAAATATTTCCCTAAGGTGGTTCGTCTTAGGATGGAAAAACAATTCCTGGAATTGAGGTGGGGGGATGACTCAGTGGATACTTATAAAGAAAAATTCACTCGACTGGCAAGGTATGCTCCAAATTTCATACAAGATCTTGATAGTGAAATCAACCATTTTTACTCAGAATTAAAGACAAAGTATTGAAGGGCTTTATCTTCTTGTGAGTTCAAAAGTTATGAAAAACTTATTTGATTTTCGGAGAAGGTAGAAATGAAGTTTTCTGATGATCAGGTATTCTTTGACAAAAAATAAAAGAAGAGGTCGAGGTGGCAGACAAAAGGGGTGTACTCTTCAAAAAATTATGATGGTAAGAAACTTAAGTTTACAGTTTGTGAAAATTGTGGTAAAAAGAATACAGGGGAATATATTTTGAATTCTGTTAAGGGCTACCGATGTGATTAAATGGGACATAAATCTCTTAATTTCACTAAAAAATATTAGGGTAATGGTAAAAGAAAATATGATTTACAATTAGTAAAAAACATTAAGTTCAATGAAATGGGTCATATTGAAAATGAGTGTCCAATGAAGAACTGAACTGACAGAAAGAAACCAGAATATAAGCAGAAAGGGGTGGCAAAGTCCTTCACAACTTCTTCAGCAGATGTTTGGCCATCAAATGAAGTAGTATTAAGTACACTATTTTTTCTTCAGATTATGCCAATGTGTTTTTTTATTCTGGGTCTACACATTCATTCATTTCTGATAAGTTTTCAATTAAATTGGAATTTCCATCTCAAGATATGATTCCTTAACTTATGGTAAAAACACTTGGAGGAAATGTTGAAACAAAAAAGAAATTATAAGAACCTTCCTATCCTTGTGTGTGGAAGGAATATACCTACAAACCTTATTGTTTTTCCTCTAGTAGAGTTTGATTTTATTCTGGGTATGGATTGGATTTTTGTTTATCATGCTAAGATTGACTGCATATCTAAATAGGTTTCTTTTTAGAAAGATTTTCAGTTTGGGTACATTAATGAACCCTTACTTTGGATAACATATCAGGAAGTTGAGAAAATACTAAAAGAATAAAATGAATGTTACCTTGAACATATTGTGGAAAACAAAGGAACTGTTCAGATTAATGATATGTCAATGGTAAATGGGTATCTTGATGTTTTTTCTGGTGAGTTTCTTGGTATTATACCTGATTGGGAAGTTGAATTTACTGTTGACTTAGTTCCTTATGCTAATCCAATTTCAAAACCCCCTTATGGAATGGATCAAATTGAACTTTTAGAGTTAAAAATGCAATTACATGAGTTATTAGATAAAGGTTTCATTCGACATATCACATCACCATGGGGTGCTCTTGACTGATTTGTTAAAAAGAAATATAGTTCAATGAGACTTTCTATTGATTATAGAGAATTGAATAACATCACTATTAATAACAAGTATCATTTGCCTCATATCGATGATTTGTTTGATTAGCTCTAGGGAGCTCAGTATTTTTCAAAGATTGACTTGATTTTAGGGTTCCATCATTTGAAAGTAAAGGAATAATACACTCCAAAGACCATGTTTCGTACTAGATATGGCCATTATAGATTTGTATTTATGCCTTTTGGTTTAACCAATGCACCTACTGTATTCATGGATATTATGAATAGAATTTCCCGTGAGTTCTTGGATATATTTGTGGTTGTGTTCATTGATGATATTTTAGTTTATTCTAAAAGTAAAGAAGAGCATGAAATTCATTAAAGGTTTGTCTTGCAAACCTTAAAATAAAAGAAACTCTTTGGGAAATTTAGCAAGTGTGAGTTTTGGTTACAGAAAATTTCTTTCCTTGGTCAGAGTGTTTCAAAAAATGGCATAATTGTCGATCCTATTAAAACAAAATTTATTGAAGAATGGACAAGATCCACAAATATAACCGATATTCATAGTTTTCTTGGTTTTAAGGTTATTACCGGATTTTGGTTGAGAATTTTTCATGGTTATCTAGACCACTGACTAAGTTAACTCGAAATGGTGTTAAGGTCGTTTGGAAAAAAGAATGTGATGATTGTTTTCAGGAATTGAAAAGAATAATTGTGAATGATCCATTTTTGGCACTACCTTCCAGAAATGGTGAGTTTGTTATCTACAGTGATGATTCGTTGAAAGAACTTGGTTGTGTCCTTATTCAGAATGATCTGGTAATTGATTATTTGTTACGTCAGTTAAAACCTCATGAGTTAAATTACCCTACACATGATTTGGATTTAGCTGATGTTGTTTTTGATTTAAAAATTAAGATGCATCATTTGTATGGAGTAAAATGTGAAATATATATTGACCACAAAAGTTTGAATTATATATTTACTCGGAAATAATTGAACATGAGACAAAGGAGAGGGTTGGAATTAATCAAAGATTATGATTTCTTGATCCATTACAATATGATAAAAGCAAATAAGTGTCTGATTATTTGAGTTTAAAATGTAATGCTACATTAACCTTGTTACATTTAGAACAAGTTCCCTTGGTTTTTGATTTGATGAACTTTGGCATAGAAGTTATTGGTGCAAGAAATTCCTCTGTTTTGTTTCAGGTGTTAGTGAAATCATCTCTATCAGACATGTTGCTCAGAGTGGATACTCAAGAGGGGGGTGAATTGAGTTCCAATTAAAATTTCTTTTAAAAATATTTCTCTTAAAATCCCCCAATTTAAAAACTAAGTTAAACTGTACTGAATTTTTAAAACTGTAATGGTTTGATTATGTTATCAAAAGATATATTAGGTCCCAGTTAATTTAATCAGAAGATTAAATTATCTTTTGAAACTAACCTACTGATTTAAAATAGTTACAAACACTTTCTAGATTAACTATCAAAGTAACTTTAAAACAAATTGAATTTCAATGTAATTAGCAGTGGAAAATAAAGTATGTAGTTTACTTTAGACTTAATCTAAGATGCACAGTAGATATAACCAATAGGTTTGGTCTCAATATGAGACTTAGTCCTCTCGAACAATTTATATAAATTTGATCCACACCCTAGACTAGGGTAAATAACAATAGAAAGATTGTCCAGGTATTAAGACCTCTACCACAGTTCTACGTGGGAAAACAAAACAACAACACACTGGTTGTCCAGGTCTTACTTGACCTCTACCACTATCCATAGTGGGATAGAGAAGAGTTATGTAAGGTTTGTGTGAGGATTTAGAGATCCTCCAGTTTAGCACAGGAGACAGTGTGTGTATAAAATATATAGATCACACACACTGCTTGAAATGTAAATCGAAGAATCACTAAGAGAGTAGATATGAGTTTAGAATTATCTAGTGATTTGAAGTGCATCTCTGGACTCCTTTTGATTTTTCAGAAATTCTTTTGAGTCCTTCTCTGGTTTTTGTTTGGAAAACAAAGGGTAGTTTTCTTCAAGTTCAGTTTGATCAGCTTGAGTGCATGAAGAGATCGTTGTAGTTCTTCACTCTTTGACTAAGATTGAGTTTGTGTTATCTTCTTGTATGAATGGATTCATGTATGTCCAGTGTTCTTCGAGTGTGGATGAATTATTTATTTTATGTATGTATTCACTACTTTTCAGCACTCTTCAGCCATTGCTTTTCGCACACTTCACGCAACTTCTTAGTTGTTCTTTTTCCCGGTCTTTGTCCTTCCTTTTATATCTTTCAGCACCAAAAATGGGAATGATTACCTTTTTATAGGTACAAGGTACGGTTCCCTGATATTCCAACATCTATCATAAAATAACATTGATTTTATTAAAATCATCAAATATGATTGTTGCTTAAAAAATAAATAATATTGTCAGAGTACAGAGTTTAAGAAGCAAGACTTGTCAGTCTTTGTATCGGTAGTTGTTACTCTATGTATCAGTAGCTCTATGTACCAGTGACTCCTTCTATCGGTAGCTCTTCGTCTATCGGTAGCTCGCTTGTATTAGTGGTTCTTTTTTATCAGTGGCTCGTTTCGTATTTGTGACTCTATATCGATAAAATTTGTATCGGTAGCTTGTGCATATCAGTATCTTTGTTATGTACAAGTGATTAAGTGTATATCGGTAGACTTGTTCTATCAGTATCTCTGCTTCCATCGATAGTTGTCTGTGTCGGTGGTCTTGATCTATCAGTAACATGTGCTTACTGGTGGACTTATACATACTGGTAGCTCTGCGTATTGGTGAAATTTGCTTATCGATGACTATTTCTATTGATAGACTAAGTACTATTAGATCTATAGCAGTAGCTATAAGCATATCAGTGACTTAACACTTATCTGCTTTATGCAAAACATATCCAATTGAGTTAGAATTATTTCAAAATTCATATAAACATAAATAAACATTGATTAACATATTTCAAAGACTATTTTAATATTATTATCAGCTTGATAATAGAATGTCATGGATTGAAAGAATAAATATATAGATAAACATGATTTGGGATTATCAAAGTATGTGAAAGCATAATTGGGATTATCAAAACAGGTGAGGTCAACAATCTCCCCCTTTTTGATAATCACAACTTTTGATATTATAAGACCAAAATAATTAGTAATGTATCCGAGAATGTTGCATTAGATATAATTGTATCAGAGAAAACAATGTGTTATAAAACATATATAAGAAAGATAAATTATAAAACAAATGTACCAGAGGGAAATGAGTTGAGCTCATAAAAGATAGTATTACTCCCCCTTCGTCATAAAATATATTATTTCTCCCTTAGTTATGTTTCCCTTAGATAGTTTTTCTCCCCCTTTTTGATAATAAAAATGTGGGACAAAAAAGGAAATATAAGAGAAGAGAAGTAACAATGAGTAAAAGAAAGTAAGATCATATATATTCTTTGGAGCAAACAGATACAAAGAATTAAATAAATGAAACAAAAAAGAAATATAGGTGATTCCTATTAAAAATCCTATACACTGATCAATCCACATCCTCAGAATGAGATTTCCCCTTCAGATTAGAAGAAGATTCAGGTGAGGTGGATGCAAGTGGATGCATAGGAACACCAAAAATGATCAGAGGAGGCTGAGCTACTGAAACTGTTCCTAGCCTGTACTGTGTAGTTCTCTAAGTGATCATAGGAGTAAGGCTTCGGATATCTTGGGCTGGAGTTATCTGAACAGGAGAAATAGTATAGGCAGATGCAGGTAAAGCTGGAGGTATAATCACTGGTCGAGCATCAACATGCAGGAAGGTCAACAAGAGGTTTCTGAAATCCATAATGATTCGTCCCCCTCTTTCCATGGAAGAAATGAAATCATCCTTGTTTTCTATGAATTTTTCCAGTGTAGGGGTCAACTCCCTGAGCTTGCTGACTTGTTCTTTGAAGGCTTGATTGACTGGTGGTAGCTTCATGTTTTCTAACATAATCTTGAAATGATTATTGAGCTAATGCTTGGTGTAAACCCTCTGGAAATAGTAATATACCTTGTCTTTAACTTCTTTCTGATAAACAGAAGCTTCTACCATATAGTATTGAACAATCTTTATAATATCTCTAGTGGTATCTCTAGTAGAAGTCACCACTTTGGTCAGATCAGATGAGTCCATAGAGCCACTGGTTGATGCTGAACCAAGATCCTCCTTCATCAAAGCTCTAATCTTATCCAAATCCACTGAAGGTTTGGAAGCAAGATAACCAAGAGAGAAGGTTACAGTTTCCTTGAATCTCTTAGTTAGCCCACTAATAATATTTTTCACTGCAGAATCTTGGGCACCGATATAATTCTCCACATACTTTTTAAATCCTTCAAAAACTGAAACCATCTATCTCACCACATGCTTCACATAGTCCAAATCCTTGTCTGTTTGAGATTTTGAACTCATATAGGATTCCATAGAGACAACTGAATTCTTTAGAACTTCAAAATCCTTTTCCAAGATAGACAACTGATTCTGGAAAGCTGTGACTTCAGCTACTATCTCTGCCATAAAGTTTGATACATTACAACCAAGAGAGAGTTCAAAAGACTTTTCCAAATTTCTCATCTCTTAAAAAAATAGATTCTTTAACTCAGCAACAGAAGCACTCAAAGATTCTTTCAGCTCATCCTTTAAGGATGCTAAGTCATCCCTGGTGATCATATCAGTAGGTGAAACCACAATAGGTGCTCTTTTAGACACTATAATCGCCATTAAGTCATTCATAATCGATTGAATAGATGACACCAGTGAATCTTCCATTTTCCTTATTTCTTTCACAAAAATGAGTTTTAGATCAGACTTGAGATTATCCAGATCATGTGTTCTGGCCACATCTTCAGGTAATATCTCAGACTGAATATCATAATTGATTTTTGGTCTATGGAGGGATGTCTCATTATCAGAATCTGGACAATATAATCCACAAACTACAAACCCTGGGTCCTCTGCCCAGTCTTCAATCTCAACAACCACTGAAACACTACCAAACCTAGTTGGATGCTCCCCCTCAGCTGGTGTATTCTCTTGTATAGAAAAAGCATCTTCAGCAACTCTTTCTTCCTCAGAATAATCTTTCACAACCATATCTATTTCTGCAACAGGAGGAGGTTCCTCAGGAATAGGTAAAATTCATTCAACTTCATCAAATTCCTCAGCAGGCATTAGGGAATGTCCAATCAGTGGACTAAGGCTCAAGCTGATAGAAACAGATGATTCACTTGCATGAAATTCTTCTTCATCTTCTTGAGAAGCCTCTTCCTGGTCTGCTTTCTGTTGGTCTTCCTCATCCGCAGGTGCCTCTTTATTGATTATACCCAAAATAGTTTCTGTACTAGGTAGCTTCAAAGAATCACTTTCCTTTTCTTATGACACAACTTCAGGAGCTGGGCTAGGAGGCAAGTCAGGATCTCCTCCATTTGCTGCAGAGGAATCTTCCTCTTCTGAATTCATCAATTCCTAGACCTAGATCCCTTACATCCTTAGTCCTTGAAGGATGATCCACAGGATTGAACTTATCATATAACTTTTTGTCATCAGTAACCCACTCTCCTCTCCATGGATTATAGTTTATCTTCATGTATTTACATACAGTTCTTGTGATAAAGAAGTTGTTTCTCACAACTACTGTCTCATCCTAAGACTCAGCTACTCCTTTTAGCTTAATCATTATTGAGATCAACTTAGAAAAGAATAAGGCATTGGTCTTTGATTTTTTCTTGGTCATATCCTCCATTTGAATTATTAGCAGCCTGCACAGATTAACTTTCACACCATGTCCCAAGAGATGTAGTAGATAGATATATTGATATCTCAAATTTGAAAAGTCCCCCCTCCTTGGAATTAAAACATGCTGAACAAACATGAACACCAATCTGTTCTCTCCATCAATTTCAGTAGCCACCACCTGTCTTTGCCCTCCACTACTAGTGAGCTCCTCTAAGGCAGTCACATAATCAAATATGTCACTTGTAGGTGGTACTGATTTCAATAAATATCCAGAAACACCTTCGTGTGGAACCTTCAGGCATTCAGCCCACTCAATAGAAGAAAAAGCTATCTCCTTTCCATTCATGAAAGATACCATCCTATTCTAAACTTCTAATTTCTAAAACCAAATATACTCATAGAACTGTTTTACCATCTTTGGATAGTTGGGTCCATTGTTGTTCTAAAAGAATTATACCCACTTCTGATCTTCCAGAACCTCTAGAACTAGCGATTTACTAGACAACAATTATTCAATGCATCGCGCTTTTTCGATCATAATAACTCCATTTTGTAAATTTGGGTTCACTGGTCGCCTCTCTGACCTTGTTTTACTAACACTACTACTTCATTCTTTGTCTATCTTCTGCTTCTTCGCATTCGGCTCATCAATTTCATCTCTGACAGAAGGCATTTTTGTTTTTTCCATTTTTGGTTTGAGGAACATAGGGTTTTCACAAGATTCAGGAGCTAAGGCTTGATGTCAAAGGGCTTGAAGTGGATCGATAAGTAATTAAGACTTAGTTTTATCATTTAGGAATCATAAAATAAATAATTAAAATATAATAAGTAAATTATAAACGATATAGATTCTGGCGGTAGACGGAAGTTTAAAACAGCACATACTTAATGGTAGGGTATACCGGTGAGAATTCCTAACGGTGAGATCCACTAATCAGTGAGGTATATCAGTGAGGTCCATACTGGTGAGGTATATCAGTGAGGTTTCATACCAGTGAGGTATATTGGTGAGGTTTCTACCAGTCAAGGTTATTCATTCCTAACTCATGTCTAATGTAGCTTAACCTATCCAAACTTAAAGGTTTTGTTAAAATGCCAGCTAATTGATGTTCAATACCTATAAATTCAAGATTAATATCACCTTTTTGGTAATGATCTCTTAAAAATTGGTATCTTACATCAATGTGTTTGGTCCTATAGTGAGATACAGGGTTCTTTGAAATGTTAATTACACTAGTGTTATCACAGTTTATTGAAACATGATTAAAATCATATCCATAGTCCAAAAGAGTGTGTTTCATCCATAGAATTTTTACACAGCAACTACCAGTTGTTATGTACTCTACTTCAGTATTAGACAATGCAACCTAATTCTACTTCTTACTACACTATGATACTAATTATTTTCCCAATAAATGACATGTTCCAGAAGTGATTTTTCTATACAACTAGCAACCAATAAAGTCAGCATCCGAATAACTCATTAATTCAAAATATTGTCATTTTGGTTAAAACAAACCCAAATTTGCAGTATGTCTAAGATACTTAAAAATTATTTTAACAGCAAGCAAATGAGATTCATTAGGATTAGCTGGAAATCTTGCACACATGTACACACTAAACATAATATCTGGTCGACTAGAAGTAAGGTAAAGTAAGATTCCAATCATACCTTTGTAACTTTTTTGATCCACTAGTTTCCCAGTTTCATCAATGTCCAATTTACAAACATTACTCATAGGAGTATCACTTTCCTTAATACTACCCAAACCAAAATGTTTTAAAATATCCTTTGTATATTTACTTTGATTCTGAATAATACCATTTTCATTTTGAAAAACTTGAAATCCAAGAAAATATTTGAGTTCTCCCATTAAACTCATTTGAAATTCATTTTGCATACTCTTTGAAAAATAAGTACATAAAGAATGTTTTGAATATCCAAAAATAATATCATCAACATTGATTTGTACTATCAAAAAATCTATAGAAATTCTTTTAATAAAAAGATTTGGATCAGCAATCCCTTTAGTAGAACCTTTTGAAATAATAAATTACTAAGTCTATCATACCAAGCTCTTGGAGCTTGTTTTAAACCATATAAAGCTTTAAAAAGTTTAAAAATGTGATTTTGGAAATGGAGTTTTGTAAATCCAGGTGTTTGTTCAACAAAAACATCTTCATTTATAAAACCATTTAGAAAACCACTTTTAACATCCATTTGATATAACTTGAAATTCATATGACCAGCATAGGCAAGTAAGATCCTAATAGATTCTAATCTAGCTATAGGGTAAAAGGTTTCCTCATAGTCTATTCCTTCCTATTGACTATACCCTTGTGTAACTAACCTAGCTTTGTTTCTAACTATATTTCCAGACTCATCAACTTTGTTTCTAAAAACCCATTTAGTGTCTATGGTCAAAGTGTCCTTAAGTCTGTCAACCAATTCCCAGACATTTTTTCTTTCAAATTGATTTAGTTCTTCTTTCATATCCATTACTTAAAATTCATCATTTATTACATCATTGATATTTTTAGGTTCTAACTATGAAATAAAGGCTTGATGTTCAACCTAATTTCTTAGAGAAGCTCTAGTATGTGTCTCTCTATAAATATTACCAACAACAGCATCCAAAGGGTGATTCTTTAGAATACTAGTTGATCTAGTAAAGGTAGGACTATAAATTTCAGGTTCTTCTCTAGGTTCAGGTTCACCAGGAGAAGATTCTCGAATGTTTCCAAAACTGGTTGTCTTTACAGCAGGTTATTTGTTTTTATCATTAAGGTTCAGAACTGACAGATCTTCTTCAAGATTTTCAATTGAAGATTTGGGTTCATGTGGATTAGTTTCATAAAATTTTATATGAACATATTCTTCCACACATTTTGTTATTTTATTGAAAACTCTATAGGCTTTTCTAGATAAATAATAACCAATAAAAATTCCTTCATCACTTTTAGAAGAAAACTTGTCAAGATTATCCTTTGTATTAAGAATAAAAACTTTGCAACCAAAAACTCTAAAGTAATTAACCTTAGGTTTCCTATTGTTTTATAACTCATACGTGGTATTTTTTAGAATAGGTCTAATCAAGACTCTATTGATAATATAACAATTTGTATTTATAGCTTTAGCCCAAAATTAAATTGGCAGGTCATATTCATTAAGCATAGTTCTTGCAATTTATTTAAGGGTTCTATTTCTTTTTTCTACTGCACCATTCTGCTAAGGTGTTCTAGGGGTAGAGAAATTGTGACTATAGCCATTTTGTGAGAAATAAGATTCAAACACATGATTTTCAAACTCACGACCATGGTCACTTCTCAGGGACTTAATCTTAATTCCACTAAGGTTTTCTACAGACTTGAAGTATTTAATAAATTAATAGAAAGCTTCACTTTTTTGAGCTAAGAAGTATACCCAAGTATATCTAGAATAGTCATCTACTAAGAGATACATATAGTGTTTCCCATTTAAAATAAAAACTCTAGAAGGTCCAAACAAATCCATGTGAACCAACTCGAGAGGTTGAGAAGTTGAAACTTCTTTCTTTGATTTGAAATAAACTTTATGTTGCTTTCCCTTTTGACAGGGATTACAAACTTTGTCTGTTGGTAATTCAATTTTAGGTAGGTCTATAACTAAGTTTTTCCTAGTCAGTTTTCTAAGTGAATAAACATTTTAGTGTCTTAATATTCTACGACATAGCCAAGTCTCTTTATAAAAATCATTTAATCAAGTAATGTTTTGTTTAGCTAAAGAATTCAAATCAATAACATAAACATTTTCATTTCTCAAAGAATAAAATACTAAATAATTTTTAGAGTTAAAAAAATACAAGAATCATTTTCAAATTTAACATTAAAACCATCATCACACAGCTGAGAAATACTCAACAGATTATATTTAAGTCCATCAACAATTAAAACTTTGGAAATTAAAACTAAATCAGTGTTACCAATATGGCATAAGACAATGATATTTCCTTTAGAATTATCACCAAAGGTGACATGGCCTCCATAAACTTTGATTAAACTCTTGAAGAATGAGTAATCTCCAGTCATATTCCTTGAACATCCACTGTCCAAGTACCATACCTTCTTATGAGAACTCTTCAAGAAGTTTTCCTACAAAAGAGGTTTAAACAGAAAATGATTTGGTACCAAGATTTTCTTGGGTCCAGACAGGTTAGCAATCAAAGCTTTAGGTACCCAAATTTTTCTTATGGGTCTCAAATAGTTTACAGAATCGATAGATTTTTAAAGATAAACATTATTTGATCTATAACCATCTGAGTAACTTGTTAAAGCATATGAATTTCTAGAACTAAAACTAGGAGCATTTTGTCCAGATTTAGAAATAAATCTAGTTTTAGTAAACTGTCTCTTTCTAGGCTGATAGCCTATTCCAGTAGTATATTTTGGTGCCACTTTTTTCCTAACATTTTTGTAAGAGTATCTTTTCTATTTGTGAATTTTTCTAAGTCCTTCCCTAATTTCTCATTAGAAAACTTCAGTTCAGTATTTTCCTTTAGCAATTGAGCATTCTTTTTTTTTCTATATCAAGGGAGGATTTAACAGAACTGGTTAGAGCATGATGTTTCTTCATGGTCTTATACTATCCTTTAATTCATTACAAGTTTCTTCCAGCATATTACAGTATTAAAATATTTCATCACTAGACTTGTTTTCGGATTCAGAATTAGAATCAATTTCATAATAATATGAATTTAAAGCAGGAGTGTCCAGTGTTACCTCAGATGTGTTTGTTAAGAAACACATATTAGCTTTTTGATATTTTTCATCCTAAGTAGAATCAGAATTAGTTGAACTTTCCTCTGAATCACTCCATGTTTCTTTCATATATTTCTTATACTTATTGTCCTTGTAGTCAGGTTTCTTTTTGAACATCAATTTTGGACAGTCTGCTTTTACATGTCCTTTCCTTTTTCTTTCATAGCGGATAATCTCATCACTCTTATCATGATTTTTTCAGACCTTCATCCAATGACCTTTGTTGTCATATTTTCCTTTGTAATTTGATTTTATGAATAATTTCTTCTTCCTATAGAACATCTTGAATCTTCTGGCTATCTGAGCCATCTCAGCATCACTGTCAGATGCACTCTCATTACTGCTTGAACTATCACTTTCACTTTGATTTTTTTCCTTTGTCTTTACTCTTTGAAGCAGTTGTATTGAAGGCTACTGACTTCTTCCTTGGTTAATCATCCTCTTCTATGTTGACCTTCAACTCTTCCTCATACATAATTAGCTTACCAATTAATTCTTTAATAGGCAGTTTGCTGATGTCGCACGATTCTCTAATCAAAATAGATGTGCCTATCCATCTTTCTAGTAAACATCTTAATATTCTCATGATCTATTCTTTTGTAGGAACAGATTTACCAAGAGAGCTCATAGTGTTGAAAATATCATTGAACCTGAGATACATGTCTGAAATGGGATCATTGGGCATCATCTTAAAATTATATTATTTAATAGTATAGGTATTCAGCCTCATTTCTTTAACATTGGTTTTTCCCTCATGGGAAATAGCCAAAGTGTCCCAAATTTCTTTAGCAGATTTACAAGAAGATATTTTGTTAAATTCTTCATCACCTAAAGCACAGTACAAAGCATTCATTTCATTACAATTATTATTATAAGTCGTTTTATTAGTTTCATCCCAAGTAGTTCGTTCAAATTCTAGAATCTTATATTGAGTTTCTATAGCAGTCCAGATGTCAAATCCCATACACTCTAAATAAATTTTCATTTTAAGCTTCCACTAGGAATAATTTATACCATTAAAGAAGGGTGTCCTTTTGGTAGTAGCACCATCAAGTCTATTATCCATAGTTAGACTTTAGAAAATTTATTTAAAGAAATAAAATTTAGAACTAACAGAAATTTAAGATCTTTGAGATCCAACTAAAATCACAGTTGAAAAATAGAGTGTTTCGAAAGCCTTTAGTAAATAAACAATCCTCTGATACCAAATGTTTATCAGAGTCGATACTCAAGAGGGGGGTGAATTTGTTAAAAAAATTTCTCTTAAAATCCCCCAATTTAAAAACTAAGTTAAACTATAGTGAATTTGTAAAACTATAATGGTTCGATTAGGTTCTCAAAAGATTGATTAGGTCTCAGTTAATTTAATCAGAAGATTAAATTATCATTTGAAACTAACCTACTGATTTACAATAGTTACAAACACTTTCTAGATTAACTATCAAAGTAACTTTAAAACAAATTGAATTTCAAAGTAATTAGCAGCGGAAAATAAAGTATGTAATATACTTTAGACTTAATCTAAGATGCACAGAAGATATAACCAAGTGGTTTAGTCTCAAGCCGAGACTTAGTCCTCTCAATCAATTTATATAAATTAGATCCACACCCTGGATCAGGGTAAACAACAGTGGAAATACTATCCAGGTACTAAGACCTCCAGCACTGTTCAACGTGGGAAAACAAAACAACAGCACACTGGTTGTCCAGGCCTTACTTTACCTATTCCAATATCCACAGTGGGATACAGAAGAGTTATGGAAGGTTTGTGTGAGGATTTAGAGATCCTTCAGTTTAGAACAGGAGACAGTGTGTGTATAAAATATATAGAGCACTCACACTACTCGAAATGTAAATAGAAGAATCACTGAGAGAGTATATATGAGTTTATAATTCTCTAGTGATTTAAAGTGAAGCTCCTGACTCCTTTTGATTTGTCAGAAATGCTTCTAAGTCCTTCTCTGGTTTTTGTTTGGAAAACAGAGCGTTATTTTCTTCATGTTCAGTTTGATCAGCTTGAGTGCATGAAGAGACCGTTGTAGTTCTTTACTCCTTGACTAAGATTGAGTTTGTGTTCTCTTCTTGTATGAATGGCTTTGTGTATGTCCATTGTTCTTCGAGTGTGGATGAATACTTTCTTTTCTGTATGTATGCACCACTTTTCAGCACTCTTCAGCCTTTGTTTTTCGTACACTTCACGCAACTTCTTAGTTGTTATTTTTCCTGGTCTTTTTCCTTCCTTTTATAGCTTTCAGCACCGACAATGGGAATGATGGCCTTTTTATAGGTACGAGGTATGGTTCCATGACATGCCAACAACAATCATTTAATAACATTGATTGCATTAAAATCATCAAATATGACCATTGCTTAATAAATAAATAATATTGTCAGAGTATAGAGTTTAAGAAGTAAGACTGGTCAATCTTTCATCAGTATCCATCTATCAGAAGATATGTAATGGTGGACTTTGTATAGCAGTGACGTCCTATCGGTAGCTCTTTTTCCTTGTACCGGTAGCTCCTTGTATCGGTAGATGTTACTCCTTGTATCAGTAGCTCTATGTACCAGTGACTCCTTATATCGTTAGCTCTTGGTCTATCGGTAGCTCTCTTGTATCAGTGGCTATTTTGTATCAGTGGATCGTTTTGTATTCATGACTCTATATCGGTAAACTTTGTATCAGTAGCCTGTTCATATCGGTAGCTTCGTTTTGTACCAGTGATTCATTGCATATCGGTATACTTGTTCTATCGGTAGCTCTGCTTCCATAGGTAGCTATCTATATCGGTGGACTTGATCTATCAGTGACATGTGCTTACCTGTGGACTTATACATACCAGTAGCTCTGCATATCGGTGACCTTTTCTTGTCGGTGACTATGTCTATCGGTAGACTAAGTACCGGTAGATCTATATTAGTAGCTATAAGAATATCAGTGACTTAACACTTATCTACTTTATGCAAAACATATCTGATTGAGTTAGAATTATTTCAAAATTCATATAAACATAGATAAACATTGATTAACATATTTCAAAGACTATTTTAATATTATTATCAGCTTGATAATAGAATGTCATAGATTTAAATAATTAATATATAGATAAACGTGATTTTGGATTATCAAATTATGTGAATGTATAATTAGGATTATCAAAACAGGTGAGGTCAACAAGACAAAATTAATAAAGCGTAGAAGGAAGACAGTGAGTTGCAGAAAAAACATAGAGTTGGTTCAGAAGGGTATGTTTTCTGATTTTAACATTGATAATGAATGTGTTTTGAGATTTGGTAAGAGATTATGTTTCCATTTTGATTCACAGTTGAAGAATGAGTTGCTATGTGAAGCTCATAGTTCCTCGTTTTCAGTTCATCCTGGCAGTACTAAGATGTACAAAGATCTTCGAGAGTATTACTGGTGGGATGGAATGAAAAGAGGTATTGTTGATCTTATTGTGAAGTGTTTGACCTTTCAGCAGGTTAAAGCAGAGTGAAAGTTACCAAAATGGATGCTTTAGTATTTACCAGTGACAGAGTGGAAATGGGAAAATATATCCATGGAATTAATTGTGGGATTACTGAAGACATCTCGTGGTAATAATGCAATCTAGGTTATTTTTCATTGATTGAATAAATCTTCTCATTTCTTTTCTATTCGAGATACTTTGTCTCTAGATCAACATTATCGATTGTATGTCAAAGAGATAGTAAGGTTGCATGGAGTTCCCCTCTCCATTGTATTTTACCGTGATCCCATGTTTACTTATATCTTTTGGAAAGGCCTTCAAAAGTCGTTGGGTACTGAATTAATGTTTTGTACAGCTTTTCATCTGCAATCAGATAGGCAGTCAGAACGAACAATTCAGACCTTGGAGGATATGCTACATTCTTGTTAACTGTATTACCCGGGAATTTGGGACCAACATATTTCTTTAGTTGAATTTTGTTATAATAATAGTTTTAATTCTAGTATACATATGGATCCATTTGAGGCATTATATGGAAAGCATTGTCTAACTCCAAATTATTGGGATGAAGTAGGTAAAAGGAAGCTGATGGGACCAGAATTAGTAGAAGAGATGGCAGTAAACGTTCAGCTGATTCATAATCACATGAGAACAGCTCAGAGTAGGCAGAAAAGTTATGTGGATAACCAGAGGAAGGATCTTTCTTTTGAGGTAGGTGATCATGTCTTTCTCAAAATTTCTCCATGGAAAAGTGTGATGCGTTTTGGTATGAATAGAGAGTTGATTCTGAGGATCATTGAACATTATGTAATTTGGAAGAAAGATGGATCAGTTGTGTAAAGAGTAGATTTACCTCCAAGTTTGTCTTAGGTACATAATGTTTTTCCTATTTGAATTTTGAGAAATTATATTCTAGATCCATCTCATGTTTTAAGTATAGAGGGAGTTAAGTTGGAAGAGAATATCCCTTCTGTGGAACAACCAGTCCAGATTCTTGACCATAGAGAGTGAGTGTTTCGAAATAAGGTAATTCACTAGGTAAAGGTTTTTTTTGGAAAAACCATATGGATGATGAGGCAACGTGGAAATCTAAAAATTCTACGAGGGATAAATACCCCCATTTATTTGATAAGTGAATGAAATTGTGAGGATGTTATTTCCAAAAGGGGGAAGGATGTAACATCCCAGGTAAATAAAGAAATAATACATTTTAATTTTAATTAATATTTTGTGAATTAAATATTAATTTTACATTAAATGGGTTTCTATGTTCGATGGCATACCCGATACGCAACAATGGGTTACTTTGAAATCTTACATTGCACAATAATAATATAATATTGTTATTTTAAATGGTAGTTAACTCCTAGTCATTGTAATAGAGAGAATGAACAGAACTAACTATAATATGATTATACATGTTTTTTAAATGTTTTTATATTTATCAATATAAGTTAGAGGCTTAAAATGTAAATTAATCTAATTTTAAGCATAAATACTCAAATATTCTTTAAAAGGTCGATTTACCACCTTTTTAATGGTGAACCGTCTTTAAATATAGTTTTGGTCACTTTTATATGTTCTATTTGAAAAAATAAAATTCTTCTTTAGAATCAGGACATTAAAATATACTTTGGGTAAATATTTGGTATTTTTCTGATAAAATTCATTTTTTTAATGAATTGTGAAAAAACCTGTATTTTATTTTAAAATTGCCTTTTAATCTAATTTATTTATATAGTTAGATTATCTTTATAATTTATTTTAAATTTTATTTAGATTATATTTTTACCATTTAATCCAATGTTGGTCATGGGAAGTGATTTCACTTTGAAATTGGACATAAACAAGTGTCAATCCTTTGATAATTATGATTTCTTAAAAACACACTTTTTGTTTTGACAACAGGAATTAATTTTAAATTAATTAATGAAAATTATTAGTATTGAATTTTGTGAAATATACATCTTTTTTTAATTCAGAATATAAAATATAGCTTAGTATGGATTTTTGGTATTTTTCTGAAAAACTTCAATTTTTGATGAATAGTGAAACTACTAAGTAGTAGTTAAAAACTGACTTTTCATTTAAATTAAATTTTAACGCTTCTGTGAATTTAATTTGGAAATCCAACATACATGGTTGGTATTAGTATGTAAAATTTGGTTCAATAAGATGAAAATAATTTTTGGTGTATAGTAACTTTTGACTTTTATTTACCACAGTTAAAGGTAAATAGGGTAAGTAAATGAAAAAAAGAATATCATAATAATACAAAATTATCTTAAAACTTGTCCTAAAATTATTTAATGGGTAATGTCTGACCATTTCCATCCTTGGGAATATTTTGGGACTCCATGGAGCCACTTAAGAGTGATAATGACACTTTATTTTAATTATCTTATAGTAAAGGCAAAAATGACATAAACAAATATCTTTTAGTAAATTAATTTTTACATAGTGTTATATAAGTTATATATTCGAATATAAATATTATTTGCAAATCTAAAATATTTCCTACATCATGGAATTTTTTTTATAATTTTTAGACATCATATAAATAAAAGTTATTTATGAAAAAATAATGATGCAGTGTTTACCAAATTAATAAATGATTTAAATAAATAATATTATAAAGAGTAAAAAAATATCCAAATCCTATCCAATTATTATTGTATGATTTTATTTTTACCATAAGTCATCTTATCTTCGACTTTAATTAGTTTTAGACCTTTATAAAACAATAATCATTATATAACAAAATAATATTTTCACACTTTCCTAAAGAGCCCCTCCTCCCCCTTATAAAAATCCCTTTCCTCTAACCAATTAATCACACCTCTCTAGCCCCTTGTATCATCCAAACTCTACCCAAATAAGCTCTCAAAATATATATCTTCCTCTTATAAGCCTTAACTTAGGTAGAAGGTACTTCAAGAAATCCTTTTGGTTCAAACCAAAGGGACTTACCTGATTTAAAGGTAACATCTTCTCTTAAGTTCTATTGTTTTGTTTTACTTCTCCAACCCCCTAAACTCTTTTTATTCCTTTATTTTAAAACAAAACCAGTATCCTCAATATAATATTTTGTTTTTATGAGAATTATTTGAACTACACTTTCACACACCTTCATCTAATGGGTAAAAACATATTGTTTATGTGGACAGCAAACTAACACCTCACGAAATGATGATTGTTTAATATTATCCTACCACCTCTTATGGTGGCCATTATGATGGAACTATATTTATATTGTTTATATTCCTCATTATTTTTCATTTATATCATACCCTTATGGTTTCCATTATGGGTAAACGCGATAATTTAATTTTAGGAAGTGCGGACTACCACCCCCTCAAAGTGATATGACTAGGTAATTATATATATGGGACATATAATTGATGGATTTAATGATATTATATATAATATTATACTGGTATTATAATATACCTATGTATCATTTTGTTTTAATTCCATTAAAATAAGAAATATAAATGAATTTAGCGTTCATGCGTACGTACGGCTTACCATCTCCGTGAGTAGTGTATTTCATTTCCTACCTCCAAATGTTTTGTACTATTATAAATACATATATATACTGTATATATAAGATATATATGATATCTAAATAATTAATATCATCTTGTATATAATGGACTGTTGACCACATAGACAAATTGTAAATATAAGAAGTTCATTTTTGACTCAAGTACCAAATATCGACAAAACAGCCATTATTAAATTAAATGATTACATAATGTTTATAAAACAGTTATAAGTTATTTAAAATGAATTATAAACTTGAAAAAGGTTCTTAAGAAAGTATAAATTAACATTATTTTATTATTCAAGAGATTAAGAAACGAATGCATCATGTCAGACATGAGGTAAGGGACTTCGTCTTAATCTCCTTTTATTGAGGAATTTTTGTTTTATACCTTAATTTATTTTATATGTTGTATAAAAACCTTTTAAATTTCATTTCATTCAAAGGGAATTTTTTTCTATGACTCGTTTTACTAAATGAAAAAAAAGAATGTTTCTTTTAACGTAAGCGCTGACAATTTCCTTTTCTGTTACCTCGATTCTTATATGATCATTTGGCTTCTTTAATAAGCTGTATTTTTTTTAAAAGGAAAGTAAATACTATATAATCTGTTACATATTTTGGTATTGAAAATGGTTTTGATATTTTATTTTTTCTATAAATATATATAAATGATATATTGTGATTGAAATGTGGAAATTTTATCTTCCCTTTGTGTTTATTTTATTTTTTGTGAATATGTTATGGTTCTTGGACATTGTTACGTATACGGGTGGTTCCATGATAAACTTAGGGTGGGAGAGCCTGAGATAGATCTCCAACGCATTGGGTGACATGACGGAGGTAAACATGAATGTTTCTCCTAAGATATTTAGGTAATATACTATGATGGGTATTCCAAATGTAACTCCCAACGTAGTTGTAATAGCTACAATGTAAGTATGATATGGATGCCACAAGTTTCCTTTATGTTTTTTGTTTTCTATGTGTGATTAATAAATCTTATGATTTCATGAGGTATGTTAAAGAGATTATGTTATGTATGTAATGACGAACTAATGTTTTCTTTCTTTGTTTTATAACCCTTACTGAGCATTCTATGCTCATACCAAGTTTTGAAATGTTTTTCATAGGACTTAAAGATGAATAGGGTCAAGGATGGGATCAATGAAATGTCATGATGTCTAAAACAGGGGACTATACATGACTCTTTTTCTCAAGAGTTTTTATTTTATGATAAAAATGGAAACTCAGTAGAAGTGTTTACCTTGTGATTTTTGAGATGTAATGTAATAATTATGGCTTAATTCTCTAAAACTCTAAACCTGAAAAGATACTCAATGTGAGTTATTCATTTAATTCAAGATTATGTAATTTTTATGGCCAGGTCCTTATATAAATGGGGTTTTATATACAACATATAAAAGGAATTAGTGGTGAATATGGAATATGTCTCACAAAAGTTAATGTGGGATGAGAAACCCTTACCACATGTCCAATTTCCTTCATATGTGTCAGTAAGTTATTTATAATAAATATAGATTTTTTTTAAATCTATTACAGAACCATACAAATATATTTAATATCATAAATTATTTACCTATAGTTTTTTATTACCCCAAAATTAATAAATCTTTATTAAAATCACTTTTTTGGGGGATAATTTCTTTATTTTTCATGTTTGTTTTGGTTTGTTAATTTTGGTCCTTTTTTCCTTGATCATGGATACATAATTTCCATAATTGGAAAAATTATATAAATATCGCATAAAATCATTGTAAAAATATTTATAATAGTCCATAAACATTTGTTATCAAAAATTGAGAGAAACTTTTCATGGATATGGTACATAGTATGTATGCATTAATGTTGTTTGTATTTTTTCAATAGATGGAGCATAAGAAAGGTAAATAATATTTCACATTTACATAACCATTATTAAATTAAATATGTTATTTATATTCATTAAATATATCCTTATTACCTTCCATGTGTAAATTAAATGAATATCATTCCACATCGTTATATAGAGGAGGTAGTCCTCGCGTATTCACAGGGGACGTTGTTGTTTTCTAAAGGATTGGAGGGAAATATGGTTATGTGATATTATAATTTTTTAAATATAATAATGTCATAAATATCATGTAAATATTTAAAATAAATCATTATATCCTACCATGAGAGGCGATGATGGAAAACAAAATACATTGATTCATGTGGCGGTTTCCCGCTTTACACACGATCGACGATTTCGTTACCCATTTGATGGAAGAAGATATGGATATATGTAATTCAGTTAACAAAATAACATATAAATATATGGTATTTTATGGTTTTATTATATATGTTCTTTTAGTATATAATTTAATTTAGTATTATAATAAATAAAAATAAAGTGCTTCATTAAGATGATTACCTGCTCATAAGGGAACCTCCTTTGTATATCTTCTTAAGGACCCAAGGGTTTGCCTTTCAGGAAGACCAAAAAATATAGAATGCGTATAAGGGTGTTAGAGAGAGATTTTTTCCAGGTTGTTTGATCTATATTTATTAATAGGTGTGATTAATTTATGGGATGTGTTCCATTTTATAAGCAGGTAAATGGGATCTTCTTGGAAATCACTTGTAAATTTCCCAAAAGAATAAAAAATAATAGTAATTACCTAGAAAAATGGTTCAAAATGTCCATATGTTAGAACTTGGGGAGTAAATTTTTTTAATATTCCAATAAAATTATATTTGAACAAGTTATATTATAAAATTTACGCTTATATTTTTTATAAACCCTCGGTAAACCAGCATTAATGCTTGTAAGGGTATTTAATTTGAACTTTTTTTTACTATTCATTATGCTCAAAATTTAAGATGAAATTATTATATATTATCAATTATTATGATTATAAATATGAAATCCATTATTAAAAATTAAATTCATAGAAGATAAATAATTTAATTAAAAATATTACCCAAAATTCTTTGAAAAAAATTATTTTCAAAAAAAAACATTCAATAGTATAAAAAGTTTTTTATCATAATTCAATATGAAATTTATTTCAATGTCCTAAATTAGATTAATTTAAGTATTTTTTAACTAATTTTTATCAAAAAACAATTTATAATATAATTTTAATTTTTAAATAATTTATTTAAAAGGTGTATTTTCAATAAAATCGGTATTTTTCACTGTTCATCAAAAAATAACTTTTTTCAACAAATAATCAAAAAATCACCCTAAGAAAAATTTTACACATAGATTACAAAGATTAATTATTGCTTATGAAATAAATTTTCTAAAATTGGTAAAAATTAATTTCAAATAATGTGTGCATAGCATGAAAAAATCACCATTTAGAACAATATAGTTTTTTAGAAAACATATATTTTTCTTTCAAATTATTCTTAATTTATTTGTAATAAATATATAACCATTGAATTTATTTTAAAAATATTTAAAACATATAATTTTAATAATTAATTTAGTCATATTCATACCCACTAACTTAATGCCTATTTTATAATGGTCATGTTTAAATAATAATATTTTAACACTGTATTGTATTTCATTTAAACCTAGTGTTGCACGCATCACAAGATATCAAAGAGAATGAATTTATCTAAAAATAAATATATCATAACGTTTATCTATGATACATTATCTTATAGGATTGTTTTTTTTTGTTTCATATACACTACTTAACATGATGTTACTCTTTTAAAATCATTGGTTGTTACATGTTATCACCAACAAAGGGATATCTCTTGATACTTTTAAAAATAATCTATTAAAGGTTAGACCCAAACAATATCTATGAGAAACTCTATAGTTTCCAAGGACTATCCTAGTATTTTAATAAATTTGTTTGAAACCCCTCATGATTTCATGTCCGACTATCTGATATAACTTGGATTGGTGTGAAGTTTTTCTGGAATAAATAATTAAAAGAAATAATTAAATACCTAAATATGAGGATAATCATTTCACTTTTTCTCACATTACCCAACATTGGGGGATCAATTATTATATAATGTGATGCATACAAAAAAATTATGGTTTTGTGTACATATTGATGATAAAAAATAGATATCCTATTCCTTTAGACAATTAAAAATATATGAGAAAATCTACCCAAAAGGATATAGAATTCGCTACAGAGATCTTCATGTAGAAGATTTGGTGACATTATCTCCTTGAGAAGAAGTATGATATATATGTAGATCATAAAATTCTAATGTATATATTTACACAATAGGATCTCAATATGTTCCATGGAATGTCTTTATATTTGACCAAAGATAATTATTGTTCAATCTATTACCATCATGGTAAATCGAAAAATGTGGTAGATACTCTAAGTAGAAAGGATCACATGATCATATCCATAGTGAGGATATAAAGGGATCCAATCTTGTTGGTAAAGAAACAAATGGATAAGGGAATAATAATTGGATGTTTATCTTACATTTATGTAATAACCGTTCAACTATTCATTCTTGAGAGGATCATGTCATCCAAGAAAGATGATGAGGTGCTAATGAAAAATTTAGTGAATATTATGAAATGTAACTTTAATAACGGTGGGGTTATAATGTATGGAAGATAGATACGAATCCCATTAAAATAAGGACTGAATACTGATCTTTTGAATGATTTATATAGATCATTTATATCTATTAATCAATTTATAACTATATTTTATATAGATTTAAAGAAAATCTTCTTCTGGGATAACATGAAGAGGGAAATTTTATAATTTTTATCATGATGAATGGTATGAAAAAAAGTCATGGATAGACAAAAAAATAATAAGTGTATGTTGATAACATTTTCATACCATCTTGGGAATGGAAAAACATAATAATTTATTTTTTCATAGGAATCCCCTATACCTATAATGGCTATAATTTCATCTGGGTGGCAGTTTATTTCCCTATAAAGATACCACATTTCATAGATATGATGTATGATTCCTCTCTTGAACTAGTCTCCATGATATACATAATATAGGTTTTAAGACTACATGGAGTGACACTCTTCACTATATCGGATTGAGAATTAAGTTTTTCTATGAGGTTGTAGAGAATACATCATCAATAATTGCATATAGAATCGAGATTCAGATGGATATAAATCTTCTAATCACCCTTATAGGTATGTTCAATATAAATTAACCATTCATACTCTATAGGATATATTGAGGCCATGATCAATGAATTTCCATGGATTTTGGAATCAGTACCTTACCCTAGTGAAGTTTATATATAAAAAAAATTTATTCTATCATTAAAATGGGACCTTAAAAGGATTCGTTTGGGAATAGGTTTTAGACTATAACATAATGCGATAAATTTAAATGGAAAATATTGATGGTATTTGATCTTATACAATAGATGAGAGATATTGTTCAAACCATTCAATCAAATATGAAATACAATGAAATTAGATTGAAAAACTATACAAGAATCATCAACAATACCTATAGATTGTGTTTGAAGATAATTTCATCCTTTTTATATCACTATTGTAAAATTTCATGTGGGTTGGGAAGAAGGGAAATCACAAACCAAGATACATCTTCCCATTTTAGATCATTGATCACATCAGAGTGATGACCCATCGACTAGAAATCCCACTTAACCTATCTCATGTACATGATGTGCCCCATGTGTCCCTTGTGAGTAAGTACATACCATATCCATAACATGTACTAAATCCATTAGTGGTACCATTGGAGAATAATGTGTTATATGAGGTGTATCCAGTGATGATCATAGATCGTATGAAACAAAAAAACCCACTTTTTCAAAGTTTTGTGGAGGAACCACAGGTTTGAGGAAGCAACATGGAAACTATAAAAGAAAATTAAACAAAATTAACCAAACCCTTTTTAGTGTATGAAATTAAAATTTAGAGGTATAATTATTTGAAGAGGTGATAAATATAACAAAATGAACTTTTATAAATGATATTCCCTTTTTGAAGGAATAAATGATTTCTAAATTAATTTAGTTATAAAAAAACACATTAAGTACTCTAGTAATTTTCGATAATAATAAGTCATATACTATAAAATTTAAAATAAAATTTAATATAAAAAACATTTATAGTATAACTATAATATTGTTATAGAAGGATTGGTGAATATTATGGGTTTTTATAAAGTCCAATTGACACCCACAGAAGGAGAAATGGCCTCGACGAGTAGTATTATAACCTATAAAGCCTATTTACCAAAGATTCTAAGAATGATAGTATCACTAGGATATTATCTTTTCCAATCCAAGTCCAAGGTTCAGTACATGAATCTCAACTGAAACCATTTACAAGATAATTTCAATCTTATCGAGATTATGGCCCAAACCATGTAACCACCCTAAGAAAATTTTACCATCGCATACCTTACCCTTAGAGAATTGTATGGGGTAATAAAGTGGTATGTATCTCAACACTAAATTTATGAATTTATATATAGTTTTATTTTTAATCAATTAATGATTATATTTATCAATTATTTTTTACTTTATAATGATTTATTAATAAGTTTGATAAAAATTTAATTTTGATAAGATGAAACACAAATTGCATTTTTTGGAAATAAATCATATCAATCAAGAAAATAATTTTCAAGAATTCATGAATTTTTAAAATGAATGAAATATTAATAAGATATTATTAAAAATAAAAATCATCTAGTGTAGATGATAATATAAATTTATGATTTCAAATGTAATTTATATAAGGGATAAAAACTATTATTATAAAAAAATTAATAAAATGTAATTTTTATTTAAAAGTGTAAATTATGATATTTAGATCATTATTTTGATAAAAAAAATCATGATTTTTGAAATCATCTTGTTGAAATTATCTGATTGTGAATTTTTCATAATTTTACGCAATATCTATTTTTTGTAAAATTTAAATATGGTACAAATATATGGAATGTATGTTGGAACCAAAATATGCATGAAACAGGAATGGCCAAGTAAATCACAAGAGTTTTGGTGTGAATGTGAATAAAAATAGAACAAAAACCTCTGATGAGTCTATTTCACGAAGTGAAGCTCATTCACAAATGGATAGAGCTCATAAGTATCCCTGGAATGGAAAGTTCATCCATGAACATGGGAATTCATGACACAAAAATCCTTAAAACAGAATTCATATTCACCTAGAACTTCACAAACACATGAATATTTTATGGTAGTCTCCATGAACATGACTCATGGATTCGTGGAGCTATTCCCCTTCTTGAAGCACATACAACTTTGTAAAGGCAAACAATATTTGAGAATCTACTTTCCTAAAAATCCCCCTTCACTCAAATATTTTTAGGATGATGTGATAAATTTAGGCTTATAATATCACTAACTATTCTAAAACGCCCTAATTATCATTAAACATAGAAAATTTATATTTATATCGTCCTGTAATTTTATTATATAACTTTTCATTTCATTTTACAAACATAGGATCTTCAAAATATACTGTCTTGGAAATAAGGTACATAATACATGAAAACATATAAAATTATTTGAATCCTCTTGAAAGGTTTCTTGAAATGTTAATCCTAAGTTCAATTACAACATCTCATAACTTGGGGAGAAATATCAAAGGAAAGGGTGGGCATAAGGCCCAGTAAGGGAAAACAGGGAAAGTAGTTTACATGTGAACTTGAGAGAATACAATAAGAACATGAGGAAACATCATAAATCCATGAAAACGAGGAGTATAATTATAATAATAACTTGAATTATATCTTTAAAATGTGTATATAACATTTAATTTAGGAATCCATAAGAATATCGCCAAGTTCCATCCCCAAGGTTTCATAAAATTTACCAAGTTTATTCACCAAGTATCGTAAAACTTGTCATCTCTAGAGATTAATTTCTGTACCCAATGTATTGGAGCAATTTCAGGGCGCACCGTTAATATGTATTTATTCTCATGTGATCCAAATTTATCATAATCAAACCTTTCATAACTAACCCAAATTGAATAAAAGAACTGTGTTTCATATCAAAATCTCGGCGTTTCTAAAAAGTTATTAGAAACATGATCATTATGTCATTAATAACACATGGAAAGGGATTGAGGGTTTTATGTATGTCATGTATAGAATCAAATAAATAATTTTTCTACCATGATTAATACCCCTATAAATGAAATAGGTTTGGGTATTCAAATAAAGAAAATAAAATAATTTCTTGACAAAAAGAGATAGATTTTGTGACGAAAATTCTGTAGCATAACAGTTATGCAACACAGTTTTAAAAAACATTAAAAAAATAGGGTACAAGGGTCAACCATTAATAAAATAATCATAATATAGTATATATATAGAATAAAATGGAAATAATAACATGGTATGGAAACTTGAAAGACATTTTACATAGAAGAGAACTTGAATGGAAAAAAGAGAAGTTGAGAATTCCCATACCATAAAGAGTAACACCTAAAAATCTAGGATCGGGGCCTTGAGGGCATGGTGAAACTTTAAGAGGAATAATTGAGTGGTAAAACTGTCAGATATTAGAGTTTAATGAATTCATAATGAAATAAAACTAATTAATGTATTGGTATTTACAGTAAAAGAGATGAAGTTTTTTATTATTTTTCTAGGACACCTCATCGGTGGTATTTGCAAAACCATGGGCTTGAATATGGTAATTGACCATGGTTTTGGCCACTTGGGACACCTCATATAATATTTTAATCTAAATATTCCAAGAAACAATTTAAATTACATATAACATCATTATGATGTCATAAAACAAACTAAAAACTCAAAAACTGTATTTTTACTAATCACCGCAAAACAAAACATTTTATAAAAATATCATAAATTCACCCTAGTTTAAAATAGATGTTCTGAATTCAAAAATGAAGTCCATTTTATGAAAATAAATTTATACATATTAAAATATTAATTTTTAAGTAAAATCACTATTTACCCAAAAAATACTAATACTTAATTAATTATTTCTCATATATCTATTTACTTATATTATTATATCACATTACCATTAAATATTCCTAAATTATATTTATAATTCTCAAGGATACATTAATATTCCATTTTTCATATTAATATTCATAAGGGTAATATTACTATGCATAAGTTACTATTCATTAAAAATTAAGTTGATCTTATCATACTCAAAATTGTTTACTAATCACAACCATATATGTTCATTTATTGAAAATCGTTTCACATTAGTAATTATTTAAAGTATAAAAAATATTTTAAAATAATCTTTTTTTCAATATTCCTCAATAATATGAAAATTCTTAGAAAAAAACTAAAAATTCATCCTATATTTATTTTGACATTTGAAATTCAAAAATGATTGTTATTTTTTCATAATAATAAATAACAATTTTATTCTTACAAAAGTATTTCAAAAAAGTAACTAATGCCTCATTACATACCTCCTTATAGCACTTGAATAGGTACTAAGAGTAAGATGTTCAATGTTAATAGAATATTAGAGCGACTTAGAAAATATTGCTCAGGTGGTAATTTCTATCAACTAGAACTTCTCCCATAGGTGATTACACCCAAGCTTAACATGTTGAAGCTTGACTTGGGCTTGGTCCAGAGCAAAGCCTAGTGACTCTTTCTCCATCCCAAGCTCTAACATATGGGCTTCATATGGCCCGAGTCTGCTAGATGAGGCCTTCAATTCTTCTTTTTGTATTAATTGACCATGATCATTTTTATTTATAAACAATAATCATAACGTTAAGAGAATAGTTTCCAATGGTCATATGGAGAAATAATCATAATTAACCAATGGTTATATAATGGTCGAAACCTAAAGGTCTCATTTTAATTATACTCACTTCATTAATAAAAGGATTTAGTTTTTTTGAGTATAAAATTAATTAACACGCAACTTCATGAAACAAATATTATTCAAAAGTTCAAGTCATTATATTCTTCCCCCCTTAAGAAATTTTATCCATGAAATTTGAACTCATACCCTCAAAAGATAAAAGGTGTGGGTACCTCTGTCTCATAGTCTTCTCTTGTTCCCACATGGATTCATCATAATTTTAGTTCTTCCACAACAATTTAACAAGGTGGATAGTCTTGTTGTATTGAACCTTGTCTCTATAATCCAATATCTCCACCAGATGCTCCTCATAGGAGAGTTCATGTTATAGTTGTACCACATAAGAATTTAGTACATATGAAGAGTTAGGTATGTAATTCCTTAATAAGGGTATGTCGAAGACATTGTAAACTTATGCTAGATTTGGAGGAAGTTCAATCCAATAGGCCACTGCTCTTATGCGATCAAGGATTTCATAGGGGCTAATGTCCCTAGGGATGAGCTTCCCTTTCTTCCCAAACCGCATTAATCTCTTCCAATGTGAAATTCGAAGAAATAATTTTCCACCAACAACAAATTCTAAGTCCCTTTGTTAGATGGAATGAACCTTTTCTGTCATCTCTTGCAAAAGATCAGGCCTGAGAATATTTCTCTCACCTGCTTCATCCCAACAAGTAGGAGTTCAACATCGCTTCCCATATATAGCTTCATAGGGTTCCATTTGAATTATCAAGTGGAAATTATTTTTTTAAGAGAACTCAACTAATGGGATATGTTGATCCCATCAACCTTTAAATTTCATTGAGCATATTCTCAAAATTTCCTCAAGTTATTGAATATTTATTTTAGATTGGATATCAGTTTGGGGGTGATAGGCCATACGTAAATTCAATTAGGTACTCAAATCATGTTGAAGACTTATCTAGAATTTCGATGTGAACATTGGATCATGATCAGATAAAATATAAAGTGGAACTCCATGCACCCCTACCACTTCCTTCATATAAATCCTAGAAATTTGATCAGGGGAGAATTATTTCCATATAAAGATAAAATGGAAAGTCTTAGTGATATGGTCCACAATAATCCATATCACGTTATTTCTTTTCGAATTTATCAGGAGACCGGTGAAAATGTCCATAGTTATATTGTCCCACTTCCATGCCAGTGTGGGTAGTGGTTGTAATACCCCTTTAGGAAGTTGTTTCTCTTTCATCACTTGCTAACATACCAGGAAACTTGTAGTGTAGTCAGTAATCTCCATTTTCATATTATCCCTCCTAGAATGATCACGAAGGTCCCTATACATTTTTGTGCTTCCAGGAAGTATGGAGAATGTAGAGCTATGAGTTTCATCCATCAAATCCTACTTTATTCTTGGAATAGATGGAACACATATCCTTGTATGAAATTTCATTACACCTTCTTGATCAATATTGAACTCAGAAAACTTCTCATCCTTCACAGCCTCGAACTTCTTATGTAATAATGGATCTTATTTTTGATATTTCATTATCTTATCTAGTAATGATGGTTGGGAAATCATTTGGGATAGGGTTGATGATGTACCTTCCCTTATAATTCCCATGTCCAGTTTTACTAGGTCTTTGATCAAGGGATCTCTTTGAATCCTCATCATGGAAACAACTATAGGGTATTTCCTACTTAATGCATCAATGACTTTGTTTTCTCTTCTTGGGTGATAATAAATTGAAAAATAATAATCTTTAAGAACTTACAACCATCCCCTCTATCTCATTTTCAATTCCTTTTGTGTGAAAATATACTTAAAACGTTGATGGTATGTGTATATAGCACACTTATCCCCATTAAGATAGTTCCTTCATATCTTCAAAGAAAAAACAACCACATCCAGCTCCATATCATGCGTAGGATAGTTCTTCTCATGAGTCTTCAACTGTCGAGATGCATAACTAGCCACCCTATCATTTTTCTTGAGGATGCACAAAATCCCTTTTAGAGATACATCACTAAAAATAATGAATCCTTCTCTACTTGGGTGAAAAGTTAACATAGATTCAGTAATCAATCTCTTATTTAGCTCTTGGAAACTTTCCTCACACTCCTTTTCCCAGATGAAATTGACCCCTTTTTGAGGTAACTTGGTTAATGGATTAGAAATTAGTGAAAAGTTTTTCACAAGCCTCATATAATATCTCACTAATCCAAGGAAACTATGAATCTTAGTTATTGTAGTAGGATGAGTCCACTCATCTACAACCTTTGTCTTTGTGGGGTCAATTGTTATTCCTTCATTGGTTACAATGTTCCCCAACAAAGTAACTTATTGTAACCAAAAGTCGCACTAAATAAACATTCCAAAGAGGCTCTTCTTCTATAGAGTTTTAAAAATAACCCTTAGATGATCCTCATGATCCTTAAAAATTATATAATATATCATAATATCATCAATAAAAACTACCATAAAATTATCAATTTAGTCCTTAAAGTATATATTCATCAAATACATAAAAATAGTTGGTTCATTAGTCAGTCTAAAGGGCATAACAACAAACTCATAATGCCTATATCTTGATCGGAAGGTGGTTTTAGAGTATCTTCTTTCTTCACATTCAATTGATGATAGCTAGATCTAAGATCAATCTTGGAGAAGAATTGATCCCCATAAAGTTGTTAAAATAATACATTAATTCTTTGAAGAGGATATTTGTTCTTCACTTTGATCTCATTCAGTTATCTATAATCAATGCATAGCTGCATTGATCCATCCTTCTTCTTCACAAAGAGATCAGATTGTCCCTAAGGAGACACACTCGGTTGAATAAACACTTTCTCCAAAAGATATTTATGTTGATAATCTAATTACTCCACCTCTAAATTTTCCATCCTATATAGGTTCTTTGATATCGGATGAGATCTAGGTATGAGTTCAATGGAGAACTCTACCTCTCTTTCCAGGGGATATCTGGGTAACTCCTTGAGAAATATCTCAATGTATTTTTGGACAATGGGGATATTTTCGATCCTTATACTCTCATTTACTTCTTCTTCTTTACTGATAAACTCCATAAATAATTCTATAGGAGGTGCTTCTAGACAAAGATTAGGTTTAGATATCTCTCCTTAGAAGATATCTATAGGTTTTCAATTCATGCATACTGATATTTCATTGATTATGCATTTGATCTTAGCATTATACCTTTAGATTCTGTCTATTCCTAGTATAATGTCAAAATCTAACATGGGAATGACTACTAGATTTATGAAAAGATTGTGCTCACTAATTTAAATACTAGAGTTTATAAACACTGATGATTCTTGGATAATCCCTCCAGCGGTCTTGACAGATAACTCTACTTTTAGAAAATCATGGATTGATTCTAAATTCTTTGCAAAAATAGAGAAAATAAAGGAATAAATATAAGTAGAATTAAACAATGTACTTACTGTCTTTGAGAGAACAACAATAGTACCTTCCACCATGTCATTTGGAACTTCAACATCAGTTTTCGTGATATAAAAATAAGGACCTTACTCCATTGGCCTTTGATGAGTCTTATGGTGATTCCCCTCCACTACCCTCACATTGGGAAAGTGATTGGAAAAGTACCCAAGTTTTACACATCTGAAGCATTGGACTTCAGGTAGGTCATGCTCCATATTCCCCTAGGAATTATTTTTTGGATGTTTTGGATTCATCTCACTGCCAAAATTCCATGCGATATGGTCATATATTATACACTTGTAACACTTCCCTCTTCTAAGAAGGTAGTTCCCCAAATGCTTCATCCCACATTTATTACACATGGTAAGTTGTGCTTTATTTAGTCCTCTTTGTTGACCAAAGATCCTCCCCAATATTGGCTCTATTGATATTTTCTTTTCATTGTATTTATGAGACAATTGCATCTCACCAAACTCCAGTTCGACTTTCGTAGCGCTCTGCACAATCTCCTCATAACTATCATAGTCACGGTTGGCCATATTCTTCCATAGATGAGGTATTAGTCCACCAAAGAATCTATCAACCTTCCTATTTTGATACTTGAAAAATATTGAGGTGTAACGGGAAATTCTTGTGAATTTCATCTCATAGATTCCAACAGATTCATTCTTCTAATGCTTCATCTTGAGAAAATCCTTCCCCAATTTTTTCTCATCCAACGAGGGAAATACTTATTGAAGAAGATACTTATGAAATATTCTCACCCCAAATATTCAACCTCCACTCTTTTCATTATGTTTTTAATTAGTTTCCACCACTGATAAACTTCTCCATTTAAGTGGTAAATAGCCATGGTGACCTTATCTTGTTCTGAACAACGGAGCATAGAAAAGATCTTTTTTATAGAGTTGAGCCATTGTTCAGCAATCAATGGGTTAGTAGATCCACTAAAGGATGGTGGTTATTGAGGCATGAAGGAATCAACAAAAATTTGTTCCCTTTCTGGTGAAATCATCCCCTCATCTTGATTCATGTTATTTTATATAACTTGAGTTAGTTGGTTCATCATTCTCTTGAAATTTTCCATTCCAGATTCCATCGGAGGGTTGTCTTCCCATGGTCCATTGTGGTCACCGTTTGCACGGTTCCTCCTATTTTCCACCATTTTCTAAAAGAATAAAATCTTAATGAGAAACTTATTTCATTTATGAATAATTTATATATAAAGTATTTTTATGCCTTAAAGTTGCATGGTTAAACATATTATTCATTACCAAAAATTGCATTTCTCTATAAATCCTTTATAATGATTCATAAAAATCTTGTGATTAATAAAATATATCCCTTAGGAGTCTCAAACCGGAAGTGTCGTAAGGCCTGTTTTCATGCACCAGTTCTCTTTTGAGTCTATCTCAATGCGGTGTTTTTGGGTTTTACACCTAGACATATTTTTTTCAAAGCCACATCCACTAGTTCATATCCAAACAAGGATTTATTTATTTGGAAACCACTAACTTAATATTTCCCCAAAATACTATGAATTTTTAATATATTTAAACTTTTATATAGGTTTATTCCATATTTTTTCATATCCTAATTTCAAAAAATAAATAAACTATTGTTTGATACCAACTATAGCATCCCACCTTTTTATTTCATAACTTTTCATTTCATTTTACAAACAAAGGATCTTTAAAGTCTAATGTCTTGGAAATAAAGTACATAATACATGAAAACATATAAAATTATTTTAATCCTATTAAAGACTTATTTAAATGTGTATCCTAATTTCAATTAAAACATCTCATAACATGGGGAAAAACATCAAAGTAAAGGGTGATCATAAGTCTCAGTAAGGGAAAATAGTGAAAACAGTTTACATGTGAACTTAAGATAATATAATAAGAACATAAGGAAATATCATAAAGGCTTGATAAAGTGTCATATAATGATAATAATAACTAGAATAATATCTTTAAAATGTGGATATAGAATTTTATTTAGACATTCATAAGCATATCTCCAAGGTTTTCCCCCAAGGTGTTATAAAAATAACCAAGGTTATTCAACAAGGTATCATAAAAATTATCATCTCTAGAGATTAATTTCATTACCCAATGAATAGGAGTGATATTATGTCATAACCTTAATATGTATTTATTTTCATGTGATCCACATATATCATAATCAAATCTTTAATAAATAACCCAAATAGAATAAAATAAGAGGGTTTTATATCCAAATCATGGCGTTTTTAAAAAGTGATTAAAAACATGATATTTATGTCATTCATAACCCATAGAAAGGGAGTGAGAGTTTTATGTATTTAAAGTCCAGAATAAAATAAATATTTTTTATTTATTGATGAATACAACTATAAATGATATTGTTTTGCGTATTCACATAAAGAAAAAAAATAATTTCATGAGAAAAAAGAGAGAGCAATTGAGACAAAAATTCGGCAGCATAACGACTACGCAAAATGGTTTTAGAAAACATTAAAAAGATAGGGGAAAAGGGTAACCCATTCATAAAAGACTCATAATATAGTAAGGAGATAGAATAAAATGTAAATAATAACATGATATGTAAACTTGAAAGACATACCTCATAGAAGAGAACTTGAATGGAAAAAAGAGAAGTTGAGAATTCCCTTACCTTAAAGAGTAACTTCTAAAACTCTAGGATTGAGACATTTAGGGCTAGAGGACACTTTGGTAGGACTCCTTTGGGGGTAAAATGCTTATAGATTCGTGGGTAATGAATTTATAATGAAATAAAACAAAGTAATGGCTTGGTATTTATAGTAAAAGAGAAGGAGTTTTTTTCAATTTTCAAGGATACCTCATCGGTGGTATTTGCAAAGCCATGGGATTTCCCATGGTATTTTTCATTGTTTTTTTCCACTTGGGAAACCTAATAAAATATTTTAATCCAAATGAGTCAACCAGCATTTTAAATTATATATTACATCACTATGATGTCATAAAACACACCAAAAACTCAAAAACTATATTTTTACTATTCACTGAAAAACAAAAAAAATATAAAAATATCATAAATTCACCCTAACCTAATATCAATGTTCTGAATTAAAAATTTAACTCCATTTTTTGAAAATAACTCTCTAAATATGATAAATTTAATATTTAAGTAAAATCATTACTTACCCGAAAAGATAATAATACTTAACTAATAATTTCTAAAAAAGTTATTTACTTATACTGTTATATCACATTACCATTATAGATTCCTAAATTAGATTTATAATTTACTAGGTGAGTTTACTATTCCATTGTTCATATTAGTATTTATAAGGGTAATATTACTATTCATAAGTTACTATTTACCAAAAATTAAGTTTATCTTATCAGACTCTAAATTTCGTACTGATCACAACTGTATATGACTATTTTTTGAAAATAATTTCATATTATTAATTATATAAAGTGTAAAAAATATTTTAAAATACTTTTTTTCTCAATATTAATCGATAATTTGAAACTTAGAAAAAAAATCATCCCATATTTATTTTGACATTTGACATTCAAAAATGATGGTTATTTTTCCATAATAAGAAATAAAAATTTTATTTATACAAAAAGATTACACAAAGTAACTAAGGCCTCATTACATAGCCCCTTATAACACCAGCATAGAACCAAATAGTAAGGTGTGAAATGGTGATAAAATATTGGGGTGTCTCGGACAACATTTCTTGAGTGGTGATTTCTATCAACTTGTAATCCTCCCATAGTCTATTACATTCAAGATTAACATGTTGAAGCTCGGATTGAACTTGGTCCAGAGAAAAACCCAGTGATGCTACCTCCTTCCTAATCTCTGACAGATAGACTTTGTATGGTCCAAGTCTACTAGATGAGTCCATCGACTCTTCTTTCTGTATTAATTAACCATGATCATTTGTATTTATAAACAATAGTCATAACGTTAAGAGTATAGTTTCCAATGGTTATATGGACCAATGTTCATAATTAACCAATGGTTATATAACAGTAAAAACTGAAAGTATCATTTCAATTATACTAACTTCATTAATAAAAGGATATTATTTTGTTGAGTACAGAATAAAATAAAACAAAAATTCAGGAAACAAATATTATTCAAAATTTTGGGTTGTAACAAGATCACCCAATGTTTCGAAGATACAAGAAATACAATCCCTTGGGTTATTAAGAGCCTCCATACTATTTGGATATGAGATTCATGAATCCCAACACCATTCACAAATGAATAAGTACCTCTAAGACACTTGAGGTTATTTGAAGCATTAATCCTTTGAGAAGTATTCCCCCTTAAAATCATAACATTACTTTAAGGGATGGGAATCCTATTTCATGAATCATACTCCTTCGAGAAGACCTTGATCACTGAGAAGAACCTAAAACCATGAAGTACCACTCTGTGAGGCCCTAATCATTCTATAAATTCCTCTTCCAGACATATCCATGGTTCTCCCCTTCGGATAACACCTATTCATGAAGGTTTAGTTCCAAGTGACCACAAACCTATTCAAGAAGGGTTCAACTACAATTCAATACTTCATGAGACCCATGCCTCCCACTCCTGTATCTGCCCACTTCATCACATGGGTCGATTGAGCTTCCCACCATCATTATTCTTCTAAGAATGGGTATTATAATCCCTATTCCTTATGAGCATGGGGACACCAACATGGGCCTCATGGTTGACCACTCCTCCATGGAAGTTCCAATTCCATTCCCACCCCCAATGGTGTTAGAGAAGTGGTCACATAATCCCCAGGGGTAATGAGTGGTGCTACCCACAAATGAAATGCATGAAATAAATCTATATAGATCCACATCTTAGTTGTACAAAGATAAACTACATTACAACATCCTCATTAAAACACTTAAAATTGTAGTCTTACCATGTGCGATGAACATAGGATTCCCAATTTATGAGTGGTATAGAATAATCCCCACACTTATTACCATCAAATAGGGTGAGATCTTCTTAGAAGATTTCATGTGTAATCCCCATGCACATAATTTTGAATTCACCTCATGTGGAGTTCTAATCTATCAATCCTATATCCACCTCAATTGAGGATATGATCCATATATTGGTAAATAACTAGGTGTGACACCTTCTCTATTAAGGACACACCACTCAGATCTACCTCCATGGGGAATTCTGACCCCATAACCCTAGATCAGCCTCCATGGGGAATCTGATCCAAACTAATAAACATACAGGTGTGGAATATTCCCAACAAGGGGAACTCCTTTTGGATCCACCTCCATTGGTAATTATAAACCATCAATCTCAAAATTTCCTAAATGATTTGTTATAATGTTTTAGTAAAGTATCCAGTTGTGACGTCATACCTTATAGAAGAACACCTCATGGATCTTCCTCCATGGGGCATTCTAAATGATTAATCCCAAATTCTCCTTAAGGTAAATTCTAATCCATACAGTTCTAAAATTTATGGTGTGACATCTTCCCTCCTAGGTACACACCACTCTGATCATCCTCCTTGTGGTGTTCTGATCCACAACCTTGGGTCATCCTCTATGAGGTTTCCGATTAAAATTGGTAAACTCTCAGGTGCGATATCTTACCTCCTTGTTAAATGCCTCCCCAATCCACCTAAATGGGAATTATGATCTTAATATTTTATGTATTCCTTAACTTGGAGTTTTGATCCATCCATTCCATCTCTACAAGACATTATACTCGTGATCTAATCCACCTCTATAGGATATTCCGATCTAACTTTTACATGACATAGAATGTGTGACCCAACCTAAACATGTCACCCATGAAAAACATGGGAATACTAAGTTAAATATACTTGGAAGACATATTCCCCTGTGCTTAACTACCACATGATCGTCATGGGATTCCTTGGTTTCTGCACCTAAGATGCCACATATGTGATTCCCTCTTAAGAGGAACATTCACAAGTGACTAATGCACCCAGCATACATACATTCTTAGTTATGACCAATGTGACTACTCTCTTAACAAAAGGTTTATGTCCTTCATTACTAAATCATTATAATTAAAATGAGTTCATAAAGAGAAGGAATCTAGAATATGTTCCATGAACATGACCTAACACTATGAGGTAGACCTGGACTGGGTGACGAGGTCAAAGGAAGAATTCATTGAAGGAGGAACTTACATGAAATCATCCTATTTTGATCGAGTATACATCACCAATGAAAGTGATGAAATTCACCTACCATTAGAAAATAGAAATTTTGGGCTACATCAGTCAGTGTGCACATTTGTTAGATGCATAGGCAGGCCCCGGTGAAATCATTGGAAATAGAAATGATGAAACCAGCATGAATATTTTATCATAAACATAGGGGGGTCAGTAATGTTTAGTGAATCAATAGAGTATCATGTCACTAGATTAAAAAATCTAGCGAAAGGTCCCAAACAGAAAGCAGTGGTCCCAGTTTGGAACTCATAAGATAATTTTTGAAGTTAGAAGTTGGGTATCCTCAAGCAATGACTTTACTAGGGTAGATCCATCTCAATCTTAAGAATATTGGATTATGTTGGGGAATTGAGTATTTATTTCCTTGTACCTATAATTATTTCTCAATCTACCTACCTTATAAGACCCTAGAAATAATAAATCAGCACACCATCACCCGCATGCACTAGGCTAAGGGAAACATTGATGTGCTAATGCCAAGAAACCATGCTTCCACCAGTATTTTCACTAAAAATTCATCCAATAGGTTCCCATGCCCTTGATCACCCTCGAATATTATCCAATGGAGGATGATAAATACTATTATACATAGATATGAGTAGGAGGAGGTGATTCCCACAAAGAACATGGCTCACTAGGACAAGGAGTTGTCAACGCCTCACCAATACCACCACCCCCAAGGGTCGCGCCCTGGGAAATCACCCTCATTCCAATAGTGAACTGCTTCAAGATTCTTTCACTAGAATGATCCTATGACTCAGTCCATTACACCTAGAAGGTTGGGGATTCCAGAGATACCCTATCTGTGACTACTTCTTAGGAGCCACTAAGGAGGGCTCCCACCAGGCTGCATCAGTGCTAGAAATGACATATTATTTAGGATGATGAATTGGTGAACTTTACCCTTACTCCTCTACTACTAGTCTGAACCAGATGATGTCTGTATCTTGGTTAGGAACAAAACATTTCCCAATAGGCAATGTCTTCTATAGCTCTAGTGAACCCTCCCATTATCAGAACACCTAACCAAATCCATGTGAGAGATTAATAGGGATATGTCTTCACCTTATTGGGATAATTACCCAAGCCACCATATATTCAAGATGGGGTGACTCTATTAAACATTGTCACTAATAAAATACATTATATGATAACCCACAATGATGATATGTACTATATAGGTCCTCCCTACACCATCATCAATACAATTGAATCTATTCCCCTCTCCATTAGTGTCTAGTAAAGAGGTCTTCTATGCACTCTCACTTCTCAACGTGGTGGTCCTCTCATTTTTTATTTCGACCATCATGAGGATCATCCTAATGCTCAAATAAACCTACGTAAAGGTTTTACCCATTGCAAAGAGGTACCCGACCCAGAAGAACCATCCTAAGAAAGAAGGTAAACACCCACTATCATCAAAATAATTTTGGGAAACATCATGTCATCATTGAACTCTATGATATTTCAGATTTTGAGGACACGGATGACTCAATAATGGAATCTCCACCCTGTATTCCAGAGATTGGGGAAGGATCCCAGTAGTTAATGTTCTCCATCCCAAAGGGTGAGATCCACAGGATCCATAAATCCCTCTGAAGGTACTTATATTAGGAATAAGTTATGGCCCCATTTTAGGGGATTATAGTGCAGTCATCCTCGTTATCACCAGTTTCCCTCCTATATACCTCTATAAAATATATTGGAGATGTTTTATAGACATGTATGACTCCTCTAGATGTTTTTCACCTTGTTGAGACAATGATGAGAACTTATTCCATTGTACATGAGGAAGTGGTAAATACACTATCTTATAAGGATGTGATGACGTGGTTGGTACCACCACTATGAGATGACCTAGCATGTGGTCAATAGTTAAATTTCATAGTGGCTCCTCTATTGGCTATCTAGCCATCAAAACTATATACATCTGTGTTTCCACCCATATCCCATATAGTATTGATCATAGTTTTGGATGATCAAGAGAAGGAACCTTCCTCTGAGAAAGAGGGAACATGGGAGACTCTGGCCACTGAATAGTATTCAGTGGTGTTCTGACTATTTGGAATTGTCATCTATGACATCCCGGAGTCCCTTATCATGTTCTAGGTTGTGGTATTCTTCTAGATCATCAAGTAGATGTTTCTCCACCTCTATTATAATGATGGATCCCCTCGGGGTATTAATATAGTAAGTATGACTTTCAATGAGTTGACTATGAATGAGAGGGATATGGGAATTGATGCAGGATTTGATGGGGAATCCCACACCATGGTTTGGTACAATACTAGATAGACCCTCATATAGGTGTATGTACTAGTATTCCAAGGTAGTCACTTGGCCTCAATGATTCCTCAAATGAGATGTTTCCTCCCTTCAAATATCACGACAAGGATAATGATAAGGTTGGTCCATATGACCTATCAGAGTTATTTCTAGAAGCATAGATAGAGACCATGGTAAACTCCATGCTTTAAAATGCTGAATAGTAGAAAAGGATCATCGATGAGCTCATTGATGATCGACACCCAGATTATGGTTTCTCTCAATGATATCCCATTTCTCCATTATTTGTGTTGAAATTAATGGTTTTCTAGTTTCCCCCAGTCAATCTCGGTAACACTATACATCTATATAGAGTTGTGGAATGGGTATATAAAAATTGATTGAGGTATCAGTTACCGAACCTGCTCGAGTAGCGTAACTACCCTCCTAGGGACCCAAATCATCCCACTCCACAAGTCACTGAGCCTACTTACATATGATTATGTTAATTTATTGGTGGTCATGAATCCCCATCAATATAGATATCATCACCAAGAATATTTGATAGCCACTCTCACCACTCACATTGATACCCTGGATATGTGACTGGTGGAGATCCCGCATGAAAAAATTATGTACTCGGAATTGGTGGATGACATGAAATCACCCCAAGATTTTGAAAACACCAGATTTTCCTCATTCAATGTGATGGGTAACCTACTACAACACATGTCCCACTTTATCTCAAGGTGTAGGCCTATTTTGTGAACCCCATAGCAATAGAAGGCCACCAATCTCTGGTATTTCATCCAGATACTAGAGGTACCTACCTTAGTTTAGTAAATCCAGATACCCATAAGGTCCATCAATGGTTGGAAAGACCATCACATATAGTTATTTTACTAGTTTAGATCTACTATACACAAGAATAGTATTTCAAACCTCTTTAAGTGCAAGAAACTGCTTGATGAGGAAGTCAAAGATTTTATTTACAGGTGGAAGGGCCTCACATAGTCACTCAATATTACAATGACTTAAGTGAAGTTTCTAATGATGCTAATGGTGAATGTAAACCCTGAGTTGGTTCCTATGCTCATCACCCATTAATTATTAGGTTGGTTTTAGGAATTCTTTGATAATCCCTAACATATGGAAGAATTCTTGCAGCAGGCCAAAAAGGCATTCCCACTACCTCTTCTAGATCTTATGAGAAATTCTACTAAAGTAGAGACCACCACTACCATATAAATAGGGTCCCTTGATTTATTAGATATATTACCCCTATTCCTATGGAACCTCACCAAGTGTAGCCTTATCAAGTGTAACATCACAAAATATAGAGCAGCCAGACACCTCTTTGACAAGTACAGCCACCTAGATGAGATAATGTGACTCTGGCCCCTCATTAGAGACAGATTCCCATAGTTACATTTTAAAACATAAAGAACCTATCCTATTCCTTCAAGGATGCATAGGTCTTGGACTATTTCACATATTCTATAGAAATGGGATTATGAAACTTCCATAGTGATGGAGGCCCAATTAAGATGAACTCACTAATCACCCCAACCATTTCTCATACCACAAGATCCACATACTTGCCATAAAATAATTCTATGTGTTAAATGACTGGATTCCAGATAATGTGGATCATGGTTTGTTCATGTTGGGTGACATCACAACATAGTTGACAAATATTTTTGCTGACCTTGATAGTGAAATGAAGGGTTTGCATGAATGACGACATTTTTTTATCCATGGGACCCAACATAATGAAAATTGGATGGTTCGAAGAGTAGTCACTTGCACCCACACTGTCATTTGTTCCCATATATGTAGGCCCCAGCCTTATATGTTTGTTGTTCCATCATCATATTCCCCTTATACATCTACATCATATCCTGCCAAATCCAGGAAGATAAGGTACCACTGGTGTAAGAGAAATTATAGTCCCCCACTAGTGCTTAATGCATCCCACACTCTAATGGTTCTTATGAATCCTAGTTTGGGAAAAATGACAAGGGTATTCCCAGCATTAAAATAAACCTCTGATGAAGAGTATGAGTATTTCTCCATAAATTCCATTGAGATAGTAGACCACTTCATAGTGTCTATTGATGAGGGATGCCCAGTGAACTCCCCAATGAACTTCATCTAATGCCATTAAAGGAAGGTTTAAAACATATGAACCACCAGAATGATCTAGCCAATACCCTAAATTAGTACATTAATGATACAGAGACTAGGTAGTAGGTTTTGTGATGATCACTATAGGTTCAGTACACTTAAATCGCTACATCAGATATGCCACCATATCTGACCATGATAACTGGCCAGGAAGACTATCTATGACCTCATCTTGGTCAGCCACATCTGACAAGGGGTAAGTCTCAATCAACTGATAATCAGCCAGTGGTGGTTTAGAGTGGACCAACTAGTATATATTAGGATATTTATAGTACTAGATAGAACCTGGAGGTAGATTCTACAATGCCCCATTATGCCCACATCCATAGAGAGACCTCCTATGAACAAAATATTTCTTTTGGTGTAGAAGTATGATGTGACTAAGCACCTTGCTATCATAACTTCAAGATCCTTGATTATCGATTCACTTTTCTTGATGAAAGAAATGTGTGAGGGCCTTGAAGATGAATTGAAAATAACCCTCCAGTTCAAATTAGAGGTAGCTTCCACAGAGGTCTATAATGTAGAGGATTTTGAGAAATCAAAATTTCAAGACATCATGTCATTATATAGACAAGATGAGGGATCCCTCATAAAATGTAACATATTCCCTCTTTATATCATAGGCCAGTTCAATGTAATGGAAGTCCTCCACCTCCTGGTATACATGGGTTCTAAGATTAATCTTATCTTAACATGGATGCTCTATAGGTTGGGACTAACCAATGCAGATCTGACTCAAACTAACATGAAAATTCATTTTTATGATGCAACTAAGCAGAAACCAGGTTGAAGGATCTATTTGAATACCCATTTTAGTGTCTTGATAGAAAGCACTGAGTTTATAGTAGCCTTGCAGGATACCGCATACAATGCACTGTTAGGTAGTCCATGGGGTCATATGCATGTGAAAGTCAACTCCTTATATCACCAGTGCCTCAAATACTCCCTCAACGATCGAGTAGGTGTAATATATGGAAATGAATCTCCCTTTGACTCTTGTGATCCCCATTACATGGATTCCCACTACAACAATAGGGAAGGGACGTAGTTTCAAATCAACTAGGTTGAGTGCACAACCACCGCGGCATGTTTGTGGGCATCATTTCATGATGCCTTCATTCTCCCAATTCATTTTCAAGAGGAAGAAACACCATATATGTTAAGATTCTTTATCATTTCCAAGAAAAAAGAGATATGATGTTCTTAAATGGAATTAAAGTATGTATATTACCTTGTATTCTTACACAGGTTAAGACCAAGTGAGAGAAACCTACCCCCGCTAAGTACCGAGAGGTTCAACCTATGAGGACCATTTCATGACATTCGTGTCTAGTTCCCAAAGAAGGTTTGAATCAAAAAAATCTAAATTACCACTATTTCGTTGACATTAGGGAAGGGGCCCATGGTTGAAGGTCCAATGGAATTATAATGACATCCTCTGTCACCACGATTTCAGCAGATCAAGAACCCTAGAATAAGTACTCCATATCTACCATAGTAGGCACTAGTTCTCCCCCTAAGTTAGTTGTCCTGGATGAACTTCCTCCCACTGATCCTCCAGCCTCAAAAAATGAAGATTATTTGGAAGAATTTCTGCATACATTTGAATAGTATTTCTCCAAAACTTTTATTGAGTTGGTCTAGGTAAACCTTCGTACTAAGAAAAGTCATAGGCCAATATTGATCTGTGCAGCCATGCCTTCATATTAGAAACAACAATATATAGATTTATTGAAGAAGAACAGTGATGTATTCTTTATTATCTGTGATGAGATTCTAGGAATAGACCATCTGGCCACCATCCACCATCTTGGTCTCCCAATGATTCATCATGGGTTCAACCAACCACCCAAAAAGATTCACCCTTCTCAAGAAGATATGGTCGAGGCCGATGTTGATAATCTTATCAAATAAAAATTCATCAGGGAAGTTCAGTACCGCAAGTGTATAGAAAACATCATCTAAGATAAGAAGAAGAATAATTATATCATAGTATTTATCTACTTCTAGGACCTCAACCACCATTTTATAAATGATGATTTTCCCCTTCCGTTGACATAGTTGTTGATCAATTCAACAACCAGGTTCCAGGATCTCTCATTTTGAATGGATACTCCGAGTATGACCAGATCTGGATGGACAATGAGGAAGAGTAGTCTACCACCTCTGAGGCACCATAAGGGAAATTTTTATTTTGAGTTATGTAATTTATCCTATGGAATTCTGGATCCACTTATCAATATACCATCCGCCAAATCTTGAAATAAATCCTTAGGATGTTGGTATAATTCTATGTGTATGACATGGTTGTCTAATCCCACCAGAATCAAGACCATATTAGAGTCCTTGAGAAAGTATTTATATTCCACAACTCTTAGAATTTGAAGATAAAACCCTTGAACTATGTATTTGGGGTTACCTTTGAAAAGTTTTTTGGCCTCATTTTTAGATAAAGAGGTATTGATATCAACCAAAAGATTATCAATTCCATAATCTAAATGCCTCCACCAATCAACCTCCAAGAGATTAAATGCCTCCAAGGCCATGTAAATAATATAGGATAATTTATAAAGAATATAGAGGGAAAGTGTAAACCCTTTTATATGATCATGAATAAATGTTTCATCTACTAATGGGATGAGAAGTGATGGAATGGATTTTGAGAAATCAAGGAATATTTTTTACAACCTTGGGTTCTTATTCAACCCATTTTTTAGAATAACTTTTTCCACTATGTGACCATAATAGAAAGGTCCCTCAATTACCTTCTCACATGGATGAATAATGTGGCCATATAAAATATTTTATACCATCTGAGTTGAAATCTACATGACATAGAGACCGGATATTCCCCTATCGAAAAGGGTTTCCTTGCACTAGTTTTCATGGTGAAGAAGTTGTGGAATTTTCCTTATTATGAGGATATATATGTGGTGTCCCATTTATAAAAACCAAATTATATCCTAAATATACATACATTAATAGGATGGATATCATGCTGGGAATTGATCCTCCAATAGTTAAACCTCAAGCTTTTTCGCATAAAGTCCTCAAGGATCAGGCAGTGTCTGAATTTATCGTCACTCACCGGACCCCTGAAGAATTTCCTTTGGATTTTTATTTTACAAAATAGTACATCTACTCAATGGACCAATCCATTCCATTTTACAGGATTTATTCTAATGTGTCCTCCCAAATCCCAATCGGTAGAAGGATCAATGATCAAAATCTAAACAAAGTAGGCATGTGGATTATCTTTATTACCATGACACAGACCATTCTTCCATACTCATTCCTAATTTCAGAATCATGACTAATAATGTTCCAGAGTATCAGGATCTTATAACGGGTCTTAATATGTCCCTTGATATTGATTTCCTCTATTAGTATGTGAAGGGATGCTCTACTGTATTTATCAATCAAATTATTGGTGACTATGTCATAAAAAATCCAGAGCTCATTCCCTTGATAGAGCACACATATAAGGTGATGATCAAATTACCTACTCATTAATAAGTGACTACTATCCCTAGATCATATAATAGTCTAGATTAAACCCTAGTTATTTTGGTCTCTTCCCTTACAGATATTGGATGTGATGACCTATTCATTCCTATGACGCATTGTAGGGTCACACCTCTCGTAATTTCAAATGATGATGATAGTAATCATGTGAATTATTTGGCTACCAGTGCTATTATGTTAGGAACCCTATGTTACCCTTCAATATAGGAAATACCTTACTAGAAAAATCCTTTCATTGAGTTTCTCGAGTGATTCACTCTCCCACTATATTGATCCATGTGTGAGAGAATCCACTGGCATGCAACATTGTTTACCCTTTAGAGTGGGACTTACTGTGAACAAACTCTCTACAGTCATAGGTTTGATGGAATTATACATTGTTGTGTATAAGGATATGAGATTAAGTAGGTTATATAGGAACTTCATGATGGGTCATGTGGTGACCTTTAATAAGGATTGAATCTCTCTCAACAGATTTTCAGGTTGGGCTACTTTTATCCCACCATGGTCCATTACTAAATCAAGTATGCCGAGAGGTGTCACATATGTCAGTTTCAATCCATCTTTGTTCAGTGAACACCAGAACACCTACATAGAACAAATTATTCCTTTCCCTTTGTAGTGTGGGGATTCAATGTTATGGGCTCATATCAGCCAGCAACAGCTCACTAATCCAGGTTATTTATGGCTATGACCGATTTATTCTCTAAGTGGAAAGAAACAATTCACCTCAAGGAATTAATGTCCCAGTCGATGATTGAATTTTTGATCCCCCACATCATCCATCAATTTGGAGTTCCTCACACTATTCTCACCAACAATGGTACCAACTTTATTGATTCCAAGCTATTTAAATTTTATGCCATGTATAGTATCCAATCAAACCATACATTTGAATACCATGGTAAAGTGAATATATAATCGAGAAATTCAAAAAAAAAGCATATCTAACATTTTTCTGAATATAGTGGGACAAGATAATAAATATTGGATGAAAATGATCCCCAACTCCCAATGTTCCAATCAGACAACAACTTACAATTCCACATTGGTGACTCCATACTCCCTGGTGCATGTAATAGAGGTAGTACAATCAATTAAGGTTTAATTCCTATCACTGTTAACAGCTATCTATGAACAGATGATTCCATACATAAGGACATAATTTCATGTAGCTGATATGGAATCCATTTAAGGGAACATGCTCTAGGCCTTGAACAATCTGGAGAGGTTCCATGAAATAATTGTGAGAGTGTTAAACAACAAGGATCACCTATACTTGTTATTCCATGGTGACATAGTATTGGATCTCAAAATGAAAATGATAATTGAAAATAATCCAAAAAAATGGATCCCATATGGTAGGGTCCTTACATAATTCATAAGGTTGATTCAAATGGCTCATACTCTTTCATCACCATGGATTAATAGCATATCAATCCTCCCACCAATTCTAAGTTTCTCAAGTATTACTTCACATGAAGAGGTTTCCATATCACGGACACATGTCATTAATCTCTGTCCCAAGGTATAAAATATATTACCTTAAACTATAATTTCATGTATAATTATCATGACTCTAAACTATGTGTGTGCCATCTCAATATTTTCATGCATAACGTTCGGTCTCCTTAGACAATTTTATGTCTTTATTTTTGCTTCATCTCACCAAAAATATCCTCTTGAGGCACTAAATCCCCAAGGTACGAACTCTATACCCTCAATATAGAATTTCAGGTCCTAACATCACAACATTAGACTATTGTAAATCTTCTCCAGGAATGTGTTGGGTGAATTTTGGGTCCCCTTGTCCCATAATTAACATTAAGTTTTCATTATACAACACTATGCATACCCAATTTAGGATACCATATCCAAGGTCTGAAATCCAGGACATTAAACTTATAGTTAAAGTCCAAGAATCACAACATCAAATTGTTTTCATGTCTTACCTAAGAATATAAGGTGTGGTGGAGTCATCCTTGTTCTCTATCCACGTCATGTTATTCCTATCATTCCATACATATCCATTTCAGAATTCTCACCCAATGTCCAAGCCCTATGACCGTTAATCTAGGTGTACCAGTCCATGAATCACAACTTCCAAATGTGTGATATCCTTTTGAAGAATATGTTGTGTTACACTAATCCTCTTAGGCCCTCATTTATGTCTCTTTTGTTACTACCATTCACTATATATATCAACTTGATATTCCCCTCTCGTGGGTCTAAACTCTATGACCTTAAACTAGAAGTCCATGTCCAATCATCATGATATCTAAATGTGTATGAGTCTCCTTGGGAATATATGTGTGATATTGGGCCTTTTTTTGTCCTCATTCATTTTTTGTGTTTCATTCTATATCACTGCACAAATACTTTGGAGATTCCCACCAATGGTCCAGACTCTAGGACCTTAAACTAAGAGCTATGGTTTGATATTTATATCCTAAAATTGATCATCACCCTATGGTCCATGAAACACATCCCTAAACTATTTTCAACATGTCCAAGAATTATGACCTTAAACTATTTACATCCCCTATAGTTTGATTTTTATAAATTTAAACTAAAAATTATAACATCTTCAACACATTATGTTAAACTATGATTCTACCCAATTTAAGATCGGGATTCCTCTGAATATGATATGGTCTTTACCCCTTTCCCCAAACAAGTGATTCCACATGATAATCATTGGATAACTCAAATTGTCTCTTCAAAGAAGATTTCCTAGCTGACATCCACCTTATACCTCACCATGTTCTATAACTACATGTAGCATGCTTCCCATCTTTGTGGGATATGTAGTGAAGCACAAACTTCTCATCTCCGAACCCATCTTCAAATGCATCATCCCTTTGTCCCTTTTCCCTAGTTATGGACCAAAAATAAAGGATGTTATATTTATGATTTTGGTATATAGATACTTATGTGGTATGTGATATTATTTTTTCTTATTGGCATTGGGTTTTACCTCTTTCTTTCTAAACAAGACTTCTTGAAACAAACACCTTTACAGTACATGTGTCGCAACTATAAACTGATTGCCCATAGTCTAAGAAATGTGATTGTAAACTATTTTCTATGGTTCAGTTCGTATGAGATTAAACTACATGCATCCACTATTATAACTATGTGTGGCTATATTCTCATACTCATGGGATACATAATGATTCCAAAAAATTCTCTCTTTGGGCCAACTGTAGATTCAATGCAAAATTATCCATTATCTGTGATGTAATCAACCCAAAATGTTCCACTAGCCTCTTTCTAGGTATAATCCCCATTAAATTTATTTAAACCATAAAAGGTCATGTATTAAATCATTTCTTGATATGAGGAAGCAAAGAAAGTGATTTCTTATGTGCAAGATCTCCAAATTCCTCAGCACACGATGTTAAATTGTTTTCATAAACCATATAAATTTATACTTCTTATATCTGAGAATGAGAAGATTCAAATACCTCGTTTGAGAGGGTGGACCCCAACTGGTTTCAGTCTTCTACCACACCATACATCAAAATTACCTTTGAATTGATCCCCATTCACATTTGATATGTAGTGATCCCCATGTATTTTATCTTGGATCTATCCCCTCAGTCGACTCACCATGAGGACTTTTTCATCCCTTGGTTTCATGACCCAATATTTATTGACCTAAAATAAAAGACCTGGTCAAAGAAACATGATATTAAACTATTTGAAAACTACCACTTAAATTTCTCATGGAACTTGGGCCTTCCTGGCCTTCATTCATGTCATGTTAATTCTCTTTCATTACACATCAAACACTATAGGGAGCCTTATATTCTAAACTTTATTACCTTAAATTTAGAGTAGAGACCAAGTCCAAATATTGTAATTTTAAAATATATCTGGTTTCTCTTGAGGATTTTTTATGAGGAATCATATATCCTTATAGGCCCCTCCATTCATGTTGAGTAAGATTCCTTTGAGAATGATGTTAAAATGTAACTCTACCATATGAAATGAACATTGTATTTTTTATTGGCTTCACATGAGGAGGAAATGATGGGAAGATCAGTGTATGAGCCCCATGTAACCCATGTTTTCTATGTAACATTAAAATAAGTATCCAACGTCCCCATAACATGATGTTAAACTGTGTATCTGTCATCTTCATTAAACAATGAAAAACTGTAAGGCATCTTAGACCCTCATTCAAGAATCCCCTTCCTATGGTGCTAGTAATTTACCTCATCACTCATGTTCTTCGATTATCACTCAATATATGAGGTGAGTCTCCCCTAGAAGATTAGTTTTACTTTATTTCAGACTGATATTCCTACTTGGTGTTCTCCAAGTCATAATTTAAAAATTCTAGGAGTGTTGGAATCCATTATAACAATCAATAAATTCATCTCCACGCATCATGTTCCTATTATTTGGATACTCATACTCCTTCATGTTTGAAGGGATCTCCCCCTAATATAATGGTTCCTTGAAAACATGGTTCACATACCATTCAGGTTTAACATCCCTAAAGACTTTGGATGACATTCTAATATATGTTCCTTTTTCCAAATAAGTTTCACAGTTGACCCTCATTTTTTTGTCCCGACCCTAGGATAATGGTACTGATACCTTGGTTTGATCATGATCAGTAGTTATCATGCATTCCGATTCCACTCCCCCTGTGTTCCAAATTTTGGGAGTCATGATTAAAACATTCAATTCCCCCTTTTTGGTATAATTCAATTCACCTTGTGTTATCCCATGTGTGCAGTAAAAAACATTGGAAAAGAAAATTGGCTATTCTAAGAGCCTCATTCATCATATGTAGCCTCTCTTAGCCCAAACACTCTAATATGAATGAGTGATCACATGGTCATACCTTGTTTCAAAAACTAATCATGAATCATATGATCTTTAGGACTGGTAGTTGGTAGTCTAATAATTATGATAAATGTATGATAATAAAATGAAATAAATATGTCCAACCATACATTTTTTTTAAAATAAAAAAAAATTGTTTCATAGGTTCATCCACATATTGAAATCTATAAATTGTAAAATTTCATTAAATATTGACCTCGGTGATCATGTTCTTAATCAGGGCCAGCCTCCACTAAGTGGCCTCCAGTATCAACTGCCACTCTGTTATGTCTTCTTTCTCTTTATTAGCCTTAGAGATTAAATACTCATCCCAGATGCACTACATGTTCTAGTCAGCCTAGCACTCATCCTCTGCCTCCTTAGACCCAACCTCCTTTTCATTGGATGCTAAAAATTTGGCCTTCAATCTATTAATTTTCACATCTTGAATATTAGTGGCTAGTGCATTTTCTTTTTCTATCCCATTCAAGAGGGATATCTATTACTCAGCTTCCTAAAGCACCTTGGAGCCCTCATATTTTTTCTTATTTTAAGAGAGTTTGAGATCCTTCTATTCCACATTATCCCTCTCGAAAATGAATTCTTTATCCATTTCATGAGTGATTCTCATGTCCACCCCACTAGTCCCCAAGCTGACTAGCCGGTGGTGGAGAGACCCCGCCTAGAATAAATGATCAGTTATTTGTATTTTGGTGATTATGTTTCACACATTTATCCATGCCTTGAGATGAAAAAATTATTTCTCCTCAGTGAAATATGAGAAAGAATCATCAAAATAATTAGGCTTCATAATATCATGTTAATAGAAAAAATTCATAACATCATTAGCTGGATCATCTAGGTAGAGATTTTTAGAAGAAAGTAGACATGTATCTTCACTAGAAAATAGTTCCTCACTAGACTCATCACTAGTAATAGTAGCCTATACTTCCCACTGTGGACCCCTAGGGTAGACATTACTATCCCAACACCCTTAAATTCCCCTGTTGTTGGTGAAACGTTAGCTTTGGCCCCTAAAGCTAACACTACCGAAACACCAAGATAAGCATGCCTGATGTAGCCTCCCCAATTGCTCCAATTGTCAACATAATTACCGCCACTTATATAGAGACTTCATCTATAACAATGACCTCTAATGGAACCTCTTTGATAGTTTTAGCTACCATAGTCTCTTAAACCATCCATATCTTGTTCACCGAATTGACCCTCTCTATCTAAGGCACAGTATCAGTTATCCACTCTAGTGGAACCTCCTTGTTGACCGAAACATCATGGTCTCCTTTTCCATTTCCACAATGATAGTAGCATCATCCATAGACAACTATTGTTAATCGGTCATCAAAGCAAGTACTGGTGCTGGTGTATTAGTCTTGAGAACCATTAGAACCTCCATTATAACTCATTTTAGTCAATCATATGAATACAAGATAAATAGTAAACGTAATAGAGAATTAAGAGTCTTACAGGAGTCGTACACTCCCGCAAGGAGGTCATGGAGGTTCACAAGTTTTTAGAAGGGCAACGTCCTTATGTGGCTTCTTCCTTAATTACAGACATTTATGGTTGGATACTTTATCATCAAAATCAAGTAGGGACCCCCCACCCCAACACTCCCCCCTTGAAAGGTTTAGGTCTCTTATTCTTACTTATCAAGTCTATCATGTACCTCTCCATACTTCATGTTTGATTCCAACATAAGTGAATAAAGAGAGTTAGGAAATAGTTTTAAGAATAGGTTATATTAGAGGAACATAAGATCCAAATATTTTCCTAGTCAACAGTAGTTCTCCTCCCATGAGAGAGCCTTAATAAGAGTCACTTCCCCAAGAATCCTTCAACTCCACTGATAGAGGTTTGAGGATATCCATCTCACCTACCGAAATCTATGGGGAGTGGTCTTACTATACATCACCTTTACCCACTTGATCAAAGGGTGTACAATAACTCAAGAGTACACTTGGTCCATCAACTCTACTATATTTCTCTCACCTTGTCTTGGGATACATGGAAACCAACCTTGGCATGACCTATCCTAGCTAGATATATCTCTTCTATATTGAGATTTTACCATATCTCATGAGCATTGGTAAACTACATGTATATATCCTAGTTTTTCTAATATTTGGGAAGGAAAATATCATTGGTTATATTCATGTGACGCATCCACTACCCGAGTGTTTAGACAGATGTCCTCAGGGCCACCGCAGATGGATTTCCTTCTTCATGATTCTGCATCCCTGGGTGTATAGTTAACAATGTTGCTCCCCTCTCTATCAATACCACCTATTCAGGGACATAAACCAATGGTCCCTCTACTACTTCTCTTCCCATAGGTCCAGATCTTTCCTCACAATACACTCCAACCACCAATCAGCCTCAACCCTGGGGTTGAAGGGCCACCCCTTCATCGGATCAAGTGGCCCACCTACTCAAAATATCCCCAAGATATTTTCTTTTCCAACATAGTGTATATATTTGGATGTGTCCATGAATAATAATAGGTGGAAGAAATTAATTCTATATATTCCCATCCTCCCACGTGAACATGTGCCAGATCTTCTTCATAAGCAATGAGTGACACTCATGATGCACCTCTGAGTATACCTTTGGTGTCAGCTACTTTTGAATGTGGAAATACCTTGTTAATAGATGTGGGTTATACGTCTCCCAAATCATCTCAAAGTCAATCCTCACTACCAGTTCCCCAATTCGAAAGGATAGGAGGTAGGATCTTTAATCAATAGTCTCTATACTATCATTTTTCATCATCCATGTTGGGAGGGGGAATGTATGAAATATGATATTCTCTTATATCCCAAAATTTTACATCACAACCATTAAACTCAACATGAATGGGAGAATCCCCATGATATTAAATATCATTGTCCAAAATCTTATAGTATGAAAATATATGGGGTTTGGTTACTCATATTCCCCCATATGTTCAACCACCCAGCTGTACGATAAATTGATATTCTTGCACACATGTAGCAGATTATATCCTTCATTTATGTGGAGAATCATTTTTTTCATCTTCACCAATAATGGGTAAGCTAAATTCCCACACTGCCCCATCACCAACCTCACATCCATAATGAAGGTTCTCATCCACACCACCATGTGTGCATCCATCACTAGGAGAATCCATCATTAGATGAATACGTCGATGAACCCCACCAGCATATCTATAAGATGAGCCTCAATATTGATGTTGTATCCCCACATCTTACACTAGATCACCTCTAAGATATTATTTTAGGAGTGATCCTTTATCCACTTTTATCCCCCCGAATGTGTGTAAGGACTAGAGAGAACTTCATTATCAGTTTCTCCCCTTCGATTGGTTACAATGATGGTCCATTCAAGAATTAGCCAAACCAGTAATTAGAAAGGATATCCTTCATCCTTGAAATGTGTTGACTTGTTCCCTTCAACAGATCTAATAGTACCTTTACTAGAGAAAACAACTACTCTTGATTCCCCTAACATCTTCTCTAACTAGATAAACTCTTCATACATCACCCCCAGGATCGATATTCTAGATATTTTATGAATGTCCCAAAGGATGATGTTGACCTCCCCATGATGTATATGGAATGTGTTGGTCCATGATGAACACCTTCTCAAAAAATTAGACATGATTTCCTAAGGAAGGTGAACATGAAAATTTGAATCCCATGTCACCTCATAAATTTGGACCTGGTAAATCTATTTTTTGAACTTATTTCTTGATGAAAATTTACATTAGGATTAGTCCTACACATCGGAGAAATTTTCACCATGGAGAAAGTCCTAGTTATTATTACTTTCCTTTAGTATATCCCCAAAACTCATCTTGAGTATTGTCTCATACTGCGGTAGCGATGCCTCATTTTCTAGCTTCACTATGTCAATATTATTGATATGGTTGTAGATAATTTCTATGGTAATTGGTTCATGGTCTGTCTAGATGTGGCCTATATGATCCCTATGCCATAGGTACTGTCTATGTATTCCTCTAAACCTATAGCCTAGTTAATCTCTGCTCTCTGCATGGATGGAAACCTCATATCAGAGTCCAAATCTGTAATGTTTAAGCCTATTTTATTTTTGAATACCCTCTATGATCCTCATCCAATAGTTCCATAAGTGATTCACTGTTCCATGCACTTTGAATTCTCTCCCTCATTATGATGTTCTCAGCCATTTATTCTCTATGAGCAGTGGAAACACTGAATCCCGGAATGGATATTTTATTCAAGATGTAGTTTTTTAGTCTATTTCATGAAGTTAATTATTATAGGTTTCTCTCATATAAATTGTTTCATGATGATTTGGTTTACAAAGGTTGGATCACTGAGAACCATTCACAGTGCTAGGTTCATGGTGATAATTAGCTTCATGAGTGATGGGGATTAATATCACAAAGAGATCATGAAGGGTTTGAGCTTCATGAAAATAGATAAATATGTCTTCTCATTGAAAATTTTTTGTGGATTTTATCATCTTGCATCCACTATTTATAGGTCTATGGAAGTCTTCATCATTGTGAGGATATCCACAAAGTGACCATCCTGAGTGGGATTCATGAGTGAGCTTTGTGAAAGGAAGTTGATTGAAAATTTTTTTCAATTATCTATTATAATCCAACCCTCCTTTTCTCTATCAGCTTTCATTCTAAGTTGTACAGTTTTTGGTTCCAAAATATGCGTGTGATGGGAATTATTGAGGAAAGAATAGCCTGTTTGGAGTGAATCCATGTCAAATGTCCCAAATCCCTATAAGGAGTCTATTTTGTGAAGAGTATATAAATGAAAAAGTGGATAAGGTTACTTCATAAATGAGTTAATTCTTGATTATTACCTCTATAGAATTACATTTAGTGTCATATAGGACTTCGTGAATGTGTGAACGTTTGATGATAGTCTCCACAAATGTGAATCTCAGAATCATGGATCTATGACCCTTTGAGAAGATTGTACTGATTCATGAGGGAATCAATATTCAAAACAACCCCACTACTATAAATAACCCAATAATTTTTAATTTTTAGGGATGAATCAAGTCAATTCAGATTCTATGATCATTTTTATTTCATGAACTCATTGAGCATAAAAAACTAAAGATAAAATGTATCACCCATGGTATCCAAGATTAGAGAAACCCATTCCCTTGTGTTCTAAAGAGCCTATACCCTTGGTGGATATTCCTTTCATGAATTCATATTCACTTAATGGTGAAATAAGTCCTTATGAGGATCTTCAGTCTTTGAGAATTAATCATCCTATGTGAATCACTCCCCTTTATATTCAAAACATCACTATGAGGTAGGGGAACACTATTTCACGATGTATACTCCATCGCAAAGCTATTAATCTTAAGGAATAACCTAATATTTATGAATAAAACTTCTTTTGGGTCCTACGCTTTATGAAACTCTTCAACTAGTCCTCTCCATGGTCCCTCCCTTCCACTGACTCCCATTCACGGAGGTTGAGTGCCCAGATCCCCCAAACAAAACCCAGATAGATTCAACTGCACCTAGAGTCCCCATGTGACTAGTTAACCCTACTCTTATGTTTTCTCAGTTCAATCCATGTTTTGATTGATATTTACATTATCCTACGTCTTCTGATAATGGGTACTATAAACCCTTTTTATTCTGAGAGTGGATACTCTAACATGGACCTCCAAATATACCACTACTCCATGGTAGGTCCAATTCGAGGCCCCTCTCAAAGGAACCTGATTGGTTTCCTTGTAATAACTTGATGTAAGGAGTGATCCCACCCAAATCTAAAATTCCTAAAGTAAAACTAACTAGTTTTATGTCCTAGTTGACAATGTTAAACTACTCAAAAATGACCTCAAGACATTAAGTAAAACTATAGTCTTACCCTATGCGGTGAACACAGGATTCTCCATGTATGAGTGGAATTGGTTGACCCCTACACTACCTACCCACACATGGGATGAGATCCTCCAGGTAGCTTCCATACAAAATCCCCATCACCATCATTACTACTCTATGATTCCCCTGGGAAATATAATGAATAATCCCGAAACCACTCCAATTAATAGAAATCGTTTTTGGATGGAAAGATTCCATGTTTAAGCCCCTCCACATCCCCTATCTACGATCGTTTCTTAACCAGGGCATACTTACCCCATGATGTAAAACTTCATGGATCAGTCCTATCAGATGACCTTAAATTATGACATCATACTATGATGGTATTGATCCCTTTATTCTAAACAGGGTATGTAGGATTCCTCCCTAAGGTTCAATCTAGACAATAGTAAACTCATGGTGTTCCCTTTTAGGGACACAGCTTCCAAATCATCATCAAGTGAATTTTTGATATATCAAACCTGGATCATCCTCAAGGGGTGTTTTGATCAATACATTGGTAAAATTAATGGTGTGACATATTCCCTCCTAGGGACACACCTATCAGATCTACCTCTATGGGGTTTTCTGATATATAACCCTTGATCCACCTCCTTGGGGGAATATACTTGAAATTGGTAAACATACAGGTGTAACATATTCCCTCATAGGTAGAAACCTCCCAGATCCACCTTTATGAGGTGTTTTAATCTATAAATCTTGAATCCACCTCAATGAGGATTTCTTATCCATTATTAAACTACCCAGGTGTTACATCTTTCCTCCAAGTGGCACACCTCCCATATCCTCCTCCCTGGGGAGTTCTGATCTGTCAATGTTGGATCTGAATCATGGGGTTATATGATTCATATATTGGTAAAAGTACATGTAAGACATCTTCTAACCTAAGGACACACCTCTCAGATCCACCTACATGGGGTGTTCTGATCCAAAACCTCATATCCACATACATGGGGTGTCTGATCCAAATTTGTAAAATCTCAGGTGTTGAATATTCCCTCTTAATGACACACCTCATTGATCAACCTCAAGGGGAATTATATTTCTAAACATCTAGGTCTTCCTCTATGGGGTATTCCAATCTATCCATCCAATCTCAATAAGACATTAAACTCATTCCCTGATCCATCTCTATAGGATATTCTGATTTGTCTACATATAACATAAAAATTATAACCCAACCTGAACATCTACCCCATGAAAAAAAGGGAATAGATAAAGTAAAAAGGCATTTAAGAAATATTACCCTGGTGTAAATTACCTCATGATCGAAATTATATTTATTGGGTTTCACGCATAAGATTCCTCATATGAGATGTCCTCATCCGAGGAAGATTCACAAGTGACCAATGCACCCAACATCCATAAATTCTCAATGATTCCAAACATTAATACTCTCTAAACCAAATTTTTTTCCCTACAAGACAGAATCACCATATTCATCTAGTATCTGAAGAGATATGGAACTAGGAATTAGTTCCATGAACTAGACCTAACTCTATGATGGAGACACAAACTAGGTGGAAAATTATAAGGGAGAATCCATGGATGGTGGAATAAACATCCTATCATCTCATTCTGATGAAGGAGAAGATATCACTGAAGAAAGTGGTGAAAGACACCCACCATTGTGAAGTAAGAAAGCGGGGCTATAACATCTAGTGCGCACATCTGTGTCAACGCGTGAGTGGGCACCAAAAAAAGGGTCATAAAAAATTTATTATGATGTCATAATGACCTAAAATGGTTTAATATATTCCATGAAAGGTATCCAAGAAAAAACCAAGATTATACTTTAAAATAATTCTTTTATATTATTTTATCAATTTTACATATACTTAATGAATCTTATAAAACCTATATTATATTTTAGGATTTTAAAATCAATTATTTATAAAAATGACTCACTTCTACATGAACAAGGGTATTATTTAATGGAGTTCAGTTTTTATCCATATAATATAATGATACCCACCCCTCTTTGGTATAAAAAAATTGTAATAATCCATGGTATGTTTTCTTTTATTTATTACGTTATCTTAAAAAATAAAAATACACTGTTTGGGAATTAATAGTTAATTCCCCTCTATTTCTCTATATAAACCCACCCAAAATCCCATTCCATTTCACTAAATAAACATTTATCATAAATTTACTCTTATGTTCCCTATTTATATCCTTCCCAAGGTTCCCACAAACTCTTGATAATCTTTTTAAAATCTTAAAGAAGTTACCACTCAAGGTAAGGGGTACTCTCCTTCTCCCCCTTACTCAAGAACATTCTTTTTATTATTCCTTTTTTCAATTTTTCATTTTGTGAAATGTTTTTACAAATATCTATTGTAACATACAAACCAATGTAAATCAAACTATACACCCGAGATATTCATCACATAGTGAGGTGAAACAATGATAACTAAAAAATTTCTTAAACATAAAAACCTAGACTTACAACCAGATTACAACATGGAAGAAAAGAGATACCACAAAAAACCAAACAATACAGGGCAAAACAAGCTAAACTAGAGAGTATGAAAATCCTCTGTGTCACTAGCCATGACCTCCAAACCAACCCAAAGCGAAGGTAGAAAGAACTACAGAATCCAGCATTTCACAAGGTTCTCTTCCCTTTTATATGTACCCTAAAATGCTACATATATATCCTCACAATGAATAAAGGTAGGGTTTGACCACAAATCCTAGTTGGATACCACCACAGAGTCTACACAAGGAAAAATATCACAAATAACATAGTTCTAGAATTTATAGATAAAATATTTTTACAATTAATTTTCATATATCCAAAAAAAAATTAAATAATTTTCATTTTATCAAAGATAGAAATATGACAATCCAATGTGATAAAATAGGAATTCCATTCCATGCATCAAGAGGTATGCTAGTACATACATATCCATGAAAAAATAAATCATGTGAATATATTTGATACAACATCATATAATATCATTGATAAATAATCTATGATAAAAACCCATCATGTGTAAATATTTGTAAACGAAACATCACCCTATGTTGGTCCCTATACAATAGGAATACATAGTAGACTTAAAAGGGCCTAAAAATTTTTAATACTGGTGCCAAACAATATCAAGTCCTTAAAGAATCTACCTATATCAAAAAATTTACCTTCTAGTGGTTACACACTCACTAAGGATACCCAAGTATATTTCTTTATTCACCTAAGGTTCCCAATGTTCCAAGTTTCAAAAACATTATAAAACCATTCTCACAATTCTGAAAAAAATTCAAATGCAATAAAAATATATTTCGGAGTTTGAATGCCCATTTCCAAATCAAAACCACCACACAATCATTTAGTCAAATTATTTAAAAATTAAAATATCCTTTAGAGTCTAAGAGAATAAATAATTGATCTTATTTTTGATTAAGAATAGTTATATCTAATGTTTTACTATAGTTATCAAAGCATGAATTTAAAGGAAGTGTTAATGGAAACAGATCTGAGGACATGGGTCTAAGGCATTACACTTATAATTTTTTTACACCTTGGGGATTTCTATAAAAAAATATTTTCCCTCAAAATATATTTAAGTTATCAAATATATTTGATATTTTCCTGATGATCATTCATATATAAATGTAAATACATTGAACCTGTACTACTAAATTTCGTTCTAAAAACATTAACAATACATTTATTTATTGTATGTCGAGAAATGTGACCAATTATTTCATTAAAACCTTAAAAAAATATTGGACCACTTTTAGAGAAAAGGACCTGTTAGGTTTGTGTTTTTGTGTTTTAGGAAAAACTATTAAAATTTTGGATTCATAAATAATTACTTCTTAAAGATCAATATAATATCCCACTTATTTATTCACATTTATAAATCTTATTTAGTATAAAATACTTAATACTATTATCTACAACCTAGGGAAGATGAAACATAAAATTGGTGAGATAAAACCTTTAGTAAGGGTAAACATAATCATTAAAAATTGAATTTCATCAATTAGAATAAGATGAGTATAAGATAAATGATTAAATAATAAAATTACATGAGTATAACCATAAGAGAACTCATACCCTTAAACACCTAGATCATAAATCATAAAACATGGAATAAAACTTATAAAAATTCAAGAGTCATTGGAATCAATAATCTTTAGCTATGTGATGTCAATATTGATAAATGTAAACATTTAGAACCCGTAGAAACCACAAATAAAACATATTGGTATCTTGGAACATTTTAGTGTTACTATTTCTTATTTAATAACCTTAATGGTTACATGTATAGTAATCATCATGGTTATACATAAAATAAACACCATGAGTAAAAATGGAAGAACCATCACGCTATATTCTCAAATCCTCTTGGGAGAAAAATAATAGGCTAACTTTTTCTATTTACCCAATGCATTAGAAAGATGTAATGGGTCTCACCCATCATATAGGATTTATTAGGATCACCCAGTATCATGAACATTTTGTGGGAATAATAACCTAAATAAAGTACATATATTGTGAACTTAATCAAAACAATAATAGAAAAACCCATTATTCCTTTCGTAACATAACTATCCCATGAAAAATCAATTGGTTCTATGAAAATATAATTGAAAAAATAATAATTCATAAATAGAAAAAGTTAGGATGGTATCATAACAAAATAAACCCAGTGGAGAATAAGTAACATCCATGGTTGTTGTTATTGATTAATGGAAATACCACTAATATATCCTTAAATAAATTTCTCTAGAAAATAAAATTTTCATTTTGAAAGTATTTTTTAGAAACTATAATTTATTGAAATATTATGAAAACAATTTTATTTAAAAATATAATTATAAACTTATAATAAAATTTAAAAAAATTAATGGTCATGAAAATAAGAAAATCCATTCATGCTGTAAATGTAAAAAATAAACATTCTTTTTGAACATTTTTTCAATGGAGGCTAAAGTGACCCATTTGGAAAATGTTAATAAATTTATATTTCAAAACCTTTTCAATTAAATAAAATGATCATGAAAAATATCCTTTCAAAATCATTTAGTTTTGAAAAATAACATTTTTCAAAAAAAAATTAGTAAAAATTGATATAGAAGAAAAATATTCTATATTTGAAGGAATGTACAAGATCAGTATCACTTACAGACAACCTTTTAGTTGATTATTTAATACAAATTTGAAAAAATGAAAATTAAAAACTGGAAAAAAATTTGTATCCAAATTTTAAGAAAATATATATGGTTCAATAAAATAAGATCACATAATTTCATCTAAAAGGATCCTTGAACATACAAAATCTCGAAAAGAAAAATAATTTTAACTTATAACCTTTACCACTTTTATGTATTCTCAATCATAATCCCCATGAAAGAATAATTTCAAATGAACATTTAAATATCATTAAAATAATGATAATACTAATATAAAAAGTAAAATAGGTATTATATTCACCTTATATATGAATAAAAGTGAATATCATAAATGTATGTTCAGAAGAAAGAGAATCTGAGACGAATTACCCTTAAAATTCATGTCAATAAATTATAAATTAATCAATCCAGAGATTATGTGTAAAAAATATAAATCCAAAAAAAGTGTAAATAAATAATAAATGAATTAATTTATGAATTCATACATAATAATGGTGTGTTAATTTCAATGAGTAAGATTTATAACCCAAAAAAATAAAATTGATTTAGAAATCCTTTTACCATTTAATAAAGTTTATGTCAATTCCACTTTTATGAAATAATTAAAATAGAAACATAAAATACCATGAAGTATGGATTATTTTTGATATAATAAAAACAATTATCATATTCACCAGATTAATCAAATTTAGTTCATAACAATAATATATTCCTCAATGAAGGAAAATTGAGATGAAATCCTTTACATCGAGTCTGAACATTCCATGTATGTACTTCAAATCATGTATGATAAACTTATATAAAAATTTTACTTGATTAATAATATTTATTCAATATTATTACTTTATCATTAATCCATTTTTCATTTATTATAATCTAATATATAATTTTTTAATTTTTATATCCATATAAGTTATTTTGAGAATGTTCGGTTCATAATTTAAAAACAACATCGGTGTGTTGATCATGGTCAAAGGGGTCATTATTAATTCATATAAAGAATAATAATAATTAAATAATAAGAATTTTTATACATCAATTATACTTTTATAAAAAATAATGAATCATTTTTTTTGAAAAATGAACGATGTTACAATAATGAAAATGGTAGGCCGCATGTATGCATAAGTAATGCTTCCATTTTTCAAAAATCATATGGAAAGAAGGTAAATAATATTTCATCATTCCATAATGATTAATATATCATTAATGAAATATAATTTATTTAAACATAATTATATATATCATCCATGTTATGTGGTGATGAAAAAATAATCACATTACTTCATAGAGGTGGTAGTCCAAACATACGCATGAACAACGTTATCATTTTTTAATAAATGGAATGGTAAGAAAGTAACTAGTGTATTTTATTTTAAGGATTATAAATATTAATTTAATATCATATATAAACATTAATTACATCATTAAATCAATCCATGAGATATCGTGATGAAAAAATAATTATATCGGTCTGTGTGGTGGTAGTCTGTTGTACACGCAAATGATGAATTCAATTCCCATTTTATGGATGATTGAGATAGATATAGGTTATTAAATTTTAAAAAATAGAATAAAATATATATTTTAGATACTTATTTTATTATATTATCATGGTTTTATGTGATTTTAAATAGGTTTAATAAAAAATAAAATGAAAACAGCTAGTAAATAACTATACCTTTTTTTTCAAACAACCTGCATTGCCTTACACCTTATGCCCTCTACCGTTGGAATTATATGAAAAATAAGGCCTATAAAATGTTTTGGGGGGTTTTATAAAAGTTTTTTTATGTATTTTATAATAAAATTTTTTATTTAGGTGCGATGTAATGAGAATATGGTGATCCCTTATATAAAAGAGGGGATGGGAACTCTTGTAGTTTAATGAATTATTAAATTAAGATAAATTAATTTTGATTTATAAATTGATCTAAATTTATAATATTCATATATAATATTATTATTAGTCACAATAATATAATAAAATTATCTTTGTACATGTTTTTTCTATGTTTTTAGCCTTATATTTTTGTTTTAAACACCCTCATCAACCCATTTAACACTAACTTGTACAACAAGGACTCATTACTCATTGAGGGTCCCGATTGATACTATAACTACAAAAAATATCTAGAATTGGAACATTTTTTATATCTTAATCCATATAATGATCACTTAACATAATATATTTTTTTTAGAAATTTTACATCATTTAATAAAATATTATTTTCATTAAATATCTATAATGTCAATTCTAGAACAATTCAATTATTTTGTATAATATAACATCCCGAAAAAAAAGAAAATAGAATGAAATATTTTAAAACATAAATAACATGTAATTTTTGTATATAATATTATTGGATCACGTTAATTATTTTGAATTAAACTACTTTTGATTGAACAATATTTACATGGGTATATTTTCTACTCTCCGGTTCACCGCTCCTTCTTCTCCCTTGGTGACAGTGATCTGTTTCCTCCATTCTGTACCGCCGCACAACCCTCTACGGTGAGGAACTCTGTTCCTGCTCCCCCTTGTTTCTCTCCGCCTGGTCCTGAACCCGACTTTGGTGTTATCAGAAAGATCTGGGCTTCATCTTCATCTGCTCAAACTCGCATTCAGGTGCAGATCCACCCCACCCCCCCCCCCCACCCCCGAGTCTTGAAGCTCCTTCTGTCGTCGTCATCCCTTGTCAGTGCCAGATCTGGAGAGGGTGTGAGATTCCAGATCTCAAAACCTCAAAATCCACCTGCTTTTCAGATCCGAGCGATCCTGCCTCAAGAAAAACTTCAGATTTTGAGGGAAATTTAACCATAATCGCACATCCCCTTCCGCACTTAGATCTGAATGCATAGATTCTCGAGTCCCCACCAGAGCTCATGGTCTTCTTCACCTTTTTGCACCTGCCTCCCTGCTTCCTGCTTCCATTATGAAAGGTGAGGTGGCCATCATGAATTCCTACCATGGGGTGTTTTGATCTGCGTTGTTTTGGTGCACTGTGATGATGGAAATGTTCTGTGGGTGGTAGCCACACCCACGTTGCTGCAAAGTTCCACCATGAAGTGGATGATTTGTGAAGCACCTTTCGCGACGATCCACTGTGTTGAGTAATCGTGAAGTGGCCGCTGCGAAGCTCCTATTGTAGGGTGTTGATCCGCGAAGAAGGGGTTGGCGCTGTGAAGACGGCGGTGACATGTGGGTGGTTTGCCGTAACCACATTTTTGCGAAACTCCGCCACGTTGTGGTTTGGTTCCCGAACACATTTCGCGAAGGGTTGAAGTTTGAGAGACCACGAAGGGGTTGTCGGCCACAAGTGGGTTTCCTATCTAGGGATTTCTTTTAGAGGATTGTGTTTTCCACTATTTTGTTTCGCTCTATGGATGCAGAATTGGTTAATCAATGGAAGAGGTTGTCCCTAATAGACAAATAAAAGGTGACGATCAAGGCATGGAGAAACGAAAAAACACTCTTGGAAAAGCACCTGTCTCTACTCGTGGTGAGAAAATTTTTGGAAGATATATCGGTTAACCAGGGGGCTCTCAAAAACACTCTTCAGAACATATGTAAACTTGATGCAGGAGTGGCTATTCGGGAATCCAGGATCAATCGCTTTATCTTTGAGTTCTTTAATGAGATAGATAGAGACAAAATATTGCATGGCAGACCATGGTATTTTGATAATCAACTCCTTCTCATGAAAGAATATGAAGGGGGGATGATATCAAGTGAATGAATTTAACCTGCTCTCCCTTCTGGGTATGAATTAAAGGAATCCACTTTCATGTAAGAATGGAACGAATCATGAGAGAAATTGGGGACAGTTTAGGTCACTTTCTTGACTAGGATTGCTCTGACCCAATACAATGGGGCCCCCAGGTTCGGATCAAGGCAGAAATTGAAGTGTCAGAGCCACTTATGAGGGGAATGTTCCTGAAAATCAAATATACCAACACTTGGATATCATTCGAGTTCGATAAGCTCCCAATTTTTTCCATCTTTTGTTGTCGCCTTATCCATCTGGCAAGAACGTGCACCATAATACATAAGAGTGGATCAGGTAACATTATCCTCAAATATGGCCCTTGGCTCCGTGAAAAAACGAATAAAAATGCTCTCATCCCTGAGACGGAAAAACAAAAGGATCGTGACCGTCTCACATTGGCACATACCAGTCAGGTGGAACACATACCTAAAAAAACCATAATTCTAGGACCACTGGATTTCCCTAACGCTGGCCTGCCTACTAAGAGAGAAGCTGGAGGTCATCCTTACCCCCTGAAGGACAATACTCAAACATCTTCAAAGCTGGCGACAAAGCAAGAAAAATGTGTTAGCCTTGTGTAAGAATGTATGGTAGTTATTTCTATACAAAAAATTAAAAATAAATCTCCATGATGAAGTTAAATAATTTATATTTACAATTAATGTTTATAAAAAATCATATATTGGGTTTATATGCATGTGAGAAATATTGTTGTTATTAAAAATAAGAGTGTGTAATTTTTTACTTTTATTTACATAAAATATTATAAAGTTCATAATCACATAAAAATGGAAAAATTCTATATATTATTCATTGGGTGATTTTGGTTGAGATATAATCATCCAATAAAATTTAGGAAACTTTTATGGTATTCTTTTAGCAATTATCATTAAATTATTTAATGATAATTACTTGATATACACTTTACTGTAGTATCAATAATTAAAATTGTTATTATTAATATTGAATAAAAACAAATAGGACCTATTTACCAAATTATAAACTCTTAAATAAAAAAAAATAAATAGTTTTTGAAGATCCAAAACACTTAAGTGATGCTATTTAATTTAAAATTATACCGAAAAAATGTGATGATAACAAGTTTATAAGAAAAATTACAGTATTAAATATAAAATATTTTTCTAATAAATTATGTTATAAAATTAATTCAAATCCCTATTATTGAATTATATTAAATCAAAATTATTTTAATAAATTTTAAAACAAATAGAAAATTGAATCTTTGTTTGAAAATACATTAAAATAAAATACAATTTTCAGTAAAAAGTCAGTATTTTAACTATTCCTTAAAAAATAAAACTTTTAGAAAAAATTTAAAATTTTAATAATAGTATAGTATTAATATGTTGATTTAAAAAATTATATTTATTATCAAATAAAAATTATATACGTTCCATAAATTAATTATTATATTTTTTGAAATAATGTAATATAAATCAATTTGTAAATAAAATATATTTTTAACGTATAATATTACCTTAGTTAAAAATGAGTTATTATTTCATAAAAAATAATCAGTAATTTACTATTAACTACAACCTTTATAAATAAATAAATATATATATATATATATATATCTTAATTTATTAAATCCTATTTATATCATCAAGTTTAACAAATTGGTTATAATGACCATATTAAAATAAAAATATTTCATGGTTTGATTAGGCATAGTGTTTCATATATTGCATACTATTTAATATAGTCATTCTATTAAAATAATGGGATATTAAATTTTATTCTAAAAATTAAAAAAAAAATATCTTCAAAATTTTAACTTTATCATGGTAATTAATGGTTTTTCATCTGAAAATACCTTTTTAAAATCTCACACCACAAAAGAGTTAATAAAACATCCCCTTGAAAAGAGGGAAGGTGATGTATGATAGTAATCTAGAATAACACATACTGGGATTCCAAATATGAGGACATTACTGGAAGGTAAAGATATGGACATTGAAGAAAAATTAAGGTCAAATTGATGATGGAGAGTGATAGAGAACATTGAACATATAAATTTGAATGATCTTTAGAAAGTTAATCACCTCAAAACTATACATATGTAAAGTATGAAACATCCATATATTCATCAGAAATGACGGTAATAGGATATCATTTTGTTTCAAGATCTCTTTACCAAGAGTTGGGGAATTATATTTTTCAATATACTAAAAACTTGTGTAAATATTCTTACATGAAATGAATAATGTAATCCTTAAATACATTTCCCCAAGAATATAATCTTTTTACCCAAATGAAGTGTGTTAAAGACGAATATTTTATTTCTAAATCAATAAAATCATATTATTACTAACCTCGTAATCTAAAAGAGAGTAACATTATATTCCTATTGAATTTTTACATTAACCAAAACCAAAATAGTTTTCAAAATTTAGGATAATTCAAAAAATGTATAAACCTTTACATGAATAAATAATACATTAATCTATAAAATTAAATAGTAATGCCAAAAGTCCAAACTAAATAATTCTATAAATAAAAATCCTTAAAATTATTAAATATATTCTTGAATAATATTGATACTCAAATATTAGAATGATTTTACCACACGTTCTTCTAATATTTATCTCCAAATAATTGCAATCACTCTTAATGTCTCATATAAAAAAATGTATATGGTAAGTCATATAATTTTAGAGATTAGATAATCCTTCCATAAATAACTATAATCACCATAGATACACCTTAAAATAATATATTACACTAATATATAACTAAACTATTATTCCTCAATAAAAAATGTAGAATATTTTTTACCATAATAATATAATGTTACTAAAATAGTGAAATTAATTTGAAACAACATTATTCCCCTAAGAACCAAATAATTTTTAAATCCCATGATTATATCTATGATATAATATATTTTACCAAATTTCAAAAACCCATAATTTCATTAATAAAAAATATTATATAAACACTTAAGTTTATATATAACTTCAAAATTTTTGTCCACAAAATGTAACTGAATTCTTATTCAAATAATAAGTCAATATAAATCTAAAGGTAATATATATTTAAAACCAATAAAATGTATTCTAAAAAATATCAATAATCACCTCAAAATTCTATCACTTAATACATTAAAAAGGGTTTACAAGACTTTGACCCTATTATTAACCATGAACATATAAACCCAAGATGGTGTCCATAACTGTTTGGATAAGATAACACGAAAACATCCTAATATCCAATGTTATCTAAACCTTGTTTTGATACAAACTATAAATGATCCAATATTTCATAGCTAGATATGGAAATAAAGATATAAACATTAAATTTCATGATATTATACCAATTAATGTGGCCATTTTTCATTTGAACTATAAAATATAATATTTTACCACATACATACCATAGGAAATTTTAGGTTTAGAGTTTTCTATAATTAATAAAAATTCTTAATACCTTGAATTCATAAAGAACTTCTTCATAAGGATAAAAATAATCTCCTTCTATGTTCTTTATATTTATAAACCTTCTTAGGAATATCATACAAAAAAATGTTCTTCAGAACATGGGGCGAAAAGGAAACATAAGATAGTTGATCTCCATTTCTCAATAAGGGTAAGAATAAGCATTCACAATTGAATTTTATAAATGAGAATAAATTGAGAGTAAAATAAATGATAAAATAGTCAATGTTCTTTATCATAGTTATAGTATAACTCAGACCAATTAAAACTAGGATCATCAATCATGAATCATGGCATATTGATTTGATAATTTCAAGATTCATTGGGATCAATAATAATGAGCCATGTGATGCCAATATTTATCAGAGAAAACATTTATAACCTATAGAAAGCATAATAAAAGCATGTTGTAATCTTCGAAAATTTTCATATCACTCTTACACATGTTATATCATTCGTGGTCTAACATAGAATAACCATTGATATTACAAATAAAATAACCAATAAGATTGCAATTGGAATTACTATTATAGTATATTCCCATAATCTATTTGGAGAAATATAATTGGTTAAATCTATCCTTTTACCCAGTGAATTGAAAATATATAATGGGTATCACCCATAAAATAAGCTATATCAGGGTCACCAATTATAATAACCATTTTCCAAGAAAGATAACATGAATAAAGTACATAGAGCATGCATTTCATCAAAAAACTCATAGGAACAACCATTATGTAACAACCTGATATTTAAAAATTTGAATATCATATTTGACAGTGTGAATGTTAAGAAAGAACAATAATATAATGGGATATAATTTAACAACTGGGCCTTGGTGATATCACAAACACCCCGACTTAACATGGTCATTGGGTGATGTCCCACCAGGTACCACCAGTTGCCCTGTCGAAACATGGTCCCCACCATGGGGCCCACCCATATGTCCTAATGAGTCATCTGACTAATGACTACCCCATAGAACAACACATGTCCTTTCCTGTGTGATTTTTCCTCACTCACACACACCATCAAAAACTTCTCATAAGGTCACCCATCATGATCACTACTTCAAGCCAAGTATGCTTAATTGTGGAGTTCAAATCAGATAGGCTCATGAAAAGGAAGGTAAATTTTTCTGACAAGAGTCATATCATTTATCTGTTTATCCTTTTATCATTTTGGGGTGTTACAAATAAATTCTTTATAATTTATGTTATATTTATTTTTTAAATAAATTTAGGTACCTCGATAGCTTGTAATGAGCACAACACCATATTTGAATGAGACACCATACTCTTTCAAAATAGTTTTATTTAAACATTACAATTATAACATAGCTGATAAATTATAGGGTATGAATAGTACTAAATAAATTATTGAAATCATGTGGTTTAAAAATAATTAAAATGGATATTTATTTTTTAGAGATAGAATTATATCTATTTGAATGGAAAATAAATGTTTTTTGAAAAACTATATTTTTTCTAAAATATGGTTTATGTACAATTCGAAAAAATATTTTATAATTAATTTTTAACACTTTTAGAAAAACTATTGGAACAAATAAATTTAATTTTTTAATTCATCATATCAAAATTAGGTTATAGATATTTTTTCAAAAAAGATTCATTTTTTGATGAATAGTGAAAACCCAGAATTTTAATTAATAAATGTCATTTAGTTTAAATTATTTATAATGATAAATTATATTTTTGGTTGGTTTTAAAGTATAATTAGTTCAATTTTATATCAACTATTATAATTTACTTCATTTGAATCATTTTTATATTGAATTTTGATATAAAAACCTTGTAAACTTTTAAACGTTTTCTCATTAAAAACATGCTTTCTCATTGCATCTCCATGATTAATTTTAAATTAAATTTATTCACCTGTGTAAATAGAATTTTTAAAAATGGATTCTATATTTTTATTAATAAGGATTTATATAATCAAATATGGTCATCATAATTTTTGAACAAAAATAATATTGAAAATAATATAAATTATTAACCATGGTTAAGGTAACAAGGGATTATGAGGGGCCTAAACTAAAAATGTAAGGGTTAAATTGACCTAAAACCACCCCCACTTCCATTAAATGGGTTATGAAATCATCATTTTTGTGTAAGGATGACAACCACCTCATGAACCGATGTCATTACTTTTTCCATTACCACGTCTCATGGTTGGGTATAATGATTGAAATAAATTATATTTGTTATATTTATAACATAATTTTACCTTTATAATAATTATATTATATATGATTTTTTTACTTTCCAATCCATATGGGATACAATAATGTCATTGTTTCGTAGTTCCTTGAAACGTGTGTTCTAGTTTACGAATCACTACTTCTAGGCGATTTCCATTGGATTTATTCATGGAACCAGAAACATCCAATAGTTCTTTGTCAAAAAGGGAACTACTTTACAAAGGTAGGAGTTCGTTAAGTTTGAACTTTGAAATACCTAATAACATGCATTAGTCAAGAGGATGAGAGGTCGGGCTCATCACTCCCTTTTGGGGGGAATTATTATCTACTTCGGGACTCTCTTTATAAATTTAAGATATTTTTCATGAATCCTTATTAATTAACCATTTATAACATTGGTTTCTATTGGAATTTGAAATAACTTATTATCATGTGTGAAATTTAGAATCATCCATATGTATTAAAGGTTCTTCATTAATGTAGATATCTGTATGTATTTGAGGTTCTCCATCGATGGTATATGTAGGATCAAAATAGTGTATGTAGATTCTCAATTACAAGAGGGGGTGAATTTTATGTTTAAAAACATTCATTTTTAACCTTAAGGAAAACTACCTTTAACAATGTTAAACAAGGTAAATTCAAAAGTCCTCTTTATATCTTAACTATGAAATAAACTTGATAAGGATCCGGAAATATAGATCTAGAAAAGAAACTTAAGAAAAGTTTACTTGAAGAAAGATTCTACCTTAAATCATATAGAATCTTATTTATGAGAGTATAAAAGTATAAGAAATTATAATAAAACAACACTTTGTTTCTTTAACAAAATTGTAGTGGAAATAAAAACTTGAAACGAAAACATGTAACAAGTATGGAATCTTTCCACTCAAACAGTAGGGTATCCAAAAACCTTGGATAAAGGTCTCTTGATTTAAACATTCAAGATAGTCTATCTTACCCACACCAGGGTAAGACTACGATAGGAATATCGGATTTTATCCTGCTACCCCCACAAGCCCTCATTATTTAAGGTATTTGGCACCTCTGTCTTCTTAACCCTGGAAGCCCTCAATTTTCCTCAGCAACAATTGGAGTCACATGAAGCAATCTGAACAAGATATTCACATCTGAACAAGATGTTCATGAAACGCACAAAGCTTGAGATTCTTTATCTCTCTAGAAATCACTTCACAACATCACATCATTTAATATATAGTGTGGTCAACAGATAGATAATGAGATTATTCAAATGAGCTTCTATTTATATGAAAAACTTTAATGGTCAGCTCCCTCCTCCAATGGTCATATTTTTCCTTGAATTTCAGAGAGACCTCTACACATGTCACTCAACCAAAAATTAGTTAGAAACTAATTTTATGACATCATTTCAAACTTAAAAAAAAGTGTATGTAAAATGGATTAGCTTAACCAAATCATAAAATCTAGAGTCTAAGGATAAATCGAATTCTGAGTTTAAACATATAAACAATCTGATTATATAAAAATGGATATTAATATTTTATTTTACAAATAATTTGGAATATGAATACTACAGATTTTGGAGTCTGAATTCCAATGAATTTAGAGTCTAAATTTTGAGGAATTCAGAGTCTGGATTCTAAGGAATTCGGAGTCTGAATTTTGTGGAATTCAGAGTCTAAATTTCAATGAATTCAGAGTATGAATTTTAGATAATTCGATGTCTGAATTTTAGAGAATTCATAGTCTGAATTTCAAAGAATTTAGAGTCTACATTTTAGAGAATTTAGAGTCTGAATTTCAGAGAATTTGAAGTCTGGATTTCAGAGAATTTGGAGTCTGAATTTCAGTGAATTTAGAGTCTTAATTTCATAGAATTCAGAGTCTGAATTTTAGAGAATTTGGAGTCTAAAAATAGAGACTCTATATCCAAGTAACTATAATATTCCAAGGTTTTAGATACGAATCCTAATTTTTTACTTAGTAATAAAATGAGTTTAGTTATAAGAGGTTATAAAAAGAGGTAATGAAAACCAAAGTAGGGATAAATATTTCCTTTGAGAAGGGAAATATTGCTTAATAAAATAATTCTTATGGAAATATAATTTTCCATAATAAAAAGTGTTTTTGATTTTCAAAACATATAGGAATGTAAATTTTATAAGGAATCCTTATTGACACAACAATATCCCCCTTTTTGGAAAGCACGAACAACCTTTCAAAAAAATATAAGTGATGAGAATTTTCTTTAAGAACTCTTAAAAGAAAATCATATCTCCCTTTACTTATGAACCATGATGAATAAGACTAAATCCCCCTTAGGTTTTAAAATACCTAAAAATCATATTATTGATTTAGAGAAGTTAATTTTTCTTGTATAAGAAAATATTTTTTAAGTATACTCCCCCTTACTTAAACTCCTCTTATCTTAAGTAATTATCTTCTTTATAGTTTTTATTATTTTGACCATTATTTTCTCCCCCATTGTGATTTTCAAAAATTAATAGAGAGAATGGAAAAATATTACCTGAAATATTTGAACTATACAAAATAAAACAAATGAAGGATAAAAAAAATTCATTATTATAGGAAAAAAATTATACAAGGTAAAAAATACAACAAAAGATCAGAATTGAGAGGAAAAATTTATTCATCCTTCTTTTTCTTCGGTATGATCTTCCTCAAGGTAGCCTTCAACTTCTTCAGCTCCTTATAATATTCTTCAAACCACTTGAGCAATAAATCCTTATCCTAATTTTTCTTTTCCAGAGCCTTGATTTTTTTTATCCTAATATTTAAGAATTTCTGCCAGAGACTTCACTATCTCTTCTTGTAATTTAAGTTTTCTTGCAACTCTTCCCTGATTTCCCTTTATCTCTTTAAATTTAAGGTAACTAAATTCAACTTCCCATTCTGATATTTATCTTCTTTCTTTTGGGATACTTGCTCATGGTTCAGCTTCTCTATTAATATTTATGTAGGATTTTTTATCCTATCATCTGACTTATCAAAATAATCTTTCACTGAATCTTGAAAGTCATCAAGAATCCTCAAGTATTAAATTGTTCTTTTAGACCACTTTGTAATTTCCTTACATGATTTCCTATGAGTATCAAATCCAATAAGAAATGTTTGGAAATTTGCATCAAGCTTGATGAATTTTTCCATGAGCATACTTACAGAATCCAACTTCTGATTGAAAGAGTGTTGAAGTAGTTGGCATCTCAAATAAATACTAGAAAACAGGGGAATGGTGTTTACTAACTTCGTCAGAGACTGTACCATGAAATCCTGACCCATGGAAGATGATTTAAAATATGATTCATTTGTAGGAGAAGATTATTTGTCTAGATCTTCAACTTTCCTCTTGGATGAATCACCAACATCCCTTTTAACCAGAATATCCTTACTAGGTGTATCATTAAGCACCTATTTTCTTTTTTCTACTTTGGAAATAGTCTATGCAGCCTTTAGAGATTCATGCTCACTATCTAAAAGTTGTACAATTTTATCTTTATCAACTTATTCCTTCTTAGCATATCCCTTAAAATAATTAGGTTGGATGAAGTCATGACTGCTACTTTCATCATCAGTAGGTTTGAGTTGTTTAAAAACAAAAGGATCGGTTTCATTGAATTTAACATGTATTGTTTCTTCAATAGTATAGTTATTTTTATTAAAAACTCTATAATCCTTAGAATTAGTGGAGTATCCTAGGAAACTTCCTTCATCTTATTAAAACTCAATTTATAGTATAAAAAATTGTACTAACAACTTCATCCCAAAAGTGTTTTGCAATAGAAAATTCACTCAACAAGGTTCTAGTTTTCTCTTGAAGATTTCAATTTCTTCTTTCAACAACATCATTCTATTGAGGATTTCTTGGATCTGAGAATTCAAGAGTAATTCCTTTCTTACTACAAAAATTTTCATATTCTGAATTTTGAAATTCTCCTCCATGATCACTATGAATAGTTATCAGTGAAATGTTTTTCTCATTTTAAGAATGGGCTCTAAAAGTTTTTGAATAATAAAAAGATTCAAATTTCATTTCTAGAAAATATACCCATGTAAATCTAGTTCAATCATCTACTAAAACAAATACATAATATTTTCCCCCAATAATTATAGTTTTTATTAGACCAAAAACATCAATATGAACTAATTGTAATGTATCAGAAGTTGAGACTTCACTAATTGATTTAAAACATAATTTATGTTTCTTACCATATTGAAAAGGATTGAAAACTTTTGAATAATCAAATCTAAGCTTCATTAGATCCTTAACAAGTATTTTCTTTGAGAGTTTTCATAGATTTCTATGGTTACAGTGTCTTATCCTTCAATTCCATTACCAAGATTGATCTTCCATTGCACTAAGAAAAGTCAGATCTTGGATTCTAAGGCCTTCTATATTTAGTGTATATATATTCCCATGCCTATGTGTAGAAATAATACAATCTTCCTTGGAATTTTTTAATAAAAATTTATCACTACTAATATTCGCATGGTAACCTTTATCGCACAATTGAATTATGATAATGAAGTTGTTATTAAGACTCTTAACAAATAAAACATTTTAAATTAATGTTTTTTTAAGAATAACAATGTTACCTATACCAACAATTTCTCCCTGAGCATTATCTTCAAATGTTATTTTTCCTCCTTTCATCTTGATAATATTTTCAAAGAATTTTTTGTTACCATTCATATGCCGGGAACATCAACTATTAATGTACCATGTATTGTTTTTGGTACATTCTTTATTTTTCGGAAAATTTAAAATTTATACAATACCTCTTTAAGTCGTAACTATGAAATAAAATTACTTAGTATCTGGAAAATAAAGTTAAGAGAAGTTTACTTGAAGAAATATTCTACCTTAAAGCATATAGAATCTTATTCATTTGAGTATATAAGTATAAGGAGGTATAAGAAAACAATACTTTATTTCTTTAACAAAGTTGCATCAAAAATAATAACATGGAATAAAAACAAGTAACAAGTATAAAATATTTTCACCCAAAGAGTAGGGTATCTAACAAACTTGGATAAAGGTCCCTTGATTTATACTTTCAAGAAATTCTATCTTACCCACACTAAGTTAAGCCCTCGATAGGAATTTCGGAGTCGGTCTTTCTATCCCTGAAATCCCTCGATATTTAAGGTAGTTGAAACCTCTATCTTCTTAGCCTCATGAGCCCTCAATTGTGCTCAGTAATAATCAAAGTCACGCGAAGTAAGTTGAACAAGATGTTCACGGCTGAACAAGATGTTCACAGATTAACAATATGTTCATGAAATACACAAAGCATGAGAGTCTTTCTCTCCCTAGAAATCACTTCACAACATCACAGTATATAATCTCTTAGGTGATCAATAGATAGATTATGAACTCTTTCAAATTACCTCCTATTTATAGGAAAAATATCAACGGTTGGATCCCTCCTCTAACGGTCATAGTTTTCCTTAAATTTTGGAGGGACATGTACACGTGTAACTCAACCAATGGTTATTTAGAAAATAATTGTATGACATAGTTTTATTTATACAAAATCATGTGTAAGGATAATTTATTAGATTAACCAAATATGAATATTTTGAGTCTAAGGAAAACAGAATTCGGAGTCTAAATATATAAAAAATCAGATTTTATAAACATGAATATTCAGATTCTATTTTACAATGAATTCGGAATTTGAATTTTTTAGATTCTAGAGTCTGAATTCTGAGGAATTCGGAGTCTAAATTATGAGAAATTTAGAGTCTAAATTATGAAGAATTTGGAGTCTAAATTATGAGGAATTTAGAGTCTAAATTCTGATAAATTTGGAGTCTGAGTTCTCATGAATTTGGAGTCTGAATTTTAGAGAATTTGGATTTTGCATTTTAGAGAATTCGGAGTCCGAATTTTAGAGAATTCAGAGTCTGAATTTCAGAGAATTTGGAGTCTGAATTTCAAAGAATTTGAAGTCTGAATTTCAGATAATTTTAAGTCTGAATTTCATAGAATTTATAGTTTGAATTTCAGTGGATTTAGAGTCTAAATTTCAGATATTTTTTAATCTGAATTTTATAGAATTTAGAGTCTGAATTTCAGAGAATTCATTGTCTGAAAATTGAAGACTCTATATCCAAGGAACTATAAGATTCCCAGGTTTTAGATAAGAATCCAAATTTTTGACTAAGTAATAAAATGAGTTTAGTTTTGAGAGTTTATAAAAATATTTAATGAAAACCAAGGTAAGGATAAATATTTCCTTAGAGAAGGGAAATTTTCTTTAAGAAAATAATCCTTAGAGAAAGATAATTTTCCTTAAGATAAATTTTTAGTGATTTTCAAAATATAGAGGAATGGAAAAGTCATAAGGAAACCTTATTGACTCAACAGTATCCTATCATATACTATTTAGAGATTCTTTTAATAATTATTTATGATGATACTGTTTTTTAATCCACTCAGTGGGGAACTATGGAATTTATTGTCATCTAGGGAGATGAAGGTTTGTTTTGATATATGGATTATACCCATAAAATTAGCTACCTACGTATCCCTGTGAATGGAATCTGAACCCTCATAGTTCAGTGTTGCTTAATGTGACAGACCATACCTTTTAAGGTCATGTGATAAGGACCTAGACATATAGTTCATGTGGTAAGTACATCTAAGATAAATGTGCTTAGTCATGGTTTGGGGTGGTAATTATTCCTAATCATCCTAAGGAACTTGAAAATAATATGGGTTTCCAAGTAAGATTAGACCATGTTGTGAATATGGCCCAAGGAGAATAGGGTTAATTTGAAGTGTTGGGTTTGAACCTCAAGGAGGCTTCCTACGTATCCCATGTCGATGGGAATCAAATCCCATGTAGTTAAATAAGTCTCATAGGATAATATAGTCCTTTGAGAGAAATGATTATAGGATTACTTCTTGAACAGAATGCCTAGATGATTTGGGGGTTAAATTTGTGGCTTATTCCTAAGGAGGAAGCCGATATTAAGGGGATTAGGGTTGGATTTCTTAGGAGGATATCCAGGGTGATTAGGCCCTGAGAAGGCTTCCTACATATCCAATTTATGGTAGGAATAAAAGTTCTCATAGTTCAAGAGTTTGTGAAAATGTTGTGATCATAACAAATCTTTAAGCCCACATGAGTTATGATCAGTGTGAGAAACAAGATGATGTCAAATATTCAACAAAGGCACCCACACTTTTCCTCCTCTGATTGTGGAAGAGGGAAAAGTGACAAGCTTTCCCTCAATTCTCTTTAGATTGGACAAGGGTCTAATGTTAGGAAAGAGTGGAGGTGGAGGAAGTAGAGAGGAGCAAGATAGCAACCTCCTACTGAAACGGTTAGAGGATTACACCAGGATGACTGCCCTAAAGTTGATCTTGGAAGGGGAGGGAGACTTTTCTTTTTCTTGCATGAAAAATCAAGTGTGAACCATACCTTCCCTACTAGAGACCTAAGGTTTCAAGTATTAGAGATGGGAATGTGATATCAGAACCCAAACCCTAATCCTCCAAACTGGGAACTTCCCAACACTGTTCCTGGGAGAAAGGTCCATGTGACTGTGGATATAAAAACCCTAAGACACTCCATGAATCCTAACCCCATTATGAAGAAAACGTGGTTAACCTTTGACTATGGATATACAAACCCAAGTAGGAGACATACTGATGTGTATTTCCTAAAGGTTTGATAAGTCAGGAGGTTTTGGTGGAGGTCTCAACAAAATATATTTCAGACAAGGGATCCAATGAAGAAGAATCCTTTTTATGAATCAATTTGAAGAGGGCTTATTAGATTATAGACTGAAGAGAGTAGGTGAATCAAAGAGGGTCACCCAAGTAGGTATTGGTGGGAAATTATGGGCGCACAAGTAGGCTTAGGCGACCTAATTGTTTACTTGAGTGACGAACAACCTAGAAGTCAATACTTGGGTGAGACCTAACTCAATCCTTCAAGAGTATTCACAGTTATTCCATGAAGTGTGGAGCTCAAGTTTCTGTTAGAGGAATGGATGGCGAACAAGTTTTTCTGATTTAGGGAGGATGGGAATTTTAGGCGTGCAAGTGTTATGTATTTAAAACATGAAAAGGAGTTAAATTCCTACTATACTCCTTAAATTCCTCATCTTTAGGTGTAAAAAAACTACATCGAAAGTTTTAGAAGGCTTGGATGAAGCACTAGGGATACTAGATCTGAAATTAGGCTTCAGGGAAAGTTTTACATACAAATGAATTCCCCAAGGGTCTATTTATAGGAAACAATGAGACCTTGGGAGAAATAAGATTAGTCTCCCATGTATGTTGTGCAGCAGAATTGTCGCGCGTAAGTGTTTGCGCACTAAATGGGTGTCGCCAAAGTAGGCTTGGATGCCCCTGGCGATTTTCCCAAATTGGGGCACCACTTTTAGGAATTGGCCAAAATTATTGCTATATTCAGCTCCAGCGTGGTTGCGTGTAGGTATTTACACACAGGTACCTTGGGTGCCACTTTAGGGACTTATCCAAATTTATTTCTCTATACAATGGGGAGAAGCCCCCGCACCCCTACTTGGGATCACTGTCAGGATGTAGTCTCGGCCCTTCCAGTTGGTTCCTTCTCTACCATCACTAAACCCCATGAAAAAATGTAGAGTCGCACCGTGAACTTTTTGAGCCCGGCTGAATACTTTTTGTGGAGAAGTGCATGGAAGGCATTTAATGGTGTCTACAAAATCACCCCTCCCCCTTAGAATTTTATTAATTCCTAATGAAATTAATCTTGTTATAAGGTAAAAGTAGGGAACTTTGATGCATTCTAACATCATTTTGTTATATTTGGAGCTACATCAATTTTGGAAGGATGCTATAATATTTTCCTAATCCATAGGTCCTGGAGAGCATAGTTTTATTTTTACTAGGGTTGTATAGACAACCTCAAAAACTTTTAATCTTTTTTCTTTTTATTTCTCAATATTACCTAAACCATAAAAATTGTACATTTAGTGAGATGGGACTCGACTTTTGTCCAGAGTACCCTTTGGGGGATCCCAATCTGCTGAGTATCAGGTCTCTTGTTGTTGGTAGTTTAGAGTCATGTATGTTGGACTGTAATGGGCTAGTGTTTAATGTCGAACAACTTTGACCATAAATTTTGAAATTAGATCCCAAACAATACTTAGCGTCTAATAATTTCTCTAATATTCTTTAAAAATTTTCAAAGGGAATTTTGAGTCATTATTTTTATTTTTACCAAATCTAAAACATGTATAAACATAAAAAAAGTATCCTCTAAGAATGAGGTTGCCATTATTGTAAAAACGCATTATGGGGGTTGTGTTATGCTGTTCTTACTAGGGTATATGTTGTATAGCCAAATAGTGGCATCTTTTGATTGACAGACCTGTTATGTGGGTAAATTTTATGCAAGGCCTTTGGGGGAACGTACTAAGTAGTCAAGAAAAATATATCTTTGGAATTTGACATTTTAATGTTGATAAACAATGGAAAATAATATTTGGGTTACTCAATACTACAATGGGTGAATTTTTCAAGGAAAAGGATTTTAATAATAAAGGGTTATCTATGATGACATATGTCATGAATAGGAACACCATTTCTACACAAATTTGGTTCATAAGGAATGGTTAAAAAATTTCCGCAATGAGAATTTATAATATCATGTTATTCAGTTTTAAGTCATACAGTGAGGACATTGTACTATGAAGTTTTAAGTCATGCAGTAAGGACATTATACTATGCCGTTTTAATTCATGCAGAGAGGATATTGTGTGGCTTTAATATAATGTCTTTAGCTTTGACCAAAAGTATGAGATTCTTCTAATTTATTGATACTTTTTTTGGAAACAAACTACCTTATTCAGGTATGGAGGTAAAGAATTGTAAACTCTGATTTAGGAATTTTGAATTCGAATAACGGTATGGGAACAAAACGGATAATGGAATTAGAATAATACTTTTACAAGAATGAAGTTTCCATTATTTGACAAAACCGTTATGGGGGCTGTATTATGTAGAGCCAACTAGCACATATTCTTCATAACCAAATAGTGATATCTTTTTACTGACATGCCTTTTATGTATTCAAACTTTATGCAAGGCCACCTAAGGTCCTGTACTGCATAGTCATGAAAAAGAGATCTCAAAAGTTTGACATTATATTGCTAAAAGCCTAAGAAAGTTTATTAAGATTCAAATTTTATAAATCATAGAGTTTGGTTTATAAACAAAGGCTCCTGGATATGTAGAGGGAATTTCCAATCATGATTTCCAAAGAATCATAGGAATAGGATTTCTACGAAGGTTTGACCCAAAGGTATAAAGTATGGTGTCCATATTTTTTAGGTCATACAACTAAGACCAGAAATGGAAACATTATATTATATGAGGATAAGTGATCCGAGGTTATTTTATATTTCTTTGAACGCATGGATATGGAAATGTGTACACCATGGTCTTGAAGGCTTTTAGATTGAGAGAAAGTTAATGGGACAAATATACATGAATGACTGATTTAAAATATAGATTTTTGTATATTGTTATCAAATTTTTAAGGGGACAAAAAGACACATTAACCAAGAATTTAATTTCCATTATTTGACAAACCTATTATAGAGTTGTATTATGAAGAGTCAACTAGGGTATATGTTTCATATCCAAATGGTGGTATCCTTTGACTAATAGGCCCATTATGTAGGCAATTTATGCAAGGCCGCCTAAGGGCACGTACTACACAGTCAAGAAAAAGATTTATCAGATATTAGAAACTTTTTCACCAGAAACCATAAGAAATATTATGAAGATCTAAAAATATTAAAGATTAAAAGTGTGAAATATGGAAGGGGTAATGGTCAATGAACATGAGAATTATTTAAATCAATATTGGCCAAGATTTTGAATTCCTTTACATAGATCTGAATCACATGTAAAATATAGAAAATTTCATTGTTTCCTTTGAATCAATATTATGTTGTGCTATTTAGATCCATACAGTGAGGACATGAAGTGATTCCAATGTAAAAAGGGAATATTGTGGCTGGATCAAGGAATTAAACTCATGTGTCACTAAGTAACTCATATGGATGGGAATCAAGCCATACGTAGTTCTTTAAATATTCCCTATGTAGGTTTGACTCTTACATAGGGAATAAAGGGGTTTTTTATCATGGTTGGGCCCAAGACTAGATATATAGTCATCTCTATGTATCTCTTATATATTATAATCAATCCAAATTTTGTTCTCGAACAAACATTTCCCATAGCAATTGATTTTAATGTGGGATATGGGGGTTTTTAACATATTCTAGAAGAATTATTTAAATTTAAGACACAAGATGATATGAAAATAAAGTCATGTATCTTAAAAGTGAACTATATATAGATTTGGTTAATATAAATGAGTAGGAAAAGGGAAATAAAAATTTTGGTTGCTTGCAGCTGGGCCCAAGATCATAGATCTAGGCATCTCTACGTATCTCATATGAATGAGAATCAAGCCACATGTAGTTCTGGAAATGAGGGCCCCATGCCGATCTGACTTAAACAAAGGGAGTAATGGAACCCATGTGTCACTAAGGATTAGAAATGATTTCAATTATGCTTGCATATGGAATCTCTTAACGTCAAATAGAGAAGATGTTAACCGTACAGTTTAATGTCAGGTAATGAGGACAAATGATTTCATGCAATTTAACATCGTGTCACATGGAAAAAGATGCTAAGAGTTTTATCGTCATGCAGCATGTACTCTTATGGTTATTATATAGTTTAATGTCATGCAACTATGACATTATTCTACGAAGTTTAGGATCATGTCACGACGACATTTGATGCAGTTACACAGAGTATTTCTTCAATAATCTAGCATTGGTTTGAGTTGTAATATGCTCTCTATCCATTGATATTAAGTCATAAGCTCCATTTGAGTAGAACTTATGTATGGAATAAGGTCCTTCCCACTTTCGATCAATATTTGGAGGGTTCTTTTCTCATATTATTTGATTCATGAGGACTAATACAAATTCTCCTTGAAGAAATGAACAGAGGCAAACTTTCTTGTTAAAGGATCACGCTATTCTGGTCTGATAGACATCTAAATGATGCAAAGTAAGCAATATTTTTTCATATAATACTTCCAACTCATAAAACTATTTCTAAGTCTTTTCATCTGTAGACAACTGGTCACAGATTTCAACTCTGAGTCAAGGAAATTGAATTTCAATTGAAAAAACTGCTTCTATTCCATACATCAATGAATAAGGGGTTACCTGAGTGGTTGTACATGTAGTAGTTCAATAAGACCATAAAGGATGAAAAAGTTTATTAGGACATAATTTATTATCTTTATCCACCATCTTCTATTGTATATTTGATAGGGTCTAATTGAAGACCTCTATCTATTCTTTGGCCTCTTCATGATAGTGATGTGAATGGTTGGATTTGATATTGTTCTCCTAATATAACTTCCTTACCTTAAAAAAATAGAAATTGGTGTCATTGTCTGTATATATAGTATGAGGGACAACAAATCTGTGAATGATGTACATTTTTACAAAACTAACAACGATTTTGGCTCCAATTACTTTGAGAGGTATTGTCTCGTCCCATTTGGAGAAGATGTCAGTAGAAGTAAGAATATACTTGAACTGTTTAGCCATAGCTAGAGGATAAGGTCCTAATACATTCATTCCCCTTGTGTAAATTATCCATGAGTATTTAATTTTATGTATAAAATATGGGGGTTGATGAATGAAGTTGGCATGCACATGGTAGGGGTGACATTTCATAGTGAAATCTGTGCAATCTTGCATCGTTGAAGGCCAAAAGAATCCAAGACTTCAGATTTGATCAGAAATCCTATTCCTATACTAGTGAGCACTACATGCTCCTGAATTTACTTATTTCATGATAGATATAGTTTCTTCTCCATCAATACACCTGAAGATGATTCCATAAAAGCCTCATATGTAGAGGATTATCTAGTGATTTGGACTATCAAAAAGAGTAAAATTAGTAACTTGTGTCGGATTTTTTATTTTTTAGCTCTATCTAGAGGAAGTAACCCATTTTAAAGGTATTATGTGATGGGTTTCATACATCATGTGGTATGGCCATATGGCTCAAAAATAGAGATAATTTCATTAATTTTCTTTATTCTAGTTTTTTTAAAAAGAGGTGAGACCCCACGACGATGGGCTATACTTATGATTGTCTCATCCCGATTCCGATCTACCAAGGCAGTGGTTGTATTATCCAATGCATCAGCTTGGAAATTTTGTGATCGCGGGATATAAGACAATGTCATCTCTGAGGTAAATTCAGCCATTAACCCTATGATGTAATCACACAAAGGCATTAACTATTATTTTCTGATAGAATAATCCTCATAGATTTGTTTTATTACCAACTCTGAATCACCTTTCACTTTCAATTGGTACACTTGTACCTAAAGTGCCAATTTCAGGCCTATGATGAGAGCTTGATACTCTGCTTCATTATTGGTTCTGCCTTCTAACAATAGGAAGGAATATGAAAACACTTCCTTTTCAAGGTAGATAAGTACAATTCCTAACCCAACTTTGTTGAGTTTAGGGTTTTCCATTCTCTTTTATGTTTGGATTTTGAAAGCACCATCAAAGTACATTTCCCATGTTTAGGGATTATCTTGAATAGGGAAGACCTCTTCATTAGTAATTTCAGTTTTAAATAATGTATCTTCTATAGATAGATGTTCATCAAAGAATTCAACCAAGTATTAGCCTTTTCTTACTTTTTGAGGAACAAAATGGATATCAAACTATTGAAAAATAACTTCTTATTATTCTATACTCCCTATAATCATAGGATGATTGAAGATGAATTTAAGAAGTTTATTACAAGACACCAATTGGACCTCATGATGTTGCATGTAGTGCCTCATTTTTTGAACTGCCAAGATTAATGATAGGCATCACTTCTTGGTACTTGAATATCAAGTCTCTGTGTCAAGTATGGTTCAACTGAGATAGTAAAGGCTATTTCCATTCCCAACATAATTCTTTTGAAAAAGTAAGGCACCCAGTGATCACTCTAAAGCTGTCATATAGAGAATAAGTGGTCTTCCTTCAATAGGTGGAATTAATACCGGTGGACTCAAGAAATATTTCTTGAGGGTATCAAATTCCTCTTGTAATTCTTCAGTCCAATGATAGGTGACTCCCTTCCTCATTAATCTAGTGAAAGGAAAATTCATTCCTTCCAAATTTGGGATGAAGCGCCGAATCTAGGCCAAGTTTCCTTGGATTCCTCTTAATGTTTTTCAAATCTTGAGGAGGTTACATGCCAAGGATTTCTCTAGTTTTCTAAAGATCAACTTCGATGCCACAATAGCATACAACGAAGATGAGAAATTTTCCTAAGGTTACCCCGAAATCACATTTCAAGGGGTTCATCTTCAAATTATGTTGATGAAGATTATTAAATATAGTCTTCAGATCAGAAAAATGATCTAAAAATTGTCTGGATTTAACCACCAAATCATCCACATAACATTCGAAAAATTTTCCTAAGAAGGATTTGAAGATATGGTGCATGGTACGTTGATACGTTGAACCAGTTCACCCACTATCAAAACACACCTTTAGGGGATCTGAAGGCTATAGACTCTTCATCCTTTGGGGACCTGTAGATTTGATTGTACCCAAAGTAGCCATCCATGAAGGAAAGAGCTTCATATCCAGTTGTTGCATCAATTAAAAGCTCTATGATTGGAACTGGAAAGTCAACTTTAGGACAATGATGGTTAAGATCTCTGAAATCAATGCAAACAATGATTTTCCCATTATTCTTTTTTATTGGGACAATGTTGGCCAGCCATTTGGGATATTGAACCTCCCTAAAAAGTTATCCTTTATAAGATTATTGACTTCAGCTTCAATTTTAGAGGCATGAGTTGGGTGTGTTCTTCTCGATTCTTTCTTGAATCATCGATGTTCTTATGGAAACCCCAAATGATGAGTAGATACATTGAAATTAAGTCCTATGATTTCTATATAATTCCAAGAAAATATATCTCTATGTTTCTTTATAAATGAGGTATATATCTCTTTCTCTTCAAAATTCATGGTCGCACTAATTAGAGTGGGCGTGGATCTTCTTATATACCCAGATTTATTTCTCTAATCTCATCCATTGTGGTAGAGACACCTTACTCAAATACTGGAGGAGCATACCTAAGATCTTATTATTATTCTTCCTTAGGTGTCACTTATTCTGTTTCTACTTACATAGTAGATGATGAATAAAAAATTTCAATGTTAGGGGAGAAGTTAGTATACGAACATCCTGAAGAAGAATAAGAAACCACCATTTCTGACCCTAATAATGATTAACAGTCTTCCTGGAGCATTGAAGAGGATATAATGTGTTGGCAATCAACATCCTTATCTTCCTCTAGTATTGATACAACTTCTTCAAGTCTAATTGATGAAGAAAATACTTGATAAAGTTCAGTGGATTAAATGAATACATCACCATTTAATATTTCACCACTTCTTAGTCTATCAAAAAGTTCTCCAATTATTTCAGGCTTGATTTCCACAATTGACATTATGGAAGTTATTAGATGAGTGTTCGGATTTGGGTTTACCCTTTCAATTTAATTGATAGGAAACACATAATATGAACTCAATTGTACAAATGGGTTTGTTGGGATGTTTTTTAGGCCATTTGGAGCATTGATACTGGTTACCTCCTTTGTCACGGAGCTCGTTCCTTTCATGTGATAAAATTCTGCCTCAATATACTGAGATTCATATGTTTTGAATAGATCCTTGTCACTATAAAATGTCCTTATGTGAAAATTAAAATAGTACTTGATACATTGGTGGTGTGACAAAGGTATGGTTGCATGTTCATGTAGCCAAGGCCTTCCAAGCAGAATGTTGAAGGTTGTGTCCTGATGAACAACAATGAAATCTGAATTAGACACAAGATCTCTAAATTGAGATTTGAGTGTAATCTCGTCCAGAGTTTCTTGCTCATTCTTTTCATAACCTTGAAACATTAAAGTGGGAGGAGATAAGTAAGATTTAGTGAGGCTTGATCGATGAATTGTATGAATAGGAATGAGATTTACTTTTGATCCATTATCAATGAAGGCTCATCGGATGTCTATGTCACTGACCCTTTCAGATAGATACAAGGGCCTGATATGCCCATGTACAATATCATCTTCATCTTCATCCATAAAATATATAACTGCATGATATTATGTAGGATAATTCTCTATATAGTAAACCTCAGTAGCAGCAACTTTGGTTTCAAACTCTGGATGACTTCATAAGGCCACAATAAGTGCTTCCCGAAGATATTTTGATAGATTCAAGGAATCTAAAATAGACAACTTGGCTGGTACTTGGGACATATGTTTTAAAACATCATACTTTTGGTCCAGAGGATTTTTTTTCTAGCATGGATATGTGATTTTTCATGTGCCTTGGAAGTTAACGCTCCTGATGTAGATGTACCCTGTGTTAGAGCAGAAACTGTAAATACTCTTGGAGTTGGTATATTAGACTAAATATGTCTATCTACATCTTGAGAATAGATGGTGTAACCTCTAATCGGTCCTCCAAAATAATCATGATAGAACTGAACCTGTCATGCATGGAAGAATATCCTTGTTCTGGTTGAGCCCGCTGAAGGGATCTCCCACAAGTTTCCGCCGCATATACGGTTCGAGTAGGGGTAGAGTTAAAAAAGTAGATTCTAAAATACCCATGTCTTCCTCGGGATCCTCGACCTTGGCTTCTTCTTCTAGTTCCCCAATTAGGTACTGGGAACTCAAGATCATTATAACCAAAATCACCATCGACATAGGAATCTGTTAAGTGGATAACATTAACAGATCCAAAATTAAATTCTTCATCTGATGAAGATTCTGCTTGACAAGTCAGTTTTGGTTATGCCATTTGGCAGGGCGGTTCCCCTTCTTTTGAAACAAATGGCATGAAATCTTCCAGATTCAAAGACAACTTTATCCTTGATCCATTCTCATCTTCATATAACTTCTCTTTTTTCCTTATGATAATGTTTCTTCTTTGAGGATTGACCTTTAGAGGACTGATTTTTGATGAAGGTGGTTTTGTTGTGGGGTGAGTAGTAAAATACATAATCGGTTTATTCAACTGTGTTCTTAGAATGGAATGATTACGGTTGATCATTTTACTGATCATCCAATCGTCATATTTCTACGCATTTTTACCTTTTACTTTCTATCATTTTCCTTCTTCCTCTATATTAGTAGCAGTAACACATGCTACATGGGATAATGATCTTTTCAGTTTCACTTGTCCAGAGTCTATCATTCTTTTCAGGGGGTCTTTAAAAACAAAACACTCCTGAATGGGATTCCCCAAAATCTAGTGAAAGGGACAATAATTTAGAATATACTTATCTCTTTCTTTTTTTGGTTTCTTCCATATTATTTTCTAGTGTTGATATGAAGTAAATGAGAAACTATTCATTACAAAAAGAATAAACTTTGTTCTTCAACTCCTCAAACTATTTCTGCCTTTGATCTCTTTGATCATCTTAACAAGGTAGTTTTTGGTGCTACTGCATGGGAAGTGGAGCCCTTTGATATTATGAAGGTTTTTAAGTGGAATAAGGTACAGTTACTTGATTGAGTGTGATGATAGCAGCCTCTTCCTTCCATGTTCTCTTTCTAGAGCTGATGGAATTACATGAGTTTTAACATTAGTTCCCAAAATGAAATCCTCCACTTTTTGGGAAACTGAATCAAGGTATCTAAACCCACATATGTATTTCATAGATATCAGTGGTGTGTGTAACTCATCATGAATAATTTTCACACAAATTGGAAGCAACTCTTCATGAGGGGGTTCCAGATTTAAGGAATGTGTTAATCCTTTCCATCAAGCAATGAAATCTGAAATTGTTTCATTTTCCTTTTTCTTGCAATTTTTAAGGTCAAAAACTTTTTTCTTCGCCAGTGTTGATCTAAATTGAAGAATGAATTTCTGATGGTGATCCTTCCATATAGTAATTAATCAAGGTTGCAAACTGATATACCATACAAAATCTGGTCCCTGTAATGAATACACAAAACACCTAATCTTTACTATTTCTTGTTGTTGAGGAGTCCCCATCATGGGATCACAATGAGAAAAAAAATGCATTAAGTGTTGTTCTGGATCTCTCGAACCATTAATTATTAGGAATTTAGTATTCACAAAATTTTGTGGGGGGGTATTGGATCCACCCACTCATGGTAAGCTTTCTTTTTCGACTGAAAGGGCACACTCCCATATTACATAGCTTCCAATGGATTTGTTAATGCATCAATTGTGTTCATAATCACTTGGGGAATATCCAGATGAGTTGGGACCTTTTTAAGTATATCAGTAGGAGTTTGAACTGGTGCAATGACTAGAAAACCCACTGGTTGTGGTGCTACTGGTAATTGTCTTGGATAACCCATAGGAACATGCCTATAAGGATGTTTTTGACCCTACCCTGGATGTGTACCCAATGGAGGGAATTCATTATATGTATCTGTAGTTACCAAAAATATTTTTTCTTGAGGAGATCCTACAGGATGAGCAAGTTGAGGATCTACCTGAAGGGTATGTTTTGCACAAATGCTACTTTAAAGTAACTATGTATTTAGTTTTTTAAACTCTTTCACCTCTTATTCTTGCTGTCAAAATCTTTCTTCAAGTGAAAGAGATTGACCTTCCCTACTGGAAAAGTGAAGTGTAATATAAATTTTACCTTTCCTATTGTTAGATACCTTTCAAAGGCGTGGGAGTTGATTATTTTAGGGCATACCTAGATTCTGGGTAAGCCTCTGATTTTAGGTACACACACCTTCTTCATTTTAATCAATTTGTAACATATTATGGATAAGAACTTCATCTTATGATTCCCTTGAGCTAGAAATTTTTTTTTAAAGATCTTCTCTAATTGTGTTAATGACATTTAATGACTCATAATGTATTGATAGAATTCTGTCAATATTTTTGTAAGATCGTATACTTTTGTATCTTCCATGATACTTTTCTCTCATAAATGATGAATTCCCAAGAACTGTTTGACGGACAGTTACCTGAAGGTAATCATTGGATAATTTAGTTGTGTTCTATCTTTGTATCTTATTCTATAATCAGGAGAAAAATAATTTCCATTGAGGAGGGGATTTTAGATGTGAAAAATTCCCTAGCCCAACATGATGGGGTTGTTCCTTATCTTATTCTCCAATCATTTTAACTTTGTTTATTGAATTCAAAGGTTTAATTAAACAATCCCCCAGCCCTATAGGCTGGGGAGGATCTTGAACTACTATAGATAAGATTTGTGCAGATTCTCTTCTGATATTGTGAATTTTGGTTAGGACATTAACTGGGTGCATTATCCGAAAACCACTCAAATCACCTGTATCAGAAGATCGTTGTGCTATTTTAGAAATTTATACCATCTGACAGCTAACATCCTCTAAGTGGGAGGCCTGATAAATTTTATCAAATTCATGGTGCAATAGAATCTCAAAATCTATCTTTATTTGGGCCTAGCTCTGATAAGAGAAATTTGAGGCATGTTCTGGAGCATACACTTTATTACATACAATATCTGATGATTGTAGCCGACAATTGGCAATAACATTACATGAGACTGTTTTTGGAATATTTTTCTTATTCTGGAGTGCATTGAAATGAAATGCTCCATGTGCACCCCATCCTCTGATAAGAACACCATATGGGGTATCAGAAATTAACTGGCATATTCTCTTTAAATAATTTATGCATGCATGCTAAAGGATTCTATAGCGCTTTTCAACATTCGGATGTTGGTAAACTGAGAGAGAAGCCAAGTAAATTTCGCATGTCAACCCTTATATTACCTTTATATGATTTTGATATTCATCATATGGTAATACTTTGGTTATAAAATGATGAAGAGTCTTTCATAAGTTGAGGCAGACATCATGAATGCAATCTTCTACCATCAATTCTAGAATGTGGTATTGAGAATTTTCCAAAAGCCATAACATGACTAGTACTTCTCCTTTAGCTAATTGTTTTATCATGTTTAACATATCTTCATCATCCTTCACTAGAGTTTTCTCCACTTGGTCTGACTAAAGTGGACGCTTCTCTGTTATTTTATTAAAAATAGTGGAATCGTTCAATTTTTCCTCTAATGTATTAGAAGAAAAATGACCCAAGGGAGATTTAGAGAATGATTGTTCCCTTAATATGTCTTCTGATTGATAATATATTTCACCTGTTAATGACAAGGCATCCAACATGAAAGGAATTATTTTAGCAAGTACCTCGAGATAAAAGGGTTTTCTCATTACTACATTGTTAATTATAAAATTATCTTGACAATGTGAAATACTACTGCAGATAGAACTTTCACAGAAAATTCCATCATAAGTAGGACAACCATGTTGGATTACAGCAAGGGATAAATCATCTTTCTCCTTGGTCTTCTGGCCACACTGAGGGTTGTCGTTGCTCTCATTCATATATAGGCTCTCTGGATTGACCGAATTTTCATGAAGCAAGCCTTCATAAAGAAGTTCCTGATGGGGAACTTCAGAATTAATGCTACTTCTCCTATAATTGGGTAATGAGAGGATAGGATCTTGAGATTCAATAGATAAATGTCTGAGGGATTCAAGAACTCTAATATTAAGATGATCTAGATCGCAGCTTGGATCTTGGATCTTGATTTTCCAACTATGTTTGGTGATACTTCTTCTTGTATGCTCTCTTACACTTAGTTTGGGCCACTTGCTTCGAGAAGTGGTTATCATGGGAAGGTTTATGTTCCTTCCTTGAAGTGGTCATCAGAACAAGTTGATTGCCTCCACATGGAAAGGGTGTATGCTCCCAATCCTATTGTTTGTATGATATAGGGGAGTATGCCCCATAACCCTCCTGGACTAGAACCGAGGTATGTATCTGCTCTGAGACGGCATGCTGATGTGTCATCCCAGGTTTGGGGACAGATTTATGTTTATCTTCCCCTAGTAGTACTGAAATTGTTGTAATGATATTCTGGCATGCTTCCAGAATATGGGCAGAAAGTTTTGTCTTCCCTTTCACCATTGCTAAGATCTGTTTTGTGACTTTAGTGGATGGAATGGAAATATACATCCATTTAGTATCGAGAGTAGGTGTATGTGCCTACTCTTATCCTCTTTTCCCTGTCAATGGGTACTGACAGTACTCATGTATGGGGCAGAGAGTTGATTATGCCCCAGATTTTTCATCATATCTTTCCAAATGACTTCTCTAGGTACTTCCAAATGAGACTTTTGGTGGGATTGATGAATGTTCGTAGGTATATGTACCTTCTAGCTATGTTCCATTAAGTATTATTTATGAACTTCTTTCAATTCTGGTAAACGAGCCTGCTAGAAGAATTGGTCAGTGTAAGTAGGTGTATGTTCCAGTTTACCAGTTTTCACCACATTTGATTGGAAAAATTCCTTAAATGTAGTCAGATGATCCTGCTCACTAGCTAATATTTTTCAAACATGTGTATGTGCATGTTCACGTTACTCCACCTTATTTTCCTAGTGGGATTGGTGGGTAACTTCCAGAAGAGTCTACTAGGCAGCATAATTAGGACAGACGGGTGTATTTTTTTGCTCATTGTTTTCCATCAAGTTAGGTTGATGGACTTCTCCAGATGGAGGAAAAGTGAGAATATTCTCCATGTTGATTGGAAGTTTTTCCAGGCAGTTTGTCTTACACACCCCGATCTGGGGACCTAGTCTGAACATCTAGAGGCAACACCCCCATCATGTTGGGGGTTCACTGCTGCATGATCCTGATGGCGGTGATTGTTGGTCGGAGACCTCAGGAAGGACCTCTTGATCCACCTCCCTATAGAATTGGAGGGACTGGTTGTTGCGTTCTGGGGATAAGGATCTGAAATATTTGAAGATGGTGGTTGGGACTGTCTGCTTCTTGACCATCGGTCATTGCTGACCGGACGATCGAGGATTGTTATTAACCTGGAGAGTCTGTCTGGAAGCCTCTAAGGTTGGGATAGTACTATACTGAAGGTACCCCGTTACCAGCACATTGGAGACCTAGTGTTGAAGATATCGAGTGGGTGATTACTTTATTCCTATGGATAGGGATCAATCTTGAGCAGCGGCCGGGAAATTCACTTGTGACATCTTGAATAATGCCATTTTAGAGTGAAGGGAGTTCTGAGAAATAACTTGAAAACAAAAATAAACTCCATTAAAGAACCATCCTTTAGATGGATACATGTGTGATTGATTCCTTTGTCTAGCCTTCATTTATAAATATATGGGGGCCTGAAAGGTGGGTAACATTATTAACATGGTTAAGTATTTACATTGGGTTCACCATTTTTGTTTCGTAGTTCCTTGAAACATGTATTCTAGTATAAGAATCACTGCTTCTAGGTAGTTTCCATTGGATTTATTCATGGATCTGGAAATATCTAACGGTTCTTTATCCAATAGTTACCTACTTTCCAAAGGAAGATTTTTGTTAAGTTTTAACTTTAAAATACTTAAAAACATGCATTGGTTAAGAGGATGGGAGGTCAGACTCATCACACCCTTTTGGGGGGGATTATTATCTACTCCAGGGCTCTCTTTATAAATTTAAGATATTTTCATGGTTCCTTCTTAATTCACCAAGTATAAAATAGGTTTAACATGGAATTTTCAATCACTTATTAGCATGTGTGAAATTTATAATCATCCATATGTATTCGAGGCTCTTAATTAATGGAGATATTTTTACGTATTTGAGGTTCTCCAAAAATGGTATCCTCTCATATACTATTTAGAAATTATTTTAATAATAGTTTTTGATGATACTAGTTTTTAAGCCACTCAGTGGGGCACTCTAGAATTTATTGTCTTCCAAGTAGACAAAGTTTTGTTTTGATGTTGGGATTGTACCCATAAAATGGGCTACCTATGTATCCTTGTGAAATGAATCAGAACCCTCATAGTTTAGTGCCACTTAATTGGACACATCATACCTTTTAAGTTGATGTTATAAGGACCTATCCATACAGTTTAATGTCACGTGGTAAGGAAATCTAAGAAAAATATTCTTATTCAAGGTTTGTTGTGGGACTTATTCATAATCAACCTAAGGAACTTGTAATGAATAAGGGTTTCCAAGTAAGATTAGACCATTTTGGGAATATGGTACATGGAGAACAGGGTTAATTTTATGTGTTGGGTTTGAACTTCAAGGAGGATTCCTACATATCCCATGTGGATGGTAATCAAATTCCATTTAGTTCAATGAGTCTCATACGAGATTATAGACCTTTGAGAGAAATTAATTTTGGATTACTTCCTAAAAAGGATGCCTTGATGGTTTGCGGGTTTAATTTGGGGCCTATTCCTATGGAGGATTCACATAATAAGGGAATTAGGGTTGGATTCCTTAAGATAATATCCAGTGATCTCGGGCCCTAAGCAGGTTTCCTATATATCTTAATTATGGTGGGTATCATAGTTCTCGTAGTCCAAGATATTGTTCAAATGTTTTGATCATGACAAATCTCTAAGCATACGTGAGTCATGCTTGGTGTGAGAAACAAGAGGATGTCAAAGATTCAACAAAGGCACCCACACTTTTCCTCCTATGATGGTGGAAGAGGGTGAAGTGATGAGCCTTCCCTCTATTCTCTTTACATTGGAAAAGGGTCCAATATAAGGAAGGGGTGAAGGTGAAGGAAGTATAGAGGAGAAAAACTGCAACCTCCTACTAGAAAGGTTAGGGTCTTACACAAGGATGGATTCACTAAAATCAATCCTAGTAGGGGAGGAAGACTTTTCTTTTTTTCAAGGAAAAGAATGTGTGAACCATACCTTCCCTACTAGAGACCTGAGGTTATTGGTTTTAGAAATGAGAAGGGGATATCATAACCCAAACCCTAATCCTCCAAACCAAGAACTTGCCAACATTGTTCCTGGGAGAAAGGTCCATGTGACTACAGATATACAAACCCACAGACACTCCATGAATCCTAACCCCATTGTAAAACAAATGTGGGAAACCTATGACTGTGGATATACAAACCCAAATAGGAGTCATGCGGATGTGCCTTTATCAAAGGTTTGATAATTCAGAAGTTTTTGGTGGAGGTCTCGATAGAATCCCTTTTAGACAAGGGAGACAATGAAGAAGAATCCTTTCCATGAATGGATTTGAAGAGGGCTTAATGGCTTGTAGACTAAAGAGACTACAGGAATCATATAGGGTCTCCCAAGTAAGTATTGACACACAAGTATGGGCATGCAAGTAGGATTGGGTGACCTGATTGTTCACATTAGTGACAAAAAACTTGGATGTAAATACTTGGGCGAGACCTGACTCAAGCCTTCGAGAGTATTCACAGGTATTCCTATAATTGGGGCACTAAAGTTCCTATGAGAGGAATAGGTGGTGCATAAGTGTTTCTGATTTAAGGAGGTTGGGTGCTTCAGATGAGCAATTGTTATAGATTTCAAACACTAAAAGGACTTAAGTCCTATGATCCTACTTCAAATCCTCCGCTTTAGGTGTTAAAGAACTACCTTGGAAGTTTCGGAAGACTTGGTTGAAGAACTAGGGAAACCAGAGTAGCAATTAGGATTCAGGGAAATTTGTCTGTACAAATGAAGGCCCCAAGGGGCTATTTATAAGAAAAAATAGGACCCTGGGAAAAATAATATTGGTCATGCAAGTATGTTGTGTGGCATAATTGGGGTGCACAAGTAGTTGTGCTCTGGATGGGTGGCACCCAAGTAGGCTTGCACGCTGTCGGTGATTTGGCCTAAATGGGGCACCACTTTGAGAACATAGCCAAAATTATTTCTTTATTCAGCTCCAGTATGGTGGTAAATAGGTTTTTACACGCAGGTACCTTGGGTTCCACTTTAGGGACTTAGCCAAATTTATTGCTCCATACCACGAGGGTGTAGCCCCCGCACCCCTGCTTGGGATCACTATCAAGCTGCGGTCCCGGCCCTTCGAGTCGGTGCCTTTGCTACCATCACTGACCTCCATGAAAAATGTAGAGTCACACCATGATATTTTCGAGCCTGGTTAAGGACTTTTTTCGAAGAAGTGCATGGTACACATTTCATGGTGTCTACAGTGACTACTGTTTATGGAAGACTACTGGCTCATTTAGAGATGTGATTCATCTTTTAGTAACATGTTACATGGAAGGTGATAAGGATTATGTTAATAAATATATGTGATATTCATGAAATTATTATGATATTAATGAAATATTTTTCATAATAAATGATTATATATCATTTTATTTCTTACAATGAAAAATGATAATTCCACTCATGTATGTGTGGACTGCCTCCTCCAAGATGCGAGGCATATCTCTTTTCCTCACCACAACACATGGATGATATATTTAAGTATATTTCAAGAAATAATATGATATATATATATATGTGTGTGTGTGATATTATGATAATTATATAATAATAAATTAATACTTACCTTCATTCCATAATAATCACTGAGAAATGAAAAACATTACTCAAGCATATATATGGTCTGTTGTACATTTATTATAACATAATTCATTTTTCATAACCCTATTTCATGATTTATTTTAAAAATAAAATATATGTATTAATATGATAATTATTTGATGATTATTATTATTAATATGGTTAAATAATAACCTATTTGACCATAGTCAACCAACCAATTTCATTTTGGATAGGTAAGCCAAATATCATGGAAACATCAAAGATAAACTTAGTTGACCATCAAATCATATATAAAGTAATAATTAGTTAAATAAAATGAATAATAAACTTTAAAAATTTTCTTAATAAAGAAAATAATTAACATAAGTTTATTATTCAAGAAGATAAATAACATACGTGACAATTTAGACTCATGGTAAGGGTTTCTCATATAATTTATACATCCATGAGACATGCCATATTCACCACTTATTTTACTTGTGGGTGTATATAATAATATTTTTCTATTTTATATCAAGAATTTATTTATATTAATGGTATTTGATGTTTTATTTAATGTTATTAATTTTATGGGCCTTTTGAATTGAAAGTTATCAAATTTGGAAAGGGTTTATTTCACAATCTATCATTATTCAGGATTTATATCTTTAAGTCTCACTTGGGGGAATTTTTTCATATTTCTATTTTAAAATCAATTTATAATCTACTCCTCTGGTTATTCGTGAAATTTTTAAAGTAATATCACCTTTTTTACACATATTGGTAATTAAAATTATTGAGAAATGTTTTTTATAAAAATATGACTTTATTTCCCTCTTTGGTTGAAACATTATTTTCATCAAAACCCATGTTTTCTACAAAAATGATTTCAAAAATGTTTTTCAATTTTTATAAATAGTTTATTAAAGAGATTTTTACAAATTTTTAATTTTTAAAAAGTTATTTTTAGTGAATATTCATGTCATTTTCAAAATAATACACATTTTCCCTTTACCAAAAATGTGAAAGAAATATTTATTTTAACGTTATTGGCTTGTATAGAAATATCTTCCATCACAACCACTACATGTTTTAAAACATCCTTTATAAGTTATGAAATTTATTTTCAAAGATTTGTTTTTTCAAAATGTTCTATGAAAATTTAATTTTAAAATGTGATTATCAAAATTAATAGTATATTTTCATCAATAATATTTTTAAAGACATTTATATGGTTTTTTACTCATCAATGACATCAACCCTTTATTAAAATTGTGGTCAACTTGGGATATGTTGTATTGATATCATAATAATTATTTCTTTGGATTGTTTTTGATTAGTTTGATTGATAATATTAAATTTAACTACCATTCACCGTATTATGATGGATGGTGTATGATTATGTATATTGATTGGGGAAAGTATTTACATTTCATATGGAATTTTAAATATGAATGTTTAAGTGAATTATGTTTCACCCCTTTTATATGATGAATGCATTGGACCATATAAGTGATGGGAGGGGTCTGTTATAACCCATAATGGAATCCATAGGTCACATGAGATAAACTAGATATGATTTTATCCAAGGCCTTATCCATTTGTATAGATGTATTGGCATAAACCTCAATGGTATTGTATGACATCTCACAATCCTAAATGATATTATATGTCTTGGAACATGAATCAATTATATTTTTTACATATCAAACATTATGCATTCCATCATTATAAACTCAGTTATTGATATTCTATGTGATTATTAATTTTTTTTGTATATCTATGGTCATGTATCAAGATCATGTGATTATTAATATGACATTAATTGATCATATTTTATTACTTCCATATTAAGATAAAGTTATTGAAAAATTGGCATGTGTTTCAGTTATTTATCTTTCTATATAGATTATTACTTACTTATTGCTTGATTCTACTGTTTATTTACACTTATTGAGAATATAAGATCACCTCATCCTTATGTTTTATTTTCCCCTGGATAGAATATGTATTATTATTGATATATAGAGATACGCTAAGGGGAATAATTGAATTCTCAAAGAAAATTATTTTCAAGTATATTTTGTTTTAAAATCTAATCTAAATTCCAAATACGTATCTAATTTACCAAGAATACTAATCTATTTGGTCTTTTAGTATGTGATTCCTTATATATATTTTCTAATGTAATAAAGTAGAAACTAGCTCTAGGATACTAGGGTTGAGGCTCTAGAAATTATTCCATTCATGTCATAACTAACCATTTGTAAAGAAATGGGTTCCATGATAATATATTTGAAATATTATAATACATATAAAGAAAGAATAAGGATGGTATTTTTTAAAATATCCCTAGTGGAAAATAAATTACATCATGGATTGTTGGAATTGTGGAATAGAAATACCATTAAAATATATCAAAAAATACTTTTGAGGAAAATAACCTTTTTATTTTTAAAATCAAATTGAAACTTAAAAATTCATAAAATATTATGGAAACACATTTCTTTGAAATATCCATGGTAAATTATAAAATAAGGATTGATGCAAATAATTTTCATAATGGCTAGAAAATCTGTTCATGATGTAAATGTTAAAAATTAAAATTCTTTTCAAACATTTTGTAAGGGGACTCTAAAGTACCCTATTTGGGAAATGATAATAAATATACCATTTAAAATTTTTAAAAATTAAAATATCATGTAAAATAGCTGTATTAAATTATTTATTTTATGAAAATAACATTTTTTAATACATTTAATAAAATATAGATTTGTAAGAAAATTATTGTCGATCTAAAGGAAGATAAAGGATTTGTGTCACTTACAATTAACTCTCTTGATTATAATTCATTAAAAAAGGGAGTAAATGGAAATTATTTAAGTGAAAAACATTCATAACAATAAGTGAAGAAAAGATATGGTGTTTAATAATGTAAGATTATATAATTTCCTCCAAAAGGAGCCTCAAACATAAAATATCCCAAAAATAAAGGATATTGTAATATAAAGCCTTTCCAAATTGGTAACATTACAATCATAATCCCCATCAAAGAAAAACATCAAATTAAACAGTAAATATTAAGAACATAAGTTTATTGTTGATATAACATGTTAAATGGGAATTGTATACAGGTCATAAAAGAGTACATGTTCATATCATAAATAAATGTCCTAAATAAATATAATTTGAGATGAAATACCCATAAAAATATCATATCATTAAATTAATAATTAATCAATGGATGGATTATGTGTAACAAGTATAAATTCACAAAAAAACAATTATGAATATAGAATAAATAAATCTAGTTATCAATTCACACATAATCATGAGATATAAAAATTAATGATGAAGAGTAATAACCCAATGAAAAGAAATTGGGTTAAACATCCTTTTACCACTTTTTAATATTAATATAAAATATCATAGAATGAATTAATAAAAACTGAATCATATAATACCATTAATTATGAAATATTCATGATTTAACATGTAAAATTGATGTATATGAACCACATAAATGAAATTAGGTTCATGAAAAAAAAATATTTCTCTATTAATAAAAAAGAATAAAAAACTTATTATTTCATGTATAGAATTTTCATGTATCTCTTGTAAAACAATTATAATAATATTATATAAATTATTTACATTTTTATGAACCTGTTACATGGTTTAATAATTTATAATCCAATGATTTTTTTAATTTATTACAATGTAATATTTAATTACTTAATTATTTAAGTCCATGATGGTTATTTTGAGAAAGTTTGGTCTGTAATTTAACAAACAAATTAGTGTGTTGACCATGGTCAAAGGCTTCATTGTTCCATCTTATCTACAATAATTATCATGAAATAATTATAATTTTTTTACATAAATTATAATTTTAAAAAAAATCATGATAGATGGTTATGAAAAATGAACTACATCGCAACGATGGTGATATTAGGTCGTATTGACACATAAGTAACATTTATAATTTTTAATAATCATTATTCAAATAATTTAATTATTATTTTATATTTTCATAAGATAGATATATCATAAATATCATATATTTTTTTAAATGTACATATGTATATAATCCACATGATGTGGTGATTTAAAACAAATCACATCACTTCATGTAATTTGTAGTCCACATGTATGCACAAACCAAATTATTATTACTCAGTAAATAGAAATGTAAGAAAATGAATGATATTTTTCAAACAATGAGGTTTCACATAGTAAGTCAAACCGTACACCTTACCATTCAGATTTCCCTCTTATAGTAGTGAATGTAACACATTTGGCACATGGTTTGGCTAAAATGTGTATCCAAACCATGCATAATGATATTTCGGGTTAAATTACCCTTCTAATTTTAATGAAATATTTTTAACACTATATTTCATTTACCTCTTGATTCCATTATAGTTTCACTCTTCTCATGGTGTGTGAGCCTCCTTATCCTCCATCTATGTGGTTCTGACCTAGCTTCTTCTTCCATATTCCAAATCCTTTTTCGTTAGAAGGAATGGAAATCCCTTTGTAATTTCTTTATTCTGAACTTATCTATTTTTTCTCTTTTGTACATTATTCTATTTTGGTGTGAATTATTTTTCCCTATTTTTGGGTATATGGAAAAATCCATCAATTTATTCCATTATAGGTTGAATCGAGCCTCAAAAACAGATGAGTGTAGAGTTTCTACATCGAGGTAGGGGGTCTATAATATTTTCTATTGTTTTGTCACATTTTAGATGTCATGACAATGTTACGCTCACCAAAACCTGATTTAAATGATTCTTTATTTGACCCTATCTTATAGTAAAACCCATCTATTGGGTATTTTCCTTTTCTCTTGGCTACTCCATTGGGTGTTCCCACATTTATTGGAATTTTCCCCATGACTCAAATGATTGAATACCATTGTTGAGTTGTTTTTTGATTAAATTCCTTAAATTAATATTTTAATTAAGATATGGTATTTTCTTTGATAGTATTCCTTGAATTTAATGCCTCTCACCCTATATTTAAATTCTCATGATTTATGTTTCACCAGAATTAATCACACCTTACATTTAATTTCCTATTTCAATCTTGGTCAGGTAACTTGCTTTATTATATAAGTTATTTACTACTTTTGAGATAATACATTTTCCATGTTCCCTATGCCACATTTTTTCTTATTTCTTTATGTCATAATTAAATGGATTAAATTTAATTCCATGATTGATCAAGTGTGTTATCTTATTCTTTTGAAATGTCATTGATGAAATTTTTTATATATATTTTATGTTTTTTCATATAAATTGTTCCATATTAGTATAGTTGGTTAATTGTTTATAATGTGTCCTTGAGATGTTCATTTAATGTCATGTACTTATAGATATGCATTACCTTATGATTTTCCTTTGTTATTATGGATCACATTCAATGGGTCATGATAAAACATGGGTCCCATTTCAAGGATTCCAAGGATAGACTCATCATGCTTAGTTAGATACTCTTAATGCACTAGGAGCGATACTTTGTCTTGATAGGTATGGGATAACCAGTTAGTTTTACTTGTACTCATGAGTGATGTTGGTTACCTATAGGGGAAACCAAGGATGGATCCATTAGAAATATGGCTATACCATTCCATGGGTGATACCTATTCCCCTACATGATATACTTTCTATAGAATCGGAGTCACCGTGTCTTGACTGATACAGGGGATGTCGTATGGGTTTCCTTGGATGGAGTCGATGACATTGGTTATATTGGAGGTTTCTTATCTACCCTTGGGATTCTATTTAGATTGCCTTAGATAGGGTCAGACTCCACAATGAGAATTTAAATATTGTTTGATTTTCTTAATTCAAATGTGATTCATCTTTTATAAATATCTTCATTATAATAACTTGTATGACGACATGTAAATTAGACCTCATACTAAAGCACAATATTAGGGTATCCCTTATTAGGTTTCCTTGTTTAATTTGTCCCTTGTATATGAATTATCTGTTTCACATGTACTTCTTTTCAGACATCTGGATGAGGAAAAAGTAAGTTGTGTGGGTAGGGTGTCCTTTTAGGAACTTGGATTAAGGTGGTTATTTTAATCAGGTTATTGTTTATAATTTTATTCATTATTTATCACTATTATTTATTTATTGAATGAAATGGATTGACCAAGATACTATGGGTTTTTTTCTACTAAGATTATTTCTCACACCTTTCTTGAGCATTGTTTGGTACCCGAGTAGACTTTGTGATCGTAGGTACAGAAAATGTGAAGAGTGAGGCTTCCGATGCTTGATTGATATACAACATTAGGATAGTTAATGGGGAAGAGTACTAGGCCTATTCTTGATATTTTTTTTAGTATTTTTCGTCTTCATGTATTTTTTTCCAGGATTTAGTATACTCTTGTATCCCCAGCTCACCGTTGTCACAATTTTTATAAACACATGACATATGATCATATTTTTATATCTATTATTTTTATTAATTTTCCTATAGTTGTTTAATCCTCTTATATTATGGCTGTTTTGATATTCATGTTATTGTAATGATGATTTCTATTAGTTCATCTTGATGAAATGAGGTCATTACATTACATGCATCGTAATAGTAACTATAGGAATTAAAATTTCATGAATCATTCCATGCCATGTTTACTTTTCATCATGCATTTCATGGTTTCATGTGACTACTCTTTTTTCCTTTTTATATTAAGCCTTGTATTGTATGTTTCTTCCTTTATAGAAGTGTTCCAATCCTTCTTATAGGGATACGTTATGGTTTGTGTTAAGTGGACACTAATTTAAACTCATGAGGTGTATGGTCCCTTATGAATTGAAATGTTAATCCACCAAATTCATCCAAGAATGAAAACATGGATTAAATGTATAATGGAATTCAATTTAAAACAACCTTTAAAAATTGAAAAGACTATATTAATGGAAAGTAGTGAGTCCTTTACCTTGACCATACCTTGGAAATGGGTTATAGGACGTGTCTATTGTGATCATTATGAGGTCTTTTTATTTTTATATATGACTAGATCTTGGATCAGGCTACTAGTTACGTTATGCTCAAAGGAAGGCTTTATTTTGGTCTTTCTTTATCAATTCCCTTATCTTCCTACTCTATCTATTATAAATATTGTTTGAGGAATTCACTTGAAAATTATAGAGTTATTCCAATGCAACATCCTCATGTATACACCAAGATAGTGTCACTGAGCATGCTTCATAGGTGGTGGGAACTAATCTAACCATGGTACCTCTTGAAGTTCCACCAGAGGAACCTCCCACTAATATTCCACTAGGATTTTATTCTATGTTCAATGAGAGTTTCCTCCAGTTTTTGCAATCTATCTCGGCTTCTCCCCAACCTTACTCTACTTTGTCTGAGATGACTCGAGACTTCTAGTAGTAGAATCCCCACATATTATTAGGGGATGATACACATAATTCTATAGAATAATGGTTAGATTATATAGTTTCTATCTTATACCATCTTGATATTCCTCTAGAGAGGAGGGTCAAGCTTGCTACCTATAGGGAGTGTTTTTTTTACAAATGTTTGTGGCACATCATTTCTTAGTCTAAGATTTAACGAGGTATGATCTAAAAAGACTTACAGACAAATTTATATCACCATTTATTTCTTTATACCATGAGACCAAGTCCATCTAGTTATTTCATGCATCTTTAGAATGGATTAATAATAGTGCTTGAGTTTTCTTCTCACTATTCTGAGCATCAGTGTTTCTCTCTAAACAAGATCAGTGAAGAATTGATGATTGTGAAGTGATTTGAAGATGGTCTTGGACATGATGTAATCACACAGGTGAAAATATTTTATTTGATGACTGTTATAGAGATATTGAACTATTCATTAATTATGGAACAATGTCCCAAAGAAGTTGGTCCTATGAACTAGGGTAGTTCAGTTCCAAAACAGAGGGATGGTTCTTCTCGTAGAGGAAAGCACTGATTCAAGGGTGCATGTGGGGGAAATTCCAACCATGTGAAACTTAACGATAGCTCCATATTATGTCACCAGTATGGTAGGTCAGGTCATAATAAAACCCAAGGCATGAGGAACCCGATCAAATGCTAAGCTTGTGAGAGGATGCGTCATCTTCAGTGATTCTCCCATTCTTTTACTCTAGCATCAAGTTGCAGGGGATCCATACTATCACCCCTATCAGGTATAGGATCCATGAATCCACATCAAGATAATATTTTTTCTTCTTTTGACTGATTAGGATGAGGTAGTAGTGGTTGAGGCTATCAGGCCATATAGCTTCAACATCAGCAGAGTGGATCTGCTCAGGCTAGTCAAATAGCATCTTAGGGTTGCAGTTTGGGACATATGTATGTGGTGAAACTAGTGCATGAGGAGAATATTCCATGGCTATATACTATATGATGAACTATTCTAGTGACCTATACTTTAGTTTCTACCCTTTTCAATATAGTTTTATTTCACTCTTTCATATCTATTTCTATTGTGGAAAGTCATGATCTTACTATTGAGCACTTCTATGGTATTATGTGTATCGACATCCCATTAGAAGTGAGAACATAGGGAATATTCCAATTTTAAGAGGGCCCCTTGAAATATGTGTGTTCCATTTCTTCTAGAGTTTCTTCATCCTAGAGATGGCCAAATTCAACTTCATTCTCAGTATGAATTGGGTTGTTCCCTCTTGTGACCAAGTGAATTTCAATCACAACCAAGTGTCTTTTACATCACCCGAGGGTAGTACATATATAAATACGGGTGAATGGAATATACAGGAAGATTAATCAAGACCCAAATGATCTGGTATTGGAAGAGTGATAGCTCAGTTAGAGATTCTGATTATGAGAAATCATGGAATACAATTGGTAGAGTTCCCTCTGTTTGTGAATCATTTCAGGGATGTATTGTATGATGATTTATTTATATTACCTCTTAATAGGGAGGCTGATTTCACTATAGATCTAGATCTAGGATTGAAACTGATGTCTATTCCTCTATATAGGTGGCACCTATAGAGCTTCAGGAACTCAAGAAGAATCTTTAAGACTTATAGGCTTAGGATTTTATCAGACCCGCAAGAATTATATAAAAGTCTCATATTGATCATTATCATAGAACTCTATAGTAAGAGGTGGGACATCGAGTCTTTCTTTGTGTATCTCCAATGTTGGGTGATAAACGAATCAGAATATAAAGATATTTATCACCTAGTTATTTGGGGTCTTTCAATATAGTATAAATGGTCGAGTCAGTATCCTATTAGTTGTTGTTACCTCTGTGGTACCATGCCATGCACGACATCTTCCACATATCATATCTTCAATATTATCATGAATACATGCCTCATACATTTGACCCTGAGGATATCAATCTGAAATAATATGTATTCTTTGAGGGTCATCCAATTCATATTGTTGATCATGGCACAAATATTCTCCTTTGCATGTTAGTTCCTTCAGTCATGGTGCTATGGAAGCACAGATGCGTACAAGATGAGATTAGGGAGGGGGAGTCTGATGTATGTGTTTTTAGTCAGATCATTTCTCGGAAGATGTTCTACTACCCATGGAATGGAAAATCATGGATGTGTTGTTTTAAGGAGGTGTGGTTGTAATGTCCCATCTTTATCCAAAAGTATGGACCGTTAAATGTTGGGTTTAAGTTATTTAAAATTTTTATAGTAATGATGCCTAAACCTTAATGGAGGATGGGGGTATCGAGGGTGTCATGGGGATCATTCAGAGCCTAGATACCCAAGTATTTAAATAGTATACTAGGACACATGGTTAGAGGAAACCATGAAACCCATCCCACATGGTTTTCCCAAACTGTTTTGTTGTAGACAGTGTGCTGCAGAGTGATGAAAAGTTTTTTTACAACCATGTAACCCTAGGTGTATACCTGTAAAACCACATGAATCTTTTAGAGAACGATATTTTTCATAGTTTGCACATAGTTAGTCAAATCGTGCACCTAACCGTGCGAGGTTCCCCATTATAGAAGTGAATGGATTATGGTTAGTCCATGGTTTGGCCAAACCATGTGGTTGAACTGTGCATAGTGAATTTAAGGGTGAAATTATTCGTCTACCCTTAATAAAATGTCTTAATTCCATCCTTACTTTTCCCTCTCAATTCCAATAGGATTTCTATCCTCCTATGGTGTGTGAGGCTCCTCCTCCTCCTCTATCTATGGTGTTTTGACCTAGCTTCTTCATTTGTGGTCCAAATCCTTTTCCATTAAAAGAAACTAAAGGACCTCAAAAGCTGATTATTCCTGAATAATATATTTATAGTTTCCTCTTCCATCCCTTGTTCAATTTTGGTTTGACATATTTTGTCATATTTTCGAGGATTTTTACATATCCTTCAATTTCTTCCATTCTATGTCGAATCAAGCTTCAAAAATAGATGAGTTGAGTGATTCTATGTCGAGGTAGGGTTATATGCTATTTTCCATAATTTTTTTCATTTTATATGTCCTTTCATTGTACCTCTAGCCAGACGCTTCTGGAAACCCTTATTTATTATAAATTAACTTAATTATAATGGTTTTCCATGTCCCTTATAACCTTATCTTGTAGAGAAACCCATATTTTGGGTGTTTTTCTTGAATTTTGATACCCCTTTGGGTGTTACCACCTTTAATGGACTTTCCCCATGAATAAAATGGTTTATTAGCATATGTGAGTTTGTTTTTTGATTAAATTCTATTAAATAATATTTGAATTATGATAAAGGTTTATACGCACATGAGCCTTATCCTGGTTGGTAAGGACTTCGTAAGTACATCCAAGAGACCCAGGATCAAATCCAGGTGGAGGTATAATTTCTAGGGGTACTGTAGCAGTACTGTAGTAGTACTGTAGCAGGTACTGTAGTGGGAACTGTGTAGTAATGTAGCAGGTACTGTAGTGGGAACTGTTTGGTACTGTAGCAGCTGGGAATATGCCCATGTTTGGGCCTTCAGGCCACCTTAATTGTAGATGCAAACCAGGCCACCTACAAGGAACAAGATCTACAAGGAGGATGAGGAAAGGAGATTTCACCATAGAAAAAGCTAAACAGATTTCAATAATGAGAGGGTATGGCACCTGCCATCGGGACAGGAATGTGCATGCACGAGAATGCCTATTCGAACAGCCATGTGAAGGTGGAGAGCTGATATCACGATGAAGATGCTGGGGAAGAGAATTTCAAAGTAGTTATTTTGGTTTGTATATAATGTTTGAAGCCTATGGGAAATGAATTCCTCTAAGGCCTACGGGCCATGTAATACTTACGCCTACGGGCCTTGCAAGGGTTCCACCTCACCCCTTGAAAGGTGTACTATCAAAAAATCATTAAAAAATGAAGGCCTTCGGGCCATTGGATGGATAAAGGGTTGGACTTGAGTGTATTCCTTGAGTTTCTTTCCTCTCAACCTATATTTAAATGCCCACTCTTGATGTTTCACTATAATTACACATTACTTACATTTCATTTCTTATTGCAAGATTAGATGAGTACCTTGCTTCATAACATATGATATTGCCTCCTTTTGTGTTATTCCTTGTGTCTTGTTCCTTATTCCTCAATTTATGCTTAATGTTGTATGTCATAAGTAAATGGCTTGAATTGAATGTCATTTCTGGTAAAGATTTCTAGCTTCTTCTATTTAAATTTTTTTGATTAAATTTTTTAGATATATGATATTTTTTGTTCTTTTCCATAAAAATTTATTGGATAAATTTTGATCATGTGGCCTTAATATATTCATTTGATGGAATGTGCTTATATATATTACATTCCTTGTGATGTTCCTTGGTTACTATGGCCCACATGCTATGATCTAGGTGATAACATAGGTCCTTTTTTAAGGATTCCATGAAAAGAATCGTCATGCTTGGTTGGATGCTCTTGATGCGCCAGGAGTGATACTTTGGATTTCTAGGTATGGGCTATCTAGATGGTTTTGCTTATACTTGTGAGTGATGTTGGTTCCCTTGGGGAGAAATCGGGCATGGATTAATTGGAAATATGGCTACAACATTCCATGGGTGATTCCCAGTATCCTACCTGAGATACTTTGTATAGACTTAGAGTCACTATGTATTGAGTGATATAAGGGATTCCATATGGGTATCCTTCGATGGGATAAATGACATCAGCTATATTTGATGTTTCATAGCGACCATGGGATTCTATTTAGATCGCCTTGGATGGGATCAGACACCACAATGAGAATTTATGGATTGTTTTAATCATTCATTTAATATGTGATGAATCTTTTATAACTATAATTATTCTAAGAACTTGTATTATGACATGTAAATTGGATCCCAATAATAAAAACAATATTGGGGGTATGCCTTCTTTGGTTTCCTTGTTTTCTTTGGATGTTGTGTACATATTATTCCTTGAACCTGTAATTAATTTTAGTCATCTGGTTGAGGCAGAAGTAGTTAGTATGGGTTGGGTTTCCTTTAAGAACCTAAAACAAGGTGGTTATTTCTATTTATTTATTGTAATGATATTATTTATTTTGGAACACTTTCATTTTTTTTTGGTAACTGAAATGAATCAGCCTAGAAACTATGGGTGTTTTCCTAATGATATTATATCTCATACCCTGATGAGGCTCTATTTGGTACCCAAGTAGAATTCACGATCATAGGTATGGATAAAGGGAAGCATGAAACTTCTAAATCCTGATTGATTTACCAATATAGGATAGAGCATAGGTCAAAGGACCGATCCTATACTCGAGATTCTTATAGTATCCATTTTTTTCTTTTTGTATATTTTTTCAGCATGTAGTATATACTTTTATCCCTAGATCTCATACTCACATTTTTTTATAGACACGTGAAATCATGATCATCATTTTGTATATATTTTTTCAATTCAGTTTCTGTTAATTTTTTACTTCTCCTGCATGGATTATTACTATTATTATTGTGTTGTTTCCATTGTTGTCTATTTCTTTTGTATGATTATACTATATATTATTTGTTATTTATCATTTTGTATACTCAGATCTATGAGGGAATAGTCTCCCCAAAGACACACCCAATGCCCTCCCTTCTAGTCGGAAGCCTCTCGCATTTGGGGAGATGCACTTAATTTCATGTGGCCACCATCTCAGGGCACTGTTTAGTGCCTGGGGCTGGAATATACATCCTTGATACTCCGGGTCCCATGTGCTTATTACAAATGGTGGTTGGTTTTTATCAATATAGAGTATAGATACATATCATATTTTCTACCCAAAACCAATCAATCATTCCCACAATGATATCCCTCCTTATTTACATCCCCCTTTCTTAGTCACACAACAGTTCACATGCCTCTTCACTACGTACATATCACAAATCATATATTTAACACATACATCATATTTTTAAACCTAAGGGGAATGGATTAACATGGGTTTACCACTTATAAATAACATTATTATGGTTCTAATTAGGACTCATAAATTCAAAAGGATTGATTTCACTTTGGAAAACACTAATTCCCAAAACTATGGAGTTATAAAACCATTCAAAATACTCAATGAATAGTTGAGGAACCACACAATTACAAACAGTCTTGAAAATATGCTTAAACAAAGTAGGTCCATGTTGAAAGCTTAAGGAAATCATGGGCAATGACTGTAATAAATTTGTAAATATTAAAATATATTTTTCATAGTATATAAATATCATATAATAATAAAAACATTTCTAAAACAATTACAAAGTTATTTAATTAAAAATAAATTTCTAAGCATAGGGAACCTACCTCAAAACAGACTTTCTCTTGGTAAAGACAACCTGAAACTTCTTTTACTCTTACACACACATGTTTTTATACATATATCAATAAATACACCAAGATTTAATGTTGATATTACTCTATACATGTGGAAATATCTACAAAGAGGATATATATACGACATACCCATTCATATGAGTGTAGGTCACCCTCATGAACATTGGTCTGAAATGCACCGAGATTGATGGAACACCCATTACTTTTGATGTTCTTGGATAGAAACTATCCTTAATTGAGAATCAAAAACCCTAGACAATAAGAACATACCACAAATCACTATAATATAGCAAAAAAATTGAACCAACCAAGAGGGATGAATAAACTAACCACAACCAGTGCTGAATGAACCAAAATGAACCAAAGCCCTTCACCTTTAATAGAGGATGTTGAAATACTTATGAAAAAAACTAGAGAGACCCATTTCATTCCCTAGAAAAATTAACCATTTTTATAACCAGGTGTCCCAAAACCCCAAGGGTTCAGCTAAATCGCACACCGTAAGAGGGAAAATAAAAAATGCTAAAAGAAGGGAGAAGGATAGAAGAGAATACCATACCTCAGAGAATCCAACAAGAACCCTCAAGAAATCAGATGGAATTGATGAGGGGGAGGGTGATTTTAAAGGGGGGATTTGGTACAGCTATAGTAGAGGTATATGGAGTTGCGTGAGACACAAGGGGGAGGAGGGGTAAAAATAAGAGGAAGGAAAGAAAGAAACAAATAAAATAAAAAAATGTAAAACATTTTTTAACTGGGAAATCCACAAGGTTTTTTCTCACGATTCTCAAAACTATGCACCAACCATGATCTGACCACTTCATAGGCCACGAACCACCTCTCGTGGTTTATCCTAAGATGCCAAACTATATAGAAAAACGGTCTTCCTTATTCCTGACACACCTAAGACCCTACACATTCTCTGGGGAGATGGGAACAGTTTGAAAAATGGTGTGGAATCCAAAAAAATGGATCTATAAAATGATATACACTAACCACATGGGAACCACATGGTTATTCCTAATTATGTAGACTAACTATGAAACATCCAAAAATAATTTGAAAAATTATATTTTGGCCCGTCAACTACCAGAACTCAAGACCTCTCAAGAATAAGATAGATTAAGCCCAAAAATAAATAAAATAAAATAAAATTTTAAGGTCATGGTGTGACAATTCTCACAACAAAGACACATTCTTCCCCTAAAAATTCCAAAGACTCTAAATTGATCACTACATGAAGTAAGGACACAATTAATCTTAATATAAAACTTCTACCACTCTATGATTGAAAACAGATAAATCTCTCTCACCCAAAACCTGAAACATTAACGTCCCAAAATAGAGTTGGAAAATGAGGAGAAGAAGATGGATGGAATAATATTTTTCAACATAACTTCAAAAAAAAGAACACCCTGACCCCTAACAAAGAGTACACTAAAGAACCTATCATGCTTTTTTTTCAGGATCTTCATGATGATCCATCACATGACCCATTATCTATACGAACCGAACTATTATTTTTATGGTTGGGTGGAGTAGAATCAAAGAAACACAATGGTGAAAAAATTTGAAGTTATCAAATAGAAAACACAAGAACTAACATACTAGGTTTGCCATGGATTTTCCCCCATGGTGGTCTCCCCACCATTTTAGGGTTTTTTACAATACATAATTTTCCATATTGAAAATACTTTCAAATAAATAAATAAACGTCTAACAGTGGTGTGACATATTAAATACTCATGGAACACCTGACCACCTCAAGATATGAAATCAACAAGACCCAAAGTGGGTCTTCCTACCATTATGTAACTGACTACCAAGGTTGTTTTACTAAGAGGAATGATCAATAAAATGACCCACTAACAAAAAAAGGTTTTAACCTTAGTGATTCTAATAGAGAAATTTATCAAGAAAAAATTATTAATTTCCCAAGACATGTGAATATCCTAAATGAGTACCACTATAAAACTAAAAATAATTCAAAGGAATAATAAACAGGAGTTTATATTCACGATTCACAACCAAAAAAAATTCAACAAAAGGCCACTAAGATCCTCAAAATGAATGGCACATGGGGAAATAAAACCACAGAAGGGGAAAATATTAATGGTAACCACTATAGAATCAAAGGTAATATGTTGGATGAACATCCTACCACAACATGAAATTCCTAACTGTGTGAAATGAGTCACTCTAAGACCTATGGTTGTTTCCCTGATGTCTTGAAGAATCTGGTTGTACAATAGTTAGGAGATAATAATCCATGATCGGAACTCTTTTAGTTGTCACAAGAATTTTCAAGATCAATAATCCATTCGATATATACATAAATATGGATTAGAATACCAAGTCAAACTATAAAAGAAATAAATGATTGATTTTTCTAGTGAATTCAATACATGAACTAAAAATGATACTTATCCAGAAAAGGTTCCCTTAATTAATAATCCTCACAAGTTAGGGAACCTTCACATGGACCAAATAAAACATGACTGTAATCTACTAGGGGATACCCTCTAAGACATTCCCAGATAAAGAAATGAAATTTTTGATTCTTTTATAGATACTCAACATGAAAATAATACCTTCCAATATATTTCTCAAAACGATATCTAGAGAAACGGAAACTAGTTCATTTAAATTGTCAACATACCCTTTCACCATATGTTGACCTTGTCAAATATCCACAACCTATGGAAATATTTTATCCTTCACTTCATTAGGAATAAACCATTTTATGAAGGTGGTATTTAAGATCATGAAAGATATTTCATCTCACAATAAGGATGGAATGATCATCCCTCACTAGTCCAGTCTGGGTCCTTCAAACATACCTAATACAACACACCATCTCATAGAATATTTAGTTCTTAAAAACATGAAGATGCTATGAACTTTCTTACAATACTCCATGACCTCTTATGAATAATGATTGGTACTGAAAATAGGAATCGATTTAGAAGATCTCGGATCCACCACTATACTTGGAGTTTGGACAGGGTCGACGATTGGAAGAGAATACTTAAAAAAATTCTAAGACATTATAGGAGACATACGATAAAAAATAGAAAGCACAAAACAAAAACCAATCTCATTAATGAAAAAATTAAAAAACAAATAGAAACTAATCAGATCTTAAATTGAAAAAAACACAACAAATCCATAAAACAATCCAAGAACCCTAGTTTAAAAACACCATTTTCATGTTCATCAATTATCAAATTCATTTCCCCCTTTTGAAACTAATATCATTTTCAACTTATAAATCTATATTAAAAACCAAATCCCATTTTCCAATCCATTTTCCCATTTTAAATACCCTTTGAACAAAGACCATTCTAGTACATTTATGTTAGGAACCAAAATACCACATTCACTCTCCCTTCGAACCACACACCCTACTAGAAAAAAAATCATTTTTTTGATGAAACCTATTCCATGAAATCAATTTCTTTTCAAAATCCATCCACACCAATCATAATAAGACAAAATAATCACCCATACCAAAATAGTAAAAATAGGGAACTATTGGTCATCAATAACCCAACCACATGGTTTAGTAGACCATAAACTTAGCATGAACAAACCATTGGAATCATATTGAACCAATCATGTGGGCTCCACATGGTTCACTACCGCTTCCATCCCCCAACATGAACTCAACAAACTCCCACAACATAAACCAAAAATCAAAAATAAATTTATGATACCCAACTACCCATTAGTGACTCAGGTAATTTCATGAGTGGTGGTGATCATGACCCAATACATGACCTACCTAGTGATCCCGGACTACCCTATCTTAAATTTACCTGATACCCAAATAAAAAGGACTTTCTCTAATTCCATTTTTCCACAACCAACTAGTTCAACCATGAACTGGTCACCTGATCTATCTTGCGATGAATATTGAGAGTTGTTTCATATCCTCCTCGATTGGAAACTAGTATCGAGGATCATGATTAAAAAAATGTGAAAGATTCAGACAAAAAAATAGTTGAATAAGAAGTAAATATAAACAAAACAAAAATATAAACACTAGTATAGGATATAAATAAAACTGCACATACCTCCATGTGACCATGTGGGTCACCACTGAAAACTAAACCAACGTCTCTCCATGAAAACTATGTTCGAGTTGGAAGAAACACCATAATCTAAAGTCAAATATAATGATATATTTGTGAGAATTATAACTCATACAGCACACCCAAATGAACAATTTTATATACCTTACCTTTAAAAAGAAAACCAAGACATTATAGTTTGAAAATAAGACATATAGAAAGAGGGTTTTTCTATATTTCTGTAATAAGTAATAGTCTTTCATTTTCATGAAAAAAATAATCCACTACACATAAAAAATTGTTTCCAAAGAATTATATATTTTCAATAAATCATTTATAGAATGTAGAAGGAAATAAGATAAGAGTCGTAGTAGGATAAAAAATCATTAAGTTCCACAAAACAGATGAGAAGAAATGTTCTTTTATTATTTTAAATATTTAAATAAAACTAAGGAATGATATTATAAATAAATACCATAGATAAATCAGGGTAAATGATAGAAAGAAACCTGGAAAATCCCTATGTATATAGAGTTAATAGGGTCCTCTGATCCTCACATATTGATGATAAATTCATACAAAACCCATAACATCCTAATTCATAAGCCACTATAGGGGAATCGCATCCCAAGGTCCAGTGGCCTCTAACCATATGATCATTGTTTAGTTAGTGTTATAAATTCAATTCAGTTATGGGGAACCAAGCCTCAACCCTGCCAATATTCCTAGAATACTAAACTAGTCTACCCTCCAATGTACTTTTGGTCCAATGTTCTTATTCCAAATGGTGGTGAGTTTTTACCAAGAAAGTATATACATACATATAATTTTATTTACCCAACACACATATAACATATGACAAATGATCTTTCTCTTTAAGATCATCCCCATTTCTATGTCACACAACAATGAACAAGACAATTCAATAGGAACATATCACAAATCATACATTTAAAACATATATCCTACTTCAAAATCAAGGGGGGATAGCCCAAGATGGGTTTTCCAATTCCACAAAATATTTTCAAGGTGACAATCCAGCCGTATCATTTTAAAAAGAATAATTTTACTATATAAAATAATAATTACCAATTATTTTGAGTTCCAAAACCATTGAGAAGACCAATTGAACACCTAAGTCGCCACACATTTAGAAATAGGATTGAAAACATGATTAAATAAATGAGGTCTATGTTGAAAGTTGTAGGAAATCATGGGAAGAAAGTGTAAATATATTTACAAGGATTAAAAGTGGATTTTTATAGTTTGTAAATATCATATAATAATAATAATGCATTTTTAAAACAATCAAGAAAATATGGAATTAAAATTAAAGGTCTAGGCATAAGGAATCTACCTTGAAACACATTTCCTCTTGAAAATGGTAGCCCAAAACCACTCTTTATGCTTACACACAAATGAATTTATACATATCAATATAAATACTCAAAGTTTTAATATAGATATTCCCCTCACCATGAGGGTGTATCTAAATTGAGGGTATGTATATATAACCCTTATCCATATATATGCATGCAGGTCACCCTCACAAATGACAATCCAAAATTCATCGAAACCGATGGAACACCCAAATATTTCGATGGAAACTGTAAAAAACTAGTCGTAATTAAGTCTCATAAACCCTAAACAATAATAAACAATAAAAAATCACTGAAATACCCCAATAAAATTTATATAAAACTAAAATTGTATAATAATCCAACCATAAATGGCAGTGGGAAAACCAAAATGAACAAAAACACTTTGCCTTCAGTGGAAGATGTCGAAACACATACAAATATGAACAGAGAGACCCATTGCATTATCTAAAAATAGAAATCAGTGTTAGAGTTAGGAAACCTGAATCCCATAGGGGTTGTCTGAATCACATTACACAAGAGGAGAAAGGAAAAACACAAAAAGAAGGGAGACAATTGGATGAATAGACATTACCTCAGGTAATCGATCAAGAACCCTCAAGAAATAATTTGGAATAAATGAAGGGGGCAGGGTTTCAAGAGGGGGAGGTGTGAATGGATGGATAGGGTGGGTGGGTTATATCATTTCATGAGACACAAGGTGAATAATGTGGGGGAAATAATAAATAGGAAAGAAAAAAATAAACTAAAATAGATTCTATTTTTTAAAACATGGAAACCTGCAGGGTTTTTCTGCACGGTTCGTCAAACCATGTGCCAACCATGCACTATGAAATTATTCAGTTAGGTATAGACTCACATAGTTTTCCTTAATATGTTGCACGGTTTTCTCAAAATTTTCTCCTCATCCCGGACACACCCAATACCCCACATGGTCTCTGGGGAGCTATAGAGAGTTTGAAAAACCTATAGGAATATATGTAAAATTACTCCTTCAAATGATAGACCATAACAAATGGGAACCCATGGTTTTTCATAACCATTTAGGCTAAATATAAAGTAGAAAAAATCCTCAAAATATTTAAATTTTGTCCTGCCAACTACTAGAACTCAAGCCAACTCAAGCACAAAAAAGAATAAGACCAACAAAAATAAAACAATAGAATGTGTCGGGTCAGAGTTTGAAATATTTTATATTTTAATAATAATTAATATGTAATGAATATAATATATAAACATTAATTCAATCATTATAACTAGTTGTGAGATATGTGGATGGAAAAAATACATCATACTTCTAGGTAGCAGTTTGTTGTACACACAAACTATTGATTTCATTCCCATTTGCTGGAAGTCAGAAATGGATATAGGTTATGAAATTTAAATAATATAATATAATTATACAATATATACTAATTTTATAATATCATGATGTTTTTAGAAGATTCTATGTTGGTGGAAGTATAAAAAAATGAAAAAAGTTAGTTTAAAATAATACAACTTCTTTAAACAACCTCATTTTCATTACACCATAAGCCCTATAAGGTTTTTATTATAAAAAACCAGGATATATAGATTGTGTGGATATATTTTAAATTTTAATATTATAGGGATTTACTAGGATATATAGTTCTTTAGGTGTGATGAAATTAAAAGAAAAGGCTCACTTTTATAAGAGAGAGGTGGGGTACCCTTCGAATTTCTTAAAATATTAAATTAATTTAAAATATTACTAATGAAAAAATAGATCAAAATTGATAATATTAGAATAAAAGATTAGTAATATTCATAATAATATAATATAATTAATTTGGACAATTTTTTTCTATGTTTTTACCCTTATCTTTTTGTTTTAACCCCCCATTAACCCTTTTCAAGTTATAGTAACATCAATATTTTCTTGCAATTTAATGGTATAAATAGTTACCAAAGATAAAAAAGGTATAAAAATGTAATATTACTGATAATATAATACAAATCATATTAAAGTGTCTAAGAATACTATTTTTTAAAATTTTATATTGTTTAATATAATATTATTTTTATAAAATATCAATAAAGTCAATTTTAAAACTATTAATTACATTGAATTTTATAAAATCAAGAAAATAAATGAAATTATAATAAAATATTTTAATAAATCCCTAAATAAATTCTATAAAATTAATTGATCAAATTTTAATACTTTAAATATTTTTAATATCATTTATTTTATTTTTCCATTTGTTGAATAATTCTCACTTCAGGGATCTATAAGTATTTACAAAAATTATTTCATCAGTAATAATTAATAACACATTATAATGATAAATATAAAGAAATTATATTTATAATGAATATTTATAACCCAAAATATCTTCTATTTTTTCCCATGTCAAAAACATTATATTTTTTAAAAAATGAGTGTGATATTTTTTTACTATTCATTATATAAAATATTATAATGGTTACAATCACATAAAAAAGAAAAAAGGCCATATATTATACATTTTCATTATTATGGACTAGAAATACTAATATAATGAAATTTAGGAAAATTTTACTATCATTTTTTATTCCTTATCAATTTAATTTTATCTTTAATAACCCAATTAACCCTTTAACATGGTGAAAGAAATTACTAAGGTTGCTATTCATATTAACAAAATATAAAATGAACTATTAACCAAATATAGACGTATTGATTTGAAATATAGAATACATTTTTTTACATTCATGAAACATAAGTGGTATAATATAATTCAAAATTTAACTGAAAAATGCGATAACGAATAGTTTTTTAAAAAAATCTCTTTTTAAATATAAAATGTTTTTTATACTAAATACAAGTATAAAATTTATTTTAGAACCCATAATTTAATTTTATTACATAAAAATAACATAATTAAATTTTATTACTAATCAAAAAATAATATTTTACTTTTTAAATACATTAAAATAAAATATAGTTTTTAATAAAAATTAGAACTTTAAGTATTTTTTGAAAAGTGAAATATTTCAAAAAAATTCAAAATTTCACCATAGGCTAATTTTTACATGTTTATTTACAAAATAATATTTTTTGTCATATAATATTTTAAAATTTTACATAAGTTAACAAAAATATTTTCTTATAAAAATCAATAAAAATAATTTTTTATAGAATACATTTTTTTAATGCATAAAATAACCTTAATAAAAAAAGGAGGGCTTATTTATTAAGAATTATATTATACAGTTGTTTTCATTGAAAACATTATATAAATTTAAAAACTTATCCAATCCAATTTGTAAATTACATTGTAGTAGCTAGGTTATAATTGTCATGTTTACAAAATAAAATTTCATTGTTCATTTAGGCTTGGTGATCTGTATCTTGTATGATATTGAACATAGAATTTATTTTAAAAACATGGGATATTATAATGAAACGTTTATAAGATCATGAAATATTTATAAACTATGAGAATTATTTTTAATAAATATGGTACATAATTTAATTATTATATTTAAATGAACGGAAAATTACAAAGGCCTGTCACCTAGAAATCATAAATATGTTAGCATGGCTTATCACCAGTTTATAATATAGTGATATACTGACGACTGTGAATTTTTTTCATACAATATCCTAGGATTAATAATTATCAAATATGTTGGGGGATATATTATTTTAGTGTGACCAATTTTTTTCCTAAAATTTCAATATTACATATGCATGATAGAATATCTCAAAACATTCATAACGTGAGATAAACTATCATAGTTATCCAATGGGTAATTAATATTTGTGTAAATATTTTAAATCCAAAGCCAATTATGGTCGGAATATCATGAATAATACCCTTTAAATAAATATAATAGGTATATGGTATTCATATTAATTTTTAGTGTTGAAAGTAAATATTAAAAAAATAATATCTCTTAAAATGAATTAATATAAAGGATTTTCATATTTATTATACTAAAAAGGTCACCATTGTAGAAAATTTACAGGACATGTGATCTTACCATGACCTACCAAAGTGGTAGGGTAACCCCTCACATACCCATAATTACCTATCAAAACCCATTCCAAAAAGTTTCACCATGAAGAGATACAATAATTATAGTGACCAAAAGGGTATTTTTTGATTGTAATATATAGATCAAGAGTAGATAATATAGGTGAATAAGAAAAAAAATTGGATAGTAATAATATAAAAATAAATTAAAATAAAAATAGGATATTAAATTTGAAAATATTATTATTATGGAATGTTAAATAGAGAATACAATGATAGATAGAGAGGAAAGGAACCCTTTCCTTTAGTATCTCATAATAAAAGAAAGAAAAATATTTTCATAAGAGATAAATTTATTATTCAAATGATATATGAGGGTGATTAAGAGTGAATGGATTTTATCAATAACATTATAGAGAAGTGAAATGGAAGAGAGAGGTTTTGATGTATTACATTGATTGAGTGATTATTTAATAATTTATGAAAATCAATCTAAGGAAACATTCTTATAAATGCATTCATTTCAAATAATTTATGAGTGGTTCGAAATTACAATTTATAATATTTAAATACATTATTTATTAATTTTAATAATTAACCAATTAAATGTCATATTAAAATATATTTTTACTATATAAAATTTATTATTATATAATGAAAGATTATTATTGGTGTCGAATATTTTATAAATTCTTGAATATAATTTATATGTATATTAATAGAATTTTATTTTTTATATAAGTTATTTAAATATGTTAATAGTATTTGGTCCATTCAAACATATCTAAAATCCTATAGTCATTTTTATATCCAAATAATGACATAAATCATTAAATGTTGGGAAACTATGTTTTATTATTCACAGAAAAATTAAACTTTTAAAAACATCTATATAATTCAGTAATAACTAATTTAAATGTATTTATGGAAAATAAATAATCCATTTTATCAAAAATAATATAAAATGAGTTAAATTTAATATTTTTTATGAATAAATATTAACTTTGTTTCTATAAATAATGGAAAACCTTGATAGAAAATAAATATATCATTATACTTTTTTGTGAGTTGGGTGAATTAAGATAATAAATTAGGTAAATGTTCATCTATTTATTTTAATATTCATATATTTCTTTTATATATATTATAATTTTTACTAATTTATATGTTTCATTAGTTATTCCAAATTATCACACCAATAATCCAATAGTAATATTATTATTCTTACTATCATATATTCATTGGACACCATGCACATTAAAATTCTCATATTTAATTTTCATATTCAGTATACTAAATTTAAATTATAAAAATTTCTATCATTTAGTTTTCCTTTATGGTTGATTATATTTAATTTAAAAAAAATATTATTTTTTGAAATATTTTTCTTTCTTATTACGTTGTTCTCAACATAATCTTATTTCTAAGAGACAACATGCCATATGTTTTACCACTTAGTCATATAATATTAATTTCGTATTATTTTATTATAAAATAATATTTCAATTGACAAGTATTGATATTTGGTATATAATATAATATTATTATGGAATATAAAAAGTTTTATTTATTAATATTGCATGGAAAATATATTTAACAATGTATGTTATATAGAGAAGTTATAAATTGAAAAGTTAAGAAAACAAACACCTAATGGGACAACATTGATAGAATATCAATCCCACTACTAGAGAAATCCCATAACATATTTTTAAATTCATCAAGTATTTGTATTAGTTCATATATATATTATATAATCTATTCTGATTTCAAAATACCTGATATATCACCGTCATAATTTATAAACCCTTTCATATGTCATATCACTTTTCCCTAGAGATTTCTTGAGAATGAAATGAAAACTATTATCTACCCTATATATCCATTAACCACAATCCAAATATTTTTGGATACATGACATTTAATATACCTCACCATATGAAATATTCTATTGAAAACTAGTTATGGTTGGATAAAACTATATAGGGTGACACTAAACACAATATACCACTATGAAATTATAATTAATACGTCATATGTATTGAGAAAATAATAACATTAGTGTAAAATTTAGTTATTTTAGAAAAAACATAATTAAATTAAATCACTATATTATAAAAAAAATAGTATATTATAGGTCATATAGTCATATATCAATGAATGATCCATCGATTATACAATCATATGTACTTCCAATCATACTAAAAGTCAACATAAAAGGCCCTGATTAATCCATAACAATTTCTTAGACTCGCGTCCACATACTTATTAAGCTTACACAGGTCGTTCACATGTACTAGGTCTTTTGCCTTAACATGCATGACAACTATATTTTTTTCATTCCCCCTAAGGTGCACATTCATGGTGTGAGTACAAAACCTTATTAGGAAAAAAATTGTTCAAAAAAATTCTGGAAAATATAAGTTCATGTACAATATGATATTCCAAATAAATAACTTATAAAAAATTATTGTGAACCCATTTGTTTATAAACAAGCCTCTCAAATAGTTTCATTAGTTTCTCAAACTATTTTTAATGCCAATTTTGAACATATTAAAATTATTTAATGGTTTATAATAGTATCGATCATAATGTAACAAATAAAGATACATAAAATATTATGTAATCAAAATATTAAACTACATATAATCATTGTTTCCAAAAATATAGTTTTCCTTAGAAAAAACTTCACATAAACATATATTATGATACATATGGTGGGAATATTATCGAATCCATAACCAAGGTCATGACTAGATAAGAAATTCACCCAATCCCATGTCAATGATAATATTACTATGTATTACATCCCAATATAAATATAATTCTAATTGGATTATTATAATTACCAAATCCATAACCCAGGGAGATAATAGATAGGAAAAATATCACACATATATTATATGTCTAATTAGATTTATATAGTTTCCAATTTATAAAAAAAATAAAAAATTAGATAAGAATATTATACCAAAAAACACCCAATTATATGGGGATTATCAATGTGATGTGAGGCATATTTTGAAAAATATTTCATTAAAATTAATTTTTAAAACAAAATTTGTATCAAAAAATTCATGAACATTAAACATATTATTTTAATTTAGTTTTAATAATTGAATTAATTATAAATGTATTAATATTTTTATTAAAATTTATTAAATAACTTTAAGCGTTATATGTTGTTATATTTACATAAATGAACTTTTAATTGTAAAAGTGAGAACCCACATAGTGGGCATCAAAATCATGATAGGAAACAAGAAAAAACAACATACCAAATAACACATTTCAAATTCAAGATTCAAATTAATGTAAAAACTATGTATTTTGGTGGAATAGACCACTATGGATCCTAGAGACATCAACAAACCACAATTCATGCTCTTTGGACCATATACAGTCACTAGTCACCATCTAGATGAAACACCGCTGATGATAATCATTATCATGGTCATCGCTAAACTATTGGAACCAATATCATAGACTCAAAATATCTCATATAAGGAAGAACATCCTCCAAACCCAAGACAAAAAAACCATACCATAATAGTAAAAACACAGAGTCCTATGACATGAAATAAGATTATTGGGACCCAAATACTACTACAACTACCACCTTCAACTGAAGTAGATTCTAGGAGGGAAACATTAAGAAACATCTCCATATAGAGCATAATACCTTCATAAACATCACTAAAATAGAATAAACAAATAAATACCACCATAACATGAATAAACAATTATTTTTAACAAAAATATATTAATAACATTAAACTTTTTGTGAAAATAATTATTTAATGAGAAAAATTATATGATGAATGGAAAAAACAATAACCAATACTCAAATTTGAATAAACACTGTGAAATAAGACTTCTAAGGAATTATGTATCCTAGGTTCACACTCTATAAGAATAATTTCCATAATATTTATCTTTAATTGTAATATTGGTTATGCTCTTTCAACAATGTAAGATTAACCAAAAACCCCCAATTATAACATATGTGTAAATCCCTATGATATATGTTGTGTGATATTGAATAAAAATGAAGTTATATGAATAGGATTAATCACATGGATAAATCAGTATGTGATTATAAATGAGTATATTTCAAAAATGTGAATAATATTCGGGTAACTAGAGATATATATGAATATTATCAATGAAATAATACAAACAACATGATTAATAAAATGAGAATACTCTATCCAATGTACTCTTGGGCCTTGTTGTGAAGACTATTTTCAACCCACTAATATCCTTTAAAGGATCAAAAAATGGTGTAAATACATAAAAATCATATCATGATCCTTTAAAAAATTGAATCATCTCACAATTAGAATTTCATACCTCTTTGAACCATAAAAAACACATCACCACAAAATCTGTGTTGTGATGCTCTATTTATGTTACTTTTTCAAGTTTCAACAATATATCACTAAGGCATGTTACATATAATTGTGTCTCAGGTAGCAGCCAAGATACCATAAAATCAATGACACTAGTTTTTTTCTATCCATGATGTGTCATTATCTCATAAAAATGTTCTTGTATGCTAATGTGATATTAGATTAGTTACACTATGCACCATCACTATGCACCACATGACTATATTTGTCGATGGATAATATAATGACCCATAATTTTCATAAATACATGTAATGGCCCAGACCCTCATGGCCCATCTCTTTTCCAAATTCCAGATCCTAAGGGTGAATCCTCGGTGGTAGGGAATCATTTTAGTGTGCAATCGACCGGTGCGACCGACCGGTGTGTCGCTGATCGGTGCGACCGACCGGTGTGTCGCCGATCGGTGCTAATGATTGGTGTGTCACCGATCAGTATGACCAATTGGTGAGTCGCTAATCGGTGTGATTGGTAGGTGCGACTGATCGGGGTGTCGTCGATCGGTGTGACCGATTGGTGTGTCGTCGATCGGTGCGACCGATGGGTGTGTTGCCGATCGGTGCGACCGATCGGTGTGTCGCCGATCGGTGTGACCGATCGGTGTGTCACCGATCGGTGCGACCGATCGGTGTCACACAGTATTTTTGAGTTTTTCCTCTACAACTTTTCCTGTAACACCACTTTTAAACCCTTTTTACCTTTTGGGAAGTGGTTCAAGGTCGTTTTTAGCCCCATAATCAATATTTGAATTCCTAAGAGTGGTACAACCCTCAATGGACCTAGTTGTGTGCCCGCATGACATTTCCCCTCTTTTTTTATAAAATCCTTTAAAGTCATAGCTATTAACCACTTTTCCTGATGGGAGTTATTAAATAACAATTAATTCAGTCATGTGTAACTGCCCAACCGCATGGTGAAACCACGATCGGACCTTATAGCCGTTCAAAATTCCATATCCCATGAAAACTGGATCTCATCCTTATATCGCACAGGAATTTCTTCTTCTTTTTCCTCTTTTCCTATCCTTTGTTCCTAGTGTGTTTGGAGTTCCCCTTTCTGAATCAATTGGTGTGCCTATGCCGAATCCTTTCTTCTCACCCTTAGATTCCCCGACATTCCTCCCCTACAAGTCTCACATCCCACGTTCTTGGCTCGTGGAGAAGAACATCGATCCTTGATCATCCAGGTAAGAATTTTCCTTTGTCTATCCTTACTGTGTATCATGATGTGTGGGTAGGCTACTATTTCTATAATGATGGATGAAACCAGACCTTAAAAAAGATAATAAACAGACTGTTAAAGAATTATGGGGTGCTTTTGACAATTCTGTTGTACTCTTTTATAATTTATATATGTTGTAAACTGTATGGTATTTTCTCACTGAAAATCATGGTTGTTGGTGGTCTTTCCTTGAGCACTAATGAACCCCTATCTTCTATGATAATTGAATGTATCCAACATGGGAAATTGGTTAATTACGTAAACTCATCCAATTAAATGAATGTTCAGTGAACAAAAACCCTTGTGTGATCACCCCGGTTAACTAAATAGAAAGAAAAAAATTTAGTGAATGATGTGCTTGAACTTGTAAGTTTCCCTACTGTGTTTTGGTAGTAGGTGTGTTGTACTGTTTGATGCTTATGGGGTGATGTGGGTGAGTATGGGATCCTCTATTGTGGCACGGTTGTTGGTTGTGAATCCGAAGCTCTATGGGGTTGTATCTTAAGGCTTGGTTTGGTTCTAGTACTTTGAGGGATCTCACTGATCCTTTTGTTGTTGTGACTTTACAAGAGAACCAGGTGTGAATGCTTCAATTTATGTTTGGATGTTTCTCTTTCTCTAGCTTGTGGTTATGCCTGTTATTTTCCCAGTAGTGTAGGATTTACTTAAATGGTATCACTTGAACATGAAACCAAGAATGGGTTAAATGGGGAATTGGTTTTGGGAATGAGTTGTGACTTGGCCGTGAGTGCAGTGCCTTCTTTTATGAATGAATATTAAAAAGGGTGTTGTTCTTTGGTTGGCTTTGGAAACCATAGGTTGGGACCAGTGCTTGTTACTTATACATATATCTGTAGTTTTTATGTTTCTTATTCGCGCCTCACTCAAGTTGATCACTTAGTGCCGAACACCCCCATTTCATGGGGGAGGGTGTTTTTTCCAACACTCCTATGAGTGGATGGTTATTATCCCCTCTTTTGATCCTGTTCCTAAATAGCCCAAGACTCTTTGGGCAGGCTGTGATGGCCTGAGGTCCATTATAGCCCAAGATTCTTTGGGCAGGGTAGTTGTGGTGGTTGGCCCAGGTGTGTGCAGGCGGGTTGTTTCCTAAGAATCTTCAGGATGAGGCCTAGTTATCTTTGGTCATGGTAGTAGTGTTTTTAGCCTAGGTGTTTGCAGGCGGTATGGCGATTGTGTCCCAGGTGTTTGCGGACAGGATGTGTGATTGTGGCCCGGTTTTTTGTGGGCGGGATGTGTGGTTGTGGCCCAGGTGTGTGTGGGCGGGGTGTGGCAGTGGGACAATGGTGATAATGGCGGGATTGGTTCAATGCATAGGATGTATTAAATAACTATTGGATAGTGGTGTGGGGTACCCAAACATCGATGCGTTATTACTATACATTAATTGACTTGCGTTATTTGGGGAGTGTTCCTTGGTGAGGCTTGGGTGGATAGTTTTCCTTGCTATGTGATTTGGTTATCTCTTTTATCATAGGGCATTATAATGCCTCCCCACTTGTGCATGAGAGTCTTTGGTTTTCCCTACTGAGTATACTTGTATGCTCACCCTAAGTATATAAAACTGCTTTCAGGTTTCCATGAGGAATTCATGGATCGTGCAGGGCCATACTAGCTCGGACGTTGGGACAGTTGCAGCTTCTTTTTTTCTTTTCTTTGGTACTTTACCTTTGTATTCTCTTTGTACATTGTGGAATTTACTTTTGAAACATTCATATGGGTATGGATTTATTTGGCTTTACTTTTACCTATATTTTTGGTGTTTTTGGGATTTACTATCTTATCTCTTAATCCTAATAATGAAAAAGGGTAATGTCTTCCATCTTGTGTGTGATTCTATACCCTTGGTGCTAGTCACCACTCTGAGACCTATTGAAGGCGGGTCTTAGGGGTCATTATCTCTTCTTGAAATTGACGAAGGAATGGTATGACAATCTGATGTCCCTTATCTTATCTTCTTGAAGTTGGGTCGTGACAGAATGGTATCAGATGCGAGGTTGAGAGATAGGATGGAGTCTGGAGTTAGGCACAGTGAGGATTGCATGTGATGGTAGGGCAACAGTGTTAGGTGATCTTGGTGCATGAAATAGGCCAGGGAAGACTGGCTAGGACATGGTATTTTAGGGCCCCCTGCGATCTAATGCAAGGACTCTAGACCTACCGAACGACCAAGTAAGGCTACACTTATTGCAAGGTAGAGACCCTAGAGAAGTTACATGCATCATAATGACTTGTTTTCTTGTGTTTAATGGGTATTTGGGGATTTAAAATGAATGAGAAGTCTAAGAAAATTTAAGAACAATATTCTACACTACTCGAGCATAGGCATTCCTTTTTTTCCTTGCAGCTATGGCACCTGGGAGGCGACCATGAGTACTGCGGGCGATCGAGGCCCAAAATGTTGACTTGGCTGATCGACAAAGGGCTGACCGAAAGGAGGAGGATGATCATCGGTAGAAGCCGCTTCAAGCCTTTCAACGGTAGACCCTTGGGAAGTACTAGGGTAGCATCTTAGACATGGATACAGAGAGCTGGATAGAGGATCTGGTGATAGATTTCAGCTTGATCCGAGCTCCGACAGAGTACTGGGTTCCTTTATCTATAAGCCAGATGCGTGGAGCATTGTGTCAGTGGTGGACGCTTTATCTTGGAGAGAAGAGGGAGGATGAGGTCATATGGGCTGACTTCAAGAAGCAGTTTCGGGCGGAATTCCTCTCTTTCACAATGAAGGCTGAAAAGAGGCAGGAACTACTCTCCCTCCAGTAGGGGAGTATGTCAGTGAGAGAATTGGGGATCAAGTTCAAGGATCTCCTTCTCTTTTCTTCCGACCTCTTCCCAGATGAGGAGTCTCGGGCAAGACGTTTGGAGGAGTCGCTTCGGCCTTCTCTCTAGTATGTTAATACTCTCTTCACCCTACCGACGTACTTGGAGGTCCAGAAGAAGGCTGAAGTGGTGGAAAGTATGCACACACTGGGAGGTGTATCACGAGAGGGAATCCAATTGGGCTCATCAAAGGGGAAGTCCGTCAGCAATAGACCTCCAGCATCAGGACCCTCTAGGTTTCGACCAGCAGGAAGCAAGCCTCAGCAGTTCCAGTTCCGATCTCCTGGCCCTCGCCCTTTCCTTTCGGGCCTAGGACCGAGATGCTTCGTCTATGGAATCCATGGTCACCTTCATAATCAGTGCCCGGACATAGTGTAGTACAAAGAGGGTGGGCAGGTTCAATGCCCACCTCAGTAGTAGTGGTTTCCAGATAGGCCCTTTTAGCAGTAGCAGCAGGGGCAGTAAGCTCCCGCTCCTCCCAGGATAGGCATTGCCAGAGGAGGCTGACCCCAGGGCGCCCCTCCAGGACCTCGATCGGGGCATGGTCGGGGAGGCAGTCGATAGCCGAGAGGCAGGGGAGCTGGGAGTGGAAAATTGCACGCTGTAGAGGCAGCAGTTCCAGCAGGTTCGGAAGTCGTTTGAGGTACTATCATCTTGTTTAGTACTCTTGCATATGCCTTGTTTAATACAGGGGCTTCTCACTCCTTTGTTTCACCTAGTTTGGCTCGTGCTCTGGGTTTAGACGCTGAGAGATTTCCAGTTCCCCTGGTGCTGAGCTCACCAGTCGGAGGTCAGACCGACTTGTTTTATGTTTGTTGAGGGTGTAGACTGATGATAGGGCCACATCAGTTTATCATGGGTCTTCTATTGTTGCAGATAAAACCTTAATATTTCATCCTAGGCATTGACTGGTTGTTCTCTATATGTTTTGTCATTGACTGCTTCCGAGGAAGGGTCGTGTTTTCATATTTTGGTGGCTGACATGTAACTTTCATCGGCGAGCGGGGTTTCCAGAAAAGCAGCAATCGATAGAAGCCCCTCCTTTCCTTGTTAGATGAACTATCAGTGGAGTAGGTGGATACAGAAATGGTGTAAGTCCCATGGATCGTCAGTGAGTTTATAGACGTCTTCCCTGAGGAGGTGACGACTCTACCCCCTCTATATGATGCTGAGTTTGGGATAGACTTGCAACCTGGTGCCCTTCCAATTTCAATGGCTCTGTACTGGATGGCACCTTCTGAGTTACAGGAGTTGCGGATTCAGATTGATGATCTGATGAAGAAGGGTTTTGTTCGACCAAGTGTGTCACCATGGGGTGCTCTAGTCTTATTCTCAAATAAGGTAGATGGTGGTCTCAGGCTGTGCATAGACTAAAGGAGACTGAATCAGGTAACGGTCAAGAACCATTACCCTCTCCTGAGGATAGAAGACCTTTTTGACTAGTTAAAATGGGCAGGGTGGTTCTCCAAGATTGACCTGTGGTCAGGATATCACCAGTTGAGGGTGAACAAGGGTGACATCTCGAAGACTGCCTTCAGATGCAGATATGGGCACTTTGAGTTTGTGGTCATGCCTTTCGGCGTTATGAATACTCTAGCTGTGTTCATGGGGCTCATGAACTCCGTCTTTTGGAAATATCTGGATCGGTTCGTAGTCGTGTTTATTGACGACATACTGATCTACTCAAGATTAGAGGAGGATCACGCTGAGCTCCTAAGAATGGTTTTAGAGGTCCTCCGCCAGCACCAACTCTATGGGAAGTTGTCCAAGTGGAAGTTCTGGATGCAAGAAGTGCACTTCCTTGGGAACGTGGTGTCCGAGAAGGTAATAGAGGTGGGCCCATCAAAGGTCGAGGCGTTTATTTCTTGGGAAGCACCCAAGAACGTGGCAGAGGTTCATAGTTTCTTTGGAATGGCAGGTTACTATCGGAGGTTCATGCCCAACTTCTCCTGAGTTACAGCACCTTTTAAGTCTTTGGCCAAGAAGGGCCAAGATTTCGTGTGGAATGGGTAGTGCAAAGCAGCCTTCAGCTATCTGAAGGAGAATTTTGTAAGTTCCCTAGTACTGAGATTTCCAGAAGAAGGGGTGGCGTATGAGGTGTTCTGTGATGCTTCAGGATAAGGCCTTGGGTGTGTGCAGATGCAATGACAAGGGGTTATCTCTTATGGGTCTAGAAAATTACACCCCCATGAGCGAAATTATTCCACCCATGATTTGGAGCTTACGGTAGTCTTTTTCTCACTAAATTTGTGGCGGCATTACCTCATCGGGGAGCGCTTTGTGGTCTTCACGGATCACAAAAGATTGAAGTATGTCTTCTCCCAGCGGGACCTGAACTTACGATAGTGAAGGTGGATGTAGTTCCTTCAGGAATACGACTTTGATATTTCCTATACCTCAGGAAAAGGGAATGTGGTGGCTGATTCCTTGAGCAGGAAGTCGCAGAGAGATGTGGTTCGAGAGACTGCAGATGCTTGGAAGGCGGTGGAGGAGTTGGCTGCCCTACACCTAGATGCGAGGATGGATGGTGGTAGAGGTTGCTTGTATCAAATGACATTTTAGTATTCTCTACTACGGCAGGTGGAGGAGTCTCAGTGGAGAGACATAGAGAGTGAAGTGATGCATGACCGGGTTAACCAAGGTGATGCTCCGTAAGGGTGGACGGAGGATGGTCAGAATCAAGTGATTTTCCGAGGGAAGTTATTTATTCCAGAGGCGATGCATAAGATGTTTCTTGGTGAGTTCCAAAACTCACCCATAGCAGTGAACCTGGGAGTTTCCAAGATGTACCAAGGTCTGAGGAGTCAATTTTGGGGGTTCGGGGTAAATCAGGTGGTGGCAGAGTTCATGGAAAAGTGCCTCGTGTGTCAGCAGGTGAAGGCTGAACACCGTGTTCTAGGTGGTATGTTACAACCTTTAGATGTCCCTGAGTGGAAGTGGGATGACATCTTGGTGGATTTCGTCACAGGTCTACCCAAGGTCCAAGGAGGTTGTGATGCTTTCTGGGTAGTGGTGGATTGGTTGACGCAATCGGCTCACTTTCTGGAAATCAAGGAGTCAGGTGAAGTGGATGCCTTAGCACTGAGGTATGTGGATGAGGTGGTGCGATTTCAAGGAGTTCCGATGTCCATAGTATCGGATAGGGATGCATGGTTTACCTCACGAGTTTGGAGTGGATTTCATCATGCTTTTGGCACCCAGCTACGTCTTAACACTTCTTTCCATCCCCAAACAGATGGACAGATAGAGGGTACCATCCAGATGTTGGAGGATATTCTACGAGCATGTATTCTGAATTTTTCGGGATCATGGGTGCGACACTTGCCTTTGGTATATTTTTCCTACAATAATAGCTATCACTCTACCATTGGCATGGCTTTGTTCAAAGCCTTGTATGAAAGGCCATGTCGCTCACCCGTGTTCTAGACAGAGGTTGGGGAAACAGGTGTTCTTGGCCCGGACATGGTGTAGAGCATGATGAAGAAGGTTCAGCTTATACGGGATAAGATGAAGGCGGCTTAGGACCGGCAGAATTCATATTCCAATAATAGAAGGTGACCCTTGGAGTTTCAGGTCGGGGACCATGTATTCTTGAAGGTCTCCCCTCGGAGTGGACAACGGAGGTTCGGCAGGGAGAGTAAGATTTCTCCAAGGTTCATCGAACCCTTCTAAGTGTTGCAGTGGGTCGGAGAAGTGGATTATCTGCTAGCACTACCACCGCCACTACTGAGAATACATGACGTCTTCCATGTGTCACAACTCCGACGGTATCTACACGACGTTTCAAACGTCCTCGACTGGGGAAAGCTGGATATCAAGGATGACGTGACTTTTATGGAAAGACCAGTGACGATCAAGGATTGTGAGGACAAATTACTCCATGGACGGACCATTCCTTTGGTCCGTGTGTTGTGGAGGCATGGAGGGCTCGAGGAAAGTACCTGGGAATGGGAGCTGCAGATGCGCTCCCAGTACCCAGAGCTGTTTTGAGTTTTGTTTTTATTTGTTGTGATGGAACTCTTTACCTTGTTAACTATGGAATGTGTGGTTTTCCTTATTCTGTGGATGTGGGTGAAGAGTCCTGACTATGGGGAGGGTAGGACCTGATCCCTAATCAAGATGCATTAAGGTGGATGTGATTAATCCTATGTGGGCGAGTCAGTGCCGCCCAAAGCGGATCGTATCTTGAAATGGAGGAAGAAACTCCCTAACCCATATTACTGGACAGCTTGACCCATTAATGATTCATGGTTGCTTAAGGGGGAGGTGTTCCTATATGTCGGATAGGTTCACTCCTGAGAGGTATCTTTCGAGGTGGTTGTTTGGACCCCCTCTTACCTTCGGGTCTGGTTTTGATTATCAAGGGTGAGAATAAATTGACAGGTATCTGATGTAATCGCCCAGACCTTCATGGCCCATCCCTTTTCCAAATTCTGGATCCTAAAGGTGGTGCCTCAGTGGTAGGGTGTCATTTCGGTGTGCGACCGACCGGTGTGTCGTCGATCGGTGCGACCAATCGATGCGACTGATCGGTGTGTCGCAGATCAGTGTGACCGATCGATGTGTTGACGATTGGTGCGACCGATCGGTGTGTCCCGATCAGTGTGACTGATTGGTGTGTCGCCAATCGGTGTGACTGATCGGTGTGTCACCGATCGGTGTGACCGATCGGTGTCACATAGCCTTGTTTAGTTTTTCTTATGCATCTTTTCCCGTAATGCCACTTTTAAACCCTTTTTACCTTTTGGGAAGTGGTTCAAGGCCATTTTTAGCCCCATAATCAATATTTTAATTCCTAAGAGTGGGGCGACCCTCAACGGACCCAGCTGTGTGTCCGCATAACATTTCCCCTCTTTTTATATAAAATCCTTTAAATTTAAAGTTGTTAACCCCTTTTCCCAGTGAGAGTTATTAAATAGAAATTAATTCAGTCGTGTATAACCACCCAACCGTGTAGTGAAACCACAATCCGACCTTATATCCATTCAAAATTCCATATCCTGTGAGAACCGGATCTCATCCTTATATCTCACAGGAATTTCTTCTTCTTCCTCCTCTTTTCATCTCCTTTCTTCCTGGTGTGTTTGGAGTTCCCCTTCCTGAAGCAATTGGTGCGCCTATGCCGAAGCCTTTATGGTCACCCTTGGAGTCCCCAATGTTTCTCCCATGCAAGTCGTGCATCCCTCATTCTTAGCGTGTGGAGAAGAACTTCCATCCTTGATCATCCAGGTAAGGATTTTATTTAATCTCTCCTTACTGTGTATCATGCAGGGTGGTTACGCTACTGTTTCTATTGGGATGGACGAAACCAGACCATAAAAAAGATAATAAACAGACTGTTAAAGAATAATGGGGTGCGTTTGACAATTCTATTGTACTCTTTTATAATTTATATATGTTGTGAACTGTATGTGCTATACTCACTGAAAATCGTGGTCTTTGGTGGTCTTTCCTTGCACACTAATGAACCCTTGTCTTCTATGATAATTAAATGGCTCTAACACGAGAAATTGGTTAATTAAGTAAAATTGTCCGATTAAATGAATGTTCAGTGAACAAAAAACCTTGTGTGATCACCCCGGTTAACTAAACATAAAGAAGAAAACTTAGTGACTGATGTGCTTGAACCTGGAAGTTTCCCTATTGTGTTTTGGTACTAGGTGTGTTGTACTGTTTGATTCTTATAGGGTGATGTGGGTGAGGATGGGATCCTCTGTTGTGGCACGGTTGTTGGTTTTGAATCTGAATTTGTGTGGGGATATATCTCGAGGCTTGGTTTGGTTACAGTACTTTGAGGGATCTCACTGATCCCTTTGTTGTTGTGAATTTACAAGAGAACCGGGTGTGAATTCTTAAATTGATGTTTGGAGATTTCTCTTTCTCTAGATTTTGGTTATGCCTGTTAGTTTCCCATTAGTGTAGGATTTAATTAAATGGGATCACTTGAACATGAAACCAAGAATGGGTTAAATGAGGAATTGGTTTTGGGAATGAGTTGTGACTTGGCCGTAAGTGTTGTGCCTTCTTTTATGAATGAATAGTATCAAGGGTTTTGTGCTTAGGTCGGCTTTGGAAACCCTAGGTTGGGATGAGTGCTTGTTACTTATACATATATTTGTAGTTTTTATGTTTCTTATTCGTTCTCCACCCAAGTTGATCACTTAGTGTCGAACACCCCCATTTCATAGGAAATGGTGTTTTTTCCAACACTCCTATGAGTGGATGGTTATTATCTCCTCTTCTGCTCCCATTCCCGAATAGCCCAAGACTCTTCGCATAGGCTGTGATGGCCTGAGGTCCATTATAGCCCATGATTCTTTGGGCAGGGTAGTTGTGGTGGTTGGCCCAGGTGTGTGCGGGTGGTTTGTTTCCCAAGAATCTTTGGGATGAGGCCAAGGTGTCTTCAGGTGTGGCAGTAGTTGTTGTGGCTCAGGTGTTTGCGGGCGGGATGGTGATTGTGGCTCAGGTGTTTTCGGGTGGGATGTGTGATTTTGGCCCAGGTGTTTGAGGGCAGTATGTTTAGTTATGGCCCAAGTGTGTGCGGGTGGGGTGTGGTAGTGGGACTGTGGTGAGAATGTCGAGATTGGTTCGATGCATAGGATGTCTTCAATAACCTGTGGGAAAGTGGTGTGGGGTACCCAAGCACCGATGTGTTATTACTATAGATTACTTGACTTGCGTTATTTGGGGAGTGTTCCTTAGTGAGGCTTGGGTGGATAGTTTTCCTTGCTAGGTGCTTTGGTTATCTCTTTTCTCACAGGGAATTAGAATGCCTCCCCACTTCTGAACGAGAGTCTTTGGTTTTCCCTACTGAGTATACTTTTATTCTCACCCTACGTATATAAAACTACTTTCAGATTTTCAGGAGGACTTTAGGGATCATGTTGGTCCATACTAACTCGGACGTTGGGACAACTGCAGTTGTTGTTTTTCTTTTCTTTGGTACTTTACCTTTGTATTATACTTGTACATTGTGGCATTTAATTTTGTAAGATGCATATGGGTATGGTTTTCTTTCGCTTTACTTTTACCTCCAGTTTTGGTGTTGTTGGGATTTACTATCTTATATTCTGATCCTAATAAATAAAAAGGGTAATGCCTTCCATCTTGTGTGTGATTCTATACCCTTGGTGCTAGTCGCCACTTCGGGACCTATTGAAGGCGGGTCTCGGGGTTCATTATCTCTCCTTCAACTTGAAGAAGGAAGGGTATGGAAATCTATTGTCCCTTATCTCATCTTAGTGAAGGCGGGTCGTGACAATACATATTCCATCTTATTTGATGAATATTTAGTACATAACATAATGTTTCATGCCAGATTTGTATAGGCCCTCAACCCATAAAAACTTTTATACATGATCAACATGTTCATATGATGTCCACATAATCTTACACTATGTTATTTTATTCTAGAACCCTTCTTAGACATATCATACTTAATACCTTTGTTTATTACTAGGGGAAATGTAACATAATAAGGGGTTACATCAGATGATGAGTAATGGTATCCATTACGGATATTGATGATAAACTAAAAATTACAAGAACATAAGGTTATGAGAGCATGATTAGAACATTTTATATTCATACCATGGAAATCATAGGTTATAATCTTATGTTATGGAATTAATCTTGGTAGTTCAAAAGACATGAATCATCAAGGAATAAAAGATCATGGGCCATGAAAGTATAACATTGGTATAAAACATAAGTTTAAATCATTTATTTAGTAGTCATGGCTCACTATCATGATAATCATAGTGAATTGGGTTCACTATGAATTCCATCATAGTATTCAAGGTTCATTCCCATTACTATCATAGAGGATAATTTCTCTTTGTGAACTGGGTTACTCCCCATTCCAGTCTTGTTTATCTTATGAGATACCCATCATTACCCAATACATTTGATGGCTGTAAAATTTTGTACACAACCATCATATAATGAAAACCATAGATATGTGTTCCACAAGAATATAATGCATTCATCATATCATAACCCTCGAGAAATATTTGGGGTTGATAAACATTTTATCATATCAAAATTCTTAAAAAAGAAATGGGTTTAATGGAAATTTCATCAATTCATTCAAGAATAAAAAAATGGAAAAGAAATAGGTTTTATAGATACATGTTTATAATAATCCTAAAAATATCCAAAGAAATAATAAGGATTAGTAAAATTGGATCATATCCCAAGTATAAGTTTATATAACAAAAATGTATGATATCATAGATGAGAAAGACTTTAAAACATAACTTGAAACATGTCATGAGTAAAATACCCCATTTCATTTTGAAATAACATATTTTAATTAGAAAAATTTACCAAATATTAAAAAATTAATTTTATTTCAAAAGAATCTTGGAAAAAATAAAATTATTCTTCAATGAATTGAGTGTTAATGACTATATTGTATTATCTTCAATCCATATATGTTAAAATAAAACATATAATTCAAAAATTTGGAAAAAAAGGGCAAAAGTACATCATTCAGATAATAACAAGAAAATTTAAAATGAAATATTATATAAAAAGAAAATATTATTTAAAAATTAATTTAAAAAATCATAGGAAAATATTAAAAACATTCTTGAAAACATTTTTAGAAAACATATATATGGAATAAAATGTTTTTTCATTTTAAGGGAGAAATAAAGATAGTTTTCCATAAAATAATTCTTTTGGTATACTAATTTCTTAAACAGAGGTAAATGAATGTAAAAAATATAGTCTCTTTAAATAAAAATAGTTAAATAAATTTCATTAGTTTCATTTTTGGTATATAATTTGATTTTATCATGAGATACACAATCCCAAACAATACCATTAAATAATGATATTTTAACTTAAAACCCTTACCTCGAGTTCCACTTGTATCAAAATATATCTAGAATACTGTATAATAAATTTAAATTTATTATATTTCTATCATATAGTAATTTAAATACATTTAATATATTATATGATACAATTAGAACATTTTAACACCCATTTCTTAATAACACCATATTAAATTCATCATTTCCAGGTGTTAACTATTTCATTCTTCATGTGAATTTCAATTCTATAGTTTCGAGACTTGTATGTTAATCATGGTTCCATAATATATATAATTTAATTAGTTATATAAATAAAATATAAATTTATTATTTATATATATATATATTCAACTATATAGTATTGAAATTGAAAATCAAATTACACCATTTTAGGAGACGGTATGTCCTACGTACACATGAATGTTGTTTTCAATTTTTGATCGATAGAACAAAATAAAGATAAATAATATTTAACCAATTTAAAATATTTATAATACCATATATATCATATATATTTATTAAACATTCCCTTATTACCATGCATGTAAAATGGAAACGTAAAAAAATTTACATCACTTCGTGGAGGTGTAGTCCAAACATATGCATGAGCAACATTATCATTTTACAAAGGATTGGGTAATAAGAAGGTATATGTGATATTATAATTATATAAGATCAATTATTTCAAAAATATAATATATAATAATTAAAATAATCATAACAATCATCAATGAAATGTGGTGGTGTGAAATTATTTGTATCGCTTTGTGTAGGTGGTAGTCTGCACGTATGCACGAGCTATATTTTCACTTTCCATTTGTTTAAATGGAGGGTGGATATTGGAGGTAAAATAATCATAGTAAAATTTTATTATTATTTAGATACAAATTTTATTATTTTATGATAAATAAAATAGATTTAGAGGATGTAAAAAATGATGTAAAATGAATGTGATCATTTAATGCGATTACCTCTTCTTTGAAATAAGTCTTTAAAATCACCACATAAGTATAATAGAGATGGACTTTCAGTTAGACAGGAAGCTCTATAAAATGTATAGTAATTTTTATAGGATAATTTGGTAGGACTTGGGTGTTATATAATTTTCTATTTTTTGTAATTAAGAGAATTTAGGGGTGTCCTTTTGTAAGGGTGGTAAAGGAAACACTTGGAATTTCTCAAAGGAATAAAATATAATAAAGTTATTCACAAGAAATATTATTTCAAATGATAATTAATTTGATGAAAATGAGGATATTATTTAAATAAAATACTTTAATAAAATCTATATTGGTTTTTGGGTCATTTTAGACCATATATTTTTGGTTAACCTGTTCATTAACCATTTTGACCTTAATCGCTATACAAACTATTTTGATATTAAGTGGTTAGGAATGTTACCATAAATGAAAAACTAAGTCATAAATGGAATATGGCTAATATCTTCAACCATATTAAAATTATATTAATTAATATCAAATTGTTATTAATTTTTAATTGGTTAATTAAATTTTATTTATTATAGAATATCATTAATGTCAATTTTGGAACTATTCATTTAATTTGACATTAAAGACATCATGAAAAAGATCGAATTTTAATGTAATATTTTAGAAAATCTATAATATATCATATGTATATAAAAAATTACGGAAAAATAAATTTAATTATTTGAATATTTGTTAAATATATTAATAATTTTATTTATTATGATAAATTACTCTCTTTAAACATTTTCTTTATATTCTTCGTTAGGTATTTTATTATGTACTCTTATTAAATTATCAAGATTATTATATCATTTAATTCTTTAAAGGTTATTAAAATCCTTTTATTTTTATTTAATTAGTATTTTTATTATAGTTCAAAAATTAGTTATGTATTTTTTTTAAATGTATTTTATTTCATATTGTTTTTTTATAATAATGTTTTTGGTATAGTTTAATGTTTTTTTAGTAAAAAGAATTTAGCCTTATATGTTATTTTTGTTGATATCTCTCAATGACATATGGGACCCATTGTTCGACCCCATGGGAAATCCTGCCACACCACAACATCCCACATGAAGGTTGTTTTTTGTTGTGCATAGTGCATGCATGTCCCATGCAGGGCCCGTGTACATGGCCCCATGGTGCATGCTTATAGGCGTATGGATTGGGATAGCCACCCGCAATGTTTAATTTTGTTTTAATTTGAATGAAGCTCTAACTCATATTAGATTATAAACCACTCTACCGAATTGTCTTCATTTTTATGTGGTATAACCTTTAAATGGTCAAATACAATCCCAACTATTATTTTCTTTTAATCACATCCATATGATCGTTTTTGAATTTTTACACACTCTATTTTGATATCCCACATAGTTCCTCTTTTCTATCCATTCTCATTCTTCATTATCCTAGCCATCGACCACCTGTACTCTGAAAATATTCATTGGTAGTCCTTTGTTCTCCAGTTCACCAAAGGACTTTAATGTTTTTCTGATTCAAATTAATGAGTTTCTTCTTCTTTATTTGTTTCATAATCTTTAACATTTGCTCTACTTCTAGCATGACCTACCATTCCTCTTCATATAGTTATTCTAGTGATCTTCATAGTATCATTGAAGATTTAATCCATGTTTCTAAGATCCTTCTATTTTTTCCCTTTGGTATTTTATTCTTAGGACTTCACTCATCTCTCTATGTTATTTTTTCTTTGAGATTTAAAACATCTTTACATCTTCCTCTTTATCGGGTTATTTCACTAGTTTAAAGTTAATTTCCTTATTGATTTCTCATTGGTGCCACTTTTGGAAACCAATAGTGATTCATGATTCACCGCTGGATACCAATAGTGAGACACCAGTCACCATTAGAAATTTATCAACGGTGGGTGATTTTTCCCACTGATGGATCCCAATGGTGGTTCAATGACCCACTATTATACTTCAATGCTATGTGATTTTACCCACCATTTGAAATCAATTATGGGTGTTTTTTACCCGCTGTTGGATGTCATTGGTAGGTTATTTTTTACCCACCATTAGTTTCTTCCTTGCTGTTCATTTTTTAGGATTTATCTCCTTTGATCTATTTTTTAATCTTCATTCATTTGATTCAACCTTATAATAAGTTCTTTAATATAAACAGAATATTTACCTTCCTTTTTCTGCTACTATATAGATCACTTTCTGTTTAACTTGTTTTCTTATCTTTTATCAGAATATTATTTTATATGTTCTATTTATTTGGTTGTTTTTTTATATAGTTTCCTAGAAGTAGTTATTATTTCTATTTTTATATATGTTTAAAGTTATTATCCTTTAATTTGATTTATTATAATTCATCTGTTATTATTCTTGTTATTTATAAAATATTATCAGGGATCCATTGTAGGACTTTTATAAGGGTAGGTGATGATCCATGATTGGCTTCATACAACATTAAGGCATGAGTCACTATTGGACTTCAAATGGTGAGAATAATTTTATTTCATCGTATGAAGCCTTTGACTACTTATATTCTTGTAATGAATTTAATTTTGATTAATTATTTTTATTTTTTATTAAAATTATAATGGTAGTTCTCTCTCTATTTACCCACCATTTGAACCTAGTGGTGGGACATTAGTCACCATTCCCTATTGCAATGTTAGGTCAATGAACCTCAGTTTTCTAAAATATTAAATTTGAAAAAATTAATTTTCATATTTATTTTTTTTATTAAAAAAATATTTTATTAAAATTATTATTATTTTATTTTGAAATATGTTTATAGTGTATTAAAAATATTTGTAAACATTATTTATATACTTTTTTACATCCAAAATTTATATACATATCATGCTATATTTTTACTACATTTTTATTATAAGTTTAATATAAAGTTTTATTTTTTATTTAAATTGTTTTATAATTATAATTTTATTAAAATTGTTTAGCTTTACATATTCAATATTTTATATTAATATTTCATGAAGAATTTTAAAGAATGATTGTTTTTTTTTTGTTATTCAGTGAGGCTTTAAAAAACTAAATGTAACAGTGATCTTATTACATTAATTAGTAATAATAAGATTCTTTAAAATATTAGTTATTTACAGGCTCCTCATAGATCTTAGTTTTAATGATTTGGGAGATCTCTTCAAGAATTAAAAACATATATCTATGATGATATTTTTTTGGGGAAACATGTAATGCTTATTTGATATTCTATTGTTCTAAATTGTTTACGAACTTATGTTGCTTCTTCATTCTTACAATGATCACTTATAGACTCCATCATCGACATTTGTTCCTTAAATTGATCAATGGTCACAAGATTAAACTTCATTAACATTCTTATCATCTTATGCATTTAATATATATTTTTATCCATGTATCCTTTTTTATTTATGTTTGTCTATCACTGTGTCTGGTTTATGATTTTACCATAAAAATAAAGGATTTTTTTTCTCTGGTCATTCTACCAACCAATAAAAAGTTAGGGTTGTGAATCCTGATCAAAAGTCGGGTTTGCAGATCGGGTTGTTATCATATGTCAAATACTAGGTTGTACCTATGGTTTGTTTGAAAGGTATGGCCTATAAACAAGTTTCTCACACCTTTAAGAGTAAGGTTCTTTATTGGTACCAGTCACCACAATGAGTAGATGAAAATTAGGAATGAAATATAATTTTTTATATCCAACCCACTATAAATCCTTATGTTACTTTCTTTTTATTTCTACTACAACTCCACTGAAGAACACTACACTCACTACTATTTAATATTTTATAAACTATTATTGTTTTTTTTATCATTTAATTTTAAAAAGACTATGCTCCCTCTAGTTATATTTTTCATAAATAACGATCCAAAAATTGGTATCATACCCACAACTCTGATCAGTTAGAATATTTATCTTTATAAATTTTTAAGTTTATTATTTCCACTACTTATTTTTAAATCTGTTATAATTTTATATTCTTGACTTAACAGTATAAAAAAGAAAAGAAATGTTTTTCTTTATAAGATGAAAGGTTTCAATGCCATTTATGGATGGCTATCTTAAAACTCCCCATTTTTTAATGGGAGTGACTATGTCTATGAGAATGGCATAGTGAAAGCCTACATGAAATAACTGAGTGTGGGTTGATGGAAAATCATGAAAAATGCATATGAGCTACCCAAAGTTTATCTGAAGTCACTGGTTGGTAATGACTTGGTAAAATGTATTCTGAATTATATAGTTAAAAAAATTATTTTACTATATGTATATGTGTCTATAGTCATGTATTATCATGTAGGAAAACCCATTATATTTGCAGGATACTAAAAGTGACTAATTATTTTATAGGAAAGCTGAAGAGAACCAATATATAAATGCTATGAGCAGAATGCTAGGACTTCATGATGGGAGATGAAGAATATGTAAATCATATGTTACATCAGTTCACTATTATCACAAATGGTATGAGTTCTCTTGGAAAATATTTGGACAAAGCATATCAAGTGAAAAGATTATTAATGGATCTTACAAAAAAGATTTCATACAATTAAGGTTTTTATCAATTAGAGTAACAATATTAAGGAATATACTTTAGGTGAAATCATAGGCTCTCTACTATAGTATGAGTAGAGTTTAAGAATATTGATAATGAGGAGTCTACTAAAAGGAAAGGTATTACAATTAAACCTAATACTACAGATACCACTAATTCTGCTAATTCTGAGTTCCAGGAAAGTGATAATAAGATGGTTCACTTTAGTAAGAAACTTTTCAAATTTATGAAAAGAAATGGTGGAAAGATAATGTTTGGAAGTATGAATTAGAAATATTACAAAAAATGTAAATCAAGTAAGAATAATAATGTTTTAGATATAACATGTTATGAGTGTGAGAATAATAGTCACAGTAGAATTAATTTTCCCAATATCAAGCACTCAAAAAAGTACAATGACAAGGTGATAAAAGAAAAACAAGATTTATTTGGAGGATGATACTACTCAGATAGTTATTACTCAAGAAGTGACATTGGATGTAAAAATTAAATAGGTAACCTTTATCTAATTGGTATTACATGTGAGGTAAATAATTATCTCTTCACCTAATTAATAACTCCATAAGATGTTTATCATAATGTAATATTCGAAAATAAATAAAAAATTCTGATTATGAATATGGTTCTGATTGTGATTCTAATAATTCTAGTGTTAAAAACCTTATTAAATAGAATAAAGAATTGAGAAATTGTAGTTTACAAATGTTTTAAAGATATATATATTTTAAAAGTAGTAATAAAAGGTTAGTCAAAAAATGAAAAATTGAAAGTGAATGTTAAAATGTAAATATAATTGTTTTGGAGAATAAAGAAAATAAAATGAACTATGATTCTGAGATTTTGAAATAGAAAGATGAAAATGAAAGACTTAATGACTTTTTGTAAGATAATTATAATGTAAATACCCAGAAATTATGTGTAATTTTTTCTTTTTCTTAAATACATGCAAATTTTACGAGTCCGCAGTTTCTAACAGTGCTTGATTCCGAGGCCCGGTGTGCCCGGAATCAATTTCTGAAGTTGTGTTCAGGTACGTTCAGTAAACATATGTGCGCGATTTTATATATTTTGAACCGGTGCTCGGAATTAAAATCTGAGGACACCGATGAACTCGCAGCACTGGTATTAGCTTAAGGAGACCTTTACCACATATGCGTTTTATCGAGGATGGAAGTTAATTTTTTGGGGATTCTTAGAAAATTAAATAAAAATTATGTGTGAAATAATTTTATTTAAATGGTGGATTAATCCGCCAAGGGGATGTTGGAGGTGGGGCCCACCCCCACATAACCTCCCATGGGAGGATATTATGTGGTGGGGCCCACACGAGCAGCAAACTCTTCAACTCCCCTTGAACCCCATGTAACTCACATTTAATTGTGGAGAGTCTCTTAAACTTCTAACTCTCCCAATTTAATGTCGAAACTCTCTACCTCCCTTATTTGAATTTTGAATCCATCCCTCCATAATTAGTCTAATGTGTTGTCACATTTAGTGAAAGACAAATCTTGAGTTGTTGATCCATAAAAATAATAGAGAATTATCTCTATTATTTTGGCTTATCTTTCGTTGGAGAAATCTTGGAAGAACACTGTTTTATTCCAATGAAGAATGCCTATCTTCTTCAAAGAACAACGAGCATCATGTTCTTCCTTCTTCACCCAGAGCAAGGAAGGGAAGCATCGTCGTCTTCGGAGTACACCGACGGTGTCGACTCGACTCGACTTCACCGAGCTCTATCTCCTTTGACGTTGACGGAATGAAGTCTGTCTTCTGCGACATCCATCTTCCGCGACTCATCAATGCACAATGACAAATACAAGGTAGGGGGTTTGATTATTTTAATGTATAAATTGTACCCTCATTCCTCATTGTTTGTTTGGGATCGATGATGTCCAATTTTTATCGCTTAATGTAGAGGGTGTTGGCCGAACCAACACAGCCTGAAGCCCCTCCTTTGGTTTTTGTTGAATGACATCGGAGGCAAAGCCAAAAGGGCGCAGTGTCGTCGCACTGCGCTGGAGAAGAACCGCGGGGTGGAAGAGGCGGCGGCATCGGCGACCAGAGGTGGCGGTGGCAGCGGTGGCCACATGTCGGCCGCGTGGAGGGAGACCGACGACCGCTCGGACCGCCCGAACTGCAGGACAACCGGTCGGCCGATCTGGTCGGTCCGCATGTAGGAGACGTGGCACACAAAGGTGTCGCGTGGAGGGAGACCACGGCCCGAAATGTGGGCCACTCGGCAGGAAGAACCGGCCAGCCACCTGCCGGTTGGGCTGGAAAACTGTGGCACCTGCAGGCACTACGCGGAGGAGGACGTGACCTACATCCGTAGGCCGCTCGGCTAGGCGAACTGGCCGGGATGGAGAACTGTTACGCCCATAGGCACCACGTGGGGAGAACCACGGCCTGCAACGCGGGCCTCATGCGCCGTACCGAACTGGCCGGGCAGAGTAGGAGGCGGTGCCGCCGGGCAAATCGGACCGGCCCGTAGTGCGGTCCGGGTCTGCAGGTGGGTCGCGCCCCACCGGGTCAGGTCGACCCCCAGCTAGGTCGAACCCACCGAGCCGGGTGGGGTCGACCCGCCAGCCTACTGGGCTTGACGGGTCGGGCCCATCTTCACTTAAATACGAATATCTTCTAGACCGCGCGTCCGATCGACCCGCCATCTATAGCATTAGGACCCTCAAAACAAGTTTGTCCTTTTGGTATACTCTAAGTGAGTTTTGGAAAATTTTGAAAAATTCTTGGGTTTGGATCGAGCATAAATTAAATCGGGCCCCTAGAACGGAAATGCCAATAACTCTCGAACCGGGCGTCTGATTTACGCACCGTCTATCGCATTGGGTTCCTTATGATGATATGGAAATATGGGATACATAAACTCAGGACTTTGTTATAGTTGATGTATTTACACTTGGTTTGAGGAGCGGACCCTCCTGAAATCGATCGTGCTGTGTGCGGGAACCCTAGGGATGGCTCCGACGACAATTGTACCGGAATCCTCTGTGGGTTCGACCATGATGACTACTGTACTGAAATCCTTCATGGGTTTGACAGTGATGAATACTAAAATGGGATCCTCTGTGGGTCTGATAGTTCTAACTTCTATTCCTATATCATGTGTGGGTCTGACAGAATAGCTAGTCTTGTATCCTGTGTGGATCCGACAGCTTAGTTGGTCCTGTATCCTGTGTGGGTCTGACAGCTTAGATGAATCAGTGACTACATCTGATCATCTCTATCACTCTACGAAAGATGTATACATGTGTGAGCTGATTCTTGACTTTCAATCATTTATCATCGAGGTGATTGAATTTACTTCCTGTGTGAACTGGGTTGTGCTTGGGCTCGAGAGTGGAGCCAAACTGTGATTGATAACTTAGTTATATGTATGAGAATATACCTAAGTAGGGTTGGTTGACACTTCCTGATTGTATCTTTCTTCTTTGGTTTATCCTTCGTGGATTTTGGAGACCTTCGGGGGTCTTAGGGTCCCTACAGATTATCGTTATACTTACCCCTTCACGAGCTATGCCCGCACTTCATTGTGTTGGTTGCAGAAGATGGATAGCACTGATCGAGGTAGAGAGTTGTAGAGTTGGATGGTACCCAGAGGTGGACCACATGGCAAGACGTAGACGAAGCAGACGGACGGACCTGGGGTGCTGATGAAGCCATCTGTACCCACCCTTCATGTGGTATTCTCGGAGGACAACTCAGTAGTTGTTGTTTTACCTTTCTGTAGTTTTACTAGTTTTGCAGTTGGTTGTACTTTACTGTTAGGCTTGTATTTCCGGCCCCCTTTCCTTTCAGCACTTTCTTTTGTATATAGTTTTACTTTTTATTTACTTCTAGTTACGTACTCTATTTTTTTACTTATTAAAGGCAATGCCTTCCCTTTTTATCGAGATTACGCATTTGGTTCTAGTCGCCATCCCATGGCCTATGGAAGGCAGGCTTGGGGTAGTCACGGCATGGGCCCCGAGGACGGGTCGTAAAAAATTGGTATCAGATGATTCGGTTCTACCAAAGAACTTAGACTCTGATTCTTTTAACAGTAATAGTGTTAAGTGTTTTTGCTATGGTTATCAGTTTAGGGAAACCGGTGTTGGTGCGGCAGCCGACGTATCTATACACTAGGACTTTAACTTCTGATCTCTGATTCAGTGCACGAAAACACTGATTGCATGTGTGTTTCCTTTGAAAAGGTATTTTTTTCTTCTTGATTACTTTGTGTCATCTCACCAGGTATACTGTTTTAGCTGTGGTGCACCTGTTTCTTTTCAGGATGTCCCCATGAAGGTACCCAGCTAGAGTTCGAAGTTACATATGAGATTGTAGCCCACCGAGCGATGAGGCCTCGGTGCAGGGCCCCATCCCAGTGGAGGTATCAGCGGTACCACTACCCGCTGGGCCACCGATACCACCATCTCCAGCAGCAGAGAGTGCATGTATCCTGAGTGTATTGCATGAGTTCCAGCTCTAGAGGCTACCCTGGTTCTGAGGAGATATGGACCCATAGGTAGCTGAGGATTAGGTGGAGGCTATCATGAGAGTTTTTAGATTGGTAGGGACACCGGCTGGCCTCATGGTGATCCTTACCGCGATTCTCCTACATGAGGTAGTAGTTATATGGTGGAGCCTGATGATCCAGGTGCATGACGAGGCATCATTACTCTGGACAGACTTTGAGAGTCTCTTTTGCTAAAAGTTTGTTCCATCCACCCTTTGTGCAGTGCGGATTCAGGAGTTACTTCATCTATAGCAGGGAATCATGACAGTAGCTCAGTACTCAGCGAGGTTCACTAACCTCTCATGCTACTCCATGAATATGGTATGGGACATGTTCTTCAGGGCTCGGACCTTTGAGCAAGGACTCAGGAATGAGATCAGGGCTTTGACAATTCCCCTCAACATTTCGACGCAGGCAGGGGTGCTGGGCGATCCCTTCTAGTGGAGAGTTTCCTTTCTGAGCAGACACCAGCAGCGAGACCCACCACAGGGTGACATGAAGAGGAGTCTTCTGCAGCTAGCAGTAGACAGATGACATAAAGGTCTAAGCAGACTAGGCCATCAGGTGGGCAACCCTAGGATACAGGTTCGGTTGAGTGGGGCACATGAGATAGATCCAGTTATACGAGGAGCAGGAAGTGTTATGCATGCAGCGGGTAGGGCCACATGGCTCGTGATTGTCTGACCCTCTATGCAGATGATTAGCAGATAGTAGAGGGACCTCCCAGACAGAGGAATAGGTTTGACCATAGTGGTCCACCGGGAGTAGGCGGACGTGGCATAGGAGATGGCCGAGAAGCGGATGGTGGATGACATTTAGAGGCTCTACCACCACCACAACCAGGAGGTCCACCCCGACCACAGGGAGCTGGCGGACAGAGGCGGGCTCAGCTATAGGCAGCCGAGGCCTACAACCATGGAACACCTGAGATGATTCAAGGTACTATCTATGTCTACTCCACCCTTGCTTCAGTACTTATAGACACAGGTGTGAGTCATTCTTTTATTGCCACTGCCCTCATTTAGAGGTCGGAGATTCCAACGGAGCCGTTGGCTCGATCCTTACGACTAGAGACTCCTACAAGAGCAAACACGATAATTACACACTAGTTTAGGTAGTGTGAGCTTACTCTAGGAGGTGAGAGCGTCAGCTGGGATCTTCTGGTAGTGGCGTCGAGGCCTTACGATGTCATCTTGGGTATGAACTGGTTGTCCACAGTTCATGCCCATATTGACGGTATTAGGAAAAAAGTGTGGTGTATCCACACGGATGGGACTAGGTTCACCTTCACCAGTGATAAGGGAGTCTTTTCAGTATAGGATGGTCTTACACAGAGGAGGGGGAAGCCGATCACACATCAGTTGGCTAGTCTCATCCTCGGAGCATTTGATGTGCGGAGTCCGAGTTTTCCTGTTTTGGTGGATCAATACGTGGATGTTTTCCCTGATGATGTTCCAGGACTACCTCCTCGCAGAGAGGTAGACTTATACATTGACATGTACCCTAGGATGACATAGATATCTACTCCAGTATATCGGATGGCTCCCACCGAGCTTCGTGAGTTGCAGGTACAACAGGAGGACTTGCAAGGGAAGGGATTTATCCAACCCAGTGTTTCACCCTATACATCTCCGATTTTGTTTTCCAAGGAGGATGGGATATTGAAACTGTGTGTTGACTACCGTCGCCTGAATCAGGTTACTGTGAAGAACAAGTACCCACTCCTGAGGATTGACGACCTCTTTGATCAGCTCAAGGAATCATGATGGTTCTCTAAGATAGAACTTAGGTCAGGCTATCACTAGCTCAGAGTTCGAGATGAGCATGTGTGGAAGACGGTCTTCAGGTGTCAGTATGGCCACTATGAGTTCTTGGTTATGTCCTTCGGCGTAACCAATTCTCTAGTAGTGTTCATGAGTCTTGTGAACATGATCTTCCAGCCTTACCTCGATCGCTTTGTCTTATTCTTCATCGATGATATACTGATTTACTCGACTACTGAGGAGGAGCACGCCTACCATTTGCGGGTAGTAATGGACACACTCTAAGAGAACCAAAATTATGGTAAGATTTTGAAGTGCTAGTTTTGGATTCAAGAGGTTCACTTCTTGGGACACGTTATCTCATAGGCTGGAGTTGCAGTGGATCCAGTGAAGATCGAGGCAGTAGTTTCTTGGGATCCACCCACGAGTTTGACGGAGGTACGGAGTTTTCTGGGACTGGCTGGGTACTATTGGAGATTTGTGCTAGACTTCTCCAGAGTTGTAGCAACACTTTCAGCTTTGACGAAGAAGGGGAAACCCTTCATGTGGTCAGAGAGATGCTATCAGAGCTTTCAGGATCTGAGGCAGAGGTTGACCAGTGCGCCCATATTGAGGCTACCAGAGGAGGGCGTTGGGTATGTAGTTTACTACGACGCATCAGGGACCGGACTCGGGTGTGTCCTAATGCAGGAGTGAGAAGTGATCGGATATGGTTCGCAGCATTTGAGACATCATGAGTAGAACTACACTACCCATGACCTGGAGTTAGAAGCGGTGGTCTTCACCTTGAAGATGTGGTGACACTATCTGATGGGTGAGAATTTTATAGTCTACTCTGACCACCAGAGTATCAGGTACATCTTCCTGAAGAAGGACCTGAACCTGAGACAGCGACGATGGCTCGAGTTCCTCCAGGACTATGACTTCGAGATAGTCTATACTCCTAGGAAGGGGAATGTTGTACTAGATGCTCTCAACAAGAGATCAGGCATTCAGCTGCTAGGAGAGGCGACGGAGCAGCTAGCTGCATTGTAGATATCCTTTGTGGATAGAGATAGTGCAGCCTTTTTTCAATCAATCACAGTCACTCCTCCACTTCTTCAGAAAGTCAGAGAGGCACAACGTGGGGATGTTGACTGTGAGACTCGATGTGCTCAAATGTCCACAGGTCAGGCACCTGATGGATTTTCTGAAGGTGGGGAGCACGCCATCCTCTTCAGAGGACGTACCATGGTACCAGTTGCACTACAGGAGGAGGTGTTGAGGGAGTTCCACACTTCCCCTCAGTAGTACATCCAGGAGTGGCGAAGATGTATCATGACCTCAGACGACAGCACTGGTGCCCAGGTATGAAGAAGGCAGTTGCAGAGTTTGTCTCACAATGCCTCACTTGTCAGCAAGTGAAGGCAGAGCACCAGGTTCCAGCAGGATTTGTTCATCCCTTAGAGGTCCCAGAGTGGAAGTGGGGCGGGATATCCATGGATTTTGTGATGGCGCTTCCACATACATCCAAAGGACACGACTCTATCTGGGTGATCGTAGACTGACTCACCAAGTTGGCCCACTTCCTACCGATCAGAGAGAAGGGATCAGTAGAGATCATGGGACGCCTCTATGTATAGGAGATCGTATGGCTTCATGGTGTGCCATCGACGATCCTCTCCAATCGAGATACCCGTTTCACTTCTTGGCTATGGAAGGGGTTACAGGAGGATTTTGGGATGCAGCTTCGCTTGAGCACCGCCTTCCATCCTCAGATGGATGGCCAGACTGAGAGGACCATTCATAATCTCAAGGACATGCTCTCTGCATGCATCTTTGACTTTGGTCGCATCTGGGAGGATCACTTACCCTTGGTATAGTCTGCGTATAACAACAATTACCACTCTAACATCGAGATGGAACCTTACGAGGCACTGTACGACTGACCTTACATTTCGCCTCTGTACTGGACTGACCCGGGGGAGTCAGCACTTGTAAGACAAGAGATGGTGCAGGCTACGATAGAAAAGATGCAGATCATCCAAAAGCGGATGAAGACTGCACAAAGTAGACAAAATTCCTATGATGATAGGAGATGAAGATCACTGGAGTTCGAGGATGGCGACCATGTCTTCCTACGGGTCTCACCTCGATGAGGTCTACAGAGATTTGGCCGAGGAGGCAAGTTATCTATGTGATTCATCGAACCGTTCCAGGTCCTCAACATAGTAGGTGAGGTGGCTTACCGCCTGTCTCTTCTACCTCAGTTGCACCGGGTGCACGACATCTTCCACATATCTCAGCTGAGGAGATATGTGCATGACCTGTCCCACATCATCGACCATGGGGAACTAGACGTCGATGATGGGGAAACATTCATGGAGGTTCCAGTAGAGATTGAGGATCAAAAAGAGCAGGTGCTTCTTGGATGGTCGATTCCTCTGGTGCGTGTTTGTTGGCAGCACGGGAACCTCCACGAGAGCACATGGGAGCGGGAGGCTCAGATGCATGCCCAGTACCCCCATTTGTTCCCTTATTGTGTGTTGTAGCTCACGGGGACGTAAATCCCTGAGGTGGGGAGAATGTAAAGACCCATAAATTCCATAGAAAATTTTCTTTTTCTTAAATACATGGGAATTTTACGAGTCCGCAGTTTCTGACAGTGCTTGATTCTGAGGCCCCGTGTGCCCGGAATCAATTTCTGAAGTTTTGTTCAGGTACATTCAGAAAACGTACGTACGGGATTTTATATCTTTTGAACCGGTGCTCAGAATTGAAATCTGAGAAAACCGATGAACTCGCAGCACCGGTATTTACTTAAGGATACCTTTACCGCAGATGCATTTTATCGAGGATGGAAGTTAATTTTTTGGGGATTCTTAGTAAATTAAATAAAAATTATGTGTGACATAATTTTTTTAAGTGGTGGTTTAATCCTCCAAGGGGAAGTTGGAGGTGGGTCCCACCCCCACATAACCTCCCATGGGAGGATATTATGTGGTGGGGCCTACACGAGCATCAAACTCCTCAACTCCCCTTGAACCCCCTTGAACCCCCCATGTAACTCACATTTAATTGTGGAGAGTCTCTTAAACTTCTAACTCCCCCAATTTAATGTTGAAACTCTCCACCCCCCTTGTTTGAATTTTGAATCCATCCCTCCATAATTAATCTAATGTGTTGTCACATTTAATTAAAGATAACTCTTGAGTTGTTGAGCCATAAAAATAATAGAGAACAATCTCTATTATTTTAGCTTAACTTTTATTGGAGAAATCTTAGAAGAAAATCATTCTATTCCAACGAAGAACGCCCCTCTTCTCTGAAGAAAAACGAGCATCAAGTTATTCCTTCTTTTCCTGGAGCAAGGAAGGGAAGCATCGCCGTCTTCGGAGTACACTGACGGTGTCGACTCTACTCAACTTCACCGAGCTCTATCTCCTCCAACGTTGATGGAATAACGTCCGTCTTCCACGATGTTCGTCTTCCGCGACATGTAAATGTACAAAGACAAATACAAAGTAGGGGGTTTGATTATTTTAATGTATAAATTGTACCCTCGTTCCTCCTTATTTGTTTGGGATCGATGATGGCCACTTGTTATCGCCTAATGCGGATGGTGCGGGCCGAACCAACACGGCCCGACGCCCCTCCGTTGGTTTTTGTTGAATGATGTTGGAGACGAAGCCGAAAGGGTGTGGTGCCATCGCACCGCGCCAGAGAAGAACTGTGGGACGGAAGAGGTGGCGGTGTCGGTGACCGGAGGTGGCGGTGGTAGCAGCGGTCGTGCGCCGACCGTGTGGAGGGAGACAGGTGGCCGCTCGCGCTGCTCGGACCGCGGGAAAACCGGCCGGACGATCTGGTTGGTCCACGTGTAGGAGAGGCAGCGTATGAAGGCGCCGCATAGAGGTAAATTACGACCCACAACGCGGGACCCTCTGCTAGAAGAACTGGTAGGCTGCCTGCCGGCAGAGCTGGAAAATCACGGTGCCCACAAGTGCTGCACGGAGGAGGATGGGGCTCGCATTTGCAGGCCGCTAGGCTGGGCGAACTGGTCGGCCGCATTCCGGCCGGGCGGGAGAACCGCGGCTCCCTCAGGCACCATGTGGGAAGAACCACAGCCAAAAACGCGGGTCGTGTGTGCCGAACCAAACCGGCCATCTACGGTCGGCCGGGCAGAGTAGTAGGCGGCACCACTTGGCGCCTCCGGGCGAACCAGACCAGCCCGAAACGCGAGATGAGTCTGCAAGTGGGTCATGCCCCACTGAGCCATGATGACCCCCGGTCGGTTCAGACCCGTCGAGCCGGGTCAGGCCGACCCGCCAGCCCACTGGGCTTGACGAGTCGATCCTTTCTTCTCTTAAATGCGGATATCTTCTAGACTGCGCGTCCGATCGACACGCCGTCTGCAGAATTGGGACACTCGCAACAAGGTGGTCCTTTTGGAATACTCTAAGTTAGTTTTGGAAAATTTTGGAAAATGTCCAGGTTTGGATCGAGCATAAATTCAACCGGGCCCCTAGAACAGAAATACCAATAACTCTCAGATCGGGCGTCCGATTAACGCACCTTCTGTCACGTTGGGTTACTTATGATGAGAAAGAACTACGGGATACATCAACTCAAGACTTTGTGATAGTTGATGTTTCGACACTTGGCTTGAGGAGAGGACCCTCCCAGAATCGAGCGTGTTGTGTGCGGGAACCCTGGGGCTAGCTGCAATGACTACTGTACCGGAATACTTCGTGGGTTCGACAGTGATGACTACTGTACAGGAATTCTCCGTGGGTTCGACAGCAATGACTACTGAACCGGGATCCTTCGTGGGTCAGACAGTTTGGACTTTTGTTCATGTATCCTATGTGGGTCTAATAGAATAGATGGTCTTGTATCCTGTGTGGGTCTGACTACTTAGCTGGTCCTGTATCTTATGTGGGTCTGACAGCTTAGCTGGTCCTGTATCCTGTGTGGGTCCAACAGCTTAGATGAATTAGTGACTACATCTGATCATCTCTATCACTCTACGAAAGATTTATACCTGTGTGAGCTAATTCTTGACTTTCAATCATTTATCTTTGAGGTGATTGACTTTAATTCCTGTGTAGATTGGGTTGTTCTTGGACTCGAGAGTGGAGTCGAACTATGATTGATAACTTAGGTATATGTATGGGCATATACCTAAGTAGGTTTGTTTGATACTTATTGATTGTATCTTTATTATTTGGTTTATCCTTTGTGGATTATGGAAGACCTTTCGGGGTCTCGGGGTCCCTACTGAGTATCATTATACTCATCCCTGCAAGGCCTATGCCCGCACTTCATTGTGTTGGTTGTAGATGACGGACAGAACTGATCGAGGTAGAGATTTGTAGAGCTGGACGGTACCCGGAGGTGGACTACTTGGAGAGACGTACACGGAGTGGATGGACAAACCTAGGGTGATGAGGAGGCCAACTATACCCACCCTTTAGGTGGGATTCCCAGAGGACAACTCAGTAGTTGTCGTTTTACCTTTCTGCAGTTGTACTAGTTTTACAGTTGTTTGTACTTTACTATTGGGCTTGTATTTCTGGCCCCATTTCCTTTCAGCACTTTCTTTTGTATACAGTTTTACTTATATTTTACTTCCAGTTGCGTACTCTATTGTTTTTGTTTACTTATTAAAGGCAATGCCTTCCCTTTTTATCAGGATTATGCCTTTGGTGCTAGTTGCCAGCCCCTGGCCTATGGAAGGCGGGCTTGGGGTAGTCACGGCATGGGCCCTCAGGACAGGTCGTGACAGATAAATATAAGGATATAATATTTAATTTAATTTTGGATGACATAAGTAAGATATAAAATTAATGTATGAAATTTGAATAAGAATATAAAAAAATAGGCACACAACTTCTATATCCATTAAAAAAGTTTTTACAGATTTAGAAACTGTTCAGAAAGATAATATCATTTTCAAAATTGATTTTTTAATCTTATATAGAAATTATTTATATATAAAAGAGTTAAACATAATTTTTTTTAGAAGTTCAAAAGGAATCATCTCTATTATAACTTGATTTAAATATAAAATGAAAGGGAATTATGCCAATAAATTCTCACTGAGATACACTCAATATTTTTATCCTATTATAAAATTTTTATTTAACAATTTATATTCAGATTCACCAAGAGACAAATGTTTTTAATCTATGTGGTTGGTCAAAACACAGTTTGTGAATTATGTTTAACCTTTTACATCATGGTCAATGAAGGGATATTACTCAAATTCTATTGGACTTAAGCTGGTCACCATGCCTAGATTAGTGTTATTTCTTTAACCAACATTCATACTGACTACTTTAATATAATTTTATATGGTTTCATAAATTAATATTTTTATTTTAGACTCAAGAAATCTGCATTAATTTCTATTTATTTTTACTTTTGAAAGTAAATTTTTTATAAGTTTACGTATTTAAGGATAAATATGTTAACAATATGTTTAATTTTATATATAACATGTATAAAAATTATTTGTTTATTATTTTATATTGATTCATTAATATAGGGGGTTACCACTTATTTTTTATAGTGTTAGTTATAAATAAAGGTTTAAAAAATTAGTTTATGCATTCTTGAAATTTTGTTAGTTTGTTTGAAATTATTATTCAACGAAAGATCTTTGGAAATATTCAACTCTCTTCTAAATATATTATGTGATTCATAATTTAGTTTTTCATATATTCGAAATTGATTTTTTTGGAATTCTGAATTAATATAAATAGTCAATTTCATCTAGAATTGATTTAATTTTGAAAAAATAAAATTTAATTTTTTGATATGTTTTAAAAATAATACTTTTATGCTTAAACTCAAGGAGAGTTTGTTTTTAAAAATCATAAAGAGAATAAATAGTTCATTTCTTTTGGAATAATATTGAGTTATCTTTCTGTTCATAGAAATCTATTTTATATGCTCATTTAATATAAAAAAATTGTAAGTTCCTTGTGTTTTATCTTATCATAGAAGAATATTGAAATTTTGTTTATATACACGTTATGTTTTGATAAATATTTTTCACTCTCTTAAATGGTAATTAGTTAATATTGTTTTAAAATTCATATTTAATCACTTACTAGGACTCAATTCTTAGTTTCATTAATCATTATAATTAATGTCTTCCCTCATAATATTAAACTACTCAGTTTCTTTTTAAAGAATTTGTTGATTTTTTATTAAAAAGGTGTATGTTTTTTAATAAATCACTAATATAGTTATTGATATATTTAAAAAAGTGGTGGATTTATATTAAAATTTTAATAAAAAAATTTCAATTTACATAAAATGATAGTTTGATAATATTTTCATTTATTTTAAATACTTTAATTGTTTTATTGTTTTCGATAAATTAATATCTTTAATAATTTTATTAAATTATTCATTAAAAATTTTATTAATTTTTTATATTAAAGTTGTAAGTTTATTTTAACCTTTTATGTTCTCATGTTTATTAAAATTCAAGTGTTTTAAATTATTTCATATTTTTATTTTAGATCATAAATTATTTACGTAATGTTTTTAAAAAATATTATTTGTTTTCTTAGTTTTTTATATACAGATTGTTTTTCTATAATTTAATTTTTTTATTAAAAATAAATTTAGACTTAATTATTAGCAATGTTCCTAGCTTTCAACCATGTATGGTACCCACTAGCCGATCTTGTGGGAAAGCACACAACACCACAGAAGACCACACAGATGCTAGTGTTAGTTGTGAATAGTGTATGCATGTTGCATACATGGCCTATGTATAAGGCCACATGGTGCGCACCCATAGGTACATGGCTTGGGCTGGTCTCCCGCCATGTGTACTTGTGTTTCAATTTGGATAAAGCTTCAGAACATATTTTCTTATAAACCACTCGAATGCCTTCTATTAATTTTTATTTGGGGTCCCCATTAAATATTTGGATATAATCATAGAAGTTTTTTTCTTTAATCACAAATGTCTGATCATTTTTGAATTCCCAAATGCCCTCTTCTGATATCCCAAATTGTTCCTCTTTCCTTTCTAGTCTTCTTCTTCGATGGTGTGACTGTTGAGCACATGTACTTTGGAAATATTAATTGGAGGCCCTTCATGTTCCCTTTCACCAAAGGCTTTCGATGTTTATCTAATTAAAATAACTGAGTTTCTTCTTCTTTATTATTTTCATCTTCATAGGAATCTTCTCGATATCCAGTTTGAATGGTCGTCCCTCTTCAAACAGTTACTCCAGTGATCTTCAAAGTATCACCAACATTTAAATTCATGTTTCTTAAAGAGTTATTTTTTTTCATTAATTATTTTTTTATTCATCCTTTACTCATATATTTATGTTATTTTTCTCTTTGATTTATACAATATCTTTTCATATTTCTCTTCTTTGGGTTCCATATATGGTTTGAAGTTCCTTCCCCTATTATTTTCTCATTGATACCACTGTTGAAAATCAATAGTGAAACATGATTCACCATTGGATATCAACGGGGATTCACATGTCACCGTTGGGAAATTATCAACGATGGGTTATTTAACCCACTATTGGAACCCAACAGTGGGTCAGTGAACCATCGCCAGACTTAAATAGTGGGTGATTTGACTTATAGTTGGACATAAACAGTGGTCGATTTTACCAACTTCTGGACATCAATTATAGGATAATTTTTACCCACATTTTTCATCTACCTTGCTATAGAGTGTTTATGATGTAGCTCGTTTGATCTATTTTTTCATCTTCATTTGTTTTCTGATACCTTGGTAGATATTCTTCATGCTATAATAGAAGATTTAACTTTCTTTATTTGCTACTATATATATTTCAATCTATTTAATTTTTTTCTTATCTTTTATCAGAATATTATTTTATCTATTCTATTTATTTGGCAGTTTTCTATAAAATTTCAGGGAAGCAGTTATTTTTTATATTTTTATATGTGTCTTTTATTTTTATCTTTTAATTTAAATATTTATTATTTATTTGTTGTTATTACTGATGTTTAGAAAATATTTTCATAAATCCATCATTGGAATTTTCCAACATTAGTTCATGACCCACCATTGGCTTCATTCAACATTGTGTCATGAGTCACCATTGGTATTACAATGGTGGGAAAATTTTTAATGCTTCATATGAAACCTTTGACTGCTTAGATGATTAGAATGAATTTAATTTTGATTAATTGTTATAATTTTTAATTAAAATTGGAAGAGTAGGTCACTATCTATTTAGACACTGTTAGAACCCAATGGTAGGTCATGAGTCGCCATTCTCTTTTCTAATGATAGGTAAATGACCCACTATTAAATAAAATTTTATTTTTTAATTTATTTTATTGTAATTAATAATAAATATTTTTTTAGAATTACTATTAATATATGTTGAAATATATTTGTAGATTATTAAAAATATTTGTAAACAATATTTTTTGTACATTTATACATACAGATGTAAAAGACAAATGATGCTCTATTTTTAATACATTTTCTATACATGATTAATATAAAGGATTAAATTTTTTAATTTTTTAATAATTATAAATTTGTTAAAAAATATCAATATATTATATGTTTTATATTAAGTTTTTAAAAAAAAAATTAAAGCCTAATGGATCTATTATTTTGTTCAATGACGCTATAATAAACTACCATTGACGATCATATTATTACATTATTTTTCAATAAAAAGTTTCATGAAAATATTAGTTGTATACACGCTACAAATAGATCTCAATTTTAATGATTCGGTGATCTCTTCAAGGAATAAAAACATATAGCTATGTAGATATTTCTTTGAGAGAACTTGCAATACTCTTCTGACATTCTGTTTCTATAAATTATTTACGATCTTCTACGAATTCTGTATTCTGGTTGTGATCACTAAAGGAGTCCATCATCGAAAATTGTTCATTCAAGTGATCAATGATCATTGAGCTTTAGATTAATTAACATTTTGATCATCTTATAAACTTCTTGTATTTTTTTATTCATGTAATATTATTTATTAATGTTTTTATTTCTTCATGTATAGTTTATTATTTTCCCATAAATGTAATAATTTTATTTATCTATTTATTCCACTACCTAAAATTAAGTTAGTGTTGTGACTCCTGATGAAAATATAGGTAATAAGAATAGGTTGGTCTCCTATATAAAATAATAGGTTGTGCCTCAAGGTTGTTTAAAAGGTATGGTTTGTAAAAAATGTTCCCACACCTTTAAAAGTGAGGTTCTTAGTGGTTACGAGTCTCCTCAAGGAGTATCAGAGATTGAGGGGTGTACTAGGATATTGGTTATCAAAACCACAATAAATCACTTTGTTCTATATATTTTTTTCTATTGCGACTCAACTCAAGAATATTACACTCACTACTCTTTAATATATTATAAAATCAGATTTTTTTTCATTTAATTTTAAAACAACTATTCACCCCCTCTCTAGTAATATTTTACATCAATAATAATCCAACAATAATTCTCTTACATTACATAACTATTAATATTTTTAAAATAAATAATTTTATTTTTCAATTGATTTATATATAGTCTGTCATTATTGCATAAGAATTTATGGTATCAATAAAAATAGTAAAATTAAAGTTGAATTAAAATGCCAAAAAAAAAATTGTCTTTCAAATAAATATTTACAACCCAAAAATATCATCTCTTTATTATTATTTAAAATTTAAATAGATATTAAAGTCGATATAGTAACATTTTGTATTTATTTGTTTCATAAATTAATAGAAATTTCATAATCAATAAAATATGGCACCAAGTGACTAAGTATTTATGACATGGATGTAAATTTCTAAACAAACTTATCCAATATGATAAATATAAGTGTTAGATAAAAATAATGCCATATCCCAATGATTTAGCATTATCGTATCGATTTTACCTTTACTAGGTTGAAAAATATTTACAATTTTTACTATTCATATTGACTAAGTAAAAAAGGGACACATTAAAATAATTATTCAACCTAATTATAAATATGGAATCCAATTCTAAAGAAATATTTTTTTTGAGTTTCATAAATAAATTTCTAAAATAAACTCACAATATGTACTGATAACTATTTTTTAGATAAATAAATTTCAATCCGAAAATTATATTTATTCTAATTAAATTCATATAATAAATATTAGATTAATGTTAAAAAAATTATTGAGTATATAATATATATAATTCATTAAAATCATTTACTAATTATTATTATTTTAATTGCTTAATATTAAAACACACTGCGTGAATTAACATAGTTTATCAGAAAAAACATCACTTATAGTCAAGAAATATTTTAATATTACTTTATAATCAATTTATATCCATTGAATTCATTTTAAAAAAGTTTATACAACAAATTTTCTATAATTTAGTTAGTCCTATTTTTTCTTGATAATCCAACGGAAGGCCAATAACTATCACAAAAAAAATAATATAGTATATCACTATTCTTTTAATCTCGGTGTTGCATCTAACACAACTATATAAGAAATAAAATTTATTTATGAATAAATAAATTCTAAAACTATTAGTGTTACATTATAAACCATAAAAATGAATTTCTCACTCAAAATTATATCACTTATATTCAAATATATCTCTATTTCATCACATCCTTATAATCCAATGAAACCTTTTCAAATTTCTTACTCCCCTATAGAACTTTGACCAGGTGAGTAGTGTTATTCCAAAGCACATGACCTATATAATCCATTAATTTCACATATTATTCCTCATATGAATGATATTTCTCTATTAGTACATACTTTGAGTTTAATACATGTAAAGGTTCATGTATTTACTTAATGAGGAAAGATAAATTTAACACATTATGAACATGAGTTTGGTTTAGAAAAAAATATAAGAGATAAAATTCCTTCCCTATATGATCAAGAATATAAAAGGATAAATTATATCTAGGTATAAATATTCATTTCTTTACAAATCTCCCAATGTTCATCTACTGAGAAATTTATAGAAATACCTTTTAACCTACTTCAAATATCATATTTTATCAATGATTGTTGGCATAATATTTCATTTGAATTTTAAGAAACCTAGATGTGATTCAAGATATCTATAGGTTTCTCTTATATTTCTTTATCTAACTCAGGTCCCAATATATTTATTTATAAAACTACACCCCATTACATTGTATTTATATACTTCATTAAATAGAGGTATTCATAAGTATCCATCTAAATACTTTTGTAAAATATATGGTTGTATGAGAATACAACTAGTGGGTGGTGTTCATACCAATAAACATGAATATTTGTAGATAAATGTATCAATATATCCTATAGGGTTTGAATATTTCTCTTAGTTTGACCACCTATCTAAGGATGATATGGCATATGGAAAAAATTATGTATCCAAATATTTTTAAATATGTCACAACAACTTTGAGTTATTCCTCAGATTCCAACCATATATAATATAATGTGGTACTATATAAAAATTACCACTTCTTAATGTATATTTTTTATAACTTATCATAGGGGAAACCTTATTTTATATAAATTAAGTGTTCTGAGTTTTTAAAGAGATGTAATAAAACCCAAATATAATTATTTCCAATAAATATTTTGGGGGGTCTAATGAAAAAATATATGGGGATGTCTTACCATTTCCATTCTAGCATGGGTAATGGTTGCAACATCTCCTAAGACATTTATATCTCATCCTTAAATTTATTAAATTCCATGAAACAATATTCATACTATAAAATATCACACTTCATACTATCCCACTATAAATACTCTTTCTTATATATGTACATCTTCATAATTATAGTAATAATAGGGAATGATTAACTATGAGCCTCACCCATTAGCACATTAATCAAACCTGGAATGGATGTAACACATACATGGTTCCTAATCTTTACCATGCTATTATACTAAATGTTGAACTCAGAAACCATTTTTACCTTCCTCAATAGTTGTAAATCTTCCTTCTAGGCCTATTAAATCATCAAATTCATATATTATTGAACACTAATTTGAGAAATATAAGATTTTATTGCTTACTTAAATATTTCTAGATATACCCTTTTAATATGTACAAATATTTTATCTTTTGGGATCCTCATCATAGATAAGAATTCTCGATTATTTTAATATATAGTATCTTCCACCATGTTCTCTTTCTCATTGAGTTAATATATTAAGCAATCAAAATCATTATTCAACACCAAACATCTTCCCTATAACATATTCCTCTCTTTTTGAGTGAATATATACTTCATTGTATTATGACTAGTATATATTTCTCATCATTATCCATAAAGATAATTCCTCCATACCTTTAATGAAAAAAATTATTCTAGATAACTCCAAATCATGAGTTAGATAATTTTTCTCATGAATCTTCATTTTTTATGAGGCATAATCTATAACCATATCATTGAATGTGAGAACCCATCCATATCCCCTCATTAATGAATTATAAAAGATTAAAAAACTCTCTATAATTTAGGTAAATGTAATAATATGTATCTTGAACAACCTTCCCTTTAGTTCCTTAAAATTTTCATCACATTTTCTATCCTAATGAACTCACCTCCATTTATAGTTAACTTGTTGAGTGGATATGTTAGTCATGATAATGTCCAAAAAATGAATCAATAATATCCATACTAACCCCTAAAATGATGGATTTTAGTCAAAGTTGTTATTTTATCTCAATGTTAAATAATATCCATCTTTGATAGATCCACTGATATACCCTCATTTTAGATTACATCATACAAAAATAAAAAAAATTATATCCAAAATTCTGTCATTTTAAATTTTTCCTTCAAATTCTATTGCCTTAGGGTCTTTAGTATGGTTTTAAAGTGATCTTAATGAACATTATATCCATTCAAATATATAAAAATATCAAATATAAATAAAAAAATAGATCAAGGTAATACATAAAGTCTCTATTCATTAAATCCATAAATATATCTAGGGAATTAAAAATAAAAAGTGGATTAGAATATATTCATAGTGTCCATATATTGTATAGAATTTTTTCTTAGGTATATCCTTCTTTCTAACACCCAGATAATGATATCCAAAATAGAGATCAATCACTCAAATGTATTAATATCTATGAATTAGATAAAATTAGTCATCAATATGTGTAAGGTGAATCTTTTTCTGTATTGTCATCTTATTATGTTCCTAATAATCAATGTAGGGTTCCATTGATCCATCATCATCTTTAACAAAAATAATCAGTGAACCCCATTGTGATTCACTTTTATAAATAAATCTATTGTCAAGATTCTCTAGGTGTTTCTTCATTAAATCCTAAAACTTAACTAAGGACATTCTTTATGTAGTCTTTGAAATAGGTGTAACACCAAATATGAGTCATATTTAGAACTCATCATCATTATTTGGTGGTTTTCTAGGAAAATATTCCATAAATACATCAAAAAAATATCACACAATAGGAATATAATCAATATTGAGTTTCTCCCCCACCATATGAGATAAATAGATGTTTTGAAAGGAATAAGGACCCACAAAATGGATGAAATTTCATTGGGTGTTCATTTTTATCATCACACTAATATATGATCATAGGTTGGTTCTGAATATAAAATGTGAATTCCATTTATCATAAATTTTTAGATTATTTTTGTATATAATTCTAATTCATGCCCAAAATAACATTGAATTCGACTTGAGGGGGAATAATGAGATTTATAAGAAGCACATTTTCACAAACAATAATCAGAAAAGAATAAAAAAATTGATTTGATCGTCATATCATTAGGGATGTTCACATCTAATGAAAAATATAATGATTTGGAAAGTAGTATTATAATCATAGAAAATTATATAGATATTAATTATTTTCTATATTCTGAATAAAATAAGACATCAACAATTCAAGAGTGGATAGTATGTGTAACATTTACCACTTCATTGTCATACTACACATTTATAACTGTGAAGCATGAAATTTTCCTTTTCCTATGTTATTAATAGGATTCTAATGACAATCATCATTATTAAACATTTTTATTGAGTATTGGTCAACATATTCCCATACTCAATGAATTTCAATCATTGGAGTGTGGGTGGTTTATTCTATGTTCTTTTTCCTCCATCATTGGATAACTTGTTCACATTGCAATGGATTTAGATTTCATGATGACATTCCTTTATAAAATTAAAATATTTACGAGTCCCCTTGAGATAATTTCAACCACATTTCCTTCTATATATTGATCGTAAAGGAAAATCTTAATCTTCTCTCCATTATTTTTTAAATTTCTTTTAAATTCTATGATTTTATTATATCAAAACTATGATATGGTTATGTACTAATATATCCATTTCCACCTTAATAAAAAATAAAATGATTTATTCATTTATAAAAAGCCTCATATAGCTAACACCCATCAAATAAATGGTTATAATACATTGAAGAACCAATCTACCATAAATTAAGTTTATATGATTATTCCAGAATCATCCCTTGTGAGTCCTATAAAATTTTCCACATAGGTACTAATAGATTTACCATCAATTATCTTTATCTTAAAAAATTATTTCACTATTCTCAATATAGAATTATGTGGAACATACTTATTAAAAAATATTATCTTAGAAATATCCCATTTTAAGGTGGAATTTTCTTCATGTTGCCTCATGTTCTTGATAAAATTTTAATAAATTTTTCTTCAAATTAAAAATGATAAATGTCTGAAATATATTTTTCATGATCCAAACAATGGTGAATGAAAAATATTTTCCAGTGGTACTGATCAATTTCTCAGCACCTAGTGGTTCAGAAAACCCACTAAAAGAAGAAAGGTGTTACCTCATTAAAGACCCAAGAGAAATTTTTTCCTCTATTTCTCATTTAGAAGGCCATGATGTTTTATAACTTGAGAAAGTTGTATATTAATAGAAATTATATTTTTAATTCTATCTCCAATATCATTTTTTTCTTATGAGGTGAATCATTTCATTGTCCATTTCATTCTACATTAACAAGATTACTTTGGGTTCTATCCATTGACAATAAAAAAATAATATCTAGAGATACAATTATCATTGTGGGAAACAAAATAATCACAAAAAATAACTCATTGGATGGGTAAATGAAGAAAACTTCTATTAAATATATGATACATTACATTTGACCAAGGAAATCCATGATAATTACCAAAACATTATGATGTTATCCTATAATTCGATAGATCCCTAGGGTTCTCACTTTATTTTTTTTCATTGGATTTTCCAAATGTAAATAAATAATTCTATAATTCCAATTTTAGAGACCCATAATTTTCATATATAGATATTAAATATTATTAGATGTATATTCATTACATAACATAACAATTAACACTAGAATTTTATAAGTGGATTTTATTTTGAAACATTGATACATAAATAACTTTCTTATATGAGGTCTATATAATCTCCCATTATGTTCTTTATAACTAGAACCCCTATTATAAATATCATAATTAATACATTTCTTCATCAACTAGGGAAAGGAAACATAAGAAATAGTGAGATCAAATACTTTGTAACTGTAAACAACAGTGACATCAATGATAATGTAATAATTACATGAGAACAAGGGTATGAGATCATGATCATAAAATTTGAAAACCATACCATGAAAATTAAAGATCATAATCTTGTGTACTTACATAAATATTGAAGCTTCATATGACGTGAATCATAAAGGAATTAAGGAACATGATTCATGATAAAATAATATTGGAATAATATATAAGTGTGTGGCATATATCTAAGAATAGATAATCATTCCTATAGTAGTCAAGGCTTACATAAAATATTATCATAGAAAATGGGGTTCAATCCAATCCATCATATTAGTTAAAGTTCACTCCCAATACTATCATAGTGGTTGGATTCCCTTATTGAACATGGTTCACTCCCCATTCTAGTCCAGTTAATCCCATGAGTTAAACACCATTACCCAATACATTGGAGGGCTATATAATTTTGATCTCACCCAAAATATAATTAGAACCATATATATGGGTTCCATATGATTATAAAACATTAATCATATGACTACCTATGAAAAACTATAGGTATCATAAACATTTAATCATTTCATAACCCGTTTAAAAGAATGGTGTTTCATAAAAAAAATATCAATTCATCATTGCATAACCCATGAAAAAAGGGTTTCATAAACATGGTGTCTTGATAATCATATAAAATCTAGATAAATAATAAGTATGGTATCATGGGATCATATCTACATTAAAAATGTATATTACATATAAGGATGTCATCATAGATGAAAAAATGACTTTAAAATATGTCCAAATTTAAAATAAAACGTTTTCTTTAAAAATATACTTGGAAAATTTTAAAAGAATCATCAAATAATTTAGTGTTCATGAAGGATGTAAATTATTTTTATTCCATATAAGGAAAAATAAATCATTCCATTTACATTTTTTTTAAAGTAAAAAAGTACATTGTTTTGAAAATGTCAATAATATTTTTTTAAACCATTTTGTAAAAATTACATAATGGATAAAAATGAATTTATAAAATTATAGGATAATAATAAAAATAAATTAATGAAATAATTTGTATAAAACATGGAAACAGATGAAAAATGATTTTTAACCGAAGATAAAAATAAATTTGATTTTCCTTAAATAAATTCTTTTGGTATATTGAGTTTATAAAGGGAGTAAAATGAAAGAAAAATATATAATCTCCATAAATAACCATTTTAGAATAAATTTAACGTTTTTCTTGATAGGTATATCATGAAATTCCATTTTTAGGATCTTAAGCTTAAATAATTTCAATAAACAATGACATTGAAAATTAAAACACTTACCTCAAGATAAACTTATATAGAAATAAATCTAACAACCATTATAATAAATTTAAATTTATTATACTTATATACTAATGCCATGTAAATAGTTTAAATATAATATATGACCCACATATACCATTTAAACCCCCATTTATTAATTCAAACTTTCAAAATTTTTCATTTACCAGTGTTCTCTATCCTAATGTTTTAACATTATTTCTCTCATTTAACCTTATCAGCAAGAATAAATGTACTACAGTTACTATTCATATTGACCAAAGTTAAAGGTAAATGTTTACCAAATTTTTTCTCATTGATTAAAAAATAGAATTAATTTTTTATAATCCAATTTCTATATGAGGTATATTTTTTTTATATAATCATGAAAAATCAACGGTATCCACTTTATAAGAAAATAAAATTCTAATCGTAAAATAGATTTATTCATAACACATGAATATAAAAATATTATATGAATGCTAAAAAATTTACTGAGTAAATAAAATTTAAATTTAATTAAAATAATTCATTAATAGTGAGTATTTCAATTTATTATGATAAAAAAATTGAGCTCATAAAAACTGATTTATGGAAAAACATCTCTTTCACTTTGAAATGATTTTCATTTTCCTTTCCAATCAGTTGATAAAAAATGACTTCATTTTGTACATGTGTAAAATGTAAAATTCTCATTACTTATTTATTCATATTCATACATTCCAAACAAACATCTAGATGACAACTATCACATTGAATAATAATATATAATATCACAGATCTTTTAAACATGATGGTGTATGTAACACTAGCTATCAGGGAAATAAGTTTTTATAGAGAAAGAATATATACTCATGGGGTGATATATATTACACATGAAAATTTTTATGACTCCCTAACCCATTGATCTACAAAATGGTGTCTTAGGCTATGGTGTTATATAACATCAGGATAGACTCCCAATAAGATAGAGGTTGTAGAATAGAGAGGGGTCCTAATACATAGAATGGGGATACTATTCCCTCAATTCAAATCCATACATGAGTGGATAAATAAATAATCATTCAAAACATATAATCAAAGTATGAATAATATAATTATAAAAATGGTATAGGAAAAACATACAATGTGGCACAAAGTCCCTCAGTCATAAAATATTAAGAAAATGATTTCCCACCAAGCTGATCATATATAAATCCCAAACCAAATAATATATACACAATAGCCCTACATCCATCCCATGGATTCATTCCCATCATAGATACATTTTGTGATACACTAGCCTGAACCATAGTACATCTTTCTCTAAACATAAAAAATTAAATAATCTATCAACACTCACTAGGATGCTCATGGTTGTGATAAATATAACTCAGTAGGTTATCAATATAAACCTCTATTATATGAATTCATATATATGAATACATGGGGAATAAAATGATAATTTCACACAAGATCCTCAAACATTGTTTTCTAACTAGGACATCATTACTCTATGAGTTTCGGGTCACTATGTTCTAACTAAGACACGAAAATTATTCACTATACATGTATCAGTTCCCTATCATAATCTACTCACTCTTTCTCTATTCTATAATCCATGAAACCCAGCTAGTATCTGAAGACTTTTTTTAAGTCATCATTCATGTCATGTTCCAAAATCCCTCAGAGTAGGATGTCTTTTCCATCATCTATACTCTCTTTATTAATAAAGGTGGTCAAACATATAATACTTGGATCCTACTGACACACTCATGGGAGGATCCAACCATTTAATATTGCATCACATTAGGACCACATCACACACATATTGGTTCCATTTTACTTTTATATACTCTAACACATCCAAGAACCCATATCACTATTGGCCACCCAATCATCTAATCTTGAACCATCAAACCCATGATAGGTACCCCATTTCACTCATGTTGGTCATGTAAATATTATCTTACTGATATTTTTCGAAAAAATATCCCAATCAACCACACCACGTTGATGGTTGTCCAATAAATCATACATATGTCAAGGTATGCACCTCTCTATTTATGTCTCTCCCACATTATCTCATTCTTTATTGGGAAATGACATTTTATCCACCCCCATATAGAAATCCATCTCATAAAACAACACACATATAAAATATCACATAGAAATTTATTCTCATCACATAGATTTCCATCTCATTAGAGTTTCATAGGATCTCTTTTCAAACCATTCCTATCCACATTTCCCAAATAAAATATCATCTCTACCATCATGGAATATATTAAAGTTATATTTGATATCTTAGTCACTTCTCACATATACCAGCTCATGTATATCACACCTTAGTGAAACAATGACCTTCCAGATCATCTTAAATTTGTTTTAATTTGATGGGGACCAAATCTATCCATTTCCCTATGGCATCACATTTTCATGTCGTAAGATTATCACAAAACCCCCATTTTGGTATCATCTCATGACACAAATAATAAACCTCTCAACCCACAAATTTTAAGAAACCCCCCTTTGTCACACCACGTCCAATCCTGAATGACATGATAAACTCAAATAACACACCATGACTCAATCAATTAATATTAGGGTTCCACTCATTATTAATGGTAAATAAAACCATCTCACCCATCATCAATAAGCCAAATCCTATCATGCTCACACAACTTTATATATGGAAAATTGTATTTGGACTCACACAAATCATATCATATCCCTAAACCTCATAAAGGTCTTTGTAAACCTCATTCAGCACTATAAAACATTGAAATAATAGTCTCTAGGATATCCAAATGGACCTAAGTGATAAACAAAATATATTATATGCACTGGAATCCCAAACCCATGCTATCAAATCTACCTAGGGAATCCTTAGTTCCTATCCAGCTACATTTTCCCTTGAAACATGCATGTGATAGGAATGCATGTATAAATAATTGTATTGATTTTTATTAAGGAATAAACCTAAATTTATCAAATAGTTACAACCCAATCCAGGGTCTGATGAGCTTTATCCAAGCCAACCAAGACTCATCCACACTCTAAAGTAGTTATCACACTCTAAGAAACATCATTAATTAATTATATAAAATTTTAATTTATTATTCATTTTAATTTAAAAGGTATTAATTTCATAAAAAATAAATATTCATCAAAACAATATAGAAACCACTTACAATGATGTGTGACCATAATTTTATGACATAATCTATATAATACTAGAAAACAACCCATTATACAGACTTGGTTCCACCATTCTCTAGTGGAATCAGCACTGAGTCTATAGAAGAAGATATATAAAATCAATATCTAAAAAAATAAATAAGAAAAGAAGAAGAGGAATATATCAACCTACCCATAATAATTGTAAAATTGTACCAAATAATTCAAATTATTGGGATACAAAATGGGGAAAGAAAGGGGGAGGGAGTAGGCCAAATAGCCCTTCTCGTGTCACCCCCAACAGCTAAAAATTAAAGGGGTCAACAATAAAAATAAGTTCAAAAGCATTTTTTTTAAATTAGTAATCCACCTTTGGATATAAGGACCGAACCATAGAACCTTATTTTTAATAATATACTATGTAATGACCCACTTGATTGAAAAATAGATGGAAAAAATTAATGGGAGAAAGGGTAAGTATTTCTACAAAATATTAATTATAAAGAACTAAAATCATGTCATATGTATAATATATATTCATTATTTCTATCATTTTCACAATCCATGTGAGTAGGTGATAGAAAATAGATTACATTGTTTCGTGAGGTGGTATTCCACCATATACATGATCGATGGCTTTATTTCCCATTCAAGTGATAAAGAGATGGTTATATATTAGGCCACTACATAATAACATACCAAAATATTGGATACAATGGAGTTATTATATTTTAAGTGTTAATACATAATTTAAGGTCATGAAATAGGAAAGAAAACAAAAGGGAATTATTAAGATGATTACCCTATTTTAGATAAACCTACTTTGAACCTCTTCTTAAGAACCATATGGTTGGTATTTTGGGAATACCATCACCACTATAATGTGGATAAGGATATTGTGGAGATATTTTGGTTGGGGTTTGTTGAGAAAATTTTCTTAAGAGTGGTGAATAAGTGAGGGAGGGAGTTTTATTTCTATAATTTAGGAGGAGTACACACTTGTAATTTTTTAAAATAATAAATTACAACCTCATTTTTTTCATAAGACACGTGGCAAAAAATGGATCACTATTGGACTTTCGATGTGATAAGTATGAAACATGGGAAGAAAATACGAATTTGTCAAGTTGGTAGGTCATTTTAACCCTTATATACTTAGTATAACCCCTGATAACCGCATATTAACTATAACTGTGATAAGTAACAGAAATTCATTTAATATTAATTATGGTCGAAAATTATGTTGACCTTATAATATAATATTAATTATACTGATTTGAAATATGAAATCCATTTTTCCCAATTCGCATAGTTAGATATATAACTAGTAATCACCATTAAATGATTTTATATACTTATTATTATATATGTTATCTATATATTTTAATTAAAACACTCTTAGTTAATTATTATCTTAATAAATTAAAATTTATAAAAATTATTCCTTTTTAAATAAATAATGTTTTCTGAAAAATAATCAGTTTCCTAAAAAATATCCCATTAACCTCCAAATTTTCTTATCATTCTTTTTATCTATTTGATTTATAATTAGTTTTTATGTGTACATATTAGTAAACATTATTATAAATAAATGTCTAAATACTTAAAAACCAGTTTTTTTTTTCAAAAAAAATTATTTCAAATGAGAAACTTTTAAAAAATTATTATACACTTATTTTGGTTATGTAAGTTCAAAATTGATATTATTACTATCTAATTATAATTTTTTCCATGAAATATTAAAATTTACACTATATTATTGTTCTATTAAAATTGAATGTTCACTTTATATAATTAAGGCTCGGTGTTTTTTGTATCACAAGTTATCAAAGAGATTGAATGTATTTAAAAGTAAATATATTTTAAATTACTAGTGTGTTTCATGCCAATGGAACATAAATTCCCAAAACACCATATTCAATAATCTTAATATAATCAGCATTGGTATGACTTATTTTTATATTATTTTGAATGCCAAAATAAATTATCCCTAATATACTAATTCCAGTAACTTTGTTGTTATTATTTCCATAAATATCATTTTCTTTATAGTATTTCATTGAATTTTACTATGTTGTGTTATTATCACATCAATTCATTTTTACATAACAGTTTGAGATTACATCAAGAACTAACTGATTCATCATCATCCCCAATAGGTCTACATAGGGAGGATAATGTTACCTCAACTTTGGATCATCCACAATATATCACACTAAATTTTGGACTGAGAGGACCAAAATTCAAACTTGTAATCAATTATAAAATCATTCCATGTGGTATCCATAAAAGACACAAGGGGACCATAAATTTTTTATAGTAAAAATTATATAGCTGAATTTTTTAAATTTTCAATGCAAAATAAATTTGGGAAACATCATATATAATTTCATACTTCTCTTATATATATTTTACATCAACATAGATGAGTATTAATTAGATAACATTATAATATATGACAAATTCTTATAGGTCTAGTGTTATTAGAAACATGGATATATAAACAACTTATTCCTTAGATATCTATATCACTTCCCACAATGTTATTCATAACTACATATGTTCATTGAAATATCATATATAACAAATTTATTCATTACCTAAAAGAAGGAAAAAAATAATGGATGAGCTCAAAATCTCAGTAAGTGTAAAAATAGATATATATAAATGATCTCTTAAGTAGAAACTGAGAATAAAAATTTGATAAAATGAGAGTATCATTTGAAAAAAATTCCCATAATATAATATATAAAAATAATAAATCATGGAATAAACCATGGCAGTTAATAAGACATGTATCATAAAGGAATCATATTACATGATCTAGGAGAGAATAACATTGGAATAAGAAATATGTTTATGGAATACACATAATAATAGAAAATCATTTTTATACTTGTGAATGATCATTTCCCTAACTATCCTAGTGGATTTGGTTTTCTCCCTAAATCATAATATCCTTAATCATGTTTCACTCCCATTAGTATTATAGCAGACAGATTTCTTTGATGAACTAGGTTCACTCCCCATTCCAGTATTTATTATCTCATGAGATAACTATTTTTCTGTAATGAATTTAAGGGTTATATAAGTCAAGTTATAGTGATCAAAAAATCACAATACATTCATATCTTTTACACGAGATCATAAATTGTTCACCATATATCACATCTTATAGAAAGGAAACAACATTCATAAACCTCTCCACATTTCATCATAACATAATAAATTGAAAATAAATAGGTTTCATAAACATATCATCATAATATTAATAAATAATACAATGAAAGAATAAGGATGATATAATTTGATCATTTTTTTATAAATAAAAAGTAACAACAAATAATGTTATCATAAATTAATAATGACTATAAAAGATCACATGGGTGATTTCATGAGTATAATTTGATTTTAATTTTTAAATAAATTAATTAAAATCAAAAAATTAAGGAATTCATTTAGTTTGAGAGTATCCTTTTAATAATTTATAGGATGTTTTAGAGAATATAGTGGTGATTATGTTGGGAAATTTCAACCATGTTTTGTATATTAAAAAAATATTCCATTCTATTTTTTTTAAAGTAAAAAGTACATTATTCAAAAGCTAAAAGCTAAATAATTTTATACCATTTTCAGAAAACTAAAAAATGGGAAACAATGTCATCAAAAATCATCATATAATAGTAAAACAATTCTTGAAAACATTTTTAGAAAACATGTAAATGGAATTAAAATTATTTTCTTTCAAAGAGCTCAGATTTCCTTAAAACCATTATTTTGATCACTTGAGTTCATAAAGAGAGGAAAATGAAAGGAAAGAATTTTACTTCCAAGAAAAAAATAGTTAAAAAATTCTTATGATTATTAAGTGGTAGAGAATGAAATTTAATCATTAAAAATGTAATCATGGATAATCCTAGTAGAAAATGAGACTGTAATATAACACCAAAACCTCAATTTAGACTTTCATCAAAAGTTGTTTATACTACATTATAATAAATTTAAATTTATTATAATTCTATAAAAATAATCATTTAAATAGTTATAATATCATATATTATCCACTTATATCATTTCAACGCCCTCTTCATAATAATTTCTTTTTAAAATTGAAATTTATAATTGTTAAATGTTTCATTTTTTTCATAAGTATTTTGAATCGGTAGTTATTTTCCATGAACATTGTCAATTTTATATAATTTTTAAACTTTTAATGATTATATATAAAACAAATATTCATTATATATATATTCATCCATAAATTATTCAGGTTGAAAGTTGTATTACCCCATTCAAAGAGATGGTTGGACATAAGTACACACGAACACTATTTTCACTTTTTGACATATAAACCATAATAAATGTAAAATATAATTAACCTTTATAGAATAATTTTTATATAATTAATTTGATATATATATATATATATATTAAATATTTCCTTATTACCTTCCATTTCATGAGTAGATGCAAAATGAATCACATCACTTCGTGGAGGTGGTAGTCTACACATACACATTAGAAATGTTATCGTTTTCCAATGGATTAGAAGTTAAGAAAGAAGATATGATATTATAATTGAATAAGAATAACTATATCATAAACAATCTAATTAAATATTAAACACATTATAATAACTATCAAAAAAATATGGTGATGGAAAATTAGTATTATTATTATGAGGAGGCAGTTGTCCATATATACACACGACCAATAATTTAACTTACCATTTGAAGGAATAAAAGATAGATATTGGTGGTTAGTCAATCATAGTGACATTTAAGATATTTAGGATAATTAAGTTATTATTTTATGATAAATAATAGTGATTTATTTGATTTAAAATAAGTATTAAAAATATAGTGATAGGTAAAGGTGATTACCTCTTCTTTGAAATAACTCCTTTAGATATCCAATTGAAAACCATAGGGTTGAAATTTTAGGAATAAATAAAACTATTTAAAGAGTATAAGGATATTAGGGAGGGTATTTGGTTGGTTTCAGATGATCTAAAAGGATAATTGTGGTGTAAAAAAGAGAAAGGAGTGATGTCCTTTTATAAGTGGGGGAGTGGACACACTTCAAATTTATTAAATGATAAAAATATAATTAATTAAATATCAATAAAAACTCAAAAAAATTAAATATATTAAATATTAGGATATTATTATGTAGAAAAATTTCCTCAAAATAATATTTACACACCTTTAAGTTAAAATAATCCATTAGGTTTTGGTATAAGCCCCAGTAAACTTGTTTTAACCTTAATTTTGATGAAAAATTTTCATGGGTTTTACTATTCATTATGACCCAAAATGAAATTTCCCCCATTAAGTTTTTTGGAAATTTTTCTTAAAAATATGGAATCCTTTTTATAAAATTCAAAATATAATCAAGTAAGAAATTACTTTTTAAATAACCTCATAATAGACAATGATAAAATATTGTCCTAATTTTTTTTTCATAAGCATAAAATATTTGAAAACAAAATACACACAAAATTGATTCCAATGATGATAATTGGATTGTTATTTATAATGGTAAACTATTTTTTGTTTTAACCTATTTTAGAAGATAATGGATCTTTTAAAAGTATTTTTACAAAAATAAAGTTTCCAAAAAAATCATTATTTTCACAATTCATTGACAAATAAATCCTTTCATAAAATTCAAAAAAAATAATTATAAGAAAAAATTTACTTGATAATTTCAAAAACTAAGTTCATTATTTCAAACAAAGTTTCTTATAGTGTCCTAAAATAGAAAATATATTTTCACATAAAAATAATATAAACCATTTTTGAGGAAAATGTATTTTTTTGAAATATATAAATACATTACTAAAAATTTATTACTTATTTATAAATATATTTTTATTAACAAAAATTTTTATACATATATTTAAGGATTTTTTATTACTATTTATACCAAAATTTATCACTTGGAAATAATATTATTCCAAATTATGTTTTCATTAGACTTGGGGTTGTGTGTATTGAAAACTATCGAAGAATTGTTTTTTTAATATATATATATATATATATATATCATAAAATCTAGGGGTATTAAATCCTAACCATATTAAATGAATTATTCCATGAAAATTTCACTACTCTCATATAATATATTTATGATGTCACTATTTCACCACTTCCTTAGGTTCCCACATATATTTTTTGAATTTATGATTCCTCCAGAGAAATATAACCAGGTGAGCAGTCTTGTCCAACATATGTTTATCTATAGGATTCAAGATTTCTATCATTTATTAATCATATGATAGATTGTGCTCTTGTGGTATATACTATAAGTTCAGTACATGTGAAGGATCATTTATATACCTCTATTGGATTTATACATGGAACACATCATAAACTCGAGATAGGTCTACTGGAAGCTCCAAGAGATAAGCTATAATCCCTACCCGGTCATGAATTTGGAATGGTACAATATACTTAGGGCTCATATTTCACTTCTATTTGAATCTCATGTTCTTCTTACATGGTGAAATTCATAGGAATTCATTCTCACCAACTTCAAACTCATAATTTCCATAAGGTCTGTCAACATATATTCTCTATCAAATATAACATGGATTGATGTTCCACTAAATGACACTGACATTCACTATCATTTCCTCCACTAGATCAGGTCCCAATAGCTTTATTTCTCAAACATAATCCCCACATGTTATAGATTTATAGTTCCTTCCATAGAGAGCTTCATAAGTATCCATCTAAATTCTCAAACTATAACTATTTTTAAGATAACTAGACTAGAGAAATATATTGATTCTAAACACCTTTAAAAACTATTAAACATGATTTTAACATATCATCAGTGGTTTAAATGGTTGTCTTAGACTAAAAATATATCTAAGAATGATATGAAATACCAAAACTCAACTTTATATCCATAGAATGAAGAATAATTTTATAGAACAACATGGTAAAAATTGGATCATAATAATATACAATAGAATGTGGTATACCATACAACCATACATCTTCATTAATGTATATTATAGAAATATATTTAAGAGATAAATCTTCATTAATAGAAAATTAATTTTTAGGTAATTGTAAGGTGATCATCTAAAACACAAATAACAATAAATAATTTTAATGTTTTGGGTAGTCTAATGATAAAACTAATGGTTATGTTTTCTCATTTCTATTCTAATATGGTTAATTTTTGAAACATCACACTAGAGTTTTCTCCCTCATTATTAATTTATAAACATACTTAGCACCATGCACCATACTCTAAAATATCGCACATCCTATTTCCCCCAAAAAAAAACTCTTTTAGATCTCCATACACCTTTTAAATTTCTAGATGAAAATAGAGTGATGAACTATGAGCTACATTGAACAGCTCAATTTTATCTAATATTAATAGGACACATACATAGTTCATGAACATTATCATTCCATCAAAATCATTGTTAAACTAAGGATTAGTTACCTTCTATTACAACCCTATATATTTTTTTCATCCCTTTTATATCATTACCTAGATAGATGGTTGAATACTTAATTGAGAAAGATATTATTATCCTCTTCCATAATAATATCCATATATATCCATTGAAGTTCTATAAATAGTTTATCTTTTGTAATCCACATCATAGATACTCTAGCATGATCATTTTGACCTAAATCATCAACCACTATTTTTATTTCCCAAGATGGTAATGAATTAAATAGTCATAATATGTAATCAACAAAAACCATATTCTTTAGTGAAAATTAAACTCTTCATTTGTGAATATATAAGTTAAAATTTTATTATCAGTATATATATCACACCTTTCTCATTAAATATAATACCTCCTTGAATTTAATAAAAAGTCACTATACTTAAATACAAATCATGTGTCGGATAATTTTCTCATAAACTTTTATTTTTATGAGGAATAACCTATAAGATTATCATTTTTCAGGAGTATGCATCATGTTTCCTTCATGATTCATAAATAAAGATCAAAAAAACCTCTACATTGTTCGGTAGTGTAAGAACATGGGTCTAACATTCCTTACCCTCACTTTCATTAAATTTCCATTACATTCATCCATCCAAATGAACTTGGATCCCTTTAAGTTAACTTCATTAGTGGATTAGAGATATATAAGAAATTATCTAAAAATTATTGATAATATATATCCAAAATAAGAATAATGTGGATTATAGTCAACATATTTGATCTTGGAGAATGTTAAATAATTACTATCTTTGATGGATCCACTAATATACCCTTTCATTGTAATATATTAACCAAAAATGAATCTTTTTTTCCAAAATTCACACATGGTAAAATTTTCATACAAATTATCTTTCACCTAGTCTATAAGTACAAAACTCATGTGATTTTCTTGGTCTTCCATTCCAATTTAATATTTAAGAATTTAATATATAAATACTACCCAAAAATGATAAAGGTAATATCTTAATACTCTATTAATTAAAGGCACAAAGATAATTGGGGAATTAATAAGACCAAAAGTGACAAAATGAATTCATTGTTTCCATTACATATATGTAATTATATTATGATTATATTCTCCATATTAAACCACAATTGATGATATATAGTATAAAGTTCAATATTTTAAATTTATTGATCTCCTCACAGTACCTAAAAATGTAATCATTTTTTGGAAGAGTATACTCATTCTTCATCATGATCTTGTTATGTTCCTGAAAATCAATTCTGAGTCACATTTATCTATTTTTCTTCTTGAGAAAAAGAAATGGTGCACCCCAAGTGACACATTTTTTTCAAATAAATAACTACTCGTGATTCTCCATGAGTTTATACTTTGATTCATATAACTCAATCAGGGGAATTCTATATAGAGTCTATGAAATAGGTGTATCTCTATGTATTAGTTCTATTTTAAACTAAACTTTATGATTAGGTGTAAGGTTAGAAAATTATTTAGGAAAGAAATTAGTTATGTATCTTAAATAAAAGTATCTTTGATGTTGTGTTTCCCCCCAAAAATATGAGATGAACAACCATTTTTAATAGGAATAAAGACCCATAAAATGGATATAACTTCCATTGGAATTTCATATTTATCATAATAATGATAGAAAATTTTAGGCTAGTTCAAAATATATAAGGTGAATTCCTATCCATAGAAATATATTTTATAATTATGTAATTTAAATAAATTCATGCCAAAGATAACATCAAATTTAATTATAATGATAATAATTAAATTTTTAGGAAGCGCAGTGAAAAAAACTTCAATCAGAGAAGAATCATAGACACCAGATGTGATCATCATACCATTAGAAGCATTTACTTAAAATTCAAAATCAAATCATTGAAAATTATAATTAACATTCTCAGATACTTTTCATGAAATAAGTAAATTCATATAACTATGTTCTATTAAAATACATCAATATTTGATAATTCCTAATACCAAATCAACATCATTATTTTATCCTGAAACCCTTACGAAAATAAATAATCATAATGTGGGAAATAATAACCACTCTTGGAAACCACATAATCATTAAAAATATTTTATAGGATTACTAAATCATGAAACCATATTTTAATTTTATTGAAACATATTTTTAACCTAGTTCATTCATGGTAATCATCTTTTCAAATCCTTCATAATGTTTTATAATGAAAATTTTAGTTAACCCCAGCATATCCCTGAGAGTGTCACACCAAGTTCCCAGTAAGGTTACACCCACTACAAAATATAATGATAGATGATATATAATTGACTAAAACTTTTAGGGGTTATTACCCTAAGTTTCATTAATTTGAAAACCGTTTCTCCTTAGAGTATCTGGACAGTGATTTACTACTTGGAAATTACATAAAATCATATTTAAAAAATATTTAGTTTGTTATACAATGCATAGACTTATCTATAGGGATCTTATGAAAATTTTCTCAACCAATTTTCCAATTATTAACTAATCCTTTATATGATTCCAACTAAAAAACCCAGAATTTTCTAATATTGACTTGACATATTAATATATGATTATTCATATCATAGTAGTATGATCCATGGAAGGCTCATATAGGTATTGTATATTTGGACACATTGATGCATAAAAAACATGTTTATAAGAGATCAAAATCAACTATCACTACGATATTCATAACAATAACCCTTTTAATAGATACCATACCTAATATCATTCTTAATAACCTAGGGAATGGTTACATAATAAATACTAAGATAAGATGCTTAGTAATAATAAAAATGGATCTACTAATGATCACTTAATTATAACATGAGATTAAAGGTATGATAATATGAGATAAACATATAAAAATCATACCCATAATGTTATATATCATAATATTGTATCATTTTATAAATATTCACATTTAATAAAAGAAAAATATTAATGGAAATCAAATAACATGAACCATGAGAGCATACCATTGGTAGAAGAACAAATCTGATGGAATACCTATAAGAATGGAAAATATTTTCCTTATCCTTAAAGGGTTATTTATGAGAAAATCATGGTGTATTAGGTTCAGTCCCAAACCATCATATCCTTAGTCATGGTTCACTTCCAAGAGTATAATAGTTGAAAAAGTCCCATACTTAACTTGGTTCACTTCCCATTATAGTCCTTATTATCTAAAGAGATATCGATATTTACCGAATGTGTTGGAGGTATATATAATTATATGACCGCCTATCATAAAATAAAAAACCATTTATATGACTTCCACAGTATCATAATTCATTTATCAAATGTCAATACTTATATAAAGGATATGAGCTTCATAAAAAATCCAACATTTCACCATAACATAACCCATCGAAAATAAACGGGTCCCATAAAAATCTCATCACCATATTAATATACCATAAATTATATGATACATAATGGAATCATTGGATTAAATCTACTATAAAGAATAAGTACCATTAATATATGTTATTTTAAAATAATAATGTCATTAAAATAATACCTAGAATATTTCCTGAGGAAAATAAAATTTATAATTTGAAATGAATTATTTAATTTCTAATAATTTCAAAAATATTAAGGAAAATAATTTCATTGAAATTAACTCTGGAGACAAGTATGGTAAGCTTCAAATCATTTAAAGGTCATGATAATGGGAAAATCCATTCATGGAATTTACATTAAATAGGGATTCGATTCACATTTTTAGTAAAAATAAAAATGTACCACATTCAAAAAATGACCAAAAGGTTAATTTAAAAAAAATATGTAAGAAGAAAAAAATGGGTAAAAATGAGAATAAATAATTTTAGTAAAAATATTATGTATTTTTTTCAAAAAACATGGATATGGAAGAAAAGTATTAATGATTTAGGGGAGAAATAGAGTCATATTTACGTAATAACATCCTTTGGTACTCTTGTGTTCATAATGATAGGAAAATAAAATTGGAAAAAACTAATCTCCAAAAAGTAACCATAGATAATAACTCTCATGAGATTCTTGATTTTTTGATCATTAATGTTTATAATCAGACACATAATCATAAAAAATCTCAGTAAATAATGAGAATGTTACATATAAACCTTTCCTCAAGTTTAATTTTACTAAAAATCAATATAACTTCCTTTATAATAAAATTAAATTTATTATTATTCCATACCATAATCATGAACTTAATTATAATTTAATATAGGATCCATTAATATCATTTCAACAACTATTTCTTAATACTTTTTATTAAAATCTACATTTTTTATGTTAATTATTTTAATTTTTTCTAATAATTTAAGTTTGGTAGTTTTGGTCCTTGCACATAGATCTTCATTACCTTATATCCATAATTTTTATCATGATATAAATATCATATATATTTAACATATAAATATAGATTCATTAATTAATTATTTAGAGAGAAAAATGAATTATACCATTTATAGAGATAGTTGATCACAATCACGCATGAACGATGTTTTTACTTTTCAACAGATGAAACAAAAGAAATGTAAATAATAATTCACAATACATAGATTATTTTTTTATATCAAATATATATATATATATATATATTATTCATTAAATATATACATATTACCATCAACGTAAATCAAAAATGAAAAACAAATCGCATCGGTCGTGGTGGTGGTAGTCTACATGTACTCATGAGAGACGTTATCATTTCCCGACAGATTGGAATACAATAAGGAATATATGATATAATAATTATAGAATAATAATTACTTAATAAATATTATATATAAACAATAAACCCATCATAATAATGATACTAAAATATGGTGATGGATCATGAAGTGTACTTCTATGTAGAGGTGGTAGTCCACACCTATGCCCGAGTGATTCAATGAGTTCAGATTTGATTGAATAGATTATAGATATTTTTTCCATAATAATAATAACATTTAATTATATTAAGTATATGAACATAATTAGTTTATTATAATTATGAAATATTTAGTGTATGTGACATAATAAGTAAAATATAATGTTACTGATTAAGGTGATTACCTCTTCTTTATAAAGGAACTGCAGTAGATATCCTAAAAAAGTCCATAGGGTTAGTATTTCTGGATGACCAATAGCTGAAGAACGAGGTTATGTATTTATAGGGGGATTTTGGTAGGGAATGATTGAGATAAATTTCTTAATGTGGGGTAATGAAGTGAAATAAATTGTGTCCAATTATAAGTACTGGAGAGGATAGACTTGTGATTTATTAAAATACAAAAATATAATAAATCAATTCTCAATAAAAATGATTCAAATTTGTTGGATATTAAAAATGGATTTGATGAGTTTGATGTATGGACATAAAATAGGATTTTAGTGAGTTTAATTTTTGACCATTCCCTTATCTTTTGGTTTAACTCCAAGTAAACACATTTTAACCTTATCCTAGGTGACATATATTTGTAGTTTTTACTATTCATTATAACCAAAAAGGAAACTAAAATCATCACAAAATTTTTAAATTTTTAATCTAAATATAGAATTTATTTTATAAAATTAATTATCTAATAGTGGTAGAAATTTCTTTTAAAATAAAAACACAAAAAGAAAAAAATTGGTTTTTAGGAAAAAAAATGTTTTCTTATGTATAAATGTTTTTGACAAATATCCATATAGAAATAATTAGTCAAAAAATTGTTTTTTAATAATATGATAAAACCAAATCTAGTTTCATCACCATATTTATAAGAATGGATCTCAGTAAATTGATTGAACTAAAATATTGTTTTAAAAAAATTACTTTTCAATAATCATTGAAAAATAAATCATTTTAGAAAATTCACTAAAATTCATTCTATGGTAATTTTCACAATAAAATATCCAAAATAAAGTTCATTTTCACAACTAAATTTTCTAAATTTATAAAAAATTCTTTATATTATTTTATCATAGAAACTTATAAAAACCATTTTTAGGAAAAATGTACTTTTTTGAAGCATGTGAAGAAATTACTAAAAATTGAGTAATTTTTTATCAATATGTTTTATTGATCTAAAATCATTATATATATATATATATATATTTAAAATTTGGTTATTCCTATTAATACTACCATTTTAACATCTATAATATAATGTTATTATATATTGAAGTTCATTTAGACTCGAGGTTTCATATATCACAAGATATCAAAGAAATTAAATTTATTTCAAATATATATATCTATATATATCATAAAAAATCTTGCTGAGAGACATCAATTTGGGATGGACTATTTATATCTGGATAATTGATTAACATTCTGTGATTCTCTATATATAAAGTATGGGGGATATTTTTTTTAATATAAGGAACCCGTCTTAAAAAATGGTTCACCCCTAGGTAATAGAATATAAATTTAATTTAGAAATTTTCTTAAATTTTAATTAAATTTTAGGGTCATTTATGTTCATTTTATTCTTCATCCCCCATTTTATGTTTATATTTCTAGTAATATTTTATTTTCTTGAATGGTGATAGGATAAACTATGTATCACTACCTAGATGAAACTAGATGATCCAAGTGTTTCTCTACATCACTCCAATGTTTGAAACTCTATGAATTAAATGGAGTTCAAGGGAGGTGTTGGTGAAAGATAGCATCATCATAATATACTGAATTATTATTCATGAAAAAAGAATCATTTCTATGCTAATTTTTTTTTGGTTATTTAGAGGCATTATTTCTTTATTAAAGATCTAGAGTTTATTGGATACCCAATGAGGTTTGTAAAAGGGTTCACACATGTGATAGGTGTTCATCTCTAAAAATTATTAATGTAGTGGAATATGGTGATTATGAGAGTTTCCAACATTAATTTGTGTTCACAATGAATTGGATATATGGAATATAATTCATATATTTATGATTGAACATATAATTATAATTAGTGAAAATTGAAATGAAATAATGAAGGATAATTTAGGAAGATTCTAGGGGCAACTTCATTAATCCAAGATCTATTTTTTATGCACTTCATCTACATATTTTCATTCATATATTTAATTTTAAAAACTTACACCTATCTATAATTTTGATCATTCAGTTTTTTTAAAATTAATTTAATAATTTTTAAATATTGATAATGTTTTTGAGTGAATCTTATAAGGGGAAACCATAGCCTAACATTGTATTACAATCTGGGAGTGATCAATAAATTTTTGATAAATAGTTTATGAGATGGTCATTTAATTAAATATCATTTAATCAAGTAGTTGGGGTTTGGATTAGTGGTAAGCACCCCGTAATCCTACATGCAAAATAGGGGTTCAAAACCCAATGTGCACAGACTATAGCAGTAATGTAGCGTACTGTTGCAATGGTGGCAATATAGCAATGCAAGAACTGTAGCGGCAGCAGGTCACTGTAGCGGCAGTAGAGTACTGTAGCAGCGGCAGATACTGTGCAGTACTGTAGTAGGCAGAGTACTGCGGCAGTACTATTCACAGAATGGGTCTTAGGACAAAAATTTGGGCCTACGGGCCATGTAATGGGCTAAATGCCCACTGGGATTTCGGGCTATGTAATGGGTCTCCCTCTACCCAGTTAAAAGAGGTATTTCCTTTTTTTTAAATAATAAATGAGGCTTCGGCCCCAACCTTTAACAAAAATTAATCACATAAAGATGTTTATGAACATTTCAACATAGTTCCTTACCTCAATTCAATGTATTATATTGATAATCATAACATCAAATCCTAAGGAAAATTGAAATGACTTTATAATATAGTTTCCCACCTCACAAATAGGCATACATTGGATTTCTATAGAAATCGATCAAATTTTAAACACATGTAATTGATAAGTGTAAAATTTTACCCTACATCCAGGGAAATGTTGATTAGTATAGAATATAATCCCATTTATATACTCAATAATGACTTTTAATATCATATCAAATCTCATTACATATTATATCATATTCATAGACTGATATATCATATCAAAAGTACATTTTAAGACTTGTCTTATGTGATGATCTCAATAACATAAAATCATATAATATTACTAGACATGGTTTTTTATAACATCTATTTAAACACTATATATAATATGTAGTTGGTATTCACATCCAATTCCTTTTTCCCAATCCAAATTAAATAGTACAAATGAATAGGATCCATTTAGATTAATGGTGGTTAACCTCTCAATCATTTCACATGAATGATAATTCAAATGATTAGTACCCACTAAAAATACCACTATATGTATAAACTCCTCACAATCCTCACATATACAAGATATTAAAATTAACATAAGACTGTTAGGGGAACCTAAAAATGTGTACTATATATAATCATCTTCATGTACAACCTCATGGGATCCAATTTATAGTACTATGATTCTTCTTAGTTATGAATATTTTCATTAGAAACCATAAGAAAAATGTAAAACCCATATAGAGAATCATCGAAAATTAAATGTCCCTACTCTTCTTTTAAATTATAATAAAAACCACTAACCTTCATGTTGAGATATCATTAAATATTCTCTAAGACATAAATATCATAACAATATATGTTCCATATAAACTAATAGGAAAATTAATGTTCCACCTACCTTGATATAGAGTTAATCCCTTTAGAAAAGCCCACTCTCTTTATGACTTAGGTATCATTTATCATTGAAATAATCCATGATCCACTTATATCAATTAAATGGATACTGAATTAATTATAATATTTTTATAATTAAATATATATTTTTGTAATTATTACAGAAAGTTATAATCATGTTCAATTTTATCCAACATAATAATGATCGGAAAACCATGGGAAACTAGGTATATACCATCATAGTCATGTATATGTATCCTTACCTTGTCAAGAACCAATTTTCCCAATCATATCCATTATGAAGTATCATCATTAATAATAAAAATAATGGAGAAACCAATCAAGTGAATTACCTCAAATGATATAACAAAAAACTAGTGAATTTATCATATTTCCACCTCCCCTAGTATTCCCACATGAGAAATATTCATCCTCCTGCAATTAAAAAAATTATGATGATGAAACATTAATTAATTAATTACATTGCAACTGTGTTAGAGGAAAAAGTAAAAATGAATAATTGAGGTAGAAGGAAAAGTATAATTTCACCTCAATATATGGATGAAACCCAATAAAATACTAATGAAATAATGAGGAATTAGAGGATGAGGAATAAGAGTCATGGGGTGATTCCCCAATGTAGTCAGACAATTGGGATATATAAGTACTATAGTGGGTTGTTATAATCAAACCCTATAAGAAACAATTTTTCCTTTTTCTAAAAGAAATTATGTTGATCATATAAAGTACATGACTTATCTATACTAACTTCCCTATTGGAAAAACTTAAGGTCACTACCCAGTGTTCTCAATATGGTACCTAGTGTCATTGGAAAACCCAATGTATTTATAAATATAAAATTTTGAATTTTTTTATTTCACTTATACTATAGTTTCAAATTTAGGTATTTTCATCTAAAAAATTCACCCTCAAAACATATCATCTAAAATTTTAAACATGAATTACAACACAAATTATCAATATAACCATACAAATTAAAATTTCCATTGTTATATTACCATTAAAACAATGATTTTATCCATCTTCAATGATTCATGCCATTGTTCCTCATTAAATTCCCTAATATATAACTCTAAATAGTTCCATTGATTATCAACATAACTTATTTATCAATAATTTTTTGCATTTATATATTTTTATTCACATGTCACTTATTAATCATATCATATACATGTCATTATCCAAATAGATTTAATTTTCCAATTTTATCATGATATATTAGTGTCATAAATAATATTTCATATAAATATTCATAATGATATATTTTTATAGTTCATTGGAAACTATTATTACGTGTCCAAAATTTTAAGGATGATATGTTGTCGAAATATTAACCTATATCTCATGAACAATTTAATGGATCCCCTAAAACAAGTATGTAATCATTGGACCATATTACAATATGTTTTATAGAAGAACACCATGATGCTTTACAAAATTCGTGAATATAGTGGTAATAATTGTGATCAATAGATAAATTCTATTATATAGCTATGAATTTGAAATTCTTAGTTAGTGGTTAAATTTTTTTTTCTAAAGGGATTTATTTCTATTTGATGTCTTCGAAATACCAAAAATAAAATCCACATGGATGTTGTCAAACTTTTTATAGTTATAAATTGTGTTTTGTTCACCCCTTTATATAGTTTTTTTCTATCTTCACCACAATGATGTTTCTCAAAAATATATAATATCTATTTTCATGTAATCCTAATAATAATGGATTTATATTTCTATATAAATCACTATGATTATAGTGTTTATAGAGAATAAATATTTATGGAATATATATATTAATTGATATAATATGTTTAAAATGTACAATATACATATCCTTAGTAAATCATTTATACACATTCACAATCATTGTTGAGATAAAAAAATCCAATTATTAGGGAATTATACATTTTTTAGAATAGGGTTACCTTATTGGGAATATTTTATCATCTCTATTATTGGTGTTTGAGAAATAATTTTCATTATGAATGATAATGTATCTTATATTTGATCTAAATATTTATATTTAATGAATTTTTAATTAATTTTCATCTTTTAATCATAAAAATTTTAAGTACACTATTTATTTCATCATAGAGTATTTTTAATTGTGTTCATGTTACCTTGGTTATTGGTAATAGTGTAGTCATTTAATTATAATGGTCTTACTATAAAATTTTCCATATATTTAGTTTGTAATATCCAAATCTTGATCATTATTTTATAATGGTACAAGATAATCACATGACCATAGGCATCTCATTCCCAACACCAAAAGATACTAATAGGTAATGAGGATCAATAAAAATATTGTTGGGAGAATGTTACCACCGGAATCATAAAAATAAGAATAGATAAACAGATTGTATATCCTTAACATGAATAAATTTATAGTATAGTTAAAAAACCAAGTAAGTAAAACATTAGAAATTAACAACACCATGAAACAAAAGATTTAGAAAACTATATGTCATAATAGTCAAGTAGATCCCAACAATATATCCCATGAATAATCATAAAAAACCCAAAAAATCTATAGGACCAAAAAATTACCATATTTTGGTCCCGAGTTTAGGCTCGGTCCCCTATATTTGGTCACATTGTTGTGTGATTCACACTTATTGTGGAAAGGCTGAATTAGTTTTGATAAAATTTCCATCAATTAAATCCACTTTTCACCACATCATCTTTCTAGTGAATGAATCTATCAATTTTATCTCACATGTTTTGTATGTATGGGTTTACTAATATGAAATTAAATAACAATACACACCAGAATTTGTTAATGAAAATCACATATAAAGTGAATGAAAATGTCTCTAGTTTATGGTTGTTTTATCCAGCTAACACACTACATTACATTTATTATGATGATGATTCACATGAAGGAATATATAATATAAAATTTATTCCTATAGCTAACTAGGATGAAAAAATTATGAACTTTATATATTATATACTCTTTCAACAATTTGGAATTCCTATATAAATATCACTATGAAAATGTAACTTACCAGTTGAAAATTTTTATCTACAACTATGTAAAACTCCCACCGCATTAAAAATTTTCTAAAAACTCAAGAATATTATCTATTAAATACTTTTTGACTTTTCTATACTTATTTAATAAAAATATTGAAGTATAATATCCATATTTCTCAACCTTACACCTCTCACTATAATCTAATATAATCATTTTTCTAATTCATAAAATAAATTTAAGTGGTTCTTGGTATGTTGTAAAATTATTCAATGTTATTCAAAGTAATATTATAGAATTATTGAAATTAAATCTTTTTCAAACATAACTGAAGCATTAATGATAGTGATCTTACCATTTTCTAATTCAATAAGCACTAGTTTTAGCATCATGTTTACATAATCAAAATATTCCAAGTGTTCTTAAATTTAATATTTAAATAATAAGGATATATAATTTTAAGTATCAAAATCTCCATGATAATCATTGACATCTGTAGCCCTTACCACATGTTTTTGGATCACTAATAATTTATTCTCTAAAATAAACATAATCACATTCATAGTTAATATTTCTTATAGAATCTTTGTTACCTCTTCCCATTTATTAAAAAGCTTCATTATCATTAGTAAAATATTAAAGAACATCTAACTACATGGTTAAATGTGTTCTATAATATTCTAAACTTAGTATATGAAGAAAAAATTTCTTTGGTTCTCCAACTATCTTATTTTTCTAATATCCTTCTCTTCTTGTGTAAATCACTATTCCTCCAAGATTATTTTCACAAAAAAATTTGGAAGAATTCCAATTAAAAAAATTAATACTCAACACTATATAAGATAAATAATATCTCATTAATTTTTCAAATATATCTAGATTAAAAAAATAAAATAATCGGCCTCAACCATACATGTTCGTGTGATCATGAGGCCTACTATGGTACCAATGTCCTTGGGAAACCAATGTAAGTTTTGAGTAAAACTATATAGGATATCATTATGTGTGTCCCTAATATATCCTCTATATAAACTCCATTTACTCATTGACATGATCCAAAAAATTAAATGAAAAATTATAAATATAAAACCTATCATGATAATATGTGCTTCCCGAGATATCCAAGAGTGATCAATAATAGCACCACATATCTTCACTCCCAGATTCGGTGTGAATAAAACATAAACTAATTACTATATTAATACGATTAGATCATTTTCAAACATAAATATCCCATAATTGAATTATGAGAAGAAAATATTTCATTAAATTTATTTCCATTAACTCTTTGGTTACGATAGTTATTTTAATCCCCCAAGATCTGGTGATATATTTTTCATTAAATAAATTTAATTTCATTGATATCTAGATTTATACACAACATTGAGTGTAAATAAACATTTATATAGTATACCTTTATTACCTAGACATTGTATTAGTGGGGTTAAATATGAATATCCACATTTTAAAAAATATTTATAATTTTTTTATTAATGTAAAATGTATTTATTACAGTAAAATAAATAAGTACTTGATTTTCACTGAAGTCAGTTTATGCTTCGAAAATATTTTTCCTAAAGAAAATGGAATTTAATAAGTTTCATTCACATATATTATAATTAATATTTTCCACTTTTTGAAATTTAAATTTATTAAAATCATATCATTTTTTAAAATTATATAATTAAAAATTATCATAGGGGTATTTTTTTAATTTTATAAGAAAGTCGATGTTTTGGTGAATATTGAAAATAATAATTTTTAAAGAAAAATGAATTTACATTCATAGTAACTTCAACTAATAATTTTTATTTGAATTCATTTTAAAATTTTACTAGTTTAATTTTATTAAAAATTAATTAATTGAAACCTTTTGGATCAATATTATTCTTTATCTTTGTATAAAAACACTTAGACTTGAAAATTCATCTTTTTATAAAACTTTTTATCATTTGGTAATGCATTTTTTTAAATTAATTTATGTAATATTATTAATAGTTTATTTATTTCATGATATCTTTTGATATACACATTTCCTTACTGAACATATGACCTCTACCCTTTATTATGTTTAATTTTCTCTGTATGATAGTATATGTTTTATGATTAACATGGAAGGATAACCTAGATGTAATAATGATATTATTAATTAAAATACTATGTAATATTTTTTGTTTTCAAATGTGATGTGAATTTCACATATTTATACTATTTTTCAAGACTATTAAACTATTCAGTTCTTTGGTATGCGATCTCTTATATATAGTACCAATTTAAAAATGTTACCATTGACTCAAGGGTACATATTCTAGGGTATTTAAATAATGAGAGGAATTTTTGTAAAACCTAGGGATCTGGACTTAGTAAAAAATATATATTTTCAAATAATCCAATAAAATACTTTGATAAAATTCTTAATCCTCATATAATATCATAATTTTTTTGGGAAAGGTGGATATTTTTTGTTTTCCTTACAATACATCACCATCTAGGTTCTAAAGGATGGTGTGGTTTTGTTACAGATGTATCTTAGGGTAATGTACCTAAAAATAAATTTTTAATATTATCTCAATAATCATTCAAGTTCTATTGAATAGGACCTTAAAAAACAAACGGTTTGACACAACTGAGAGATATTCTTGGGTTAATTCTCATTTTTTTTTACAAAATATTATGATCGATTTGACTATGTATTATTTATTTGATAATATTATCAAAGAAACCAAACAAGTGTTTATAAGATTAGTTCTACATAAATTTTAAATTTATTTTAATTATTTCACAAGTATCAAAATTATTCAATATAATTCATAATTATATGGTCTAATTTATTGTACACCATCATTTAGAAATGGTTCCTAGTGAAAAAAGGGAAATTTTATCAATGCACATGATTTATATGGGTATTCCCCACCAGAACAAGATAATAAATATTGTGCTAGATATATGACTGGAAATAAAAAACTATAACTATATTGGGGAAGATTATTTAGGTTATAACTAATAAGCTTTCATTTATGGAGTATCCTTGTTATATTTAATGTGGTGTAAAAATTTTATACCATTTAATGTGAAAATAACCTCCATCATACAATGGAACCACCAATACATTTTTATCTAAGGAATTTATATGTGCCATAGAAAATATATTTATTTCCTTGGGAAGTAATGAAATAGTGAATGTTCTCATAGATATTATCATCTTATGGGGGATGCATATTAGTGATGGTAATTAATTTAAAGCACTAAATATGTAGAGGAAATAATGAGTATGGTTTAGAAGGAATTTAATGTAATTATATTAAAATAATTTCATCTTGAACAATAAGATATATAGATAGTGAATTTGTAATTCTTTGACAATAAGAAAAGGATAATGTTGTTTTGTATGAATCTAACATTACAAGGATTGAAATTCAGGATGCAGTCTATCTAAATCCAATACGTTAATGGTAACTAGTCTCCTAATAATTTTCATCAGATGATGATATAGTATCATGTTTTATCAAGATAGAGAAATATTTCTAAAATTTTCATGGTTTTTAAAGAAGTTTGTAGAATAAGTTGAAAATAGGGAAAATAATAGATAAATAGAATAAGATAAAGGGAATTTTCTGAATTGTAAAACTTATGGAAGGAAACCACATGAAAAATTTTAAAAATGAAACTGAGTTTTCTTCATGTATTTAGAAAAAGGACACCATGATCATGAATGTAAGGAAAATAATGGATCTATAAATGTATAGTGTTTAACTATATATAGATAAGCACCTATGCCAACCAATACCACAAGAATCATAGAAACTTATAATATATGATTCCAAGGTGATAAGTCAAGGCTAATGAAATTACATCATTCGAAGTGGAACTTCCTAGTGACATGGTTGGAGTTACATTATCATCCACTCTATTCTTGAAAATGTTTTATTTGATTCAAATATTATCCAAAATAATATATCTGAATAATTGTATAAGGCTATCAAATCACTATCTCAATGGTGAGATGTTGAGTTGGTATTGAAAACTCCTTATTATTGGATTACCACATCTCATGTTTATATCTTCTTTCAAATATATTTTTTTAGAATTTGGTTATTGAAAATATTTTTATTCTTTATCTAGTTGAATTTGTTGTAATATTTGGCTACGAATAGGATCTCTTAGTATATATCTCATATATATTATTTGGTAATTTAAGATAAATTTGATATTCTGATTCAACCTACAATCTTCAATCAATTCCAAGATGAATATTAACACACAATGTAAATTTTTTTGATCAATTTTTCTTCTACCTATTTATGTGGGATATTTTTCTCAAATGTTTTTGGGGACACTCAACAATAAAACTTTCCCCATTATTTGGGAATATTATATTTTATTTCTTAATGACATGATTTTTCTTTACCCAAATTGGGATCTTGGGTTTTCAATAAAACTCATATGTAGTTCTATGACTATATTTAGGACTCCGTATAGAATCTCTCCAATGGAGTTGTAGGAATTAAAGAAGAAACTCAGATAGAATCTATATTTTGGATCCATTCAACATATTTCTTCTCAATGTAAGATTATTATTTTTTATGAAAAAATATTGTTCAATGCATCTTTTCAATGATTATCAGAAAGATCAAAATATCATGATTAAGAACATGTATCTTCTACTCAGTAATGATGATCTATTTGATTAATTATGAGGACATCTATATTTTTTCATTGTTGACATTTGATATGGAAATCATTAGCCAAATTTCATGAAGGATGATACACCCAATATTTCATTTTGTAAAAGGAATGGTCATTATAAATTTATAGATATTCTATTTGTACTTATCAATGTGATAGAATATTGTATGAACTATCAAAGATACAATTATATTTTATAAATATGTATAATAATGTCAATACTAGGGGTCATTCACAATGAGGTAATGTGTTTATCCTTATGATACATAAGAAATAATTTTTTATTTTTATTGAATTTGTATATAGTAAGTAAATCTTCGAATTGTGATGATATCCAAAAATGAAGGTAAAAAATGAATAGTAAAAACACCGAAGATAATAAAAATTGATGAAGAAAAATGATAATGAAAAAAAATGATCAACAATCTCTCCTAAAAAATAAATAATCATGGATGGATTGTCTTCCTCTATTCAATAGGTCATTGGATTATAAAAAGAAGAATAATATTAAAACAACTTGCACAAAATTTCTTCCACGAAAATGTGATCTTAAAAAGATTAATCAAATTACACAACCTCATTAAATATCACTTTATCAAATAAAGAGAATAATTAAGATAAAAAAAATTGAAGGAAATATAATATAAATACATTATTTTGAATATGCCTTCAATTACATCTCTCCAAGGATGGTCTTTTCTTAGCCCAATACTACTCTGGTGAATCTGTAAAAACACTTCATCTTATTTTTCACATCCCAGGTGTGTGGTCTAAAATAAATCTCAAAAATATTCCCATGAGGAATTGTTTATTATATTTAATTGTTTCATAGACTAACACATCAACCCTTTTTTTCTTCATTGTTTAATACTGAAATCTAACTTTTTCAAAATTTACTCGGTCAACCACTTATTTATTCAGTACTCCAAAAATAACTTTAAGAATGTATTCATAACCTCAACTCATGCATAATATATTAATTTATTTTATGAACTCGACCTTCCATTCATGTTATGATAACATCAATCTGTATTGAAATAATCAGTTGAGCACCATGTATGATTCCAAATTCAATTTAATAACAATAGCATTTGGAGAACAATAGTCCCCTCACATAATCATATTTGAATAAAAAACCTACAAAATAAGAGATTATCATAAATAAAAAATCATATTAAATAAGAAATATAATAATTTTGACAAAATATAGAAATAGAATAATCCACTCCAGGCTATTATACCATCGTCTACACCCCATCCTCAACTCACTTAACTTAATAGAAGCATAATTACATTCTTCCTAAAAGCTCATTTGAAGAATCACATTGGCCTCGAGTAGACCATATTCATATATAGGTGTAAAATTACTATGTATCATTCTTAGGAGTCCTAAAAATGATAGTCACTAACATTGTAGTTATCCCCTTGATCTTTTCTTTATCCCATATTTGGAATGGTGTCATCAACTTCAATAATTTTCATTCCTATTCTGAAATAATGAGTCATGGGTTTTTCAAATTTGGTGAGGACTCCCATATTGATATCACAAGTTCATTTTGTGTTCTTATCCATGGGATTCAATAAATGTCAATTCCTTGAGAATAATCAGGTTTTTTGTCGAACTCTTCTTCACCTCATCTAAGCTTGAAATGCCTCACTTCCTCAAAACCCTAATTCTCAAGTTAAAACCATGGTTCTTTCTTTTCATCTAAAATAATTACCAATATTTGATGTGTTTAGATACATTGATCTTGGGTATTCTATTTTTTTACACGATAGAATCAGGTACACAATATTCACATACCAAAACAAATGCATACAAGATCTTCACAGATTGGTTATGTGAATTCTTTAAATAAAAACTCAACTACGTCACTAATCTTTGGGAATTTATCTATATAAAAAAATAACATTTATATTTTTAGGAATTTGGGATCATATTTTTTGGGAGAAAATTCAGATACATGAATTTGTCATAGAATTCAACATAAATGAAAATTAGTCCATTGAAAATCTATAATTGTAATTTCCCAAAAAAATAATTAATTCAGGGAAAAAATATAAATTATTAAATTATTAATGTATAAAATAAAGTTATAAATTATTATATCTTTTAAGTAATTATTTAAAATTTTATATTAACATTTTAATAATAAATTATTTAATTAAAAAACAAAAAATAACAAAATAAAAAATTAGGTTAAAAGATCAAAAAAATAAAAAATGACATTTAAAGTTATCATTTTTGAATAAAGTTCAAAATAAAATACTAAACACAAAACTCAATACATATTTTAATTTAAATATTAAAAAATTAAAACTACAAAATTGATATGGAAAATTGAAAAAAATAAAGTCCACATCAAATTCCCACCATATAAGTCATTTTTTGTCTTCATGTAATTTCTTAGTCAATTGTAGTAGTAAAAAATACATATCATAATGTAAAAGTTATAATTCCATTAACAATTGATCTTCAAAATGATTTTACCCTTTAATTCATTCAAGTATAATGATTAATTCCATCTTGAATTAAATTTTCTCAGTGAAAAATTGGTTTCGGTTTAAAAAATGATTTGAAAACAAAAATTTAATGAGAATTTAACACACATAAATTGGAATCCAGTTAAATTTCATAGTGTTCTCTATACCTCTATAAGAATATAATCATATCATTTATGAACTCATAATAAATTGAAACACGTTGTAAGAGGTGTAATGAAATTTTAATTATGGAATAAATAACTCATCTAATAGCTTAATGAATAAATGAATAAAAGAATGAAGAAAATAGGTTCCATCTGGAATTGGATTTTCAATTCATATTTCTTTTTTATGCATATCTTATGATTTTAATTCTAATTAAAAATATAAAAATATTTTATTTTTCTATAATATTCTACTAAATAATCTACCAAATCTTTTTTTCAAAATAAGATAAGAAAAATTATTTACCTTATCAAATCCAATAGGTAATAAATAGAAACCTCCTCAAAGAAACATCACAACCTTAAGATTTGAGAATAATTATCTCCCACTAAAAAATCATAAGAGATTCTTAAAAAATAACAAAAAACATTAATTGTTTTTTTATGGTCTCACTTTAGAATACATTTAATATTATTTTATATCCCCTCTCTAATACTTAAAACCCATAATTGTCCCCAATGATTTTCATTAAGGTGGAAAAAAATTTAAGGTAATTAAAATTCAAATGAATCTTCAATTCACCAGTGTTAGATCCATGTAGAAAGATTCAAAAATCATTTTTCCACAAAAAAACAACCAAATAAAATCACACCATACAGAACAATACCAAAAAATTACAAATTAACAAATAAATTATACCAAAATATATTTCTATAGAGGATTTTATGCTAACATGTTGATGTTCAAAATTGATATTATGTTAAAAATAAAAAAAATAATTCACACTAAAATTTCAGTAGGAAAAGTATGCCTAATTAGAAGATATTTTCAATAGGTTTTAAATTATGAAGTCAAAATATTTTCACCATTTTAAATTCTATTTTCCATAATTTATTATGCTAAAAATTTAAAGAAGCATGTGTTAATACTTCAATAAAATGATCTGAAAAAATCATAATTTAAACTATTACACCTCTAGTTAAAAGCATTACTAATTGATGTTCAAAAGTGACACTCCTTTTTTTGGGAAAAAGCCCCACTGATTTTTCATTTCTTGAACCTAAAAGTTGAAAATATCTTTCTTTAATTTCCAAAATTTATAGTTAAAAGGTAAATTAATATATATTTAATGTTAGAGGATTTTGTTTTAATATTTATCTACAATTTATCTTATCTTGATCTTTGAAAATCATGGAATTTATTATTTAATAGTTTGTGAAGTTTTTCTCATTGTAACACTTATGAAAGAAAAATTAAAATTTACATGCATTAATTCATTATGGAATGCATAAAATATTTTCATTAAAATTTAGTAGTGTAACATATTTGGAATTAAATAAAGTAAACAAAAACACCCATAAACATTAAAATGTGTGCAATAATTAATATCAAGTTATCCCTCCCAATCACTAGATTTTCAATAGGTAATAAGAATTTAAATTATTTAATAATTTATAGTGGAATGAAGAAACTTGAGAACCTATTTTATATAAAGGTATTTATCTAATATTGGACATCCCGTGGTTTAATTTACTAAGTCCTTATTTTTATTAAAAAAAAATTTAAAAAATTGAAAAACTAAAAACATATTAATAACGAAACCATTGGTTTAACCTCCAATGAGTGTTGTATTAAGATTTTCCAGAGATGGAAAAACTTGAGTTGAACCCCAATATATTATAGGATGTGGAGTCTTTACTTGAAAAAAAAAACATTTCCTTATTTTGAGTATGTTTTCTCATACACTAATTCTCCAAATCAGCAAAACATTCATCTTTTTTCTAATAATAATATTTCAATGTAAAAAAGATTTCTCCACTTTCTTATATGATGAATTAAATTTTTAAGTGACATGTAGTTGAGGGAATGATTTTAGGAATCTTGACCTAAATTAAATTTTCAGATCCTTTGTTATCAAAATATATAGTTTCACCCATTTTCAAATTTAATGTTTTAATATATTGTACTGAAAATGGAGAAAATATAATTATTGGATGGAAGAATTATAATTCAATTTCAACCTTCTCAGTTGCATCCAGAATAAAATAATCTTTAAAAATTGAAAAATTCTAACATTCAGTGAGTTTTGGAAGGACTTGATGTTCCTTGTATAGTGTAGGATTAGTACCTTTTAATTATACTTATAAGTGAGAAAGTTTAGAGAACTATTTAAACTAATCATTAAGAAAGACACATTCAATATTAGGGTCATATAAATCAATCTAAAAATGAAAACTATCCCTTTCAATAAAGTGATAATCTCTCTAAAAGTAAATTATATGTTTTCTACCAATGAAACATTGTGATCCAGGGAAAATATTTAAGGTTTAAGAAAAAAACATATCCTCTAACTACTCATAAAAAACCACTCTGGTATAAATATCATCCAGAGGAAAGAATCATGTATCATCAACTTGTTTAGAATATTCAAATATTGAAAAATATCTAGAAAATTCAGTATAAAAATCATTCTATTGAAATTTATAAATAGTTTCATCATCTAAAGAAAATATAGACTCTATTAATTTAGTGGGTTCTCTCTCTTGGGTTGGATAAAAAAATTCCTCATACTATATATATTTCAATCCAAAATTAGCATCCATGAGAATTTCATGTTCTAATAAAAACATCTATAACTCTATAATAGGGTTTTTAATTTATTACTTTTACTTTTGATCATACATAACCAAGTTGATATATTGATAAAAATCTTATATCCACTCAAGAGAAGTCAAATCCTTCATTATAGGTGTTAATGTTATTGTATGATTAGTCCAACTCTTTTTTTATTTCACGTATTGTGTGACACGGTGCCCTATAGGGAATCTAACATTGATAAGTATTTGATAATTTCTAAGTCCATCACAATTGAAATCGTTAATAAATAAAAGAAAAAATAATGAATCACTATAAAAATGTTTCTAACTATGATCATTTTCAATATATATGGAACAATGGATAACACATTGGTTAGTCTCAAGGAGTTACTAAGTTTAACTAAGTCATAATTCTAAAATATAATTTTGTTTTTGTCTAATTTGAATAAATTAAGTAAACAATGGAATAGTGATGACATCCCAAAACTGAAGGAAAAGAAGATATAATAGAAACAACTAAGAAAAAAATGTATAATAAAAGTTATTTTGAACTAAACTTGTTATAAAATGATTGATTGTATACTTCTTATCAATGATAAAGAATTTTAAAATCATCAAAACTCCATTTAACTCAGTGAAAAACTAATGCCTCAATTCAATTCACCTCTATCTCCTCAAAAAATGAACACTCATGCATGGAATGTCTTCATATACATGAGAGACCATAAAATTGAGAAATGAATCAAATGATCCAAACCCATTGCACAAAATGCCTTTCATGAATAAGTGATCTTCACAAGAATATTGAAATAACCCAACCTCAATCAATCTCATAATTTCTAATGGAGAAAATTAATTTGGGGAAAATGTGAAGGAATGGAAGTATCAAATCATTCTTGTGAATGAGTGTGCCATAGATCCCCCTAGATAGTGATCAAAATCATCAATGAATAAATAATAATGTGTCGGTGGAAAATATATTTGATCTCTAAGATGCTTTGAGCTTTTCCTCTTGTGATTATTCCCAAAAATTATTCATCCATGTTTAGAGGTATAATTTCATACATAGAGAAATAAAATTAACAACACTGATTATAGAGAAAAACATAAGAGAAGTGAAGGGAAATATGAGAGAGAGAGAGAGAGAAATTTTGGAATATTATGTGGGGATTCACTTATTTTATGGATGAAGAACAAACTAAATATGAAAAAAAAATATAGTACATTATATATGGCAATACCCAAGGTTTTTCTTCATATTATCCTAGTGATACTCTAGTTTATCCGTAAAAACTCCTCAACTGATTGTTCATAACAATGTGTGTATGATGAAATAAGTTTCAAATTTACCCCTTAGAATAATTATTTATTATATTAAATTATATCCAATAATGACACATCAACATATTGTTTTCAATATTAGTTAATACTATAATTCAAAATCATATAAATTCAATCATCTAGTCACTTATTCAGCCAAATCTCTAATAAAAACTTTAATAATGTATTATTAGACTCAACTAATGTTAAAAGGCTTCATTTGATAGATGATATTGACCTTTACTTGATGTTATGTTTCCAAGAAATGTTGTTATCACGTCTAGTTGAGTAGTATGTGTGTATCTATAAGAAATTGAACAAAAATGGCATTAAGTGAATTGGAGTCCCCTCCCTTCATTGTTTTTGAATCAATATCCTAAAATTGAGATATGACCATATAGAAAGTACTTATTCAATAATTAAACCTAGTAGGGTGGCAATGACTTCATCCAAGAAATATTTCACTCCATGACATCAGCCTACTATCCCCTCCCCAAGCCTATACTCAGTTAATTTATGTGAATCCCAATTTCCTTTCCCAAAAAATCCTATTTTTCAACTCATACCAGGTTTAGATAGACCATCTACATCCATAGGAGGTAAAATTATAATGATCCGAGATTAGAAGTCATGTGAACAAATGAAACATTCATTGAAATTTTCCATAAGATCTTTTCCTCCTCACAAGATATTAAATAGTTTCATTGTCTTTAAAATTATTCGGTCATCATTAACATAATGGTAGCATGGGTTTGTCTTCTTCAGTGAGAATGAAACCTACCCAGATATAACTAGTTCATGGGATGAGATCACTCATTGGATTCAATCAATATTCAAGCATCAAGAACTCTCAGGTTTGTGTATGGTTGAGGACTTATTCCCGTCATTAAATATTAGACAACTTCACTTCATCAACTCCCAAATTCATGAGTAAGATGTTATTTTCTTCTTCTGTGGCTAAGCTAAGATTAACCTTTAATTAACTAAGATACATTGATCTTGGTTATTCTAATTGTTCTAAGATGATAATTTGGTATGTGGTATTCACCTACTAAAATAAATTTCTATGTGATCTTCCAAAACTAGCTACATGAAACATGCATCTCAAAATTAAGCTATGTCGATAATCTTTGGGAATGTTTCTACATAGAAAGTAGATCAAATTTTGATGCATAGAAAATTGGTTGCATAAAAGCTGGGAGAAAATTTGAATATGTGATTTCCTCACAAAATTCAACATAAATTAAAATTCATCTATTGAAAAATGTATATTGAAATTCAAATAAATAAGTAATTATTAATATAAAAAGAAAAAAATATCAATTTCATAATGTATAATATTATCAAATAAAGATATAGATAATTAATTAATTTAATTCATTTAATTCATTATATTACAAAATAAATTAATCTTTTAATAAATAATAAATTAATTAAAAATAGAAAACAATGGACTAAAAATATTTAACATATAACAAATTAAATAATGAAATTTAAAATTTATATTTTAAAAGAAACTGCTAAATTATATAATATACACAAAACACAAAACATATATAAATTTAAACATTAAAATTAATTTAAATTTCAAAAGTGATGTGGATAGAATGAAAGAATTAAATTCCATATCACAAATCTCTTACTATATTTTTGGGATTTAATGAATATATTCTCTAGATATTACCATTATTATTTCATGGTAGTCTTTATAGATGAAATTACTATTTATTAAATGGGAAGGTGTGAGGATGAATAACATTTATGTATTATTCTAATGATCTTGAGGATGGAGAATTTATATACTAAATTTAAAATGTGTGAATTTTCTCTTCAGAAAGATTCATTATTGGGTTATCTAATCTCATGTGAGGGTATATTAGTCAATCCTTAAAAGATAAATGTTAATGAAAAATTTCCTTATCCATATAGATTATTTAGATAAATAGTTTTCATGGATTTTTTGGATACTATTGATTCTTTATGAGACATATCTCACAATTATCTATTCTAATATCAAAGTTTATTTAGAATGGGGTTAAGTTTATATTGACCAATGAATGTGAAGATAATATCGAATAATTAACGAGATAGCTCATCAACACACCTATTCTAAAAATACCCTTTAGTGGAGATGGATTTGGGATCTATAGTGATTCATAAAATAAGTGATCGGAATGTGTACTCATGTTGAATTACATGATGATGAAATATTTCTCTTGACACCTAAATAATCAATGGAAAATTTACCAAACTCTTGAGTTAGAGTTGACATCAATAATTTATGTAATGAGGATATAGGGGAATTATACTTATGGTGAAATTTTTGATATATATACCAATTATAAAATATTTGTTCATATATTTAAATAGAAATATTTGAATATAATTGAGAGATGATATTTAGAGTAGATCAATGATTATGATAGCATAATAAATTACCACACTAGTAAAGATAATGTGGTGGATAATCCTCTTAGATGGAAATACGATGCTATTTTTTAGGTGATATGGATTGAAATTGATCTAAATATTTTGGATTTTCAAATGATGGATCTTGAAACCCAAAGGGTAAGATACATGTATTATATTTCATATATAAATTTTCAACCATTTATTCATGAATGGATTTAGAATGAATAAAGGAAGTAATGGAATTATAGAATAAAGTGAGTCTTTTTCTTGATTTTAACCTTGATCATGACGGAATGATAAGGTTTAAGAACCAAGTATGCATCAGAAAAATAATAGGAATGAAGAATATGTAGTTGGAAGAAGCTCATAGTTTACCATTATGTTATCATCCATGAAGTATGATGACATATATAGACCTGAAATAGTGTTTATGGAGGTATAACATGAAAATGGATATTTCAGATTTTGTATAATAATTCTTTATATGTTAGAAAGTTACTTTTGAGAGACACGTGAATATTGGAATGTAATAACTATTACACTTACTAGAATTTAAATTTGAAAACATTGCCATGGATTTCATTATTGAAAATCCCAAAACACCTTAGAGGAACAATTATATATTGGTTATAGTTAATCTCATTAAAAAATTAGTTCATTTTATTTCTATTAGATATGATTTCTCATTTGATCATCTATCTCAGTTATATATTAAGGGGGTGGTAAGATTTTATGGAGCACCACTCTAATTTTTTCTGATCAGAATTCATATTTCACCTTAAAATATTAGAAAATTTTTAATCTATATTTGTATAAAGAGTCAAGTTTTATCACTTATTATCATAATAAGAATGATGGTATATCTGAGAGAACCGTTAAAACTCTAGAAGTCACATTGAAGGATTTCTATATTGATATCAAATGTGTTTGGGATTAACACCTTTTTTTAATTTTTCACAACAGTAGATTTCACTCAATTATTCAAATAGATCATTATGAATCCCTTTATCAAAGAAAGTGAGTAACTCCAAAATGTTATAGAATTATTTCATATAAATAAATATATTCAGACCTAATACCTCCTATGGAATAGATGAGAAGGTTACATAGATTCAATAATAAAAGCAGTAGTTGGGTGCCGATACAAAAATTAAACTAAAAATCGAACATGAGATCTAGAGTTTGAAGTAGGCGACTTGGTTTTCCTATGAATATATTTTTTCATTAATTTTATGGTATTTCATAATTATTTCATATTGAGAGCATGATATATCAGTCAATTTGAAGTTTGTGATCGTATTGGGATGATTTCCAATTGCTTGGTTCATCCACTAAAATTATTTCAATATTTTGATGTGTTTGTGTATCTGTATTAATAAATTACATTTATAATTATTAACATGTACTAAATATAGTATTCCTACTCCTAAATAAAGATATATATTATTAGGAATAATCATTATGGATTCTAGGTCATAGAGGGAAAGTACTACCAACTAAGACACCTCAATTGGCCATTGTTTTCTGGTGAAACGATAAATTTAGTTAACCTATGTGGAACTAGATGATGTTATGACGTCGAATTATCATTATTTTTTATAATGGAATAATTAAATTTATAAATTTAAATTATTATAAGGTGGTGTGGGTATAATGTTACTCCCATATATTTTAAGATATATATTCCACTTTAAATAAATTTTATTTCTTTGATAGCTTTATTTATGCACACCTCAAGTCTAAATTAATTGTGATATATTGTACTTGTATATAACATATAATTGTATTGGTGGGTAAAAATATGATTAACCAAATTATGTACAATATGAAATTTGCTTTTATATAATTCAAATTTTTATATAATTATAAAAAATTATTACTCAATTTTTTTAAGTCATTTTATGCTTCAAAAATATGTTTTCTTCAAAAAAGGGGTTTCAATCCAATTTCTGAGCGGGTATTATAATTAATTTTTTCCACTATATTAAAGTTTATTTTCCAAATTTGTTATATCATTCATGGATTTTTTATATAAATAATTTTTTAAAGTTTTTTAGAAGATTACAAAAAGTTGATTCTTGGGTGGATAGTGAAAATATAGATTTGTAAATAAAATTTCAATTTATTTTCTAGTATATTCAATTATATATTTTCAATTGATTTATTTTCAAAATTTAATTAGTCTATTATTATTAAAAATAATTCAATTAATTCCTTTTTGATCAAAATTATGCTTGATCTTTGTATAAAAATACTTCATTTCATGAAAAATGATTTTTTAGAAAACTGTTTTCCATTGTGTTATGATGGTTTAATTTAAAATTAATTTCATCCAAATTATAAATTTATTTTTATTATATGATAGATTCCATTGTATTCATTCCATTACAAATAATGTGACCTCATAACCATTTTAGGTTTCTTTTCCTCATATTGGCAGTAAGTGTAATATGATTTATATTCAATGATATACTAAATGGAATAATGATACTCTCAAAAAAATACTATGTTGTATTTTATTTGTTCTAATTTAATTTGATATTTAAGTATTTATCATGTTTTTTAGTACTAATAAACTATTTTTACCTTTAGTATGTGATCATTTGTATAAATTACTAGTATAAAAAAGTAAACACCATCTCATGCATTCTTGTGTTTAGGTCATTACAATTAGAGAATGAAATAAAATCATAAAATAATAAATCCCAAGACTTTATCAAGTGATGGATATGTTTTCCAAATTATTGTAAACTATTTAATCTATAAAAACCCTTCAACAACTTCCTTGAATTCTCTACATAATCTATTATGGTATATATATCATATGAAATGAATTTCCTTATAACATTGGAAAAGGGATACATAAAAAATCGGTGATCTCGTGTTCATTGTAAGGGTAAAAAAAATAAAGATCATAAATGAGAATAATAATATAATAAATAATATTATATGATTAGATAATCAAAATAATTCCATAATCATATGAAATTAAGAGAATAATATACCCATGCATAGCAATATAAGTAAATTGATCACATGGATAACAATAACTGGTTCCTTAGTGATGAAATTCATAATACTGAATAAAAAATCACATTTTATAAGTCAATGAATTATTATTTTTGACATCATGATCTTACGATCATGGCCCTATGTCTAAGAAATATTATTTTTGAGGTAGTTATACACCAAAACACCAAAAATATTTTATCCCATAATACATTTTGATTCATTGAGGCATTGTATATTCCACTACTCACCATTTTGTAATTAAGTATAATTCATTAATTATATAAATTAATGAACATATAATTCAATAAATAATATTTATTCTATAGTAATAAATAAACATACAATTTGAAATAAAAAGGATAATTATTTTCAATATTTCCCTAATCAATAAATGGAGTGACTTTATATATAATAATCCATTAATCTAATAGCGTATAGAGTAAGGTGTATATGGTTGAGTCATTAATATCCCCAATAAATCAATTTATGACATCTTGGTAAAAACTATTCAATCAAAGGAAGGAAATATAGAGTTCTAATAGAGGAAATACCATGAGAGAAAAAATTATGTTAATAAATATTCAATGATTATGAATAAAAAAGGAAGTGCAGGATCATACCACTAATAGAAAAGAACACTAAATGATACATCAATATAGAGATGGTGCATGGTTTCATTTGAGAAATTTTCTTATCACGAATAAGATATATCCAATGACATTTACATAGAAGAAAAACACATTTATGAGTTTCTAGAAAAATAATATTAAATAAAAATGGATTTTATATTTTGAAACCATTATTAGTGAAATATTTTAAATGTATTGAATAAAAATAATTTCTTTTATAAATAATGAAAATGTTTGGATAATGATTCATATAAAATAAAAATTATGGGGTAATCATGTTTTTAAACTGATAACATTAAAAATTGGTTATTTTAACACATTAACAAAAAACCCATAAATATTATAAATTTCATTAAAATCTTGAAATAAAGCTCAACTATTTAAAACGACTATAATAAATTTGTTATTCCTATATTTGGACCTTTGTGAAAGAATCCAATGAATATGGGAATAGGAAAAGTGAGGTTTTTGACAGAAAAGAAAAGATATGGTTTATTTCCTTATAATGGATAAATAATGAGAGAAGGGGGAAAATAAATTAGGATGATGAAAAGTATATTCCATAAGAGTTACTAGAGGAGAAAAAGTGATAGGTTTTTAGATATAAAAATATAAATCTACACATATATATTATCATTCAAAAGAAATCTATATTTGAAAAGGATATTGGCCTCTAAATAATCACAGTATTTGTAATGTATGAATCAAAAGATCCATAGATGGTGATTAAAAAATTGAAATTAAAATGTAATGAAATGGAAGATATATTAATTTATGGTTGTATTAGGGAATTAAATACACTATATAAATGTAATTATAGTGTTCAATATCAAATATGCCACATGGATTCGAAAACGTGATAATGAAACCCTCACAACCATACAATGTATAGTGTCTAAACCCATTGAAGGATGTGATTTTAAAGTAAAAAAATTAAATACATTTAATAATGATAGGATCATGATACATATAATTAATGGTGTAGTAGATACACAATTTCAAAGAAAAAATGGAATATAATTAGATATATTTATCAAGGGGTGAAAACTTGAGATTAGTGACCCATATCTTAATCAATGACATAAACTAAAGTATTTTAGTCTCCTTTATAAAAAAAATAATACCATAATAAACTATTTTAAAACCTTATTCAAATATATAAACTTTTATGAACATAATTTATATTTATTGTCTACATTTATATTACTTAGTTGTTATATATTTTCAATTTCTACTAGGAGTAATCTTGATCGTTCTAAACATGTTTCATAATACCATTATTTTCCTTAATAAATATCCCAAATTTAACCACTAAAATATAATAAAATTTATGGGAATTTAACTTTTATAAATATTTATGATTATATAATTTAATTCTATTACATTTTTTATGATGATCCATATAGATAAAATAGGTGATGAGCGTGTTTTGTTGATTTTTAACAAATGAACATTGTATCTTAAATAATAAGTTAAATATTTTTGTTACAATTTTACAAAAAAAATAGTTATTTACTTTTTATCATTGTATATTATCATTAATAATTTTTTCCTATACATCGATGACATTATTTAGTGATATTGTTCAAGTAGGTGGATAGATCAAACCAAACATAAACATTCCATTATTAGTGGATGATTATGGTTATGAATGAGTTTTTTTTGGGAATAATATCATTATTATATATGAAAAATTATATGATTTAGATAAATTTATGTTTTTGTATTCTATTTTAGGATATTTTAATAATAAAGGAACAACATGAAAAAATATATAGGTGACTTTATTAAGGTGGTATTATTCACAATAAGTGGTTAACATTTTTATTTCTCGATGAATGTGTCATAAACCAAAAGGTACCTATATCATCCCTGGTTTGAGGTATGTGACCCTTTTTTATACCTTTTTATGCATATGAAGTGGTTAGAAAAGGTTTGAGATTATTTGGGAGAGTTTGGAAGGGTTTTGGAAAGTTTTGGAGGATTTTTTAGGGCTACACGGTTTGAGAACAGTTAGGGAAAACAGTGAGATAATTATAAGTAACCATGTGATATGATATTTTTCGAATAGTATTATCCACATGGTTAGCACATGGTTTTTCAAACTGTGTGGCCCATTAAAAATGGTTTTGTTTAAATGGGGTTAGTAGGGATTTTCCCTAACTCACCCATTTTTTCTCGCATATGAACCCTACATGGTATTTATTCCTTTCAAGTACTAGGGGTTCTCCCCAAATCATTTTGTAAGGGTTTTTAAGGGTTTTACTGGTGGTTTGAAGGAATTTAATCTTGGATAAGTCTTCTCTATTGGTTTTTTTGTGGTTTCCTCTATGTCTTCTCTCTTCCCTCTCTTGTTTTTCTATATCTACATCTATTGCATGTAGATATAGGGTTTTTCCTGCCTTAAGTGATGATATTATGTATTTTTTATGATATTGAAAGAGATATAGAGTGGTTTTGGTGGAGAGTTTCCCCATATTTGTGGTTCAGTTTCTTCTAGGTTGATTTCACCATAACCCTAAAGGTAGGTGGATTCTCTCTCGACTCTGCTTTTCTATAACTTGAGAACTTTTTTGAAATTAATTTTTTTTATTGAAATTAATTGTGATTATGATTTTATAATCTTGGTGGAAACACATTGGGTGATGATTTGAGGATTTTTTGTAAAATGAGATACTGTTACAAAAAAGGGTCTTGTTGTGTGATTTTAAAATCGGTAATGGTTTGAATTATGTAAAATGTGTAATGAAAGATTAATTTCAATAAATGTCACATAAAAGACTTATTTTAAAGCTATTTCTCATTTTATTTCCATTATTACTTTGATTTGGGGGTTTTCCATGCATTTTGGTGGAAATGGTGGGTTTTCAAAATTTGTGCCAAACCGTGAGCCCATTTCTAGATTTAAAAATAAATTTTGTTTCTTTTATAACTCGATGATTTTTCAAAATTTAACACACATTAAACTTCCCAATTGGAATACCCTGGTATATTAAAACCACCATATCAATTGGGACCGCATAGGAATCCATAATAATGATGGATTTGGGTTTTTTATTAAGGTTTTGGGCCAGCCCATAAGCTCATTTCCTTCATTAAATTAGTTTTTTAATCTATCAATATCTTTTTAATTTTTTAATTTTTTTCACTGATTACACCTCCCAACAAAATAAAAAAACCTGAGGCTCACCCTCATTGTCTATTTCACCACTTTGGAGCTCATTTAAATCATGGATTAGGGAAAAACGTCTCAGGGTTTCTCAAATCATCCAGATTTGAGAAGGTAATTTTATTATTTCTTAAACCTTTTAATTTTCACTTTTTATCCCCCATTTAATTCCCAAATTAACCTAATCATCCTTATTAGAGCCTACCTATCATTTTTGGTTTCTTGGAGATTCATCCGTTTGTGGATTTGGGGTGATTTATTCAAGATCTTCAAGTAAGTGAATTCCTTCTTGGTATCTTCCATCTTCTTTTGGTATTCATTCCTTTTCATGAAGTTACCTTTTTTCTAGAATCTAGGGTTCATAAATAGGGTTTTATTTGGTTTCTTATTGGTTGAATAATGGGGTTTTAGGTTGGATTTATCTTCCTTTTGGTGCGATTGTGGTATGGTTCATGTTTTTCACCAAGTTTTTAGTATTTCGACACAAAAGGTAGGTGATTACATGTGTAGACACTCTTTTATGAGTTATCATGATTTATTTAATTATTTTTTATGTTCCTAATATTTTTTGTGGTGTTAAAACTTTTTATGATGGATTTGGTTAAGCGTTTAATTTTATAGTTTCATTTTAGCTTGAAATTAGGTGTTTTTCAAGTGTTACTCTTGGGGTATTATTTGGGTGTGTTTTATAACATATGAAATTGGTTTAATAAATATTTTTGGGCTGAAAATTCTGCTTTGTAAGGGTCTTGGTGTGCCTTTGGGTTTAAAATAGGGGTTTTGAATGGGTTTTATGTGTAAAACCATGTTATGCCTTTTGAAAGTGTTTTATGAAAATGTGTGTTTTTCATGTGCATCTTTTGTAGTATTATTCAAGGTGATTTTATAATACTTTAGAGTGGTTTAATAAATATTGATAAGTCTACCAATTCTATTTTGGATTGGGATTGGTGTAACTTTTTCTTTAGAAGAGGGTGTTGAAATAGTTTTTGTGTGCAAAACCTATTTATACCCCTTGGGTTTGTTTTATGAAAATTGTAAATATTTTATTGGGTTAAAGAAAGTGGGAAAAGGATTTATATGTACCGTTATGGTGGTGTATTCACCTAAAATTTGTTTTTTAATGATAAATTGGTCATTTTTTATGTCAAACATTTTGATAATGTTTTTAAATTTGTCAAGGTGATTTATGAAATTGTGATGTGGGTGAGAAAAATGTGTGTGGGTCGTTTTGTGTAAGTGTGATGTAAAAAGTGGATTTTGTTTATGAAAATTGTAGTGTGTAACATGTGAGTGGGTTGTTATGTGATTTTTAGTATCTTGGTAATGGTTTTACAAAATTTATAAAGCATTTTTTGAATTGTAAAAGATATGAAAAATGTGTTGTGGGATATTTTTGTGTGAGTTTGATTTCAAAATCAATTTGAATAAAAAGAGGGATGATGTGAATTGAGTGAGATACATGTAGTCTGTTTGGTGAATTTATGATGTGGAAGAGGTATTTTAATGTACGGGTTTTATTTATTGGCTTTTTGAACTTTTTTGACCACAAGAGGGACACCCAAGTATCTTGGTGGGTGGACGTGTACTAGTATGCTAGTGATCCCATAGGGTTTGACCCCAGTTTAAACTAGAAAGTTTGACGCTTAAAACACTAACTAAAATATGATGATGATGATAATTGGGGATCACTAGTTTATTAGTATGTTCCCTACTAGTGTCTCATGCATGAGAACAGATATTGTGATGGTTTCTCTCACCAAGATACGAGGTACCTGGGACCCATGGTGAGCTAGTGTTTAGGGGTTATTTTCCTGTTGCTTTTTCTCATTAGTTACTTTGTGATTACCGTTGGTGTACGGTATGGTTGGCTAGAAAAATCAGTAGTGTTGTCATTATTTTTAAAAGTTTTGATTCTTTAAAATATCCTACTTGAAAACCATTTGTTTTTATTTAAAGTTGCATATTTTAGAAATTTGAACTAGCATTTCTTATTTACAAAACTTGAAAGCTTTTCATCTTTGAATGTTTATCACATGTAAAATCTTAGTGGTGGTATCATAATGGAATTTTTATCACACCCTACATACACCTTTTGGTGTAAGTTTATTTTCTTATTTTGTTTTCGTAGGTTTGGGTACAGTTATTATGCCAATTGTTCGGGTTTTTAGTGGTCCATCGTGATGTGGTGTTGTGGAGATGGCTTGAGGGCGGTGCCTCTCACCATGTGGAGATTCTTGGGCTATCCTTTTTGGTTTTATTCATTTTTTATAGTCTTTGATTGTTGTTTTAAACCATGTAATTCAATTTTGAAAATTTTTAAAAGATTCTTTTTTATAAAAAAAATACATATCCATTTTACTTGATTTGTTTGTTGTTTTATGTTTATAAACTCAGGTAAATCATTCCCTAATTTTCAATTTATGATACCCAGGCACTTGTGCCAACCCATGTGGAGTGGGAATGCCCCTTATTCCCTATAATGGGCCGGGTTTGGCACCAGTTTTGATGGATACCAGATTTGGTTTGTGAAAAAATGGTATCAAAGGAGGTCCACTCTCTTTGGGTTATGTTATCTAGGAAAGAGTCAGGATAGTCTGAAGCTAGGATTTTCGGGACTAGACATTCTGGTTATGGTTAGTGTGTCTAGACAGCACACCTCCTGATGGGATTCAAGTCTCCATGGGATGTTGGGTTTTATCTGAGTCTTTTGGTTTTCTGGGTTTGATGACGATTAGGGGAGATGAAAAGAGAGTTGGGATAATGGTCTTAGTGAGCTCACAGGACCTGGAAATACATGTAGAGACAATGATATTTCCCTAGAACACTCTCTATGATGGTGAAGTAATTGGCATATAGCCTCAAACCATATGTCCAAGTCACCCATCTAAACTAGTCTCCTCTCATGTTATCTTGTGTCTCTTTGTTTTAGAATCTTGGAAATTGGGTTTTTAAAGCAAAAATGACTTAATTTAAAGGAGTGTGAATTTTTGTGAAGTGATTTTCTAGTAAAGTGAAAATGGTTTTATTTTTTAGAGTATAGAAATTAAATTTTAAGAATTATTTGGAAAGTGTGAATTATGTGTTTACACCTCTTTTGAAAGTATGAATTAGGTTAAAAGGTGTTTTAGGGTGTTTTAAAATTTTGTTCTCAATATAATTTTCTAAACCATGGAAAATCATTTTGAATTGAATTAAGTGTTTTATAATTTATATGTGGGGGTTGAAGATGGAATTTGATTTGGTAACTATTTAGTATTTGAAAAGTTTTATGAAATTTTTTAACCTTGTTTTGAAATGAGAAGAGTTGGGTTCTTAATTAAATGGAGATTTATGAAATAGTGTTTTTCAGAAGATTAGAAGTGTTTTGAAATGGGATGAAATGTTTTGAAATTGAGGTGAATGACTTGAAAGGGAGTTCTTATTTGAATGGTTGTGTCTTTCTGAAAAGTTTTTTAGGATTTAAATTGGGATTTTGATTTTGTGGTTAGCAGTCTTGAGAAAAAGGAAGTATTGGTTGACTATTTTTGTTTTGAAAAGTGGAAAGAATTATTGTTATAACATTTGGTATTTCTGTGAGTGACCATATTCATAGGGTTATATGGAATGATGGATGGTTTATGGAATGTGTGGATGAGTGTCGGGATGGATATGAGGAGGTTTCCTAGTGTGGCATAGAAATATGCATTTGTAAGGCCCGTGGGGTACCATTGGTGGATACGCTAACCACTGAACCGTTTGTTTTCAAAGAAATGTTTTTAAAGGAAAACATGATGTCTTGATGACTGATTTGGTAGGGTGTGTTTTATGTGTTTTTGAAAATATTGATGTTGTGGGATGTTTTGAGTTCAATAACCCCTCCTTTTTGAACTGTGTTTTGGGTTTGTGTTTGGTCGGTGAGCTGGGTTGAAGGACTGTTTAGTGGTCTATTCTGAGAAATGTTCGGAAAACCATTATGGTGGTTCCCCTCATATGTTCAGTTCTGGTTTTTGGAACGTTTTGACCAATTTACCAGCTTGGTTTGATCCTTGGGATCTCTTATTGGATAAGGTACGCCCCCATTAAGGGTTAGTGCATGAATGAAGTGCAACCTGGATTGTTTTGCCATTGGAAAATCCTCTAGTTGATTAACATATGGACTTTCTTCTCGAGCTTTGTAGATTGAGTTTACTCCTCATCTTTTTTGATAATTTGGATCCCATTATAAAGGTAGAGTGGTTGTGGTAGGTTGAAATAGACCTTAGTTTCTTATGTTTCCAGAGTTGTCGAAGGTGAATGCATTTCAGGGTTGTCAATGTAGAATGATTTCTTAAATGGCCTTTGATTCTTTTTTCAGTATCATCAAAGAAAGAGTTCATGTTAGGCCACCAGTGTGAAAAATCTAGACAATAGTGGCTATTTTGGCCACTTTCTGTAATTGTGTGATGTTTGGGTACGTTGCATAAGGTCCTTTTCCATGTATTGTTTCTATCTGTTACAATGGTCATGTTTAGTGATTCTTTGTGATATTGTGTGCTCATTTGATTGTAAAAGTGAAGGTCGTGCAATCCTCTAAGAGTCTCTGTGATATTGGGAGTATATCTCACTTTTAATAACATCAAAATACTCTATTTTAGAGGGTGGTGTTTTTCTATGTCCTTTACTTCTATAGTTTCTCACCTGAAGAAACAAGGTGTGATGTGTGTGCATCTTCTAAGCCCTTGTTTCAGTGAAATGTTGGGTTATGGTAAAGTGAGTTTGGAATGTGTTATGTCTTGGTGAATCTATATAGGATCACAGTGTAATTGTGTGTGGCACTGAAAGAAGAAGTTCCATTTAGGGGGTTTCTAAATCCAAACTGCAAGGCTGAAGATGCTTCAATCATCTGAGATCCAGCCATAAGTCTCGGAGTGAAGCTGGCAAGTAGTCAAGGAAAATCCCAGGGTCCTTCAAACCCTTGTACAAATTCCCATCCTCAGTATGAATTATGGGGATCATTAAAACCTCTGGTTTCATCATCTTTTTTGTGTTTTTTTTCCGTTCGGTGGAAAGAGGTGGGAGGACCTCATGTCCATGCTATCACCCAATTCCATTCCTTTCCCCTTTGATTTCCATTGGGTTTTTTGAGAAAGGTTTGAGATTCACCTAGACAGGTTGAGCACATGGTTTGTGAATGATTAGTAGTGACTGTGTAATAGGAATCCATGCAGATAGAATGATCTATGTGGTTAGCACGTGACTTCCCAAACTATGCAGACTAACCATGCAGTCGTGCCAACTCTTTAATTTTGGGGTCTTTTCATGTCATCTTATGCTGGTCAGTTAAGATGGTTGGTTCTTATGGTGGGGAGACCCACTATGGGACTCACGTAATTTATCTTGAAGAAATATAATGATATTATACCCCTTATGTTAGGGATTCCGTTTGGGCCTCCACCTGTTAGTGTCCTGATTCAGTCTCAGGAAAATTTATGTTGTCTCTTATGGTGGGGAGCCCATTTGTATCTCCCCATATCAATAACTCAGTTTTGTCCTTAGCCTTAGATTGGCGGTAGGTAGTCTTGTTTGGAGCAATCTAACTACCAAAATCCTCTTTAGGTAAATTTTGGGATTGGATAGTGCCCAACGGTTTATTTAAAGTATGGTTAGTGTAACCTTGTTCGATATTGTTGTTCATTGGGCTAAACTGTTTGAATCTTGTTCAGATGGTGTTTGAGGTGCTTCATTTTGGATTAATTCAGAATGTGCTTGATAGTTATAGGAAAGTAGTGTATGTTTTGGATTGGGAGAGTACTTCTTCCCTGATTGATCAACTGGAGATATCTTATCCTTTTCGATGGCGGAAAAACTTGGAAAAGGAGTCCATTTCAGCCTTTCGGTTGGGTTTGGTTTTTTCTTTAGGCCTTGCTGAGGCTTTCCAAGGGTTTAAATATTTATGGTGGGGATAATTTTCACATACATGACTTATTTTAAAGGTATTTTTCATTTAATTTCCATTATTACTTTGATTTGGGGGTTTCTCATGCATTTTGGTGGAAATGGTGGGTTTTCAAAATTTGGGCCAAACCGTGAGCCCATTTCCAGATTAAAAAATAATTTTTTTTTCTTTTATAACTTCTTTATTTTTCAAAATTTTACACCCATTACACTTCCCAATTGTTATCCCCTGGTATACAACAACCACCATATCAATTTGGACTGCATATGAATCCATAATAAAGATGGATTTGGGTTTTTTATTGAGGTTTTGGGCCAGCCCATAAGCCTATTTCCTACTTTAAATTTGTTTTTTAATTTTTCAATATCTTATTCATTTTTTACTCTTTTTTAGTGATTACACATCCCACCCAAATCCAAAATCCCGAGGCTCACCCTCATTGTCTATTTCGCTACTTTGGAGCTCATTTGGATCGTGGATTAGGGAAAAACATCTCAGGGTTTCTCAAATCATCCATATTTGAGAAGGTAATTTGATTCTTTCATAAACCTTTAAATTTTCACTTTTTCTCCCCCATTTAAGTCCCCACATAACCTAATTAGCCTCATTAGAGACTACCTATCAGTTGTGGTTGATTGGAGATTCAAACTTTTGTGGATAGGGTAGTATATAACATGTGAGTGGGATGTTATGTGATGTTTAGCATCTTTGTAATGGTTTTATAAAATTAATAAAGGATTTTTTGAATTGTAAAAGATTTGAAAAATGTGTTGTGGGATATTTTGGTGTGAGTTTTATTCAAAATATATTTGAATAAAAATTGGGATGATGTGAACTGAGTGAGATACATGTGGGATGTATGGTGAATGTGTGATGTGGAAGTGGTATTTGCAAGTTCAAGTTATATTTCTTGGTTTGATGAACTTGTTTGAGCACAAAAGGGAAACTCGGGTATCTAGGTGGGTGGAAGTTTACTAGTATGCTAGTGATCCTGTGGGGTTTAGCCTTAGTTTCACATATCATGTTTGATTCTTACAGTGTAGAAACCCAAATCTTGATGTACATGGACATTACATTACTTTTGCAGAATACTTAATACATAACAAAAATATACGCCCAAAGACCGTATTAGTTTAGTGTCTTTGGAAACTCGGAACATAATCTTCTAATCAAGGTGAAAGATCTTCAACATAACCCATAAAGATATTCCCATTTTTTTATTACCTAAAACCATTATTTATATCTTTGGGAAAAGAAAACATAAAAAGGGTGAGCTCAAATGCTCAGTAAGGGTAAACATGGAGAACATAAAACAATCTATAAACATTTGATCGTAAAAACATGAACATGACATAAATCTTAGCAGTACATAATGCATAGATCATAAAGAAACATTAATCATGATAAAATAGAATGATAATTTAACAAGTAATTGTGGAAAACTATTAATCACATGATATGATTTCCATAGTAGTCAAGGCATTGCTGTCAAGACCATCATAGTGGACAAAGTCCCTTACTGAACCGGGTTTACATGTCATTCCAGCCATGTATTACTGAACCGAATTTACTTGTTGTTCTAGCCATGTTTATCTCATGAGATATAAATCTTTACCCAATGCATTGGAGGTATATATAGGTCCCACCCATCTCATAATGAAATCATTCTTACGTGTGCCACAAAATAAACATAAATCATTCATCATAACCCAAAGAATAAAATGGGTTTCATAAACATCATCCCATCATAAAATAATCCATATAAATCAAATGGATATCATTTCATCATAATAAAAATAAATCCACGTAAATAATAGAGACATTATACTTGAAACATAATCATACTAAATAATTTCATCTTATATGGGAAATCATTTTGATAAAAGACCTAAAATGAATTCTTCAGGAAAATATCCTTTCTTCTTCAAAATCATTTTCTTTTCAGAAAATGCCATGTAATTTTAAAATAATAGGATTTTGTTGAAAATAATAATGAAATATTGTACAAGAGTCTTCATAAAAATAAGGCATTATGAAACTCTAAAAATCTGTTCATGCCATATAAGTTAAAAAACATTCTCCTCGTACTTTTGCCAGAAAAGTCAAAAAGTACCTTGTATGGTAAACAAAAGAAATATTCCTTCCATACAATGTGGTAAAAGTAAACAAAGGGAAAAATGACTTTAAAAATACATGTAATAATAGTAAACACTTTATGAAATAATTTTTATAAAACATATACATGGATGATAAATATAACCCTAGTAAATACTTACGAATAAACAATCTCGGATAAGAACAAGATTGGAATAATTATCCCTTACCTTATGTCCAATTTCTTCTATATTTGTTAGAGACTCCTGTATAGTGGGTTTAAAAATATTATTAACTTATAACAAAATCATAATAATATTTATGATATCATATATGATTCACTTACGACTTTATATTACCCGTTCATTTGTCAATTCCATGTAAAAGTATCGTTTTGGGTAAAATAGTTTCATTTATCGTACCAGTTTTGACATGTAATTATTAATATCATTACTTAGATCATGATTAATTACTTCTAGAATGTAAAACATTATTTATATATAACATATATTCAGAATATATATATATATATATATATATATTGATAAATGGAATGAAATACAACATTCATAGAGACGGTAGGTCGTACGTATGCATGAACGATGTTTTTGTTTCCTTATTAAATTGAATGGAAGTAATTAAATAACATATAAATAAATCCATTATCATTATTATGTCATATATTTCATTATTATTTATTATATATACTTTATAATCATTTTGGAATGGTTAACATGAAGAATGAATCTCATCGCGTCGTGGAGACAGTAATCCATACGTACGCACGAGCGATGATATCATTCCCATAATTAATGAATGGTATTATAGTGGATTATATAATATCTCAAAATTAGTATCATGTTATAATAATAATATATAGTTATTCTTTACACCATTATACCCATCCAAGTAAGGTGGTGGTGGAAAACAAATTACTCCATGGCGTGGAGATGATATTTTGTACGTACGCACACGCGGTGATTTTGTTTTCCGTAGGATGGATAGAAAGTGAAATAGGGTTTTTTAATATTTATAATAACATATAATTATATGAGTGATACTTATGTTATTACTTTATAATGAAAAAAATAAAAAAGAGGAAGTAGAAAGAGAAATAAATTTGAAAGAATCGATAAAGGATATTACCTCTTCTAAACCTCCTCTTAGGGCACTAAAGTTGGCCTTTGAAGAAGACCAGGACCTATATTATGTATCTAGGGATGTGGAGAAAATAAATGGACAAGTTTTTGCCAAGATTTAAGGCTCAAAATTTTTTGAATAAGAGAGGGAGGAAGTTCCCTTTTATAAGAGAGGATAGGGGAACTTTTGGAAACCTCAAAAATATTAATTTATAATAAACTCAAAAACCACATAAAAACTTCCAAAATGACACAAATTTAAATATTAGATGATATAGGGTTGTAAAATCATCATCCAATAAAATTTATACATGTTGGGAAATTATTTTAAACCTTATCAATTTGATTTATCCTTATTTAATCTATATAATTTTATTTGTGATAATAATATTCTAATTTTTAAATTGTTATAAATACTTACTTATGTGTTGTTAATTTTACATAATTATATAAATTATTAAATTTTAGACCATATAATTTTCAATTTGTAATTTTTAAATATTTTTGTGATTTTAAAACAATTTAATAATATGATATTTTTATAAAATATCAATAGTATCAATTTTCACACTATTCAATTATTTGAATTTAAATAAATTACACACCAAAGATATTTTTGAACCAAAATATTTAATAGATTCCTAACATGTCATATACATCTTAAAAATTCATGGATTACATTAATTTTTTCATATAGTATTTATTTTAATGTTTTTAAAACCAGTTATTTGATATTTCTCTTAATAAAATAATTATTACAACATTTATGTATAATTATTTAATATAGTTATTTATTGAATTAAAATGAAAAATAAAATACGATTATAAAGATAAATATAATATATTTCATAATAATACTTTTAATCTAATTTATCATCTTAAAATAACAACATTTAAATTGATATATTTATTAAATTATGAAGGTGACTACTTTGACATATTTTAAAATAAAATAATATAAGTGTCATAATCGCTCTTATTAGGATCCAAATGTTCAAATATTCTACCATTGGATGCTTAAGGTTTACATTTACATGACCAATAAGTTTTGGTCAGCTGTTTGTGCCTTTTATGGTCACTATTAGTTTAATAAAAACTGTATTATTGATTTTTCACTAAATAAACAATTTATGCATCACTATTGTGTCACCATTAATGATAATTTTTTAATCCCTAAAAATTATAAATAAATTCACATTATGTATAAAATTTTATTATATTTCTGGTGACTATTTATGTTCGAAGTTCTATGGATTTTATCTCTAAATTAAAATTATTACACTTATAAGATATAAGAGAGTGACATGTTGTCACTTTCTTTGGTTTTAATAATAATTACATATTTTCATGGTCAAAAGTACATGAAATGAATCTATTCTGACCCTTAGGTGATATGGGTCGACTTTTATCCATCCAATAGAATTTTTTCAGGAGTTATGGTAATTTTATAATCTTATTTTTTCCCTTAATTACCCGATATACCTTTAACTGTAGTAAATAAAAATTACCATAGTTACTATTCATAATATCAAGAAAAATAAAAGTAAAATATTAACATAATTTAGACCTAATTATTCCAAATATGTAATCCATTTTTTTAAATTCAAAACACATAATTTTTAGTATTTAATTTAAAATTAATCCCACTGTTGAGAAAAGTGGTTTTTAAAAGTTAAAATATTGCAAAAGATTGAAATGTGTTTACCTATGAATTCCATTTAAAATTAATGCTAATGACATACATTATATTAAATGGTAAAAATATATTATATTTATACTTTAAAACAATTAAATTTTATAATTTAACCATGTAAATTGTCTTGATTAAAAAAGTTGTTTTTAATTAAAATTTAGCATATTTTTACTATTCATCAAAATATGAAAGTTAACAGAAAAATATTTAAAAATTATCCAATGTAAATTTTTATATACTTATTACAATGAATAATTTTGTTTTGTCAAATTGAACTCATAAACGTGTCAAAAACTAGATTTAAAGTGGGTGCTCTATCAAAAGGCGACAAAACTGCATTTTTTGAAAAATACTTATTTTACCCGAAAAATTTATTTTGTTCTCATAGTATGATATATAATATGTGTAAGATGAATTATTCTGTAATAAAATTCAAAATGTAGTTAATACTATTCATAACAACTAGTTCATAATAATATATCGTTGTTTAGTGAAACTCGGTATTGCGTACAACACACGCTATCGAGGAAGGTCACTCTTGCGTGCAACTCAATCCAAGAATAGTGTTTGCATATACTAAAATCTAATACGGTGTTGCGTATAGCGCAATATAATCTTGGTGTAGCGTACAACACAAGACATCAAAATTAAAAATAATATTTCTCATAAAATCTCAGGGTGTTACATTCTACCCCCCTTAAATGAATTTCTCCCTCGAAATTCGTCGGGGTTATAAAGCGTTTACTACTTGTAAGTTTCTTTCATAGAAATCCACATCGTAAAAATGAATACTAAAACTTAATTTTAAAAAGTAAAGTAAGAAACATAACGGTTACCCAAATTAACTCATCACTGGATTTCCACATAGGAGAACATAGGTGAAAACATGGATATGGAAGAGAAATCTAACCATCACGTTCTGATGGAAAGTGGTTGAGAACATGGCTATGAAAAATCCAACAATATCAAAGCCATAAATTTTTGATGATCTAAGGTACCATCTGATTCATCGGATATGAGGGTATTAGGACAACATTTTTGGTTTTCAAGATCATTTCCCTAAAGTCGATGAATTTGAATTAGAAGAAATACTTACTTGATTTTGGTACAATCTCACCATTGGCCATTCCATGAACAATTTACACTTCATATATTAAATAAATGAAGTTGAATTTTTCATTTGTGAAGTGTTAGTAGATCATGTGATAGAAGGATGGGTCATTCCATATATCTTAAACAAAAGGTTAGAAAAGTTATTAAATATACATTAGTCCATATATGGTGATATTAATCGTACATGGCTCCAAAAATGGATTTATACTTCATATATCACACCACTAAATAAAATAAAACTAATTTCTACAAACCAGGGAATTCCTGTAGGCCAGTGGTAGGCGATAAAGGTCTGTCACACTTCGGTTGTGGGTTCGATTCCCGCATCATTGTCCGATGCGACTGGTTGTCACCTATCCTAAGGGTTGTCCTTTTTCTAAAACTATAAAATTATAACATTTCAGAAATAATATCAAAAATTTCTAGCCTTAAACAATACTATATAATGTAAAACTTAATATGTTCCATTATTTAGGCTTATCCAAAATACTTCTGTCAAATCTCATAGTATAAAGAAAATTATTACTAAAAAGGTCATCTACCAAGCATGTAAATACCATCATTTATCCCCCATATATCATAAGATATATCTTGTTGTTGGTCACATTCCAAACATGTGAATACCTTAATCTTGTATTCTCTTGAAAAATGAATTACAATAGAACCTTAGTGAAAACATGAATGTTGTCAAAAGTTAACTCTTTCCACATACCAAAATCCCAAAATTTCTATATACTCAAACAATGATGTCACTTTGTCCTTATATAAGTCATGATCTCATTAATACTATCAAACATTTCATTATCCCTTTATCCCTTCATTATGTGCATATCATCTGCTTTCCAAAAATATTTCAATCACTTTTCATGGTTATCGGTACCATACAATTATTGAAAACCAATACATATATATTCCAATATTCCATAATACTATAAATGAGATTCCACAACACTATTTTTGGAATCCCATTACATATACACTTAATCATTCTACCACTTCGTTTTCATATTCAAAATCCCCAATAGTGATCGCATGTGACTTCTCTTTGTCCTTTTCCTTAAGAGGTTGTTAATGTCGATCATCATTAACCCATGGATTAGGGCATTGGTTTGCATAATTCCCCATTTCCTTGGAATTTTAGAATTGAAGTGTTGGTGGTTCGTTCTCTATAGTATTTCCTTTATTGACATCATTAGCTACCTTTTTCTCATTACTTCGACACTCAGCTACTCGATGACCTTCTTTTCCACACTTAAAACATTTTCTAGTCCCTTTAAGACAATCTCCACCATGCTTCTTTCCACACTTTGAGAATAACGAAACATTCGTCTTCTTTTCACCATTTTTTTAAGATTTTTCCTTGAACTTCATCTTTCATTTCTTGTCAAAACCATGAGATGGATATGTAACACAAACTTTCAGTTCTACCTTGATAGCACAACATACAATTTCTTCATAGCTACTAAAGTCTCTTATGGCTAATTCCCTTCGAAGAGTTGGTTTTAAGCCACTGAAGAATCAATCAACTTTACTTTCAGGTTGGATGATAAATCCAGATGCATACCTTGAAAGCCTTGTAAAATTCACTTCGTATATACTAACAAATTCATAATCCATTTGCTTAATCTCAAGGAACTCCTTTTCCATCTTCGTTCGAAGAATATGAGGAAAGTACTTATTGAAAAATAATTTCTTGAACTCATCCCATTGCATGGATTCAATTTCATCTTGGGGCCTTGTATTCTTAATTAGAGTCCACCACTGGTCTGCTTCAACTTCTAAATGGTAAACAACCAAAATGAATTTTTCATGCTCTGAACAGTGAAGTATGGAAAATATATTTTCAATGGTACTGATCCATTGTTCAGCAACAAGTAGATCAGAAGACCCACTGAAAGAAGGTGGACGTTGCCACATGAAGGACTCAATAGAATATTGTTCCCTTCTCTGCTCATTTGGAAGTCCATAATGATTCATATCTTGTGTAAGTATAGTAATAATATTTTTCACTCCATCTCCCATAACATTGGTTTGTTCACGAGGAAATTCATTGCATTGTCCGTTACATTGATCAACATGGTTCCTTCGGGTTCCAGCCATCGTCTAAAACCCAAAAAGAATAGTGTGAGAGGAAAAAATCATGCTAGGAAAACAACATAATAAAGGGGGATTACATTCAATATATAACATCTTAGGTTTAATTCTAAGATCATTACCATAATTCTAGGACTATAACCTATACTTATACTTATCCTTAGATACATCCCTAGACATACCTTAGAAATATCTCTAGGGATCTCACTAAATTTTTTGCATCCTAGTTTCCAAAGGTTAACTAAACCTGGATCTGATACCAACTATAGAGACCCAAATCTTGATGTACATGGAAATTACATTATTTTTTGGAATACTTAATACATAACAAAAACAGACGCCCAATGACCGTATTAGTTTAGTGTCTTTGGAAACTACGAACATAGTTTTCTAATCATGGTGAAAGATCTTTAACATCTCCCATAAAGATATTCCCCTTTTGTTTTCTTACTTAAAACCTTTCTTTATATCCTGGATAAAAACATAAAAAGGTTGAGCTCAAATGCTTAGTAAGAGTAAATATGGAGAACATAAAACAATCCACAAACATTTCATCATAAAAACATGAACATAACATAAATCTTAGCAGTGCATAAGGCATAGATCATAAAGAAACATTAATCATGATAAAATATCATGGGAATAAAACATGTAATTGTGGAAAATCATTAAGCACATGATATGATTTCCATAGTATCTAGGGAATTGCTGCCAAAACCATCATTGTGGACAAAGTCCCTTACTGAACCGGGTTTACTTGTCGTTCCAGCCCTGTATTACTGAACCCTATTTACTTGTTGTTCCAGCCATGTTTATCTCATGAGATATAAATCTTTACCAAATGTATTGGAGGTAGATATAGGTCTCACCCATCTCATAATTAAATCATTCTTACGTGTGCCACAAAATAAACATAAATCATTCATTATAACACAAAAAATAAAATGGGTTTCATAAACATCATCCCATCATAACATAATCCATATAAAACAAATGGATATCATTTCATCATAAGAAAAATCAAGCCATGTAAATAATATATACATTATACTTGATAAATAATCATACTAAATAATTTCATCTTATATGGGAAATATTTTTGATAAAACACTTGAAATGAATTCTTAAGGAAAATATCCTTTCTTCTTTAAAATCATTTTGTTTTCACAAAATTCCATGTAATTTTAAAAGAAATGGATTTTGTTGAAAATAATCATGAAATCATGTAGATGAAGCTTCATTAAAATAAGTCATTATGAAACCATAAAAATTTCTTCATTCCGTATAAGTTAAAAAACATTCTCCTTGTACTTTTTCCAGAAAAGTCAAAAAGTACCTTGTATGGTAACCAAAAGAAATATTCCTTCCATACAATGTGTTAAAAGTCAAAAAAGGTTAAAAATGACTTTAAACATACATTTAAGAATATTATACACTTTATGAAAACATTTTTATAAAATATGGACATGGATGATAAATATAACCCCAGTAAATACTTACAAATAGACAAACTTAGATAAGAATGAGATTGGAATAATTATCCCTTACCTTATGTCCAATTTCTTCCATATGTGTCCAAGACTCCTGTATAGTGGGTTTAAAGATATTATTAACTTATAACAGAACCATAATAATATTTATGATATCATATATGATTCACTTACGACTTTATATTACCCGTTCATTTGTCAATTCCATGTTAAAGCAGTGTTTTGGGTAAAAGTGTTTCATTTATCATACGTGTTTTGACTTGTAATTATTAATATGATTACATAAATCATGATTAACTAATTCTAGAATGTAAAAAATGATTTATATATAATATATATTCATAATATATATATATATAATAGATTGATAAATGGAATGAAATACACCATTCATAGAGATGGCAGGTCGTATGTATGCATGAACGTTGTTTTCATTTCCTTATTAAATTGAATGGAAGTAAGTAAATAACATATACATAAATCCATTATCATTATTATGTCATATATTTTATTATTATTTATTATATATACTTTATAATCATTCTGTAAGGGTTAACATGAAGAATGAATCTCATCACGTCGTGGAGACGGTAATCCGTACATACGCACGAGTGATGATATAGTTCCCATAATTATTGAATGGTATTGGAGTGGATGATAGAATATCTCAGATTTAGTATCATGTTATAATAATCATATATAGATATTTTTTACACCATTATACTCATCCAAGTAAGGTTATGGTGGAAAACAGATTACACCACGGCGTGGAGATGGTATTCCGTACGTACGCACGAGTGGTGATTTCATTTTCCGTAGGATGGATAGAAGGTTAAATAGGGTTGTTTTATATTTATAATAACATATCAGTATATGAGTGATTATTATTTTATTACTTTATAATGAAACAAATAAAAAAGATGAAGTATAAGGAGAAATAAATTTGAAAGAATCGGTCAAGGATATTACCTCTTCTTCGACGCGCCTCTTCTAAACCTCCTCTTAGGGCACTAAAGTTGGTCTTTAAAAAATATCAGGACCACTAGTATGTTTCTAGGTATTTGGATAAAATAAATGGACAGGTTTTGGCCAAGGTTTAAGGATCAAAATGTTGTAAAGAGGAGAGGGAGGAGGTGCCCTTTTATAAGAGAGGAGAGGGGCACTTTCGGAAACCTCAAAAATATTAATTTATAATAAACTCAAACCCCACATAAAAACTTCAAAAATGACTCAAATTCGAAGATAAGATGATATAGGGTTGTAATATCATCATCCAATAAAATTTAGACATGTTGGGAATTTATTTTAAACCTTATCAATTTTATTTATCCTTATTTAATCTATTTAATTTTATTTGTGGTAATAATATTCTAATTTTTAAATTGTTATAAATACTTACTTGTGTGTTGTGAATTTTCCATAATTATAAAAATAATTACCTTTTAGACCATATAATTTTTAATTTGTAATTTTTAAATATTTTTGTAATTTTCAAACAATTTAATAAGATGTAATTTTTATAAAATATCAATAGTGTCAATTTTGACACTATTCAATTATTTGAAGTTAAATAAAATACACACAGAAGATATATTCAAACCAAAATATTTAATAGATTCCTAAAATGTCATATTCATCTAAAAAATTCATGGATCACATTAATTTGTTCATATAATATTTATTTTAATGTTTTTAAAACCATTTATTTGATATTTCTCTTAATAAAATAATGATTACAACATTTATGTATAATTATTTAATATACTTATTTTTTTCATAAAAATAAAAAATAAAATACTATGATAAATATAAATCTAATATCTTTCATAATAATAATTTTACTCGAATTTATCATCTTGAAATCACAACATTTAAATTGTTATATTTATGAACTTATGAAGGTGACAACTTTGGCATCTTTTAAAATAAAATAATATAAGTGTCATAATCTCTTTTATAAGACTCCAAATGGTCAAATATTCGACCATTGTATGCTTATAGTTTACATGTAGAGGACCAATAAGTTTTGGATAGGTTTTTGTTCCTTTTATAGTCACTATTATTTTAATACAAATTTTATTATTGATTTTTCACTAAATAAACAATTTATGCATCACTATTGTGTCACCATTAATGATAATTATTTAATCCCTAAAAATTATAAATAAATTCACATGATGTTGATAATTTATTAGCTTTTTTTTTACTATTTATGTTCGAAGTTTTATGAAGTTTATTACAAAATTAAAATTATTACACTTATAAGATATAAGAGAGTGACATGTTGTCACTTTCATTGATTTTAATAATAATTACATCATTTTCATGGTCAAAAGTCCATGAAATTAATATATTATGACCCTTAGGTGATATGAGTATACTTTTATTCATCCAATAGGCAGGTGTTATGGTAATTTTATAATCTTATTTTTACCTTTAATTACCCGATTTACCTTTAACTGTACTAAATAAAAATTATCGTAGTTATTATTCATAATATCAAAAAAAAAGTAACCTATTAACATAATTTGGACCAACTAATTCAAAATATGGAATCCATTTTTTCAAATTCAAAACACAAAATTTGCAGTATTTAATTTAAAATTAATCCTGCTGTTGAGAAAAAAGGTTTTTAAAAGTTAAAACATTGCAAAAGATTGAAATTTTTTTACCTATGAATTCAATGAAAAATTAATGTTAATGGCTGAAATTTAATTTTTTTATTCAAAATAACTTTTGAGGAAAAAATGGGAAACCCGATACATAAAAATACCCAGATCATGACTATAAGGAACTGCCCTTCCCTAGCAATTACATCATTATGTTAAGCCTCCACCTCCCATGACTGTTCGGCAAGTTGTACCATGCGGGGTTGCATGGGCCTGGTACCGATGGAAAAGGCATACCCTCTCATTCGTCCAAATCCGAATGGTCATGCACAGATGGAAGATTCCTACTTCGAAACCTCATCTGGCGCTGCTCCTTATAGAGTGTTGGTTGCATCCACCATCAAAATTTAGAATAAACCCAAATACAAAAACCGCATCAAATCCCTCCCATTTTAGAATTCCAAAAATCCATTGAGTAGAAACCAAAAACCAAATCCAAAAAGTCACCAAACAACCAATAAACAAATCACCGCTGACGATTTTTCTGAATTGAACACTCAAACTCACATCCCAAAGGACCAAGAAGACCACCGTGCTACTCCGCCTCGAAGAGAATGGAGGAATCCTGGAACCAGAGAAGAGATCAAGCAAATAGAGGCATAATGAAACACCAGTGATGAGATGTCCCGAATGTCAATCAACTGCAGAAATCCAACCATCCTATTCCAACAGACATGAAAAACAATGCAGAAAATTGCAAGATGGAAAACTGCCTCAACCAAAACAGAAGGTGAACTCGTCAAATATGAAATCTGAAAGAAACACTGCCACTTATTACTGGAACAAAGGAGAAGCACCAATCCATCGTTGTTTCATCACAGAACCGAAACCTTCACTGCAAAAAAATCCCCATACTAGATCCGCAAAAACACAAACAGATCCATAAAGACAGACCGACCAATAGGAAGGATGAAATGGATATAAGGTTTTGGATACAAAAAAAACCATCATTTTAAAGACCAGAAGCTGACCGGAAGCACCATCCATGCCACTGTTGAAAGCCGGAAACCAAGACAATACCCCCACGAACACCAGAATCCGAGACACCGCCGCTGAAATCCAATATGAAATGTTGTTGCTAATAGCCAAAATCCAAGCCAAAAAACCAAAGCTGAAGACAACCGGAAACAAAGACGCCGCTGCTGCTGAAAGCCGAAAACTGAGACGCCGCTGCTGAAGTCCGAAAAATTAATGCTAATGACATACATTATATTAAATGGTAAAAATATATTCTATTTATACTTTAAAACCAATAAATTTTATAATATAACCATATAAATTGTCTTGATGAAAAAAATTGTTTTTAATTAAATTTTAGCGTATTTTTACTATTCATCAAAATATGAAAGTTAACAGAAAAATATTAAAAAAATTATCCAAAGTAAATTTTTATATACTTATTGTAATGAATAAGTTTATTTTGTCAAATTGAACTCATAAACGTGTCAAAAACTAGATTTAAAGTGGGTGCACCATCAAAAGGCGGCAAAACTGCATTTTTTGAAAAATACTTATTTTACCCAAAAATTTTATGTTGTTCTCATACCATGTTCTAAAATATGTGTAAGATTAATTATTATGCAATAAAATTCAAAATGTAGTTAATACTATTCATAACGGCTAGTCCGTAACAATATATCGTTGTTTAGTGAAACTCGGTATTGCGTACAACACACACTATCGAGGAAGGTCTCTCTTGCGTGCAACACAAGCCAGGACTAGTGTTTGCGTATACTAAAAGATAATACGGTGTTGCGTATAGTGCAATCTAATCTTGGTGTAGCTTACAACACAAGACATCAAATAAATTAAAAATAATATTTCTCATAAAATCTCGGGGTGTTATATACAACACTAACTAAACTATGGTGATGATGATGATTGAGGACCACTAGGTTATGGGTATGTTCCCTACTAGTGGTTCATGCTTGAGAACAGATATTATGATGGTTACTCTCACTGAGATACAAGGTACCTAGGACCCATAGTGAGCTACTGCATAGGGGTTATTTTCCCGTTGCTTATACTCATTAGTTACTTTGTGCTTACTATCGGAATATGGTATGGTTATCTGGAAAATTCAGTAGTGTTGGAATTATTTTTAAAAGTGTTTATTCTTTAAAATAGCTCACTTGAAAACTACTTGTTTTTATTTAAAGTTGCATCTTTTATAAATTGTAACTAGCATTTCTTGTTTACAAAACTTGCAAGATTTTCTTCTTTGAATGTTTATCACATGGAATATCTTAGTCGTGGTATCCTACTGGGATTTGTCTCACACCCTACATACACCTTTGGGTGTAATTAGACTTTGTTATTTTGTTGTTGCAGGTTTGGGTATAGTTGTTGTGGCAATGGTTCGGGTTTTTAGCGGTCCATCGTGATGTGGTGTTTTGGAGATGGATTAAGGGCAGTGTCTCTCACCATGTGGAGATTCTTGAGTTGTAATTTTTGGTTTTATTCATTTTTATAGTCTTTGAGAGTTGTTTTAAACCATGTAATTCAATTCTGAAATTTTTTAAAAGATGATTTTGTTTGAAAAATCCAGATTCGTTTTACTTGATTCATTTGTTGTTTTATGTTTATAAACTCAGGTAAATCATTCCCAATTTTCAGTTTATGATACCCAGGAACTTGTGCCAGCCCATGGGGATCAGGAACACCCTTCGGGCCTTATCACGGGCTGGGTTTGGCACCGGTTTTTATGGCTACCAGATTTGGTTTGTGACAATAAAGATGTTGTTTTCTTGAATTTTGGTTTGGCATGGAAAATGTCTACAGGGTGTTTTCAATAAATGGGAGATTTATTGATGTGATTTTTCATGTGTTTGAATTGGTTGTGTGCATAATATGTGGCCTTGTTGTGATGATGCTTGTTGGTTGGTGAAGTATTATGTCTTATGTTGATTGTGTGGGAAGATGGTGGGAAGTCTCGATATAAAAGGTGATAGATAGTGGATGAATGGTCCACCATTATGGATATGTAGTCAGGAAGTACCACTAGTTTTGGAGAAGTAGTAAACAAGTTTGGAGGGGAAGTTCCTCCATGGTTGTTTGCCTTGTTGTGTGTTGTTAAGCAAGATGATAATTGTTTTGTTATTATGAAATGGTGAAATGTATTATGGCATGGTTTCTTGGTTTCCCTTAGGTTGCATGGTTTGTGAGAGGTGGCTTGGTAAGAGTGCGTTTGGCTTGTGGTTATTGTTGCACTATTGGTTATTTTATATAAATTTTTTTCTATAATTTTGCTGATGTTTTTATCCTAGTGGCATGTGTAGGGAAGTCGTTTGGGGAAATCCTACTGAGTATTTGTACTCACCCCATACTTTGGATCTTTAGTTCTATTGCAAACTTTGTATTTCGGGACACAGGTAAGAGTAAGGCATCTTATTTTGATAGCGGTTCATTGTGATGCTTGGGTGGTTTGGTGGTTCTTGGAGCATGGATATTGTTGTGGAGTAGAGGATGGTGACTTGGTTTACCTTGGGTCTCTTGTTTAGTCTTCCGCTTGGTACTCTAATTTTGGTTTGGTTGTATTGGTTTTTTGGGAATTGTTATGGATTCGTTTGGTTGTCTTTTGGTACTATATGGTTTGGGTTGCTATATTAGCATGCATCATATAGTTTTGTTTGTAATGGTTTGTTTGGTTGGTTGGTTTATCTCAAAGTCAAATCATTCCCCAACTTATTCTTGAATCCCTCAACATTTAATGCAAGACATTGGCACCTTGGGAATGTTGTTTAAGGCCTATTATCACCTCACCGCCTTCTCAAGCCAATGATAAGGGGTGGGACATTACAAGTGGTATCATTTTGTTCAGTCTTTTGGTGTTAATTATTGGTCTTGGTGTTAACATTCGTTCTTGGGCCCTTCATTGAGTCAAGATGGTAGAAATGTGTAGGATTTTTGAAACTTGGAATGTATAGCATAAAAGGATGTAGCTAACCATTTTATGTTGAACTTTAAGTTACTATCGAGTTGGGTACATAAGTGTTTCGGAGACACTGATAGGCATTGGATATCTCATTTTAGTGGGTGTAACCATTGAGATGAGCACAACATGCATGGTAGAAATGAAGTCCCTCTAGGATGCATATTTCATTCGGTATAATGACTTATGTTATGGTATGTATATGTGGATGTGTGAAAAATCTGGAAATTAATTCAAATGTGAAGATTTCAAATGTGAATGGTTGTGGTATTTTAAAAATGGGTCGATTTTCAAAACATGGTGGATTTTTCAGAATAGTGTAACATGGGAAATGTGAACTTGTGGAAATCATGGTTGTGATAGTTATTATGTAATTGAATTTGAATCATAAGCCTTTTCTTGCCACGGGTATGGGACTTATGGTTGTTTTTGTGTTGATAGAAATGGTACTGGGTAGGTGTTGTAGAGACCAACCGTAGGAGGCTACTAAAAATATGGTTGTGCCTAAGCCTTAGGAGAACCAGAAGCTAGTGCAGAGTACAGTTAAAGTTTTCCAAGCTGTGGAAAGTGGGAATAAAGTGGATGAACCAAAGCATGTGGATCATGCGGTTCAGTTTCAAAGGCAGAATCCACATATTTTTTAAAGGTGATTTGGAGCCAGAAAGGGTTGAAGCGTGGGTGAACAGAATGAATTGGATATTTGAATTTTTGTGAACACCGGTAGATTTAAAAGTAAAGTTAGCCACGTACATGTTGGATGATCTTTCCCTTCACTGGTGGGAACTAGCAGTCCAGGCTGGGATGGATCAAGGTGTGATAGGGGAAGGTTTTGAGGAATTGTTTAATAAATAATTCTACCCTCATACATTCAGAATTTAGTGCACAAAATATTTCTTCCATTTGAAGCATGATAACCTTTTGATAACGGAATATGAAACTATGTTTCTGAACTTAGTGTGGTTTTCACCTAAGGTAGCAGGTAGCACATCATTGAAGGCATGAAGTTTTGAAGCTGGGTTGAGGTAGGAAATTCATTCCAAGATAGAAGTGTTGTGTATAAATGATTACACGGAAATTGTGAATAGAAATATAGTGTATGAGTGAGATATTTTGGGGGATAATGGTAGGAGAAGTATGTTGTTACCATTAGGGAATAGTGGGAACTTTAATTCTAGGTTCAAGCAGAAGATGGACACTTATTTCTAGGGTGGGAGTACATCTCAAAACTCGACAGTAGGATCGGTGAATCTTCCTACAAAGTCTCAGAGTAAGCTAAGATGTTTTCAGTGTGTCTCTACATGAAACATCAAGAGGGATTGTACGACACAACCTCAAGCATGTCCTAACTATATGAATATGGGGAATCTTCAAGAGTATTGTCGTAATGCTATGAGGTTGAGTGTTCGTGACACTTCTCATGGGTTGTAGGCATCTTATGCCTCGACAAGATGAGGGAAAAAACAAACTCCTCATCAGTAAAAAAAAGTTATTCATGGTGATTCTTGAAGTACCATGACACCTCATAAGGGTAATAAAGAGTAGAGTGTGGCAAGCAAGTAGTTGTTTGGAGCAGAATAGGTTGTGAAGGATGATTAGTCAGGACTATCCACCGTGCGAGGTATGGTTCTTTTGAATTCCATGCTAATGCAAGATTTGTTTGATATAGGTGTTTCCCACTCTTTTATTGCTTCTCATATTATTATTTTGATGGGTCTAACCATAGAAATTATGCCTTAATTTTTAAAACATCAAACTTATCTAGGTCAAAGAGTGTTTTATACCATTCTATGTAGAGTATGTTGCTTAGTTGTGGACGACATTGAATTGATGTGGGATTTCTCATTGATTTAGATGGATGCTTATAATATAATACTGGGAATGGATTGGTTGGAGAAGTTCACATCCCACATCGATTGGTATGTGTGAACGGTTAGTTTTATAACAGAGCATGGTGTTGAACATCTTTTTAGGGAGGAGAATAATGAAAAGTTGGGTGCAATAGATTTGTTGGCACCAGCTGTTGGCACGATCTCATATCATTTAGAGGATTTTTCATTTTCATTAGTGGATGGTGTTGAGTAGAGTGTTCTCTATATATTTATGGATTATTTTATGGATGTATTTCGTAAAGAATTATCAGGGTTTCCACCCATGACAAAAGTGAAGTTTACCATCAATCTCCTTTCGGGGACCAATCCTATCTCACTTCGATATTATCGAATGACACTAACAGAATTGAGAGAATTAAAAGTTTAGTTGGAAGAGTTAGATAACAAAGGGTTCATATGGCCTATCACGTCTTTGTGGGTTGCGCCAGTTTTGTTTGTTAAAAAGGAGGATGGAACTCTGCAACTTTGTGTAGATTATCATAGACTTAATCAGGCTATGATAAAGAGCTGATATCCACTTCCACGCATTGATGATTTGTTTGACCATTTGATGGGATCTCAGTGGTTCTCTAAGATTGACTTGAGGTTAGGATATCATTAATTGCAGGTGAGTAAGGAGGATATTCCCAAAATAGCTTTTTGAAGTAGATATGGCCATTATGAGTACGTGGTTATGCCCTTCGGCCTGACGAATTCACCAATGGTATTCATGGCATTGTTAAATCAGATATTTCAGAGATATCTGGATTCTTTTGTGGTGTTATTTATTGTTGATATACTGGTATATTCTAGGATAAGGGTGGAACTTGAACATCACCTGACTATAGTATTGGGGATCTTGAGGGATCATCAGTTGTATGCCAAATTGTCAAAGTGTGACTTTTGGATATAAGAGTTATGTTTCCTTGTACATTTTATTTCTAAGAAGGATGTTTTAGTTTATCTGGAAAAGATAGATGTTGTTATCTCCTAGAAACTTCCAAAGAATGTTTTTGAGATACAGAACTTCCTTGGCCTAGCTGGTTATTATCAACGTTTTTTTTCATGATTTTTCATGATTGGTCTCACCGATGGTAGCTTTGAAAAATAAAAATGTTCTGTTTCACTAGGATGATCAGTGTCAGAAATGTTTTGAAGAGATAAAGGTTCACCTTACATTAGTACCAATCTTAGTTTTTCTCAAACCAAGGATAAGGTATGTGGTGTATTGTGACACATCGGGATCAGGGTTGGGGTGTTTTCTCATTCAGGGGGTCATGTGGTTGCATATGGATCATGGTAGTTGAGGTTGCATGAGAAGAACTACCCAACACATGATTTAGAGTTAGCGGCAGTGGTTCATGCTTTAAAAATGTGGCATTGTTATCTCTTTGGTGAGAAATTTATGGAGTTTACCGATCACAGGATATTAAAGCATATATTCTCACAAATAGATTTGAACTTGAGGAAAAGGAGATGGATGGAATATCTCCAGATGATTTATTTTGACTTAATGTACACACTGGGTAAGAGAAATTCAGCGGAGGATTCATTAAGCAGGAAATCATATGATCATGTGGTGAAACAGGTGTCAGATCAGTGGTATTTGATGTCAATCATAGCTGACATGCAGTTGTAATGTGAGGATCGGGGTGACAGAGCGGTCTTCTTTTTGGTTGCATTGGGTCTTGACTTGGTTGGTTGGGTTAAAGAGGTATATAAATATGATTCCAAGTTTATGGAAATAAGGTCGAAACTCAATGGTGGGGAGACCATTGAGGGCTAGGAATTGAATAGAAATTCAGTTTTGTGTTTTCATAATCGAATGGTGGTACCATTGGCTTGTTAAGAGGTACTTCTTTGAGATTATCATCATTCCAGGTGGGCTATCCATCCTAGAATTTAGAAGATGTATAAAGAAATTTAAATTGCATTTTTGGTGGGTTGGTATGAAAAGGTAAGTGGCTGGGTTTGTTTTGAGATGATTGACTTATCAGCAAGTCAAGACAGAGCATCAACGGCCAGCAGGAATGTTGAAATCATGACCTATTCTAGTGTGGAAGTGGGAACAAATAGTGATGGATTTTGTGACAGGCCTCTCGATAATGTTCAGAAAACACGACGCCATATGGGTGACTGTGGATCGGCTCACAATGTCGGCCCATTTCATCCTGATTTGTGAATCTCATATTGTGGAGGATCTGTCCAAAATTTATGTTCGAGAGTAGTAAAGAGGCATGTTGTTCCAATTTTGATTTTATTAGATATATATTCGAGGTTCACATCTCGTTTTTGGAAATCCTTATAGCAATCCCTTGGGACACAGTTGACGATAAGCACAGCGTATCATCCTTAAATGGATGGCCAATCCAAGAGGACGATACAAACATTGAAGGATATTCTAAGGGCTTGTGTGATGTATTTTTGTGGTTCATGGGAGGAGCACTTACTATTGGTGGAGTTATCCTATAATAATAGTTATCAAGATTCAATACACATGGATCTTTTTGAGGAATTATATGGGCGTCAGTGTCATTCTCTACTATGTTGGGTGGAAACAGGTGAGACTTTGATGATTGGACTGAGCCTTGTCTAGGAGACTATGGAAAATATCAAGTTGATCAGAAAGAGGATGGAGACGGCTCAAATTCATCAGAAATCGTATGCAGACCATCGTCGACGACTGTTGCCGTTCGAGGTGGGTGATCATGTGTTTTTGAGAATCTCTCCTAGGTTGGGACATCATCATTTTGGAAAGCCGAATAAGTTATCTTCGAGGTATATTGGGCCTTTTGAGCTACCTGAGCAGATTGGATTGGTGGATTATCGATTATCTTTTCCCCCTTGGTTTAGTGTGGTGCACAATGTGCTTCATGTGTCGTAGTTTAAAAAGTATCAGCCGGATCGTGAACATGTGATTCATTAGGATCATGTTAAGCTAGAACCAGATGCTTCTTTGGTGTATGTGCTGGTGTGGATTGTGGATAGGTAAGAGAATGTATTTCATGGTAAAATAATTGGGTTAGTTCGTGTTTTGTGACAACATGGTTAGATTCAGGAGGAGACGTGGGAGTGAGAGAAAGAGGTGGACAAGCAATGGCCCGAGATCTTTCGGCAACGTGATGGTTATCTACATTCTGAGGACGGAAAGTATAATGGTGGGGATAATGTAGCACCCCCAGTTTGAGGTATGTGACCCTTGTTTATACATTTTTGTGCATATGATGTAGTTGGGAAAGATTTGGCAGAGTTTGGGAGATTCTGGAATGGTTTTGGAATGTTTTTGAGGCCTTATTAGGGCAGCACGGTTTGAGCACGGTTAGGGGAAACCATGTGAGAATCCCAGGTAACCATGTGATATGCCACTATTCAGACAGTATCATCTGCATGGTTAGTGCACAGTTTTTCAAACCGGGCGAGCTAACCATACGACCCATTAAATTTTTTTTAATGGGGTTAGTTGGGATTTTCCCTAACTCATCCATTTCATATCACATGCGAACCCTACATGGTATTCCTTCCTCTCAAGGGCTAGGGGTGCTCTCCCACTCATTTTAGAAGGGTTTTGAAGGGGTTTCTTGGTGGTTTGAAGGCGGATCATCTTAGGTAAGTCTTCTCTCTTGGTTTCTGTGTGGTTTCCTCTAGATCTTCTCTCTTCCCTCTCTAGGTTTTCTATATCTACATCGATTGCATGTAGATTGTGGGGTTTTTCTCCTTAAGTGATGATATTAAGGCTTTTTTACGATAGGGAAGGATATCTATAGTGGTTTTGTTGGAGTGTTTTCCTGGATTTGTGGTGTGATTGCTTGTGGGTCGATTTCACCGAAACCCTAAAGGTAGGTGACTTCTATCTCGGCTCCACTTTTCTAGAACTTGAGGCCTTATTGGAAATTAATTTTTTTACTTGAAATTAATTGTGATTATGATGTGAAAATCTTGGTGGAAACCTATTGGGTGATGATTTGGGGATTTTGGGTAAAATGAGATATTGTTTCAAAAAGGGGTATTATTGTGTGATTTTAAAATGTTGATTTTAAAATCAATAATGGTTTGAATTGTGGAAAATGTTTTATGAAAGATTAATTTCCATAAATATGTTGTTTTTTTAAAATTTGTTTTGGCATGGAAAATGGTTAGAGGGTGTTTTCAATAAATGGTGGATTTATTGAAGTGATTTGGCATGTGTTGGAATTGGTTGTGTGCATAATATGCGGCCTTGGTGTGCTTATGCTTGTTGGTTAGTCAAGTATTATGGCTTGTGTCGATTGTGTGGGAAGTGGGTCAGAAGTCTCACTATAAAAGGTGATGGATAGTGGACAGAAGGGCCACTGTTATGGATATGTGGTCGGAAGTACCACTAGTTTGGAGTAGTAGTAAACGGGTTCAGATGGGAAGTTATACCGTGGTTTTTTTCCTTGTTGTGTCTTGTTATGCAAGATAAGAATTGTTGTGTTAATGTGAAATGGTGAAATGGCTTATGGAATGGTTTCTTGGCTTTCCCATGGGTTGCATGGTTTGGGATAGGTGGCTTGGTAAGGGTGTGTTTGTCTTGTGGTTATTGTTGCACTATTGGTTGTATTATATAAATTGTTTTATATAATTGTGCTAATGGTTTTATCCTAGTGGCATGTGTAGGGAATTCATTTGGGTAAATTCTACTGAGTATTTGTTCTCACCCCCTGCTTTGGCACTTTGGTGCTTTTGTAGATGTTGTATTCTGGGACATAGGTAAGAGTAAGGCATCTCATTTTGCTAGTAGTTCTTTGTGATGCTTGGGTGGTTTTGTTGTGCTTGGAGCATGGAGCTTGTTGTGGAGAAGAGTATGGTGACTTGGTTTACCTTGGGTCTCTTGTTTATTCTTCCACTTGGTACTCTGATTTTGGTTTGGTTGTATTGGTTTTTTGGGAATTGTTATGGATTCGTTTGGTTGTCTTTTGGTACTATATGGTTCGGGTTGCTACGTTAACATGCATCATGTAGTTTTGTTGGTAATGACTTGTTTGGTTGGTTGGTTTATCTCAAGGTAAAATCATTCCCCAAATTATTCTTGAAGCCCTCGACATTTATTTTCAGCCTTTGGCATCTTGAGAATGTTGTTTAAGGCATAGTAGCACCTCGTCGCCTTCTCAAGCCAATGACAAGTGGTGAGACGTTATAGTACCCCTCCTAGTCAAACAAAGATAGAAGGGAGATAATGATGACTAAATCACATCTCCAAATGTTCATGGGTTGGCATCAATCCCTAAGGGTATATCATATGTACGAATATGAGGAATTACATTCTAAAAAGAAAATAAGGCATTATTGATAAGATATGTAAACCAATCAAATCCTGATTATAATGATAAATGAAGGATCCCAAGTATGAGCATGTAATATCATAAAAAATAGGTAAACTCAAAGGATAACTACAAGTTCCAAAATATAAACACAATAGTGACCGAAAAACCAAAACAACTCCCAAAAAACAATAAGCTAGTAATATTTAGCTTGATTTTAAACTTGATCCTAGTGACTTGAAAAACAGTTTATATATATGAATGGTTAGTATAACATATATACATAGTAGGATCCTCCCTAGACCCTCTCATGAAAAATAAAATGAAATCATGCTAAATCCCAATGAACAACAATTGATGCTAACTCACCAACTAAAAAGATATACTAAGTTCCCAACCTCACCCTGACTATCTCTCATCGAGTAACCCAATGAAGAGATCATATAATATAATAAAAAGAATAGTACCACTATTCTTCTTCCCTACTGGTTTTACACCATGCCCCAATGTTATATGTCTTGAGCTAACTCTCTCTAAAACAATCCATTTAAAAAACAACTTGACTAAATTATCATAATATGCATCCCATGGAACACATCATCTCATCATCAAATACCACGTCTCAATATTATAATTGAGTGTTTTTTGGGATCAATCATAGCCCGTGTATTTTTCATCGTATATATGGTACTATGCCACAAGCCATCACAACACATACACCATGCAATGTACTATAATCCATCACAACCCATACATGTCATGCCTATAATAATATTTATAATTCTATATCTGAAGATACATGTGTATAAACTAAAAAAAACTTTACATCCCACTATACACACTTATCCTGAAAGATAACCACCTTGCATACTGGTACATAATACTGCCAGAATAAGTTAGTGGGGATGGAGGTTGTAGGAAGCCATCAGTTCCTCACCAACTTCGATGATGGGGAAGACACTAGGCCATAGACTACTGGGTGTGAATCACCCTACCAGTATGGGTGGGAATGCATGTGAAATCACAAAGCAATTTGGATATAATATAGCTCAAAACCACATTAGGACATGGACCTAGTCTTAGGACAAACTGATGCTATCATCTATTAGAAACTCGGATGCCACTCTTAAGAACAAGACATCCTATAATCACAAAAGAATTTGAGAAGACTGCCATTAATTAGAATATTTTATCATTTATTCTTATATTAATTAATTCATTTACCCTTAAATAACCTCATTCAAAAAAAACTTTACTACACTATAAATTCGAATTCCTTACTCTCTAAGAATAATCAAATCGAGTCCCCAATTCCTCAAGAAAACTATCCCTTCAACATCATAAACATGAACCCCAAGGGTTAAATAATTTATTAAACATACCTATTCAATAATTCCACAAACTCCGGCAAAAATCGCTGCCTTAATTAGTGGGGAAAGGAATGCATATAAACATTCATCCCAGCCATCCAGCCCATAAGAAAAAAAATTACAAGAATGAACCTAGATTTAAACAAAATAATGGGCATGACCAACGTTAAATCATTCCATCAATCTTGGTTCCATCCGTAAAACATACTACCATTAGTTTCACCATCACAGGTGTTGGCGACCACCACATTCCTAGACCTCACAGCTCATATCTCATCATCCAACAACTATCCCAATATCCTATCACATCATATATCAAGGATCACATACAATTAAACATATAGCAAGGATCACATACAATTAAACATAGAAGGTATAAAACAATTGACATGGACAATAGGGAAACTAGTCCCTAAAAAAATTCATTCACCATTTATATACAAATAGGCTCACTTAGTCCTAAACATAAGGCATTTTTCCTTTATAATGAAACGCACACTACAATTTAGAGGGGTGAATTTTTTATCACACAGGGATGGATTCGAATTGTTAGCTCTCACAGTACGCGCCCCACACGACTCCGAACGTCCAGTGCTTCCCTACCATTGCGATAGTCTCTTCTTCTTCGAAGGCCTTGGAGTCGTCGGAACGCAGTGTTTCTGAAGATCCTGTTGGCCCTGGTGCGGCTCCTTCCGTCCTCCTCCTGCTGATTTACTCCATCGAGGTCCTGGCCCTCCTCCGCGGTAGTCGTGGAAGTATGTGCTCCTCAGTGCTCCTAAGAGCCTTCCTTCCCACTCTCCCCTCTTCGAAGCGGTTCAGGTGCCCTAATTAAAATCCGATTTTGTCAACGGGACCCCGGTTATTTCTTTTCCTGTTTCTGCTTTTGGGAAGGCTTCAAATCTGCTCATATGGACTCTTGTGGCTCGGTTTAAGGCTGATAAACCACCATTGGGCTATGGAGGTCCATTGAGGTCGCGGATCTCCGGTTGAGGCGGTGTGGATCAAGATCCCGGGGTTACCGGTTCCTTTTCATTACTCAGGTCTTCTGGAGAAATTAGGCGACTCAATTGGTGATTTCCTTTGTGTGTATGACCGAACTCTGCATCTAGAAGATGCTTGACCAGGAAGGTGCAGGACTAGGCCGAGTGCCCAGTCCTCCAAAATCTATTAATAAAAGAAAGTACAAGATACAAAGTAGGAAGATAAAGCAGCCAGAATGTCATACATCAAAAGAAATCAAAATACCTCATAGTCAACGTCCCCACCACCTTCTGTGAACTCATCTGGATCTGCCGATTCCCATTCAGATTGTGGCGCATATTGATTAAGCATTTGGATGTATTGTTCCTTCAGTCGCAACTGCGTTGGAGACATAGGTTCAGTGAGTCTACTTCCTCCCCACTTTGACCCCGGGTCTTTTGATTTTCCATTTTTTGTAGAGGACCTAGTGGAAACGGTCCTCGGCAGATTGGAATAGTCCTTTCTGGGCTTCCGCTTCGGTGGAGCAGTGGAAGCTTCAGTGAATACATTCTGTTTCCTCCCATTCCTAAGAATTTCACTGTAGGACTCTTTCATGTGATCCTTTGGTCGATCTTCCTGATTTTCTTTCCCCTCATACACCATTTGAGGACCCTCATCCACCACTGCCGGTTCCATATTACCATCCATAGGTTGCAAGCATGGAGAGTGCTCCCTATTACTCTGATTCATGCTGTTTAACTCAACGTTACCCTGCCCTTCCAAGGATGTCCCCTTGTCAATATCCTTCCCCAAGGTATCACAATCACATGCCATTTTCTCAGAATTTTTCCAACCCACTGCTTCAGGAACCTCCTTTGCCAGACTTGGAGTATACTTCAATTGTGTTCCACCACACCCCTCCTTTGTTTCTTGCTCAACATTCCTTTCAGCCTCATTCAACTCTGCACTGTCCAGAACTGCAAAGCGATTTGTTGTGCAGTTTAACCCCTCATCAGACCTACTCTGCACCAAAATGGGAGATGTGTTCTGCTTTGTCACCACTACATCAGTAGAGCACTGCCCCTGCTCAAAGCCCCTTCCCATAAATTGGAATTCACCGTTTGTAGTATCCACACCCAAGCCATCAGCATGCAATTGCAGAATTCCAGCTTGTACAGTTTCAGAATCATGCACATTGAAATCTCCTAATTGATTGTTAGCAGCAACAACACAACTGGATTCCTTATTGCTGGATTCATCCAGACTTGCCTGTGTACCCGGGGCAGCAGCAATCATATTGATAACCACGTCCTTCCTCCCTTCCTCCACTGGCACATGATCCATGTCAGCGGTTGCCATTGAATGTCCCTGCAACAGTCCCCCTGCTAATAAAGCTTCCGCATCGAAATTCCTGCTATTAAGCATCAGACTGGCTCCTCCATGCTGTAACTCTTCTGTAGTATCAGCCTTACCCATCTTTCCTGCAGAAACATCTGCCCCAGCTACTGCTCCAAGTTGAGGACTCTTCGGAATGGAGGCCGGCCACTTTCTATCCGGTTATGCTCCGATTTTGCACAAGCTTCCTCCTCCATGGTCACTCGGTATCAATTTGCAAAAAATGGGCTTCGCACCACCCCTCGTAGGGTTAGAAGCATCCACAATGCAGAGGTGAGTCCTCTTCTTCGGGCATGGGTCTCGATCGTTCGCTTGAGGTCCCTATTCCAGTGGCCCCTCTAAGGCCGGATGACCCCTCAGGTCTTCCTCCCCTTGATGGTTCTCCCCCTCTTAGCTGCACCCATTCCCCAACCTCTCCCTCAAACCCCCCTTGTTTGGCCCTCATTATATTTTTTCCTGACCCTCCAGCTCTCCCTGCCTTTGCCCGCCTTTTTCCTTCAATTTCCTGTTCTCCTTTCTCGGCCCTCCCCCATTACCCGTGCTGCCTCCCCCTCCTCCCCCTCCTCCCCTGGCCTTCATTCATCTGGTTAGCTCGAGTAAGGAGTCCAAAGGGAAAGGTCCAGCTGGTGCTTTTTCGAATATGGACTTCCTAATCCCGTTGTCCAATAGCTTCAGTGCACTTTCGCAGGCTTCATCCAGTCCATTGCCTCCTCGTTCGGCTAAGAGAAGCGCTCAAATTTGTATGGCAGCTGTAGAGAAGACTCTCTTGTATCCCTTGCATCACTATCCAACATCGAATGGGGTCTGCACAAGATCTCAATCTAGAAGATGCTCAGTGACTTCTAGCTTGTGCAGTGAAGGGACCAAATCACTTGGGTCCAGTTCCAAGCGCCCCCTATTCCAATGATATCTATAGTTTTATGGAATGCTCAGTGCTTGGGAGCCCAGGTGAAATCGGACTTCCTCAATAATGAGGTGTCCAGAAATAAGATTTCTATTGTTGTTATTTCGGAACCAAAACAGAATCACTCTAAGATAGGGGAATTATCCAAGATAATCGGTATGCATGCCTTCATGAAAGGTGATCCAGTGAATCAACAAATATGGGTTTTCTGGAACTCTTAGGTTAGTATTTATAAGTTGGGGGTCTCTAACCAGCATATCTCGGTTCGGATTGTTGCTGGTGAGGAGACCTGTATTTTCTCCTTAGTGTGTTCTAAATGTGATCCAAGACTTCATGGGCTGTTATGGTATGACCTCAAAGCTTTCAAACCTGGGGATATTGCGTGGTTTGTTGGAGGGTACTTCAATTCTATCATTGACATCTCTGAGAAAATGGCGGGCCTTTCTACTCCCGAATGGACATGCTTGCTTTCAACTCCTTTGCAGCATATGTGGGGCTCATGAATTTGGGTTTTTCAGGGGGAAAATTTACCTGGTGAAATAACAAGAGAGGTAGCCACCGCACATGGTGCAGATTGGATCACTGCCTTGGTAATATACATACTATCTCGGCCTTTCCTAACACAGAGATCACTCACTTGTCTCGCACTCTTTCATACTAGTCCCACCTGCTTGTCCAAATCAAATCAAGCTATGTTCATGGTGGTCACTTCTTTTTCAATAACCGTTGGCCACAACTTCATGCCTCCCATGCAATGGTTCGCAGCTCCTGGGCGCAACCAATGCAAAGGAGGTTTTGGATTATATTTTACAACAAGTTACGCCGCCTGAAAAATGATCTATCAACATGGGCTAATTACATTCCATCTGCTAAAAATTCCTCAAACTCACTGAAAAGGGAGATCGATCATGCTGAACTGAGTCCTGAATAAGCATGGGATGATGAGCAGTTTACATCGCTTGGTCTTAAAAAGAATCTTTTTAACGAGACTTTGCTAGAGCAGGAAAGAAGCCTTCGTAAAAGATAATGTGTCACTTGGCTTAAAGAAGGGGATCAAAATATAGGATTTTCCATGCCTTCCTGAAAGAGAAGAGTCTCCATACTCCTCCAAATATTCGAATGAATGATGGATCCTTTACAAAGGATCCTAAAGTGATATGTGGTATGGTTGCCTCCCATTTTAACTATCTCCTTTGCATTCATAACCCTGATATGCATAATGAACACCCAGAAGGTCAAGAAGGGATCTTTAGTTTTGTCCCTCATGTTATGTCCTCTCATGTCAATGACCACCTAAAGAGTATTCCTAAGGAGAAGATATGGGATGCTATCAAGTACCTCAAACAGGAAAGTGCCCCAGGTCCCGATGGTTTCTCGGTGTCCTTCTACGTGAGCTCTTGGAACATTAACAAATAGGACTTAACTAAAGCAATCAAGGACTTATTTTGAGGGTGGCCTCTCCTCGGGGTTGCCAGATCCACCACCCTGGTCCTCATTTTGAAGGTGAATGATCCATCATCCATCATGAAATATAGACCAAATAGTCTATGCAATGTTGCCTAAAAAATTCTTTTTACAATCATTAGTAAAATGGTCTCACAGTTCATTCATTCCTTGGTATGAGAAGAACAACACACATTCATACAAGGATGATCTATTCAATGAGATATGGGTAATTCTCAAGAAATGGTTGTTGTAATTAACATGAACGTGATGAGATCCAATACAGAAAAAAATATTAACATGGATAAGGATTATGATCATCTCGAATGGAATTTCATTCTCCGGGTCATGAGAAGCATGAGATTTTCTGGATGGGTTGTCGATTTGTTTTTTCACTCCTTTAGCCCACCTTGGATCACCATCACCTTCATGGGGAGGCAATGCAATTTCATGAAACCAAATAGGGGTCGAAGACAAGGAGGCCCTCTCTCTCCAAGCATCTTCATTATGGCGCAAGATGCTTTGAGTAGGCTTGGTAGATCCAACATTCATGTGGGCTCCATTAAGCCTTATGCATGTTGCACTCACTTTGCTGGAGTTTCACACCTCTTCTTTGCCGATGGAATGCAATTTTTTCTTATTGGATGTTGTGCATTTGTCATAGGATTTAACGAAGTCTGGGAGGACTGTACCAGTTGGAGTGGACAATTCATCAACAAGGACAAAACCCAAGTATTATTTTCTAATCGGTGTGTGGAGAGTCGCATAGGAAACATTGAATCATTACTGAGAATTTGTATAAAGGCCTTCTCTATAGAGTACATGGGAGATCTTATTGCCCTGGCTAGAATGCATATCAGATACTTTAATGGCATGGTTAGTAAGATTACAAACCGAATTAAAAACTGGAAGAATAGGTTTCTCTCCTTTGGTGGTAGAATCATACTTATTAACAGTGTCTCGACATCCATTCCTATTCATGTCCTTCAGTGATCGAAGTTCCTAAAATGGTTCTAAATGAGAAAGATAGAAGTTTAAATAACTTCATTTCGGTTGATCAATGGGAGGGGAACTTCCATTGGGCCTCCTGGAATAGTCTTTCGAAACTAGTGGAAAATGGGTGTATCAAAGTGCGGAATGTGAGTGAATCGATGCACTTCATTCAATGGAAAATTTGTTGGGAAACTATTGAAGGATGATCTTTATGGAGAAAATTCATCAAAGGTAAGCATGGTAATTACTTTGGCCTGGACAGAGGGAACTCGACACCCTTCTAGAGGTCCCGCCAAAGCCATGTTTTGGAACTACAACGCCACTCCCATTGGATTCTTGGCGGAGGGGATATAAACTTCTTGAACTGCAATTGGGTTGGTGAAATTCTTGGTTACCCAGGATGCCATGATCCCAATCTGATGTTCAAGCTGGCAAGCGATTTCCCCTCTTTTATTAATGTTATCCATACCCCTCCCAGAAAAGGATTTTTGATGACATCCACTTGGAGGAGTCATCGAGTGGATTTTTCTTCACATGCACTCACTCTGGCTCATTCTCAGCAAAGACCTATATGAAATTATCCGCACTTCATCTTGAATATGATCAATGGGGTGGTATTCTCTGGTGTAAGTCCCTCCCTATGAAACTAAATTTCTTGGTCTGTAGGCTTCGCAACAATTCTCTTCATACTAAACTGGCTATTAAAAAGAAGGGCATATACATCGCTTCTAGGTTCTCCTGCTGCAATATTCATAAGGAGTCTCCCTCCCACCTTTTCCTCCATTGTGAGTGGGCTTGGAGAATCTACTGTGCGTTAGGGGTTTATGGTTGCTTCAAATTTTCGACAACGTCCATGGAAGTGGTTTTGCACGAAAGGTTCATCGGCACCACTAATAACAAGCACGAAGAGAAGACTTGCTCCATTATTTTTACGAAAGGCTGTTGGCTCTTATGGGATGATCAGAACCATAAACGTCACAAGAAACCTCTATCATGTGTATCCCTTTTTGTTAGAACTAGGTGTTTGATGATGGATCTTGTAGGACTCTTGAATCAGTGGGGGAAAGCCCCCTCTTTATGGGGTCTAATGGTCGGACAGGGCCAACACACCTCTTCCAGTCTTCAGTTGGTGGGACAGTGGTTTAAGTGGCTTCCCCCTTCCGGATGTTTCAAACTAAATATGGATGGGACTTGTAGCCAAGGGTTAATGCGAGGTGGTGGAGTGGTTTGTGACTCAAGGGGTTCGAGGTCTCTTACATTTAGCACCCTATATGGAGCTAAGAACTCACTCATGATGGAATCAGAATCCATGCTTAGTGGCCTTGAGATTTTCCAGTCTAAGCGAATCTCTCTAACTAATGTGGAAATGGATTCGAAGGTCATTTGATGCTCTTTGAATGGTATCACCTCTATCCCTTGGGACATCACTTATCTGATCTGTAGATGCAAATCATTCCTTCCATCTGGCATCGATCTTTCTCATATGTGGATGGAAGGAAATCATATGGCTGATTTTATGGATTCCAAGGCTTCATTCGAGATACCTATCAGAGTGTTAGATAGTGTTTGTTCCCTTCCCCCGGTAGGTGTTGGTGTTTCTATTGGTGATGCTCTCGACCTTCATTTTAATAGGCCCCCTAACTTTTTTAATTTTGTGCCACTCAAATAGTAAAATAAAATGATTGAGTAAAAGAAAACACAATCACTTAGGCTCAAATAGTTTTACTTATAAAAAAAATTGGTTTTATTCCATATTAAATAATGTTATTCATTTATCACAGGTTATAACTACATGTAACCAAGAAAATCATATTTTAAATGAAATAAGAAAATCAAAATGTTCTCTAGCATCAATTCCGGTTTCAAAAAGTGTAAGAGGAATAATTCTCATTTATCATGCCTTTCTTTAGTATCCACAACATTCATTAAAGGTTTAGATTGATTAGACCTTTCTATTAACATATAGAAGAATACTTTAATTAAACATGCACCATGCATCATTTGATTTCAATCAAATTATATGAAATAATAGATTCATTAAACATGCATCTTTATATTTATTTAGCCAAGAAATAATTTCATGATTTATGTTCATCAACCATTTGTATACATTTAACATATTCTAACCAGATAATATAATACATGATAAGTGTAGCATAACATAGATATCACACAATCCAATAAATCAAGGGAAAACTCTCGTCATGGGGAAGGAACACATGTTCCCACTTCATCCATAAACCATTTCATAATTTAATTTGGTTAATTCTATGTTTAGAATAATTACACCACCATCCATGTAGATAAAGAATGTCCAATTTACAGTGGAAAATAAGATAAAAATGAGAGGCAATGATTCACATACCTTAATGCTTTTGAAGTCCTTTAATTAAGAACAAAACAACAATGTGGATCCTTGATCACCTCTTCCACGAGGAATCAACTATCTCCCAATTCTACCATTCCATAAACACATTGAAAAAATAAAAAGAAATTTCATTATAAGGATGAAGATCAAATGTTGCATGATGGTGAAAATCAATAGGAGGAAACAAGATTGAATGGATATAAACAACAACAAAAGTGGATGAAATCACACTAGATCACTATATATTGATCTCTATATGGATGGTGTTTAATCCGAACGATAAGGGATTCAAAGGCATTCAAAAAATAGTCTTAGGCCTATAGCGGTTGAGAGATACAAATGGGAGAAATATTAGTTTGCATAGAGTTTAGGTATTTATTTGAATTCTGAAAGATAATACACACTGGTGACGCCCAATAGACCATATTATAGAACCAGCTAATACACGAAGGACTAAAACACAGTATAAGGAACCACGCCACAACCAACCTGGTCAAAGGCGCATCCAAGAACCATCGTGAGCATTTTCACTAAGATCTTATAAAATCATAATAGAACCATATCAAAGTGTAAATCTCTATATAGGGGGAGATATTTTTCAATAGAAAGGTTTCACCACACCCAAAATCACATAGCGCATCTACCCCAAAATTGGATGAACATACCAAATTCACCCCTCTTACCACTACAATGTAGTTAGCCTCTCCATGTTGCATGACTCAACCAGACTACACTACAACCCTTCTCTATGGTGTAGTTATTCAAAAAATGGGAGTGGATCCAAAATTCTACATCTCAGGACCCCATGTCATATCCAGTCTCTCTAAACCATAACGGTCCTCCTTATGGATAATTCCAAGGATCCATGTTGTAATATCCTCTCCAAGTAAAATTTTAGCTTAATTCCCCTTATTTCCTATCAAGGGACATCTTGGCACCTCCAAAACTTCAAAAAACAATGTAAAAGTATACTCTAATCTAAGACCTTACATCGAATTCCCCTCAAAAAAATTATTCTCCTAAAGAATTTAAAACCAAACCTAAAGAGGAAAGAAGGAATAAGGGATTGTCAAACAACCAAATTATGAGATACCAGTCAAGAATATCACCAAAAACGATCTCAACCACATATCTTAGAGTAACCACGAATAAAACAATACAATAATAGCAACCATCTCTAAAATAATCCCACGGGGAAGATAACTCCAAAAAAAGAGCATGGTCACTAATAAAACTATAAGGGGAAACCATATCATAGACTTGAAAAAGGTCAAAAATAACAAAAATCACCACTATAATAGACTATATAAACAAAAAATAGCTCTAGATACAGATCATGCATCTATGAATCATTTTCCCAGGTACCATCCTCCACACCACTATGCAGTATCAAGACATGAAACAATGTAATATCACGATCTCACAACACATTGTTATAGAAATATAGGATCTCTGAAGACTGCTTCTCAAGGTTAGTATCATTATCTATATCGATCTCTCCCCAAAAAATAATATGGGATTCACCATGAAGGAAATGGAAGAGCTATATCACATGTAATACATAATGTATCTGGATCATCTTTGGGGATGTCTATCTGATACACCACAACTCTAGCATGATCCAAAACCTCAAAATTCCCAACAAACATGGGTAAAAGCTTACTCTCATGACCAAACATTCATTACCCATGACGAGGAGTCACCTTCAAGAACACATATTCTCCAAAATAAAAATATAGAGGAAATATCCTATGATCAATATTGGACTAATAATGGAATTTTGATACCTTCATCCTTTCATAAATTACCTAAGCCATCATTATCATGTTATACAGTATCTCTAGTATGAGAATTGCATACTCTATGACCCCAGTTGCATACAACAGAGATCAACAATTTCATTTTTGCAAATCATGAAATAATTTCATTAAAATGGTGGAGTGATAAATATTATTGTTTGAAAACTCAATAAAGTGTGTGTTCCTTATACACGAGCCTCCAAAATTTAGGACGCACAAAGAAAACTTTTCATAAAGAGTTTGGATGGTGTACTCTATATGTTTGTTTATTTATGGATGAAAAATTGATATTATAGATAACATAGAGACCAAAGAAATATGGATACCTCTCTACACATTGGAGGTAAAACATGGATCTTGATTAGAGATAATCCTACTTAGGACTCCATATAGTCGCATCACATCCTCCTGATACTTCCTTAAAAAAAACTCTACCGAGATCAACTCCATGATTATTATAAAGTGAAATGATATCATTAACTGATATATTATCACTCATATTTATTCAAATAATCAATGAGATCAATCTAAATAGGTAACATAGTCCATTATGATTTTCACACATATACACTAAGGAATATATAATGTATGAAGAAAACAATTGGGAACATGGTGTTTGACCTTCACCTTCCTCCAGACCAAACATTGAAAATTAAACTCTATAAATATGTGCTACAACCCAGAGAACCTAAACATCCCACTAAGAGATCAATGTATATACATCAAACCATAATGTACCATAATGGGTGATCTATGAAACTCATGGAGAACCATATCATGAATACCTAAAGGGATGAAAATCCTTATATGGAATAACACCCAGTGCATTCTATCATCAGAAAAACCACCAAGGGAATCAAAAAAGACAACTCGGTTTCTACAGACATCCACCTAATAATCTGTTAGACCATAATCCTCCACATACTACACCAATTATGACTACACTATCACTTAATAAGACAAAATATTACACCAAATTCTCAAATGTTAATATGCATCATAGAGAGACATTCAATCACTCTATATAAATCTCTTAATTCATGCATGGGATCTATGAATGACTTCCAACTAAGCTTATCAGTCAAAACATTTCACTTTACTAGTGTATATGAAATCCTAAAGTCATAATATTTTATGAATACAATCCACCACCACTACCATAATTTTACTTTATATTGGGAGAATATATACCTCATGCTCTTATGATTTGTAAAATCCACAACACACATTCCAATATGGTATTTTCACCAAAACAAAAAAGAAAAAAACTTCAATCAATAACTTTTCATGGGTAGAATAGTTAAGATTATGGGGAAATAACTACCATGAAACATAAAAATAATAATTGATCTATGATTCTTCAAAACAAATCCCAACCAACAATGTGAAGCATCACATCGAACCTCAATCTAAACTCCATATACTAGTAGAGAGTGGGTTGATATCTCTATGAGGTACTTGAAAGCCACGTGAAACTAATTGGTATACAATAATAACAAATCCATTCGGTTCAAGGTTGTCATATGAGTACCAAGTTGAGACTGGTCAGCTATAAATGTTCTATAATATCCCACAAGACTTTGGAAAATTCGCACCTCCATGAAATTCTTGGGTTCTTCCAATGAATTGATTGCCTCGATCATCATAGGTTCCACAACTACTCCTTACTAGGATACTAGAAGAATAATGAAAATAGAATTTTAATCTCAGAACTAAAAAACTAATAAATTCTAGAATACCTGATGATAATAATGAACTCCCAATACTAATCATAGATGCTTAGTGTGATCCTCCTGAGATATGTAGTGTACGAGGATTCCATCACTAAAAACCATCAAGAAATTATCTGATAGTTCTATAAACAATAAAATCATCACACCCATGAACGTGGATGGATAATTCATTACATTGATTTTCATTACAAAAAAAACATAATTTTTATATTTACAATAAAAAGTAGTTTTTAGATCATCCTTATCCTTCACCCACATTAGATGATATCGTGTCCTTGGTTTGACCTTCAAGAACCAACTAGCTCCTACCATTTCATTGAATACATCATAAATCCTTGGAATAGGACAACATTCTTCACATTCACCAAGTTCAACAAATGATTATTGATATATCGACCCAAACATCTATTGACCTTCTTTAAGAATGAAACTGAGGTACCCTAATGTGACACAGTCTGTTGAACAAATCCTCAGTACAATTGATAATCAATATGTACACACATACCTTGCAACATAGAAGGTTCCATCCTATATATATAAACCAAGATTGGATAAGCACTAGGATGTAGCTCTATACCAAACTTGATCTCCCATTTAGGGGGTAATGCTATAACCTCCTTAGGGAAAAATCAGGGTACACTTCCATGAACCTAGGAAACAACGATCAATGAACCTATTAAGAAATAGAATTATCTTACCCATCAAGTAAGGAAAGGAAAAAACATGAATCTGACCCATATGAGGGTGTCTCTCTTCAAATGAACTCGACACACCCTCAATCATCTTTATTGTACACAATCATTCTTCTAAAGAAATCCACAATATCCTACATGAAATAAAGTAATTTATTTCTAATCAAAATTTTGTAGGGTTGTATCCATGAACATAGAAAGACCACAAAGAGTTTAACTTCACCAAAACTATATCATAGTATGCACATTATTCATAAAAATAAGATCAACCTCCAAATGGCATAGTCAATGAAAAGGGAAATGAAAGACTCTCCACCTCAATTCCCAATGAAAAAAACTAGGGTTGGTGATATTAAAGAGTTTGTATTTACTGAATAAAAAAGATAATGTACTCATGTATAAAAAAATGGGTAACTCAAACATTATCAAGACCACCCAAAACTTGAAAAACTATAACATACATTTGGCCACAACCGTCTCAGGGAACTCTCTAACCCTAATGATGACCACCTCCATGGAATCAATATTCTCTGTGAGGATAAGGATAATCTCAAGGTTGTCTTATAAAATCCCCATATCATCTATCATCTATATTGATCCTAGGATGGATAATTCTGTAGCTGGGGCCTCTGCTAAAATTTACTCAATCGAGGAACCTAAAGTGGTACACCTCATTAATGATGCATCGTAAGAATTTTTGGGAACTATCGACACTAATGAACTTGAACTTCACATTAAAACAATCATATAATCCCTTAGTAAAGGAAAAAGAATCAACATAACCAGTGAAATTAGATGATGAGTATTGGCACTTAACCTAGGATATCTAAAAGCTCCCCTATCTAAAAAATTGGGAACCCCAAACCACATATCTTCATTATGAGGAATCCTAAAAAATCCACTCTCATGATGATTCATTTCTTGGAAAAATCCCCCCAATGACCTATTATCTCACTAATACATTTAGATTCTTCAATAGTATAAACAAGATGACCTAATAATGATCTCTATATGCAAATATTTCTCAAAATTCTTCCTGACCTCCAAATTTGATAACATGTAAAATTTATAATGGGGAAAGGTCTAAAAATAGATTCTGAACTACAAAAAGTGGTAACTTATCTATTAAAGGGTATGAAGCTCATGGAGGATGGTCTCTATTTTATTTTAAGAAATACATCATACTCAAGACTAGTTCCAAAACATGTCTTATGATACACCTGAGGAATAATATCCTAGAGGATGGTCGACCCATTATGATCCCCAAGTAATAAGATCCACCAGTATCTTGCTTCTCCCCATAACATCACCATGAACAACGAAACCCAATTCACCTTCTAGGACTGGATTAAATTGAATGATTTATCAACCCCATTCTACTTGTCTTATTCCACAGATTTCGAAACAAATCTCTCAAAATATTGTAAGATCTAAATTTTTTTCTCTCAAAGTGTCCTCGTTTAGGTGTCATTGTTGACCTATACTCTGTAGTGATTTACTAGAACATCATAATTAAAATCCTTAGCATGAACTTGAAAATAACATAAACCACAAACCAAACATGGAAAAAAATGGTTAGAGACTCCAAGACCCCAAATAAATAATTTTTATCATTAATTAACTATTTAATTTTTTATTTTATTTATACACTAACCTACCATGAGGTCTACCCATTTAAAATAAAAGATCAAGAAAAAATAATGCATGATCCTTTCATTACTCTATACCCAAAAAAGAGTATCACATTTCTTATTAATATTGGTAAATTTTTTTGTGCATTATATAATAGGGGTTCATAAATACCCAATATCTCAACTAGTATCTATTATTTAATTCACATATTAAACATATGTGACACCATTTCCATAAAAACCCAAGTCATCTCTCCCAGTTATAACTCAAAAATACATCATATCCTTCAACCTAAACCTCTAACCCGTATCTGTTACAATCCCCCCAAAATGGTACCCATCTTGCGCCAAAAATGAGATAAGGGAGATAATGACACCAGAATCACATATCCAATAGGCCATGGGTTAGTGAAAAGGTTTTCTGGTATATCATACATACAAATTGGATGTGTTTTACTCTAGAAGAAAAATGAGAAATGACAGATAAGAAAAGTACACCAATCAACTCTATCAAATAATGATAAAAGAAATATATCAATTACATACATGTAATGTCATACAATACTGGTATAACTAAAAATGGAACTACATGAATGATAAACTCTTCAGTGACCATGAAGCCCAAGCAGATCCCAAAAATTTACAAGATATTAATATTCAGCATGATTTTTATCATTCTCTTACTGACTAGAAAAATTGTTTACATATACATAGGGTGACCATAACAAGTATACTAAGCAGGGTATTCTCCCTTAAGCCACTCATATAGTAGATATAGGGAACATTATAAATCCAAGTGAACAAAAAGTTAAGATAACTCATCCCATAAATAGGTATACTAAGTACCTGAACTCACCATGGAAGTCTCACACCAAGTAATAGATACATAATATAATATAATATAATAAATAAAATGGGTACCATGCTACCACTTCCCAATTGGTTTTGCACTCTACTCCAAGATTATACATCTTGATCTATTTCTCTATAAATGAATCCATCCTGAAAATATCTAGGATAAATTATCATAATAATAATCTCATTAATTAAATAATCACACCTTCTATTATATAACTCAATATATAAATAAAGTTGTTTCTAGGAGCCACCATAGCTCATTTTTCATGTATCATATATCAGGTAACATACCTCAATCCATCATAGCCGATACACTGGGTAATGTACTTCCAAACCTCACAATGTCATAACTACAACAATATTGAGGATCTTATTTATAGATATAAATGTGTGTGATGTAACCATATTCTATTACAACAGTATAACCACATATATTGGGAATGATAACCACCTTTCATTCCAGCGCATAATACCACCAAGAGAAGTGTGTAGGGCCCGAAGGGTTAGTCAACCATTCATTCCCCCACTGACTTGGATATTGTGGACACCACACCCAAATTCTAATGGGAGACAACCATAATATTGGAATCAATGGTGTATCATATGAAATCATAAAACATCCATGTTATAATATATCAAACAACCACATTATGGGAATTGAGGTACTCTTAGGATCAACTACAACTATCATCTCTTGTACACCTGACTGCCACTACTATGAACTAGATATCCTCTATAAAACAAACTATTTAAGAAGACTTTAATTAGTTATATTATATTATAATTTTCATTTATGTAAATTAGTTCCCAAATCATTTATAAACCTAAATCAAAACACAACTTGATAATCCTTAAAGGTGAAGTATATTACCTCCAGGCGTAACCCAACAAAGTCTATAGTAAATCAAGATTAACATATTTTCATCATTACAACCACTAGAAACGTGGGTTAAAACATTTTTTAATCATTACAATTCAACAATACCATGAATTAAAGAAAAAAATCTATGCCACCAAGAAAATTATAAATAATCATGAACAACCAACAACCTCATCCAGTGGATAAAGGAATGTCGATAATCAAGAAACCGAGAAATCTATCAATTAAGAGAAATATTAACAAGAAAACTTCAAGGATTCATCACAACAATGGGAAATCATAACTGTAACAAGTTACATTAATCCTAGTTATTTCACAGACTCTACCAAGCATATCACTTTGCATCTCGCTATCAATGTTATCATCTATTATCACAACACTAGACCTCACCACCAATATATCATCAGTCAACAACCATCCCTAGAACATATCACATAGAATAGAAAGGATAATATATAGAGAGACACATAAGGTAGAGAAAAAAAATTCAATAGGAAAATTGGGCCCAAAAAACAATTCATTCAACCTTTACATGTAAACATGGTCACTCATCTCAAAACAAAAGGTATTCATCATTCATTACAAAAGGATATCACTTGGACCCAAATAGTTTTCTTTATCATTAAACTAATTTTATTACATCATAAATCAAATAATTCATTTGTAACAAGATACAAATATAAGTAACCTAGGGAATAAAATATTAAAATCAATTAAATTACTTAAATATTCTCTAAATAATTGTTTTTTACTTTAAAAAAACTATGAAAAGAAAAATTTGAACATGACATGCAATTTATTATTATCCAAAAAAATCACAAAATTAGGTTCATTATCCATTTCCATAAACATATGGAGAAAAAATTAATTAAACATGCATAAAAAATAATTTTATTTCCATAAAATTATAATAAATAATTTATTCAGTAAAAAAAACTCTTCAGATATATTTAACTAGCAAAAAATTACTATGTTTACATTCTTTTACAATTTAAATCAATTTAACACATTTTAACAAAACCTAAAAAACATTATAAACAAATGATAATGTAGATAATCCACTATATGTCAAATAAATAGGATAACCATTATCATAATGATGGAACACATGTCATTGATATGACCATAAATCATTTCATAATATAATCCCTTTCATTCTTTATTTAGGGTAATTACACCACCACATAAGGAGATAAATCATGATAAATTTATAATTTGAAGTATTCTAAAAATTATAAGGGATGTATCCCATACCCAAAGGCTTACAATTTTCTTTTATAATGAATATTAAAACAAAATATATTTCTAATCATCTACTTAATAATGAATCTATAGACTCCCAAGAATTTCTCCCCACAAACACACCGAAAAACAATTAAAGAAATTATATTAGAGTGATTGAGATAAGACACCACAACATTTAAAGAAAGAATGAGAGTAAATAAGATTGAATAAAGATAAAACCATAAGAAATGTGTATGAACACACATTAGATCACCAATGACTGATCTGTCGAGGGTGGGGGTTTGACTTGATTTGAAGGGGCTTCAAAGGAATTTAAAAAGTACTCTTGGGTTCCAAGAGTTCAATAGATATAAATAGGTGAAATTTCAGTTTATAGGGGGGTTTAGTATTTATATGAATTATTTAAAACTCAACACTATGATGTATCCCCCACGACCACATGAGAAAATCTAATGAAAAGGAAAGGGATTTTACCAAGATCAAGGGACCATGCTGCAGCCTACCTGGTCAAATCTGTGTCTGGAAAGCATGTCAATAATCTCACCATATATCCTAAAAATAGGAAGATAACCATGAGAAAAGGTGAATAACTACACTAAATAACCTATAATCCAAAAGGAAGGATACCCAGTAGCCTAATCCCCATGGAAAAACTACTCTAAAATTGGTATAACCAACTAAATTTACCTATACACTATATCCATTTATAAGTGTAGAGAGTGTAATTTTTGTTAATATATCAACTTAATATAAATATATCACATGTTTCACTTCCAAATTAAAAATAAAACACAAAAAATAACATAGATTCATTTGAGATAAGTTTGATAGTCATTCAACCATTCATTTTCACACATTTTTTAATAATTTGTCAATGTCCATTATTCTATGAATTTTCACTTTTGCAATTTTTAGTTTTACTATGGTAACTAGTTTAAATATTTGTAATTTTTTTGAGTACCTAAAATAAATTTTAATTTATTAGATAATTTTTTCATAATAATTACAAATCTGATTTTAATTTTTTAGATAATTTTTTTTATTTTTATTAAAATAAATTTTTAACATTTTAACATCTAACGCATAAAAACACATTTTTAGAAAATGTTTATTTTCAATATTAATATTAATGTGTAGGATGAAATCATATTTGTTTTTTATTTTTAGTATTTAAAGTAATTTATATTTCAAAAATAATTTTTTTTGGATTTCAGTGAAATTGAAAATAGAAAATTTACCAAAATATTATTTGATTGAAATAAAAGAAAAAATAAATATTGGAAAATATATTAATACCTCTTTACTATGTTATTTATAGGTTTTCAAAATAAATAATTTTATTTAAAAATTTTATATTTTTACTCATTAAACACATCTTTGATCGATTAAATATTTAAAAACTTCCTGTCATTTTTAAAATAATTATAATGGTACATTATTTTAAGAAAATAAAATTTCACTATTTAGTTAAAAATGTATAATTACATAAATATCCCAAAAATTCATACTAAGATAACATTTTTATTTTAAATCAAGAAACAAACTAAATTTCATCAAACTAAAATTTTAAAATTTTATAATTTAACTTTTAAATAGAAACATTAATATATATTGAAAAAAAATTTCCTAATAAAACAACATTTTATAAATAGTAATTATTATTATTCTTATTTCCTATAAATTACTAATAAATTTGTTTTTATTGTATTCTTCATATCAAAAATATCTATTCTTCATAATATATATTTTTATTTAAATAAAACACATAATAATGAAATTTTTATAATTACTACAATTAAAGAATAAATTGGTCTTTTTTGGTCTATTATCTAAATTAATTTATTTTTCATCAATACCATATTATTAATAATAGCCATTATTTTTATGATTAAATATATTTAATAATTCAAATATTTATTTTTTACCCTACAATTATATAGATACTTATTAAGGGTTATATATGTGTTTCCGACGCTTTTGTCGGGGTGCGCGTGTCCATCTCGTTTGGCGGGATGAAAGGAGCTGTCTGTTTCCCCGCATTCTTACTTTCCAAAGGTGGGCGACATCCACTCCTTGTTCAGGGAAATTTTATCCTTGATCAAAATAGGATGATGGGATGTTGGTTCTTCCTTCCTTGGATTCCTCTTCAGAACTCATCACCTAGTTCGGGTCTCCCTTGTAGATTTAAGATATTGTTCGTGAAACTCTTCCTGGTGCCATATCTTCATGGACACCAGTTAATTACACTGCTTCTGTCAGGAAATTCCAAGGGGTCCAGTCAGGGCATAAACCTTCGGTCAAGGGAGTAGTCACGTTGACATCACTGGCATGTCTGGACACTAGGACACTGGCACATCTGGGTTTCTCCAACTTATTATAGGGCTTCTCGAGGGCACAGAAACCTGAGGCATTCCGCATCGAATGTGAGGGATTATATTACATAGGCATGTCTCTGATATTTTCCTCAGCTTCCCATGTTTAACACATGGTATGCCGCAAGTTCAACTTCTAGAAGAGATGGATCAGACTGATTAGAACACTGAATAGAGTGGATCAGATGGGTGTAAACCCTAGAGGACACACTGATGTAGGTGGGTTGACATGACCTCACTGGGATGTGGTGGCCCGGGTAATAATCAAGATAGATGATGGGGTTCTTAGTGAAATGGGTGGAGAATGGGATGGAACTGCTGTGAGGATGATGGTAATGTTGGGCTTGAGTCTCAGGAAGACTTCTTACGTATCCCTATGGCAGGGAATCAAAGTCCGCATAGTTCAGGAGGGCGACTTTGGTGTCCCGACATGAAGATGGTGGGGACCAATGGTTGTTGGGATTGAACCTCATGGAGGCTTCCTATCTACCTCGCCTTACCAAGGATCAAAGTCCACATAGTTTGCAAGGGGTGACTTTGGTGTCCCAACATGAAGACAGTCGGGACCAATGGTTGTTGGGCTTGAACCTCATGGAGGCTTCCTACATACCTTTCCTTGTCAATGATCAAAGTCTACTTAGTTTGGGTGGGGGCATGAAACCGATGTGAAGATTTTCAGAACCCATGGGTGTTGGGATTGAACCTCGTGGAGGCTTCCTATGTACCTTGCCTTAGCAAGGATCAAAGTCCACATAGTTTGGAATGAGGGTGTGGGGATTACACTCTAGGTGGACCGAGGTGTTGGTGAACCAACGTGAAGATGGTCGGAACGACCGGGGTGGTGGGATTGAACCTCCGGGAGGCTTCCTAGTACCTCGGTATGGAAAGGATCAAAGACCACATAGTTCAGATGGAGTGGGTTTGGGGCTTAAACTCTAGGATTCTAGGAGAGGATGTCATGGCCGATGCTTGCTCCAAGCCCACATAAGTCATGCTCGGTGTGATAAACAAAAGACAGCAAAGACCTGACGATCATGTCGTAAAAGGTGTGTCTGTGGGAATTGGAGTGGGGATTACACGTATTTAGTGGTGAAAGAGAAAAAAAGGGCTTATGTGTGGTTAACAGCCCGAAGAGGTTGGGACTTACTCCAGGATAGAGTCCTGGTGGTGACAAAGCCCAATGAAAGAAATATTTGGCACCGAATAAAGGAGGGGTAGGGATGCTGCCTCCTGCAAGAAAATCTAGGGGGCTTTCACCATGGAGGTTACCCTTTCCCCATGTAGGATTCATGGGGGGAAGTCATAGTTTAATGTCATGTGATGAGGATGATGATGCTTGGCCATTTAATTTCCTATAGCTCGAACGAGGTGGGTTCCTTCCGCACCCCTAGGACTTACATAACCGGTACTCTCTGAACCTTGGTGTAGATAATGCACTGGAAATTTCAGGGTGAGGAAGTGTTATGGGGAAAACCATTGAGGGGTCCACATTAGCATGGCTATGCGAAAAGGAAATAGCTGTTAGCATGCCTATGCGAAGATACACGAGGCGAAGCAACGCAATGGGAAATATCGTCCAAGGGACTTTGATGTTACTTCGTAGGAGCCTAGAGGGTCGTAAGAGAAAATAGTGTATGGAAAAGGAGTTTTGGGCACGGGAGGCGCTAAAAAATGATGCCTGGAAGAGAGACATTATGGGCGCACAAGGAGGGAGGCTTGCGCGCCAAAGGAACATTTGTGTGAAAAACGGTGGGACCGGCACACAATTGAGATGCGTGCACAAAAAAGGCTGTAGCAGCGTGCAATTGGGGAACCTGCGCGGAAAAGGCCGCGGCAGTGCACAATTGGGGAACCTGCACTGAAAAGACTGAGCCAACATGGAATTGGGGAACCTACATAGAGAATACTGGACTGGCGTGGAAAGGAGGGCAAGCAATTGGAAGAAATTTCGCATAGAAGAAAGGATTTCATGAAATTGGAAGGAATTGCGTGTGGGGAACATGACTCGATGGGATTTGGATGAGGATTAAGCCCGAGTGGTCTCGTGAAAAGGCGGACCCCTGGGCGACATGGCGTGAAAATTCAGTAACTAAGAGCCATCTTTTTCACACACGAGTGGTGAATTTTGTGCCAGAGAGACGGTTCAGATTCATTAGCTTGGAAGTGGAAGGGGCGACCTCTATTTATAGGTGCTCGAGGTTGCAGATCCGCACGGAAAATGAGCCCACGTGAATTTTGGCATGCCGATGTTGGAAGTGCGCAAATTCAACCGCATGGGGCGGCGACACACAAATTTCCGCTCCCACGGTCGGCGCATGGAAATTTTCTGCACCCGCGCGGAAAACTTTCGTAAATCCTGCATTTTTTCACGTGATAGCCCTTTTTTAACGCACCTATGAATTTTTTTCACATGGCCACTCCGCCCCCCCCCCCCCCCAGAATGGATCGTCGGGTCCAAATATGGATTCTCTTTGTCACGCCAAAACCTCTTTCATCCCTTGAGCATTTTTCGGTGTCTAAAAATTCCCCCCTCTAAATCGGATCGGCGAGGGGACGCAAAGGTCGGATTCTGAGGGAAATTATGAGATGTAGAACTCCCTAAGACCCGCGTGTTCTAAAAATAGAGCGGTGCATAAAACTGATGAATGTCATGAAAAACTGATGATTGGCGTGAAAAACCGATGAGTGGCATGCAAAACCGATGAGTGGCATGAAATCCCAATGAGTGGTGCGTAATCCACTTTTTGCGTGCATGAAAAAACCCATATCCACACCTATAAAATCCCTTGTGGGTCTCTCAGCTGTACGGATTTTTCTCATGCAACAAGTCATGAGCTCTCGTGCGTGAAAAATTTCCACGGGCTTGCGTGAAAAATCATCTCGGTTGCGCATAATTCCCCGACTTCAGCTATCATTTTATGCGAAGAACTGGGGTTTTTTCGCACCGAATTCTATTTTTCGCGCCGAGCCCTAATTTTTCACCCCAACTCTAATTTTTTAGCACCAACCCTGATTTTGTTTTGCACCGACCCCGGATATTTCACGCGTACTCCCTTAGACTACATCGAAAGAAGATGGCTGCTAATTGGGCTGACGTTGAGAGAGAGGATGCTTTCACCGCTTGAAGGGCTGAGATGGTTGTCAACCCTGAGGTACATGGAACCTGAAGGATCATATCAAACAACCATACTCTCTTCAACATGCTCACCCTAGCCCAGAAAGAATACACACTGTCCGAAAAATTTCCATTATGGGACTTCAGTATCTTGGCGGAGGTACCCGTGCCAAGATTTGGAGTCAACACACTGTGGCCATGGGTGTCCCACGAGGATGAACTACCTTGGTATAATATCACCTAAAATGGACATATTTCTTGAGAAACCATACATATGGACGTTTATATCCTGAATCCTAGGACCTGGACCATTTCACGGAGTGACCCGATTGTTGAGGATTCTCTGCCCTTTACGCAAGTACCTTCTGTCAGAGTGTTAATGAAGAGACTAAAGGCTGGATGCAAGATTGGGACTTGTGGTTTGGAGGAAATTTCATGAGTGAATGGGCCTGGGCGTATTGGGTTTTCCAGACATGTGACCAGTTTGGGGCCGAACTGCAGCACATCAGTTTTTTCGAGGTGATGTGGACGTCGCAGTTTCATTTATACCGTCAGCATGAGCTCGGGCCAAAGATATTTACTCGATGGTCCCCCAATACCAATACCTTCTATATTCATCATGGGGAATTTTGTATCATCCTTTGGGAGATTCATTGCATCGGTTTTATCCCTTTGGATGGGCACCAGTAAGATGAATTCCTCCCGCTGAGGAACATTTGGGGAGACAAATCACGAACCCCTATGTTGACATGGCACCTGTTATATCTAGATAAGAAGAGGTTGGGGGTCAAGGAATTTTTTAAGGACATCACTTACAATAAATGGTTTATCTTGTTCCTACAAAGAGATCTGGAAGTCAAGATGTCAGGGCAAGGGAGATGGTGTCTGAACGCAGCACAGAGGAGAAAAAGTGAATCGTACTAGAAGATCCTGGAGTTGGGGGAATATCAGTCTTGGGAATTCATCATAAAAGAGAGTCGGGACCCGAACATCCGGTATGTCGGATTTCGTGCAACATTCCTGAGTGGGTGGCTCCTAGCGGTGAGGGACGCAAGGATGGGAGTTCGTCCAGCGACCCTGGTGATGGCTTGCATCATGGCCGCTAACCAAAGGTTCAATATGGGATTCCTTGTATTGGATCTTCTATACACCATTTTGGGATGCATTTCAAGAGGGGGGTCACCAAGGAGGATTTGTGGTCCCTTCCATATCTTTTGTGGCTGGGTCATGGATCATTACGACAGATATACCTTTCTGAACGCCATTCTTCCTCCAGGTAATGGCCTGCGACCTTCCTTGCTGAACATTGTCGGGGTCATTCCATTGACACTCAATGAGGAGGGGTTAAGGATCAGGATCGACAGTCATGCCAACTTCACTTTTTTCCCATTATCCACCCTGACTGGCTAGATGACAGACAATGGGAAAGGATCACTAGAGCAAAGAGAATACTTCCAAGGCATCAAAGGTGGGTTTCTTGTGGTCCGGATTGATGGGATGATCTTCTATGATCCCTACGTGCTGTCAAGATTCAATAGGCAGTTCGAATTCCCCCAGAGGATGCCGAAGAAAGTGTAAATAGACGTTTGGGAGGAAAGGAACCCCTGCGTTCTCTACCAAATGTGGCTGATGTTTACAACCCATGGCTCTGGCGATGTAATTAACTTTCTCCCCACTTGAGTTGATGCTGGACTCTCAATTTAATATGCCGAACATTGGGCCATAACATACCCTAAGGGACTTTTGTGGAAGCGAGTTTGGAAAATCAAGGTAGCCAGTGTAGAACTTGGGTGGAAAGAGAGTAGACAGGGTGCTATTGGGGTGGAAATTTCGGAAGCATGTCAGAAAACTAGGCCTACACAGGCCGGGGCTTCAGTAGCGGGGACGTCGTATGGCGTGGATGCTCCCTCATCACCTAGGGGGAGAGGGGATCATAGAGTGTCCTGGGAACTCCCAGGGAAGCAGATATGGTATCTGTTTCAACCTTCTAATGATGCAATCTTTTTGGCTCTATGGTCGGCCTGGATGACCCTACAGTAGTTGATGGGTACCAATGCCCTCTGAAAAAAGATAGTACGAGATGTACTCCAGCTGCCAGAGGTCGGGATCATTCGTATTGACGAAAAGGTGGGCTTACATCGTCGGAACTCATAATTGACAACCATGGATGTGTATGCACGCCAATGAGTTCAGTGTGAGAAACCATCCCTAATGGTGAAGGTAATGCTCGGCCAGGGGCATGATCCAGACAAGATGCCATCAAAGGATGGTAGTAGTGACGAGGAGCCAGAGGTCAGTGAGATGGAAGAGGAGGAGGCAGAAGGAGAAGGTGAAGGAGGGGGTGAAGGAGAAGATGAGCTTAAAGGTAGAGGGTCTCAGGGGGCGCTTCACCCAGGGAGTCTCTGGGAGAGTGTTGAGATCATTGGCTCTGATATAGATATAACTGAGCTACTTGATGTACGTCTCAACCCTCATCTATCCTCTCCCCCTTTGTTTTGTTTTTTTGTAACCCTCAATCAGATCTCCTTATCCTGTTCAGGGGAATATTGGTGCTGACCAAGAGTCTCCATCCGAAGAGGGGTAGGAGGTGCCAATAGAACAAGGTGGGGAGCCGACGCCAATTATTGAGTTGACGAGTGCTGAGGGATCCCCTACAATGACAGCTCCTGTAGCGGCTAGAGAACCGGAGGCTGACACTTTGGGATCTTGTAAGTTCATTACTTAAACACTGGTATTTACTGTCAGAGAGCTCATTTGATCAGGGTGTTCATTGTTTGTGAAATAATAACAGCCTTGGAGGCTCGTCGGGATGCCGAATCTAGGTCATCCATGATTGATTCAACAGAAAGTGTGCCATCCCATTCAGGACACACTTCTCAAACCGAGCCGGCCCCGACACTTGGTGAGCAAAGAGTGGTGGACATCAGTGGTACTAATGTCGAGACAGGGCCTAAAGTTAGAAAGGGAGATACTGAGACCGAGGTGAGAGGGGAAGGTTGCCCAGGTGTTGAAGAGCCTAACCCCTTGGGGGGAATACCTGAATAAGACCCTGTTACTGGTTTCTTGGATACTTTCCCCTACTATCGGCCTGTAGATCTTGAGGAGATAGATGATTATGACTCAGAGGTGGATGAGGAGAGCCGGATGACGTGGAGCAAAGGATGGAAGTGTATTAAGTTCTTTCTCAGTCAACCTCAAATAGGATGGCTAAAAAATATGGGATTTCTCCACACCTGGCTGCGCCTTCTCTATGCTAGAGGGGTGGATTCTCATCATCCCCATTTGAAAGTCCTTGTCTACATGGACGAGAAGCTGCGCGAGATCAGCCGATGATTTGATGTTTCCCAGTGTCAGAAAGAGTCAAGGAGTACCCAAGCATTCCTGAAGGCAGAACAAGAGGTCCGATTCCTTGAAGAACAGATGAAAGAAAAGTAGGTATTCATTGCCAACTATTCCAAGATTGTGGAGAAATTAAGGGCCCAGCTAGTGGACGCCCAAGAGCAGCTAGTGGAAGAGGGTCACCAAATGACTGAACTTCAAACTGAATAGGCGCAAGCACATGCTAGGGAAAGTGCACTGCGTTCTATGGCCGCTGATGAAGAGAGGGACCTCAGGGGGTGGGAAGGAATCCTGGAGGCCACAAGACAAAAGGCAGCGATGCTAGAATGATCTATCCAAGATGATAATCCTTAAGGGCCCTGTTTTGGTCGAACTCATAAACTCATTAATCCTTAATACCTCTTGTTTTGGAATACATTTATGGATAGATGTATGGATATATTCATTTACTTGTTCATTTGGTTTAATGCATTCAACTACAATCCTGAAATAAATAACAATACATTCCTAAGCTCATGTAGGTCGTTCCCGGTGTGAGAAACAATGGATGTTCGTATTATTTATTATTATTTTTAAATGTAGGAGTGCCAACCAGTCTTTGGTAACCCAAGGGGGGATTCCCGGGAAGAGAAGAGAGGGACCTGACTGGAGAATGAATCTCTCAGAAGATTAGAATTTCTGTTTTCCCAGCGTGCTCTTGTGCACAAACGTGGTAACGCCAGGGGCACTGGAATAAATTGAAACAGGGAGGAATAGAAGGCATGAATCACAATACCAAAGATTCGAAACACTGTAGTGATGGCATGCCAATTAAGAATGATTGTTGACCATGTTCAAAACATAACATCTTTATCGCGTTAGCCAGAAATGGGGATAACAAATGAGGGTTGACCGCTGACCATGTTCTAAACATGGGGCCTGACTCAAAATGTCATCCATTAGACTTCTGGAATGTTGTCCCAAGATAGTAGAAGAGCCATAGGCTGATAATCCATACTATTAGGGGGTCCCTTTAGACATGAAAGAGGACAAGGGTCCGAATAAAGGGTATGAAAAACATGGAAGGTGGAGTGGTGGTTTGTTCAAACAGAATCCAACACTCTTGAAAATACACCACCGTGGTGGACTCATCGGTTTGATCATGGATCATTCATTCTTTTAGATAGGACCTCTCTGGCGAGGAAATTGTTGCTTCCTAACTTTATTTTGGGGAATCCTGGACTTGTTCAGGGTAAAGGTGCAGGGTTTCCCAAAAGAACTTGGGCCAAGGGGGCTGAAAAAGAGGGGGGGGGGGTGATCGGATTTGCGATTCTTGGGCTGGACCCAAAGGCAAGATGCTTGGGCATTCCTACATATCTCATGAGAATGAGAATAAAGCCGAACATAGTTCTAAGAGGTGGCACGGTAAGGTACCAATGTCGAGGATAAAAGGGGCATGCGGGTCTGGCCCTCACACCAAAAGAAGCGGCATTTGATAGGTCTTGTTTGTCCTTTAGGGTGAATGGAGGTGTTTTTTATGAAGAGATGGTCCTAGAATAGCGAATCCAGGCATCACAACAAGAATCAAGCCAAATTAAGGCATTGAAAAATGGTATGGTGGTTGATCTATACTATACCTGATGTCCCTTGAGCGAGGACATCACAATGTAGTGCCGTTTTTCACCATGCGACCGAGATGATATTTTCACAGTTTAGGGTCATGTTATGGGACCAACCATGAATTTAAACATCATATGGTATAGATGTAACAATTTAGAGTTATGTGGGACTAGGCAGCATAGTCTATAGTCGCATGACTCAGACATATACAAGAAGGATGAGGTTCGAAAGGGAATGTTCACAACATGATAAAGCATACCTGACGTGAATGAGTATGAGGTCCATATCATACCGTGCATGATTCCATAAAAGAAACCTCAGACCGAGGGGATAGGAAATATTAGAGGATAAGGGGCAGGAGAAACTAGCTCCCAATTGAGCTGGACCAAAAAACGAGGTATCCAGGTGTTCCTACGTATCCCATGGAATGAGAATCAAGCTATACGTAGTTCTACAAAGGGGAAATAAGAAAATATCTTAGTTTAAGGTCTTAGAACTTGGACTATGGAAAATTGGGACTATTCCAAGTAAGTGCGGACCATAATATGATCCCTAAGACTACATGATTCGAACTCGGTGTAGGAAAAAAGGGTGGATAAGGTATTTGAAATACATGAAATACATGCAAAGGGGAAATCAGTGGATCCTCTAATGATTGCCTTATCACGGCTTTTTCCTCCTAACGTGCAGATGCACACTGAGGAATAGTTCCAAGACTTTTAAAATTATACTTGGAAATGATGAGGTGGAGAAGGATGTGAGTCATGTAACTGACATTTTGGGCTTAATGGGGTTGGCATGATGATGGCGGATAACTGTTGACCATGTTCGAAACACAACATCCATATCGTGTGGCCTGAGGTGGGAACAAAAAATGAGCATCGACCGATGAAAAAACTCACAACGCGGGACTTGTATCAATTTTTTGCTCGAAACCCTTGAGGACGTTGGCCCGTAATGGTAGGAGGGACCTTAGGTTGAGTATCCATTCCATTCGGAGGTCCCTTTGGGTGTGAAAGGTGATGGAAACCCTAATAAAGGGGAACATGAAGCCTGAGAAATGTGTGAAAGCATGTCCAGGTAGAATCTGACATTCCATGTGCTAAAACAGAGCACCCTTGGGTACATTAGTGAATCGCCAAAGAAGAATGAGGGGCTCATCCTAAGAGCAGCTGATTTGAAAAGATGAGTATAGCACAAGGGGATGGAAAACTCTCAGGTGGAGGAGGTAAATGGTATGGATGTTAAAAAATCCGACGTGAATGAGGACATAATCTCATAACACACCATATAAACCTCTCCCTGGGGGAATGCAGGCCAAGGGGCCATGATGAGGCTGGACCCGAAGACTAAACATCTGGGCAATCCTACGTATCCCATGAGGATGGGAATCAAGCCACATGTAGTTCTTGCAGAGAGTAATGTGCAGTTTACCATCATGAAGTAAGGACACAAATGGGTGAGGTACCCCACATAGAGAGGGTGTACGGTGCCCCAAGTAACCTGAAGGGAATGAGAAAATAATCCCATACCACACTGTATAAACCTAAATGAGAACATGGGCCGGGGTTCCAAAAAGTACAAGGAGCCTAAGGTTGGTCCTTGGAACGAAAGTCCCGACCAGCTTGAAATTTAACATATTGTAGTAAGGATGAAGGTGATATTAGTTTAGGGTCATATATCTTGGACCATATATGCCTAGTTTAATGTCATATGCATGGGACAGGAAGGGAAAACCATCATGCTTATGGAAGACCACAATGAAGCAACGATGATTGAAGATAACTGTTGACCAGTTTCGCAACACAGTACCCACCTTTATGCGACCGGAGTTCAGGGAAAACAATTGAGTGTCGATCATTGACCATATTTGCAACACGGGACTCATATCAACCTTCTGCCCGCAATCCTCCGGGACGTTAGCCTGTAATGGTAGGAGAGCCCTTAGGCCTAGCATCCATGCCATCTAGGGGTCCTTTTGGATATAGAGGGTGATGAAAACCCAAATGATGGGTCTCGCAAAGCATGGAATGGCCTGTTATTGTGAGACGGATGATAAATTAAGGGAGGGATGTCTCAAGGGGATATGTTTGGTGTGGAGAAATAGCCTGACGTGAATGAGAACATAAGTCCGCACCACAACACACAATCCTAAATGGGAACTTGGGCTAGGGGCCGGCAGAGGCCAAGGGCCTAGAAAAGGCCAAGGGGCGAGAGGCTGGGCATCCCAACCAACTGTAGCCATATGACTTCTTGTGATGTTACCGCCTCATCACAACTCCCAAGCTCATGTGAATAGTTCTCGGGGTTGGAAACAAGGAGCTGTATTTGGCTTTACCTTTTATATAAGGGCCAGATAACCAGTATTGCCCGAAGGGAGTTCGTCGCTTGGAGATACAATGAATTAGAATGAACCACTACACTCAATGTTTGGGACATCTTGGGGTGGATCTAACGACAAAGGATAACTATTGACCATGTTTGAAAAACAAGATCCTTATACTGACCTGGGATGGTAACATGAAATGAGCATCGACCGCTGACTATATTCGCAACGTGGGACTTGTATCTACCTGTTTCTCAACATCCTTGAGGGCATTGGCCCGAAGTGGTAGGAGAACCCTTGGGCCTAGCATCCCTGCCATTCGGAGGCCCTTCTATATGGGAAGAATGATGGATTCCCAAACAAAAGAATGGGTGAAGAATAGCTATGACCATACATTTTAAAGTCAAGAAGGGCGGTGAAAGCGGAAGACACATCTGGGAGTGAGACATATGGTGGAATCGAGATGAGATCGATGTGTATTAGCGGAAAAAACTACACAACACCGTACGTCTTGACCTGAGGGGAGATTCTGGTGCTTAGGCTAGGCCAGAATATGAAATTTCTGGACGTTCCTACATATCCCATGAGGATGGGAATCTGGCTATATGTAGTTCTTGAAGGCCATGCAGTTTAACGTTGTGTGGTGGGGACATGAGAGGATAAAAGAATGGGGAGTGGGCACATGGTGTGACCGTTGTAATCCTGACATGAGTGGGGATAAAGAATACTACACTATACCATGCAAGGATCCTCCTAGAGAACTATACCTAGGGGGAATAGTCAAAGAAGAGAGTTTGAGGCTGGGCTCAAGACAAAATGTTTGAGCGTTCTTACGTACCCCATGGAATGGGAATCAATCCACACATAGTTCTAAGGGTACAGTTTAACATCTTTCAGAACGAAATACAGTTTAATGTCATGTAGGAAGAAGCAGTTTAGGGTCATGTAGGACCAGACGGTTTATGGTCATGCCAGACCCGATATTGTTTAAGGTCGTATAGGACCAGACAATTTAGGGTCAGGACAAACCTAATAGTTTAAGGTCATGCAGGACCATCAGGCTTAAAAAAATTATTTCTTGAGAAACTTATCATTGGTGGGAGGAGTCATACACTCACCATCCACGGTCAATAGAGAGTTTGCTTCATTGGGGTAAACCCTGTGAATAATGTAAGGTCCTTCCCATTTGGACTTCAACTTGGGTGGTTTCCTTCCAGGTATCATTGGTGTCCGGAGGGCCAATACCAAGTCTCCTTTTAAGAAGGAGCAGAGATGAACTTTCTTGTTGAAAGCTCTAGCCATCTTATTTTGATGTATTTATAGATTGTACAGAGCACGAAGCCTACTCTCGTTGAGTGCTTCTAATTCACCAAGACAAATTTCAACTACCTTATCTGGAGCCTTCTGTTCATAGACCACTGTGTGTAATGAAGGAAGATGGATCTTGATGGGTAGGACGACCTCAGTTCCGTACACCAGGGGATATCTGGGTGGAATTACGAGTCGTTGTCTGGTAAGCCCAAAGAGCATTGGGGAGCTTGTCTGGACAACTCTTCTTATTCTGACCAACTATTTTCTAAAAAATGTTAGAGAGGGTTTTGTTGAATGCCTCGATCTATCCATTTTCCTGTATGTGGTAGTGGGAGGTATGGTTCGAATGGATGTTGTACTTGGCATACAATTTCTTCATCTCGGCTTCTCAAAAGTTCATGTCGTTATCGGTGAGGATGGTGTGAGGGACTCTAAACCGGTAGATGATATTGGAGCTCACGAAGTCAACGATAGAACGTGCCTTGACCTCCTTGAGCGGAACTGCCTCTTCCCACTTGGAAAAGAAATCTGTAGTGGTCAGGATGAACCTACACTGGTGATCTGTCACCGGTGGATATGGTCCCACGATATTGAGTCCTCATTCCGCAAATGGCCAAGAGTACTTGGTGGAGTTGAAAGGTTCTGGAAGATGATGTATGAAGTTAGCATGAATTTAGCACGTGTGACATCTCTTGACAAACTCGATGAAACCATGGATCATGGAGGGCCAAAAGCACCCCAGTCTCTAGATCTGGTGGGACAGCTTCGGCCCAGTCTGGTGGGTGCTACAGGAATCGGCATGAACCTTCTACATGAACTGAGAAATATAAACTACTTGGATGAAACGGAGGAGAACACCATCGAACCTGTGCTTATAGAGGGTCTTCTTAAGAATGGGACCACTTTGGAGTGTAAAATGCAGCACGTGGTGCTAGATTCACTCGTGCTTAGTCTGATCAGCTGGGAGGTAACCATTTTGGAGATACTCAATAAAGGGGGCTCTCCAGTCGGGGGTCACTTCAACCACTACATCTGAGGAATCTGGGGGTCTTGATGTGGAGGCTCTAGCGGTAATATGGCTTACCCTCAGGCCATAATCATCATCAGGGGTGATAGGAGCAATAACTCTCCGATGTTCCACATGTATAATCAGATCATCCTACTCGGGTTCTACAAGTGATGTATCCAGACTGGTTAGGGAATCTTCTCGATCATTCTAAGATCGAGGGACATGAGTAACTTCTGGATGAGATGGGAATTGGGCCATTAGCTGGAGGTTGTACTCCAACAATGGTACGAGCTCTAGTTTTATAACAACGTAGTCACCGTTGATCTTTTTGATGATTAGTTCAGAATCCCCTTTCACATGCAAATGGGGCACATCAATCTTGAGGGCCAGCTCAAGGCTAGTGATAAGAGCCCGATACTCTACCTCGTTGTTGGGAAAACCTTCTGACAATAGGAATGAGTACAGTAGAATGGATTGTGCCGAGGTAATAAAGACAATACCCAGGCCCACTCTATTGAGCCTGGGATCATTGAGCCTCCTGTTGGCGGGGCTTCAGGAAGCACCATCAAAGTGAATCTTCCAACACGGGATGACATGATCTACTGATAGGATTGCCTCATCAGAAAAATAGAGATCCAAGGACTGGTCATCAGGATCCATATGGGAATCAAGGAAGTCTTCCAATGCTTTCCCCTTAATAGCTTTCTGAGGGAAAAACCTGATATCAAACTACTGAAGAATCACTTCCCACTGTGCTAGACGGCTGGTCAACATGGGGCAGTTTAGAATGTACTTCAGTGGGTCTACCCGAGACACTAGTTGTACCTCATGGTGATGCAAGTAATGTCGCAATTTCTATACTACGAATACCAGCGCAAGGCAGCTCTTCTCGATAGGGGAGTATATGGTCTCCATATCAAGGAGCATGTGGCATAGGTAGTAAAGGTTGTTATTCATCCCCTCATTGTTCTTCTGGGTGAGAAGGGTGCCAAGAGATCATTCCAGGGCAGTCATGTACAAGATTAGTGATTTTTTGGAGATGGGTGGCATCAAGAATGGAGGATAGATAAGATAATGCTTGATTTCCTCGAATGCAGTCTGGAACTCTTCATCTCACTCGTAGGCGGAGCCTTTCTTCATGAGCCGAGAAAAGGGCTTACACTTGCCGGCCAGATTTGCAATGAATCGGTGTATGTAGACTAATTAGCCTTGGAAACCTTGATGCTCTTGAATATTGCTTGGGGGAGGAATTTGACTGATGGCCTTGATCTTCTCTGGGTCGATCTCGATGCCCCGATACCTAACAAAAAAGACAAGGAACTTCCTAGAGGTGACCCCGAAGGAACATTTCAATGGGTTCATATTCAGGTGATGGGAACGGAGGAAGAAGAACACTTTCTCGATGTCCTTGAGATGTTCCTAGCACTGGCAAGATTTGACCACCATATTGTCCACATAGAATTCCACCAATGTCCAGAGGATTGGCTTGAATATGCGATGCATGGCCTGATGATAGGTGGCACCTGCATTCTTAGAGCTGAAGGGAATGAACTGGTAACAAAATGAACCATGAAGCACCCAAAAAGCTCTGGACTCCTTGTCCTCGGTTCCATTCGGATCTGGTTGTATCCGGAGTAACCGTCCATGAAGGAGAGGGCTTGGAACCCAGCCGTAGCATCAATCAACAATTCCATCACAGGAAGGGGAAAATCATCCTTCAGACAGTGACAGTTGAGATCGTAGAAGTTGATGCAGACTTTGATATGTCCGTTATTCTTCCTAACTAGCACAATGTTGGCCAACCATTTGGGGTACTGGACCTCCTTAACAGATTTTTCCCTGATGATCTTATCAACTTAGGCCTCGACCATGGCACCATGAGAAGGGTGTATCTTTTTGGGATGCTTCTTGAAACCGCGATGATTTTCCGGAAGACCGAGGCAGTGGACCGCTACCTGAGGATCTAGTCCTGTAATCTCATTGTAACTCTAGGAAAACAAGTCATGGTGTTGTTTTAGGAAGTCTATGTACCGCTGATGCTCCTAGAGGGACATGGAGACACTGATCAATGTGGTTTTTGGATCTTCCTCGCTACTGAGGTTCACTTGAACCAGTTCATCGACTGTGGTGGAGAATCCCTCTTCAAAGGATGAGGGAGAATCCTCCAAATCCTCTTATTCTCTTGCAGAGGAGGGATCCTCTGCGGGGGAATCTTCCTCTAAGTCGACAGCCCCTCGTGAGAGGCTGGTACCAGCCTGGGTGGCAGTGGACAACGTATCCATAGGTTTACATGCTTCCAAAACCATATCAATGAAGGATATTGATCCGATCCCATATGGTATTTGGTCCAAGGGGCCACGCTTGATGATATCAAAGAAATAGTGGCGCGTCGGATAGAGCCGGTTAATTCTAGCCTGGAGAAAGAGGTAGTTATGACGTACTACTATTGCCATGGGGCGGACATACCGATACCTTACAGGGGTAGGAGGTTCTAGGATCACCTAAGCCTGATTTTTGTAGGAGTAAAAGGTAATTTTCCACCATTTCTTGGACTTGGGAATATGCTTCTCCCTTGTACCAGTGACAACAAAACATTGCCCCATGTCGGGGTCGTGGCCTCTAATCGATGGATTGGGAAGATGTAGGCATCATCTAGACATTCCCAGGGGTCAGTTGAAACTGCAACAAGTTCAACCTCACTAGGTTGAATCTACTTGTCCTTGCTCTTGTAATAGTTGGCGTCCAGGTTGCGGGCTTCACAAGAGGAAAAAGGAGACGCGTCACCTTGGAGCATGCCCACTCGACCATTGAGGGAGTACTTGAGACACTAGTGATATGACTAGGGAACCACTACGTGAAGGTGGATACATGGTCTTCCCATCAATGCATTGTACGTGGTGTCTTGAGAGACAACCATAAACTCGGTGCTATCAACTAGGCCACCGAACTAGGTCTTCAAATGGATCTTGTTGACCGAGGTCTGCTTGGTCCTATCATATCCCTGGATTCTTAAGTCGGAGGGATTCAGGTCATTTTCAGATAACCCCAGTTTTTGCATTGTCTGAGTTGGGATTAAGTTGATCCCAGATCCTGTGTCGACAAGAAAACGATGGACCTCCATGCCGTTGAACTGTCCGGTGATGTACAGTGTGCGAATGTGCCCCAGTATGGGAGAGCCTTCATCTTCTCTAGAGAATGAGATAATGGAATGGCATTCAGCATTCTCAACTGATTCAGCATGAAAAGCTTCTGCAGCTTCTACCTCTATCTCAAACTGGAGAGGGATTCTTAAAGCCTCAGCGAGGGCCTCACGCATATCTGACGACAGGCGAAGGGCCTAGAGGATGGAAAGAATCACTAGGATGTTTTCAAGGTGCCTGAGAACATTACACTTCCATTCCAGGCACGAACTTATTCTTGTAGGAGGCCGCTCTGTGACAGGAGGCATGGCGGGCCCTACCGTCTGTGCCGGTGGCTGACTGGTGCTAGGAATATCCTGCTGCTCACTAGTCGAAGCCCACATATTAGCTACTAGATGAGGGCCGAATGAGTAAGATCATCCTATAGAAGGGTGAGGCTGGTCATGGCATGGTCGAAGTGGCTCTGCCTGATCTAGAAACACAAACAGCAGTGGAGGCGAGCCTGATGACACCGGATGAGGAGGCTGCGTGTGCTGAGCTCTGCTCTGGGCCTACTGTATGGTCTCAGTGGCATGCACGACCTGGATGGAAGTGCCAACTGATGTGCCTCGATAAACCATATGGTTGTGGCTCTGTCGATGTTGGCATAAACTGGGGAGATTGGGGAGGTTCTCCTGGTACTCCCCGTCATTAGGAGTCATATAAGGATTTACCAACTCCATAGTATTAACCGAAGCATACCCTTGACTATAAATTGAAGAGTTATCCATTACTGGGAAGATTCTGGGAGGAATCCCCATCTTCGGTGTCATGAAGTTACTGAGAGTGCAGGACGATAATGGAATTGGGGGGGCGCATTGCTTTCCCTTGCGCCGTCGATGCTTTCTCTTCTAGGAAGAGGCCGAATAAGATGATGATACAAAAGTAGCGGCTACAAATTCTAAAGGATCTGACTGATTCAGGCATGAACGAATGATACCATGGGAACAAGAAACTATTTTGCAACCATCCATTCGTCATACTTCTGGGACTCGTGGTTAGAAACATGCTGCCACTCTCCCTCGCTGTCACTGCTGTTATTTGGCCTTATGATGATGCATGCTACTTGTGCCGGAGCCGAGACCAACTTGACTATGTTGTTATCTACCTAGTCCTAAATCTAGTTTTGAACACATAAGAATGCTTGAGGGTGTGCCCAAGGATCTGATGATAGGGGAAGTAGTTGGGGAGATCAGTGAGGTTTGACTCTTCTGGCCTTTTGCACTCAGGAAAACACACAATCCCTTGTTCCAAGGAACTTTGGAAATAACTGGGGACCTGATTCTTGCTGAACGAGTAGGTCAGGTTTCTTCTGTCCAAAAAGGGGGGCCTTGAATCCTGGCCCTAACAAGGAGCTGGAGGAGATTATCGAGGAGGCGGAGCTTGGTTGTCCCACCTAAACAGTGACAACACATTTTGTGGGAGCACCTGCCGATTCTGAGGAAGCCGCTGCTAGGATGGAGGCTACGCCTATGGTAGCGGGCCTCTGCGAGGCTGGGGAGGTGGCTCTGCCAGTAATAATTTTAGCTATATGGGGGCCTCTATTTGAGCCACCATGGTAGGCTCAGATCTGACCACCCTTCTCATGGGAATTGCAGGAGGCAATGGATGTGTCTAGCTGGCCTATTGTAGGTCTTCTTCTAGGTGTTAGACCTTTTCAGAGAAGTATCAAAATCCCCTGGGGTAGTTCTGGGTTATCAGAGAGGGAACCAGTTCCATCTTGACATTTCCTACACACATCATCAATAATTTCTCCTGAGTTAGTGGCATGTCAAGGGAATATGTAATCCCTTTCCATAGGGTGATAAATTCCGCGACAGGCTTATCAGGCCTTTGTTTACACTTGAAGAGGTCTGTGATGCTCGTTTTCCGCATGGTGGAGCTGAACTGGTAGAGGAATTTCATGAGAAGGTCCTCCCAACTGGTTACAGATCTGATGGGAAGCTGGTTGTACCAGAAGAATGTAGGCCCCTCCAATGTCTAAACAAAACAATGGAGCTTGGTAGCCTCCTGCTGTGCTGGAGTCCCTAACATGGTCCCAAACCTTGAGTTGAAGTGGGACAGGTGCTGCGGCGGGTCCCCCATCCCGTTAAAGGGGGAGATGGTGGGATTTCCAAAACCCGGAGGTGCCGGCATATCATCCACCCATGATGGATATGGATTGCCATCAGGCTGGATTGCCACCTGTCGTGTTTCCAATGCCTCAAGGTGGGCAATGAGTGCCACCATTGGATCATCTGGGAGGGGTACCTATCTTGACGGGGATCCCTAACCATGAGCACATTGGCAGGTTCTTCAACATGGTAAGCAGGCCCAACAGCTCATGGAGCGGCTAGTGGCATGACCCTCGGGGTGATTGGGGGAGCCTGAGTTAGGTCTCTTGGATTTTCGTGCCGTTTGGGAGGGTTTGGTGAGACATACCACACCCTCTTTCCATAAGTTACGGCCTCAACCGTGTCTGTGGGGGCAAAATGGTCAGGGTTGCCTGGAGGCAGCTCTCATAGGGGAAGTTGTTCCTGCCCCTACTGCCCTGGTCTAGGGTCATCATAGTCCGACTGTTGCTCTTCAGCGTGTTCATCCAAGAGGTTATCAACCATATTCTTCTGATCGGCATGTTATTGGTGCAATGCAGCCTTCTCAGGGTCTTCCTCCATCTTCTGCACTAAGGCGGACGGGTCGGAGTTCTTGGTAGCTCTGATGTTCTCTTTACCCTTACCATAATTCCAGCTGAGTACTAATACCTTAGTGGGCGCAGGGAGACCTATTAGGTTCCTCTTCTAGTGAGTAACCCTCCCTGATGGATCCAATAGTGGTGGTATGACCTTAGGGGTTAAGTCCCCTTCAATAAGCTCCAACTCATCCTCCTTTTCCACTATGTTAGCCAAGTTGACCGTGACCCTTCCTGGGGGCATGTCCTCAATATCGCTTAGCAAGTCAGGCTACCGCTGGATAAGACTGAAGAGGAGGGTAGAATACTACCCCCAGCCATGAATTTGCACATGGGGGGAATCCTCCTTGATGATCTTGCAGAGTATCTTGAAACTCTGAATGCAATGCTCTTGGAGGACCTTACGGCGGCCTAGTGACTCGGGGCGCTGGGCCATAGGGAGCGCAACCAGATCGACTAGACGAAATTTCTCGCCAATGTCTTCAAGATGTGGTTGGATCCTGGTATAAACCACTCACTAATGACAAAGGTGAAAGTACATCACCAAAAGGGTTTGGCGGAAACATTCAACCTCCTATGGGGTGAGGGATTTCGGCGCACAGAAATTCGGTACTGCCATGGGCCAGAACATCTCGGGGAAGTGGTCCACTGCGAGGATAATCCATAAGATTCTCATCTTGGATTTAGGTTCTAGCCCTTAATAATCCCACTCATCAAATGGGGGTGGCTGAGGTACTGGCAGTAGTACTGAGGTAGACTACTGGGGTGACAGGCCAGCGGGTGGAGTGTACGGCGAATGGGATGACTGGTTGCTGAATCTCGGGCTGTCTTCCAAAGAGTGTAGTGACTTGGCTGCTACATTATGATAATAAGGGCTGACACCCACAATTTCTGGCTCAGGGGCTAGGGCTACTGGCGATAGGATGTGCTGCTGCTCGCTTGCCATCGGTCCCCAGAGTAGTTCTCTGTGATCTCTTGTTGAGGTAGAGAGCGCTTCTGGTGATGACAGTGGTGATTGCATGACTGTGACTTGTGGGGTTTCTATATTTTCATCCTCCTAGATATATCTACATATGGAGGTGGTAATCTAATGGACCTCGCATTCCAGGAGTATTAGGTGATGCGCCTTGTTCCTGCCACATCCCTTGACTCGGATGAGCGGGGGGAGGGTTCCCGAGCTAAGTCATATTATTATTCAGAGTCTGAGAAGAAGACTGGTTTGATCTATATCCAGACCTTCCCAAAATTCTTCTTATGGCGGTGACGACCCACCTTCCTGCCCCTGGGTGGCTCCTCAGGACATGGCTGATTTCTGACACGAGGTCCTTCGGCTGCACCGGTGATGAGGTGGAGAGGGTTTCCACCTGAGTAAGCTAGGGTGTGAGGATCACTGGAAAAAATGTCGAAGGGAACCTGAGAAGGACCTCTGTGGGTAGTGATGGAGACAGTAGGACCTCTGATGGAACTGGAAGGAGCGTGGGGAGGAGTATAAGGAGGCCCCTTTTACCGGTCCAGCTGAACACGGGTAGGACCTCCGTGTTGGGTGCTAGTGAGGCGAGGCTGGCCTTCACCCCTCTGGTTGTTGAGGTGAGGAGGACCTTCACTAGCTGCTAAGAGGACATGGGGAGGATCCCCACATTGAAGAGAGACCGGATGTGCAGTGTCCCTACACTGATGGTCGGGGCCAAGAGGAATGACTCCATACCCAGTGTAATGGGCACAGGAGAGACTTCCACACTGAGTGTCACCGCCATGGGGAATACCCTCATTTGGATTGAGGGGGTCATGGGACGGACCTTCATGCCGAGCCTCTAAGCGGGGAAGGCCCGCACTCTCCGTGGTAGTGCTACAGGGAGGACCTTCGTACTGGGTGGCATCACTACGGGTTAGCTTGTGGCGGACACTGCTTGTGCCGGCGACCAAGAGAGTCAACCCAGCCTGCCTGTGGGGTGGTTGGGGTATCGATCCTGGTTAGGTGTATAAGTGCCCCAACTCGGTGTATACAAGGAACTGATGATATGCGTCGGTGGTGGCTCAGGCCACAGTAGACGTCGACATTGACGCTCCTTGGTGAGCGTCCAATTCAGCTTGCACTCAACGCTAGCATCGGGTCGGAAAAACCGGAGCCAGTGGTGTAGGTATGTGGCTTACCTACTCCTCATCCAGCAAGGCTGGGCGGCAGCGCTGATGCGGCCGGGTGGGATCCCTCGATGGGAGCCCCTGGAATGGGACTCTGACCGGGTTGGGACAGACGTCACCTACCTCATCAACGTAAGGCAGGGAGTCATCAAAGCGTTTCGGGGAGAGGCTCCCAAAATGGTTATATGTCAGCATGGGGAGTAGTGTCTCCCTACGTGGCCCTCGAGGGAGGCATTGACGATAAGGCACAGATGCCTCCAGATCCAAGCGGGCCATATCTCGAGTCGGGATTATGCCATCCTCCTCATACTAGCATACGAGGTCATTGATCACCCTTCATTGGATGACCTCGTATGGGGAGACGGGTCGTGGGAGCCCCATGGTTGTGGGTGTAGAGGCCGTCATGGAAGAGATGGAAACACATGGGACTATCGCATTAGTACCGCCCCTGCCCCTGCATCGGTGTGTAGGTGGTGATCACGTTCCGAGTGCAACAACTTGATTCCTGAAGAGAAGGGAGATTAACTCGTTAGTGATGAAAGAAAGAGGAATTGATGACCAATGATCTAGTGCCATCCTTTCTTCCATGACCGTTAATAGGGTTCCATGCTAACAATGTTGTGGAATGGGATGTCCAACATTTTACTACCCCAACTTCTCGTGAGTTTCATGTTAGGACTGCTATTTTCATGACGAGACTCGGTTCCAGATAACTAGATCTGGTGACATGCTAATCCATTGATGCCTTGAGAACTACTAATCTCTATATTGAGGATAAGAAATTCACGTCGGGTTCACCATTTCTGTTTCCGATGCTTTCGCTGGGGCATGCATGTCCGTCTCGTTTGGCGGGATGGAAGTTGTTGTCTGTTTCCCCGCATTCCCTCTTTCCAAAGGTGGGTGGCATATTCTCCTTGTTCAGTGAAATTTGATCCTTGATCGAAATGGGATGATGGTATATCAGTTATTCTTTCCTTGGATTCCTCCTCATAACTCATCACCTAGTCCAGGTCTCCCTTATAGATTTAAGACGTTGTTCATGAAACTCTTCCTCGTGCCATATCTTCATGGACACTAGTTAATTAAACTGCTTCTGTTAGGACATTCCAAGGGGTTCGGTCAGGGCAACAACCATTGGTTAGGGGAGTAGTGACTTTGGACATCACTAGCATGTCTGGACGCTGGGACAGTAGCACATCTGGGTTTCTTCCCCCTTATTATTGGGCTTCTCGAGGGCGTGGAAGCCCGAGGCTTCCAGTCTCGAATACAAGGGATTATATGCCATAGGCATGTATCTAAGATTTTCCTCTTCTTCCCATGTTTAACATAGGGTATGCCGCAATTTTAACGTCCAGTGGAGATGGATCAGACTGATCAGAACACTGACTAGAGTGGATCAGATGAGGGTAACCCTTGGAAGACACACTAATGTAGGTGGGTTGACATGAAATCACCGGGATGTGGCGTCCCGGGTAAGAATCCAGATGGATGATGGTGTGCTGAGTGAAATGGGTGGGAAATGAGATGGAACCACTGTGAGGATGATGGTAATGTTGGGATTGAGTCTTAGGGAGGCTTCCTACGTATCCCCGTGGAAGGGAATCAAAGTCCGTGTAGTTCATGAGGGAAACTTTGGTGTGCTGATGTGAAGACGGTCGGGACCAATGGTTGTTGGCTTTGAACCTCATGGAGGCTTCCTACGTACCTCGCCTTAGGAAGGATCAAATTCCATGTAGTTCGAGAGGGGTGAATTTGGTGTCCCGATGTGAAGACGTTCGATACCAATGGTAGTTGGGCTTGAACCTCATGCAGGCTTCCTACATACCTTTCCTTGGCAAGGATCAAAGTCCACGTAGTTCGGGTGGGGGCATGGAATCTATGTGAAGATGGTCAGAAACAGTGGGTGTTGGGATTGAACCATGTGGAGGATTCCTACATACCTTGCATTAGCAAGGATCAAAGTCCACGTAGTTTGGAATGGGGGTGTGGGTCTTACACTCTAGGTGGCCTGAGGTGTTGGTGAACCGACGTGAATATGGTCAAAATGATCGGGGTGGTGGGCTTGATCCTCCGGGAGGCTTCCTACGTACCTTTCCTCGGAAAGGATCAAAGACCACATAGTTCAGATGGAGTGGGTTTGGGGCTTACACTCTAGGATTCCAGGAGAGGATGTCATGGTTGATGCTTGCTCTAAGCCCACGTGATCCATGCTTGGTGTTAGAAACAAGAGACAATAAAGACATAAAGATCACGTCGCGAAAGGTGAATCCATGGGAAGTGGAGTGGGGATTACATGTATTTAGTGTCCAAAAGAGGAAACAGGGGCTTATGTGTAGTTAACAGCCCGAAGAGGTTGGGAATTACTCTAGGATGGAGGCCTGTTGACGACAAAGCCCAGTGGGAGAGGGATTTGGCACCGAAGAAAAGAGGGTAAGGGATGAAGCCTCCTACAAGAAAAGCTTGGGGGATTACCCAAAGGTGGTTTCCCTTTCCCCATGTAGGATGCATGGGGGGAAGTCATAGTTTAACATCATGTACTGAGGAAAATGATACTTTGCAGTTTAATGTCATGCAGCTCAGACAAGGTGGGTTCCCTCTACACCCCTAGGACTTACCTAACCAGTACCCTCTTCAACTTGGTGTAGAGAATGCATCGGAAATGCTATGGTGAGGGGGTGATATGGAGTGAACCATTGAGGGGTCCACATTATCATGGCTATGTAAAGAAACAATAGCTGTTAGTGTGCCTATGCGAAGAAGAATGAGGCAAAGCAACTCAACAGGCAGTATCGTCCAAGGGACTTTGAAGTTACTTCGTACGAGCCTAGAGGGTCGTATGAGAAAAGTGTGTATGGAAAAGGTGTTTTTGGTGCGAGAGGTGCCCGAAAATGTTTCCTGGAAGAGAGACATCATGGGCACACAAGGAGGGAGGCTTGCGCAAAAAATGAACAGTTGCGTGAAAAATGGTGGGGCTGATGGGAAATTGAGCTGCGTGGGTGAAAAAGGCCGGGGTGGTGCAGAATCGGGGAACCTGTGCGGAAAAGGCTATGGCGATGCACAATTGGGGAACCTATGTGGAAAATACCAAGCCGACGTAGAACTGGGGAACGTGCATGGAAAAGGCCACGATGACGCGCAATTGGGGAACCTGCGCGGAAAAGACCAGGCTGACACAGAAAGGAGGGTGCACAATTGGAAGGAATTGCATGCAGAAGAAAGAATTGTGTGCAATTGGAAGGAATTTCACGTGAGGGATGGGACTCGATGTGATTTGGACAAGGATTAAGCATGAGTGGTCTCATGCAAAGGCGGACCCCTGGGCGACCTGGTGTGAAAATTCCATACCGGAGAGCCATCTTTTTCCTGCACGAGATGTGAATTTCATGCCAGAGAGACGGTTTGGATTCTTTATCCCATAAGTGGAAGGGGATGCCTTCTATTTAAAGGCGCTTAGGGTTGCGTATCCGCGAGGAAAACAAGCCCACACGAATTGTTGCACGTTGATGTCGGCGGCACGTAAATTTAGCCGCGTGGGGCGGCAACACACAAATTTCCACTCCCGTAGTCGGGGCACGGAAATTTTCTGAGCCCGTGCAGAAAACATTCGTGAATCCAGCGATTTTCAATGCGATAGCCCTTTTTTTGCGCACCTCTGATTGTTTTTCTCACGGCCCCTCTAGTCCCCCCAGAATGGATTGCCAGGTCCAAATATGGCTTCACTTTGTCGCGCCAAATCCTCTTTCATCCCTTGAGCATTTTTCAGCATCAACAATATGATTTCATAGTTTTTTTTGGTTAGGAATTGTGATTGAAGCAAGATATTGTTAATATGTGATTTTAAAAGAATATATAATTTAAAATCATGGGGTGTTACATTCTACCAAACCCATTAAAGAAATATCATCTGAAAGATATTAATTATAACCTTCTAATAATATTATTCCAACGAATCTAAAAGGTAGATATAATTCATGAAATTCTTCCATACGATCCATCTACATTAATATTATATGTATGAAGAGATAAAAATTCTTTTACCTTCATCATGATTACTGATTGAATCATTTTTACCCATAGAAACATTGTTATATGCCCATATTTTTAGAACATTAAGCATTATACAGTTCCTTTGATACATTTTCCTTTATACTTCTCACAATATTTTTGAAATTTTGGGTATTTAACATTATTTAATTAATCATCTTCATCACCCACATTTCATTGACACTATATCTCTCTTTTATTTTGTAAGAACCTGGGTTTTTGGAACGGGTCAAAATCCCAACCCTGTTTAAATTTTTGACTTGTTTCCGAGGAAATTGGATAAAATGGGAAGTTTCTGAAAATTTCTAGACTACATGCCATGTACTTTAAGTACACGCCGTGTATGTGTAGGTGAGTGACCTGCTGTATGCTCACCGAGTGCATGTCATGTGATGACCGTGTAGTAGTTTCATATTACACGGCGTGTAGTTTTGAACACACCGTGTATACCCTGACCGTGTGAGGCCATACATGGCGTGTAGGCCTGTTGGCTGGGTAGAACCAGGGACACATCGTGTTCCATTTTTTTACACGCCGTGTAGTCTAGCTGTGTATAAGGGATATACATCGTGTGTGGGTAAGTCGGCGAGGAAGAGAAGGGAAATCAAGTACACACCGTGTACTCATGTCGACAGGTTTAGAAAGTAAGTCGGCGGAATTTCATCCATCATATGAACAGTAAAATGATACACGCTGTGTACTTAAAGTAAACACCATGTATTTTCTTTCTTTTTTTCTAAAACGGGAATTAGCCCCGTTTTGAGGAAGAACCTCAATACCTCCTTCAGGTTGAGTGGGGGAGAGCCGGATAGATCTTCAAACCCTTCTTGGTTCTCCGTACGAAGTCGAATTCGATCGCAGTTGGATGCATTGGAACCCCCTCGGTAAGGCCTTGATTCATCTTGAGCCGTTTTTTTTATTTTTGTTCTAAAATGAGTTATAGGGGTTTTAGAGGTTTTGAATCTTTTGTAGATCTACCTCGTTTTAGACTGAATTAGCGGCTGTTACCATAGAAGTAGCGTCGTGCGAGTCTCAGGTAGGTGGTAAATACCTTATTTTGTGTTTTTGTGGTTGTTTGGGTAATGCGACCTTTAGTGCATTTTCGGGTATTTTGAGCAGGACCCGTTTTATCTACTTTTTCATACTGAATTGCTTATGGGACCTCTAGGATGACTTTGGGTATGCCCGGTCACCAGTTTACGTGAGCGGGCCGGGTCAGGGGCCTTGGCTCATCGGGGCATTTTGGCCGGGGGTCACCGAAATGGTTTTAATTAAAATATTAATGTGTTAAATTGTTAGTTTAATTTATTAAAGCCTGTTATAAATTGATGGAGGCATTTAAGACCTCAGTGATGTTATGGGACAACACCTGGTAGAGTGCAATTCAACTGTTTAGTTTTTTTTGCCAGATTATGTTTTCTATTTGAATATGTTATATATGCAATTGCTGGATTGCATATGCTGGACCCCTTTGGGTTGTGTTAGGCTTGGCCTGGTTACGCTTGAGTGATGCTGATCACAGGTTGGGGCTTTTCCTGGGTTACTTTGGGTGGTTTTGACCATGGGATTGGGCATCATGGACGTCGGCTTGAGGCAGTACAACTGTCAAGTTGGGCATGGCCCGGGTTACTACAATGGCGATGCCATCAGACTTGAGCGACATGGTCATAGTGACACGAGGTCTCAGACGTGTTGGTGGCTTAGGTACTATTTTGGTGATTACCGCTAACCCGTGACTTTGAGTAGTGTGCACATAGAGATACTCCATGATGAGGTGGTTTTGACCACTCGTGTGGGTAGAGGACCCCGTAGTTGCGGTTAGGTATTCTGGTTGGGGGTGCTTTCTATAGAAAGCCACATGGGAGGTGAGGAGCCTTCAGGGGATGGGCGTGCCTTCAGGACGTCGGTACTTGATACACGAGGTGTCAGGAGGCACATGGTGTCAGGTTACTATTTTTGGGTGTTCCTTCGGGACGTTGGTACATGAGACATGAGGTTTCAGGAGGGACATGGTGCTGGGTTACTATTCTTGGGCGTGCCTTTGGGATGTCAGTACATGAGACACGAGGTGTCAGGTGGCACGTGGTGCCGGGTTACACGATAGAGATTCCGGCGTTGGCCGAAGCAGGTGACACTCCATGGTGGATGTTGAGAACCAGTGGAGTTTGTGTTTAATTGTGAATTGTACTATTTACTGCTTTACTTGTAATTCATGAATGCTTAAACACTTATATTTGGTACTCACCATTGGGTGGTATCCTACTGATATTTGTCTCACACCCTGCACAGGCCCTTCGGGACGCGTGCATACTTTATGGATTTACGTGCAGGAAGGAGGCCAGATTCAGGAGCTGGGCTATGTTAGTTTTTGCATGGAGATGGTATGGACCTTGAGGTCATGCCTAGCAAGAGTTTACTTTGTTTAGTTTCTCCTTTTCATATCAGCATGCTTACTTGTTGTAGCTACTGTTGGTTATCCATTGGCGCCCTTTATATTCAGTTGTGTATGACCTGTTCTGGATGCATGTTTTACTGTTCAGTAGTAGTTACATGTTATTAGCATGTTGTTGTGTTTATTTCCGCTTCTGTTGTTATATTTACTGCTTCCTATGTTTATCTATATTGATTAAGCTTCCGCTCTGCGGGTCTGGTTCGAGTCTGATGAGTCTTTCTTTCCGCTGCATCTTTACTGTTGTACTTGGACCAGTACCATTATTATGATCCTTCGAGAGGGTATAGCCTTCCCACTATACCTAACAGACCCTCACTGTTATTCGGCAGCCTTTGGCGTTCAGGGAGGTGTGCCTAAGGTAGTGACACCCGACCCATTTTCCACTATTCAGGTGGCTGGCCGGGTCGGGGTCATTACAAAGTTGTATCAGAGGAGTTTTTGATAAGGATTTAGTAGTAGTGCTCTTCTGGATACTAATGAGTTTGAGGCTTCTCGTTTTTTTCTGCTAGTTTTACTATTTGGGATATGGTAGACTGGAGATAGTTGGTTACAGGGACTAGGTTTCTAGCTTGTGCTTGGGTGCCTGTAGCCCCAGGTATGAGGGATGGACCTAGTTTCCATGGGTGGGAATTTCTTTTTATTTTGCTCAGATTACAGTTTATATGATTTCCACCTCAGTGGCTCACTTGATGTGTGATGTTCTTGATTGTGATATCTGACCCTTGACCCGGTATGGTAAGGGATAATTTGACCTTGGCCTGGTATGGCAAGGGTTGTTGTTTAGCTTTTGATAGACACATTTTTAGGGTATTTCAATTCCATAATTTCACGTATGATTTGTGAAGTGATAATTCCATGTGAATAAAAAAAATCAATTTCCATGATTTATATGCATTGAAATGAAAATTGGTGAAATTCCTGATAGAATTTATAGTTGTGAAAATTTGTATGCCATGCTTTATATCTTTGTAGAATTGCATGTTGTAGGATTTTGGGTCTGAATCTTATGAGAGCAGGCAGGTACTATGACTAAGGTAGTGTAACTGTCAGGATTGGGCGACTTGGTCATCGGTTTGAGGCAACGTGAGTTGTTGGGATGGGCATGGCCCGAGGTACATTTGATACTTGGCTCTGGTGAGGGTGGGTACGGAGGCCATGAGGCTGGGATGCCGTGGGGCATGGGTTGCAGTGAGGGGGAGTAAGGGTAGATGTTATGAACTGCCTTTTAATGCTTTCCTTATCTACGTAAAATATATTGTTATATATATATATATATGGGCTATCTGACCATTTATGGGATTCAACGTGTTACTCCTTCACGACTCGATGGAGCATCAGGAAGGAGATGGTATAGTGCCGCAGGATCAGGGTCAGAATTCGGTACAGGCAGAGCACGAGCCGCAGGTACAGGCTCAAGGACAGGATTAGGTTTAGGATCCAGTACAGGTAGGACAACAGCTGGGTTTAGCATCGTTCGGGCCGTGGTTTGAAAAGCAGCTCCGAGCGAGCCTGGTATGCGTCTTGCAGGGGATTGGCAGAGGCACGCAAGGTACAAAGCCTTCTATGGAATATCTGACGCGGGAGTTCCAGTCGCAGCACCCTCCGCTTTTTCAGGGTGAGGGTGGTCCATAGGTGGTAGAGAACTGGTTAGAGAGTATGCAGATGATTTTCGAGTAGCTTGAGACGCCACCAGGGCGGAGGGTCAAGCTGGAAACGTACATGCTGAGAGGACCGGCGAATCGTTGGTGGGACGTACAGGTTCAGGCTCGTAGGCACAGGGGACTGGCTTGGAAGGACTTCGAGGATAGGTTCTTCGAGCAATTTTATCTGGAGATGCTGAGGGTAGAGAGAACTCGTGAATTCTTGAGTCTTCAGTAGGGAGATATGTCCGTCATGGACTACGCGACTACCTCCATAGAGTTGTCTTGTTTTGCACCTAGTATGGTGAGCGATGACGTAGCTAGGGAGAGGCGCTTCGAGGATGACTTACGACACACTATCTGAGTCCGAGTCATTATAAAGTGGTATCAAAGGGAGGTTTCGATCCTCTAACCTGTGGGTTATGGGCCCACCACGCTATTCGGGTCCAAGTGAACATCTTCAGGCTGGGTTCTTTCTCCGAGGCAGTGAATCAGGCACTTATAGCTGAGGGAAATGAGAGAGAGAAATCTCATTAGGTCAGGACGACGACTACAGGTGATGGTTTAGATAGCAGGAAAAGAGGACAGGACGAGTTCCAGCAAGGCAGTCAGGCCAGGGATTCAACTAGACCACCTCATGGTAGTTCTTCGGTGATTTGCTTCCAGTGCAGACAACTGGAACATGTTTAGGCATAGTGAGATAGGCCTCCAAAGGAGTACTGGGCATGTGGACAGGACGAACATCTGGAGAGGTTTTGCAGGAAGCCTTCTCAGATAACCGGCAGGCAGGGACAAGGATAGAATGCAGCGTCTGGAGTTGGTTCAGGTTCGGTACCCGGAGAGGGTAGTCAAGGTTCATCTGTGAGCGGAGTTCGTGACATAGACGGTAGGACCCAGCTGAGGGGTCAGTGGCCGGAGACTGGAGCAACATCGGGAGGTCAGGCATCAGGCAGCCGTGTTTCAGGCCAGGTGCACTCTATGGAGCTGCCAGAGGCTGAGCAGGATGGTGAGCCATTGACGGTTAGAGGTACACAGTGGTGTGGTCGTGATCTCCACGTTTCCTTTTGGCATGACCTGTAAAGGCATGTCTGTTTTGAGTGCACGTGGTGCACAAGATCTTAGTGGACTGACTAGATGCTAGTCAGTGGGATTGGTACCATATCGGGTGCATGATATATATATGTATGTATGAGATGCGTAGCATCAGGGCATCGAGGATGTGGGTTACTTGAGGTTCCATGGGAATCAGGGCATCGAGGGTGTGGGTTACTTGAGGTGCCGTGGGCATCGGGTCATCATGGATGCGGGTTAATTGAGGTGCTAGGCACCAGGACCTTGTGGAGGCGGACACCGATGCAGTGCGGGATACGTTGGGTGTCGGGAGCGATTAAAAAACACCAATGAGGTGCATGGGTGATGATGCATCATGGGAGGACAATGCGTCTAGAAAGTAGGTTAGTAAAACCCTGTTTTCTTTACGTTTTGTTGGGTTGAGATCGGGTAAGGCAATTCCTAAGGTGGGGAGCCCCCCCTTGAGTAATTTAGCTAGAACCTTTGAGACCGGGGAAGTCTGGGTTTCTTTGAACGGAGTGGTATGTTTGGTGCCATCTTCGGGTTTTGTTTGATATCTCGGGGATGAACTATGTTAAGGTGGGGAGTTTGTAAGAACTCGGGGTTTTGGAATTGGTCAAAATACCGACCCTGTTTAAATTTTTGACTTGTTTTCGAGGAAACTGGATAAAATGGGAAGTTTCTATAAATTTCCAGACTACACACCATGTACTTTAAGTACACTCCGTGTATGTGTAGGCGAGTGATCAGCCGTGTGCTCACCGAGTACATTCCGTGTGATGATCGTGTAGTAGTTTCTTACTAAACGGCGTGTAGTTTTGAACACGTCGTGTATACCACGACCGTGTGAGGCCATACATGGCGTGTAGGCCTGTTGGCCAGGTAGAACCAGGGACATGCCGTGTTCCTTTTTATTACACACCGTATAGTCTAGCCGTGTATAAGGGATATACATGGCGTGTGGGTAAGTCGGCGAGGAAGATAAGGGAAACCAAGTACACACCGTGTACCCACAAGTACACGCCATGTACTCATGTCGGCAGGTTTCGAAAGTAAGTCGGAGAAATTTCAGCCGTCATATGAATAGTAAAATGATACACTCCGTGTGCTTAAAGTACACACCGTGTATTTTTTTTCTAAAATGAGAAATAGCCTCGTTTTGAGGCAGAACCTCAATACCACCTTTAGGTTGAGCAGGGGAGAGCTGACCGGATCTTCAAACCCTTCCTGGTTCTCCGTTCGAAGTCGGATTCGATCACAGTTGAATGCGTTGGAACCCCCTCAGTAAGGCCTCGATTCCCCTTGAGCCATTTTGTTTGATTTTTGTTCTAGAATGAGTTATAGGGGTTTGAGAGGTTTTGAATCTTTTGTAGATCTACCGTGTTTTAGACTGAATTGGAGGCTATTACCGGAGGAGTAGCGTCGTGTGAGTCTCAGGTAGGTGGTGCATACCTTATTTTGTGTTTTCGTGTTTGTTTGGGTAACGCGACCTTCAGTGCGTTTTTAGGTATTTTGAGTGGACCCGTTTTGTCTGCCTTTTTATAATTAATTGCTTATGGGACCTCTGGGATGCCTTTGGGTATGCCCGGTCACCAGTTTGCGTGAGCGGGCCGGGTGAGGGGCCATTGCTCATCGGGGCATTTTGGCTAGGGGATACCAAAATGGTTTTAATTGGAATATTAATGTGTTAAATTTTTAGTTTAATTTATTAAATCCTGTTATAAATTGATGGAGGCATTTAAGACCTCAGTGCTGGTATGGGACAACACCTAGTAAAGTGTAATTTAACTGTTTAGTTTGTTTTGTTGGATTATGTTTTCTGTTTGAATATGTTATATATGAAATTTCTAGATTGCATCTGCTGGACCCTTTTGGGTTGTGTTGGGCTTAGCCCGGTTACGCTTGAGTGATGCTGATCACAGGTTGGGGCTTTGCCCAGGTTACTTTGGGTGGTTTTGACCATGGGATTGGGCATCATGGACGTCAGATTGAGGCAATACAACTGTCAGTTTGGGCATGGCCCATGTTACTAGGATGGGGATGCCATTGGACTTGAGCGACATGGTCGCAGGTACATGAGGTGTCAGACGTGTTAGTGGCTTAGGTACTATTTTGGTGATTACCGCTCACCCGGGACTTTGAGTAGTGTGCACATAGAGATACTCCGTGATGAGGTGGTTTTGACCACTCGTGTCGGTAGAGGACCCCGTAGTTGCGGTTAGGTATTCTGGTTGGGGGTGCTTGCCGTAGAAATCCACGTGGGAGGTGAGGAGCCTTCAGGGGATAGGCGTGCCTTCGGGACGTCGGTACTTGAGACACGAGGTGTCAGGAGGCACATGGTGTTGGGTTACTATTTTTGGGCGTGACTTTGGGATGTCGGTACTTGAGACACGAGGTGTCAGGTGGCACGTGGTGCTGGGTTACACGACAGAGATTCCAGCATTGGCCGAAGCAGGTGACACTCCATGGTGGCTTTTGAGCACTAGTGGAGTTTGTGTTTAATTGTGAATTTTACTGTTTACTTGTTTCCTTGTAATGCATGAATGCTTAAACACATATATTTGGTACGCACCATTGGGTGGTATCCTACTGAGATTTGTCTCACACCCTACACGGCCCTTCGGGATACGTGCAGACTTTATGGATTTACGTGTAGGAAAGAGGCCAGCTTCAGGAGCTGGGCTGTGTTAGTTTTTTCATGGAGATGGTATCAACCTTAAGGACATGCCTAGCTAGATTTTACTTTGTTTAGTTTTTCCTTTTCGTATCAGCATGCTTACTTTTTGTAGCTATTGTTGGTTATCCATTGGCGCCCTTTATATTTAGTTGTGTATGACCTATTCTGGATGCATGTTTTACTATTCAGTAGTAGTTACATGTTATCAGAATTTTTGTGTGTTTATTTACACTACTGTTGTTATATTTACTGCTTCCGCTGTTTATCTATATTGATTATGCTTCCTCTCGGTGGGTCTGGTTCGAGTCTACTGAGTCTTTCTTTCCGCTGCATCTTTACTGTTGTACTTGGACCAGTACCCTTATTATGATCCTCCGAGAGGGTATAGCCTTACCACTATACCTAACTGACCCTCACTGCTAGTCGGCAGCCTTTGGCGTTTGGGGAGGTGCACCTAAGGTAGTGAAACCCAACTCGTTTGGCACTGTTCGGGTGGCTGGCCGGGTTCGGGTCGTTACATATTTGGTTTTTTTGGAGTTCCATTATATTCAAAATATTAATCATATTTATTTGTGGAATTTCTAGGATAATCAAAATATTTCTTACACTATATTCTATCACATTAGTTTTCTCATTAGGACAATATTTGTATTGAAAAAAACATTTATTATTAACTTATTTTCTTCTAGATTCATCCATTAATAAAATCAAAAGTAGTTAACATGAGTGATTAACAACATAATAGAATTTCTTTTATGATAATTACATTGACAATTAAACATAAAAATTACTTACAATTTAAAAATATTTGCATTGATATTCTGTTTAACCTAAAACACACTTTGTTCAATATAGGTTCATTTAGGTTGGGATATTTCATATTCCTTCACGCAAATCTTCAACATTATAAATCATTTTAAGTGAATTTTAAATTTTATATGGTTAACCATAGAATATCCCCCAGGAGTTTCTACTCAGGTTTTCAGTCTTTTTCCCAATAATTATGTAGTATAGTGAAGATTGATTTAGTTATCAACCAGCCTCTTTCAGGTGATTACCACAAGGTGAAATGATTACATAGAAGCATACACATTCAATTGTCTATAAAGGGATTTAATTTATAAAGAACTATATAGTATATACATTTCCAAAACATCTAGATAATATCATATACTTATACTTATCCCTAGTGTTTTAATTGATATTTTATTATCCTAACCATAAAAAAATATTCAATATTACCCTAACTAACCTAATGGGTTATCTATAACATTGAAATTATGATCCACCATAACCAATCACTCCTTAATGAAATTTTCACCATCAATACAGAAAATCCTAATAAAAAAAGATATCTAAACCCAACACTAATACTATTTTTGATTCCCCTGACCCACACTCTCAGATCTAGTATGAATAATACATACATTAAAAATTAGAATTGATAGTAACTATAGGTTCTCAAACCTAAATATCCCATAATTAAATGGTTAAATAAATATTAAATATATTCTCAAGACATTATTGTATTAGATATTTAGAGAATCTGAAAAAACTCATTGAATAATAAATCCCATGTGTTCTTCATCCATTGGACATTTTTTACCATTACACAAGAAAATAATTAATCCATGAAAACAAATTCACCATATATCATAAATTATCCATAAAAAATATTCTATTTGATATATTTTGTTTAATACATTTCTTTATAACTTGGGGAAATAGAGAAATAATATGGGGTGACCTTAAAAACTTAGTAAGGGAAACATAATAGTAATAATGAATGAAAATAATTCCTTATAAAATGAGAAAAAATATTCTATAAGTAATAAATAATAAAAATAATGGTATATGATAATGAAACTTAGTTCATAATATATATATAGATAATTATGGAAATAAATAGATGCATGGATCACACTATCTTTTTCTATAGATATGAAATGAATAATTTTGAACAAATAATTAAATGCACCAAGGAAAGAAATCTTGATCATAGACATAATGTGTTGAGAATCACTATGCACTGTCCTTATGAAAAATATTTGGATGGATTTGACTTAGAACCACAAAAAAAATTCTGGAATGAACCCTATAATCCTAGTGTTCCAAGACATTGAAAAAACAATTTTCACCCAAATCACTACCCTAAGTTCGATGAAATGTTATCCCAATTAAATAAAATATATATATAACATTCCTATAATATTTTTTAATTTTATAAATACAATAATAAAATGGTTTAATATAGTTCAGAATAAAAGTGTTATGTCCATTGCTGAGACATTACAACATTTATTTTCCCTATAATAAAAGTTTAAAAAATATAACAGATGTATCACTTTTATTATTATATCATGTACCCATCTTTTTTACATCCTACAAAAAAGGTGGGAACACCCACTACATATAAATGGTATCCTTATGTAATCAAGTTTCCCTAAAACCTAATATGTGCATGAGTCTATTCATTCAATAATTCCACTATTGATCCCCAATATTAATCCTCAATGTGACCACAACCTCTGGTTAATTAAAATCCTACACAACTAATTGAACATTTACATTTTATATATATTAAAGATAAACATCATGAACACCATAAAAATATGTGTATTAGATTATAAAGAAATCATTAAAAACATCCTCATTATGAAATCCTCCCAAGGAAACGTTGAAGGAAAATTCTACCAATAATTAAACATTAATGAATAAAAGATATTCTATAACCATACCTTCTATTAAATAAATTGTATTCATCTAAATTAGATATAAAACATTCCCAATAATATCTTAATTGAATACTACTTCTGAAAAAACCATAACATCACCTTCAATATCAATTTTTTTATAATTCTTATCCTATAACTTGAATTCATGCAATATATAAAAAACCAACATGGGTAACAAGAAAAGCTACCTGAGAGAGACCATCATATTTATGTATGATAAAGATAACTGAAAAATTTCTTGAATATATCTATAAAAATATATATAACCATAATACAAAGAAGAAGAAAAATATACAACGAGATCTATACAAACTAATAAAAATAGAATAAATAAGAAAAGTATGAATTAGAGATGACCAAAAAGTCTCCATGTGAGAAACTTTCACCTCTAAACCATACGAAACCAAAGGCTGTGACAATAAGAGAATATAACATGCTACATAATTCCAATAACATTACCTAGATCCTATAATACAACATCTAATACCACCAAAATAAAAAAGTTTTGTGTGAGATCAAACCATAGTAGGATACCATCATAGAGTCTATACAAGGTCTAATACCATTAATGAAAATGTTAAATATTTTAAAATGAAAATAGTTTCACACATATTTTTCATAAATACAACCCTATTTGTAAATAATTTTCATTCAGTTTTTATATAAAATCATTTATTATCCACAATGCCAAGAATATTAAATGTATAAATGATAAAATTGGAAGAATATCTAGAAATATTGAGTTAAACAAGTAAACAAACATCCATGAAACAATCCATCATCTAAATCCATGTGATAAATCCTCATATTAAAACATTTGAGAAATAATCCCTGAAAAAATTAATCATGCAAGAAATAACCACATATGAAAAATAAAACCATATTGGGCACTATCCTATGGGAATTCGTACTAGATATAAAATAGTATAAACTAGGAATAATTTAATACAAAAAAATATCAAGTATTTCCATTTTCCATTGATATCATGAATCCAATAGTATAATTACCAACAATATGAGTGACATGTATCTTCCCAATGCACCCAAGGTATGTAATGTGACATGTTTTTGAAAATCTATTTCAAACTCTTGTCCACAATTTATAAAAATTTTCAAAGCCTATTTAATTCTTATTTAATGTTTGAAAACCCATTTTAGAATCAAAACCACCATTCGAGAATTTAGTTAAACACTTATTGTGAAAAAAGATGCTTTTAATAAAAAAACTATTAAAAACATGAATCCTTTATAAAAATATAATGAAACAAAAAAAATAAAATCAATGATTTTGAAAAATTAATTTTACAAGAATGATAATGAATTCAATAATCAAACCATTGTATATAAACACCTACATAAAATAGAGGTAGAATAAACCTCCCCTAAAATAGAGACTGAAGATGAGTAGATAAGGTCCTCATGATCCTAGATGCATAAGAAAAAATTTCTATCCTCCATAAATCTCATTATATCAAGAATCACTGACTAATTAGGATCCAAATAGATTAGAGGTGAAGAGATAAAGCATATATCTGCAAATAAGAGAGGAAAATGGATCACAACTTCAACATCTCTCAATGAAATAATTCATAAAATAAGGTTCTCTAGCAACATTAAAAGGGGGGACTTATAAATAACAATGGAAGGTTTAAGTTGATCCAAATTGATATTAGGGGGTGAATATTCCTTTAAAATACCAAGGGAAAAGGGTAAAATCTCATTTTTAATTGTTCAGAGGTAGGTCACACAGTTTCCTAAAAGAGGTCCCATGGTGAAAATAAATATTCACCATAATTGTGTGACACTACTTTATGCACTATATGGATGAAAGGTTTGTCCACATGTTCAGTTTAATGACACATCAACCATGTATCCCCCTATATCCAAGGGGTGCATGGTTTTTACTAGAGGCTGCACAATTTTCTTTACTGTTCCCAAACTAGGAAAAATCCCTCCATTAAAAAACATATCCACACAACATGGTTATTTCATGATTAATCTAATTATGAACCTTAATATTGTGACTTTTCAGTTTAAGAAAAATCACTTGTTTTAATCATCTAATTTGATGAGTCTTCATAAACCTGAAAAGAGGAAAACAAAGGCTTAATTAAGGTGTACCTTTGACCCAAAGGCTGTGAAAATTGTCCCCACCATAAGAACATTCTGTCTCTAGATAATCATCAATATTCTTGACCTGCAAAAGGTGAAGGCCAATACTTTCTCATCGACAGTTCATGGTCCCACATATCATGAATATCCTATGAGAACTACCATAGTACCTAAACCAATGGAATCATTTTAACATGCAGTATCTTGTTCTAGATATCCATAGTTTGGATTGGTTTCTTAAAAATGGTGGTATTAGTATGAATATCAACATTACCCCACTTAATCACATGGGAAGGATCTGGGTGATACCTCCTTAGCTAGGAAATATGAGAGATGTAATATATAAAGTTCAAATTAGATGGTAAGTTCAACTAATATTCCACAATTTGGAGTCACTCCATGATCACAAAGGGTCCAAAAAAACTTGCTTTCATATTACCCTACATACCCAACCAACAATATCCAAAGTGAGGTAAAAGTTAGGGAAAAAACTGATCCATAACATCAAAATCAATTATCCAAGATGTATAATATTTCTGATGGATATATACTCTGACCAACCTTTTATAGATCCACAATAGCTTTTCAGTTATCTTCTAAATTAGACTCAGTCCAAACAAGGACCGCTCTCCAAACTCTTCCCATTACAAGAGAGGTCTACATGTATACCCATAAAATTATTCAAGTAGATCTATATTTTTTCAAATCTTGATATCTATTTTTATATATAAATTCAACTGGATGATAATGATTATCCCAAAATCCACAAAAATCAAGAACGCAATTTTGAATTATATAATCGAGAACCTAGATATCTCTCTTTTCATTTCCATCCATCTGTGGATGATAACCCTTGATAAATTTCAACTTCAAACCCATCACCTCATGAAAAACTCCCAAAAACATGGATGTAATTCTTGGATACCTATCATAAAAAATCTCATAGGGAACCCCATGATGTCTAAGAAATCTATAATGTACAAGTCCCCAATTAGTTCTTGTTTCATAATCTATTTGATAGGAATAAAATTTAACGATCTCATAATTTTATCAATTAAAAACCTAAATCACATCCTTCCCACTTAGATTCCATGGTAAACCAATAAAAAAATAGGTGAAAATATCATCCCATTTCAATACTGAAATGGATAAAGTTTTTGATAAACAAGTAGGACTCTCGTGTTCCACCTTAATTGTATGATAAGTGAGACATGGTAAAACAAAATCTGTAACTAATCACCTCATCCATGGGCACTATTATTGATATATAAATTCATGATACATATTGGTAGCCCAAGTATTTATGGACCAACTTGGTCAGTTTCCACTTTCCATCCACTCACACCTTAGATAAATTTAAATAACCAACCTTCTATAGAAGAAAAAAATCTCATCCTGAAGATTGAGACCAGTCACACAAGGTATACCACTATAATGTATTTTACCAATGCGTTGGAACTTAGTGTATTTCACATGATCAAGCTGAACTCTTTCATCAAAAGGTTATTTAGATTTTATCAAATCCAAGAACACATGTTCAGGAACCAATTCCACTCCCAAACTTTATCTTAGAAAATAAACTCATTAGATAACAATCCTCAACTAATTCCTTCATATATTATGTCAGAATGTTTTTAAAAACATATCCGTAACAAGATTCCCTTTTACAGGAGTGTGTGAAATCTTAAAATAAAAGGTATGAAGAAACTCCTTTTAGTTTCTCTCCCATAAATTCAGATCCATCTAAGTAAAAATATATTTCAATGTATTACGATTATAATACACTATAAACTATTCCTCAAAGAGGTAATTATTACAAGTTTTGTTTTAATACATAAATACTAACAAATCAAGATCATGGGTGGTGTTATAGTTCTCATGAAGGTGTAACTAGAGAGATACATAGACCACCACCTATTTCCTATACATTAAGAAACATCCAAAACTGTAGTTGAATCATGATAGAAAAAATCATAACCCTAACCCAATTTTAGAGTAATCAAAAGTGATGCATAATTGAACCTCACCTTCATCTTCTCAAAAGACCTTGGAAATTTTTAATTGAATTTAAATTTTATACCCTTATGAGTTTAAGTTGTCATAATAGATGAGATCATGGAGAAATAATAAAAAATGGATATATTAACTAGATTAAACCAAGAATCTCTAGATATGAATAAAATCTATTGGATACTCCTAAGACATAACTTGTTGTATGTTTTTTGGATCTATTGAGATTCCCCTCTCAGAAATAACATGCCACATATATTTCACTTCCTGGATCCAAAACCCAAAATTATAAAGCTTACCATATAGATAATGTTTCTTGAAGGAGTGAAGGATAATATCCAAATGGTTCATAATATCCTCCTATAATATGGATAATACTAATATATCATCCAAAAAAAACAACATAATATTTAAAGAATAGATGAATGATTTTCTTCATCAAAGAAATAAAAACTATAGGAGAGTTGGTATGATGGAACTAAAAAAATAGAAACTAGAAATTCCCATACTGAAACTTATATACTATCTTAGGTATATAAAATTATCTAACTCGCATATAGTGGTATCCTTACCAAAGTTCAATATTTGAAAAAAAGCGTATCCCTCTAAGATGGTCAAAAATATCATCAATCCTAGGAAAATGATATTTGTTCGAAACACTCAATTTAAATTTTAAAAATCCACAAAAAGTTTGAGACTTTTGTATGCCATCCTGGAAAAGAGGATAGGTGAATCCCATAATAAAAAACATGGACGAATAAATCATATAGCCTCTAGGTCTTCAAGTTAGTATTTATGTTCCACCAACTTCCTAGGATCCATTTGATAAGATGTCATAGAAACATGCTTCATACCAGGGGAATTTCAATATTAAAATCAACCTCTCTATGATATGGTAACCTAAAAAAATAACCCAAAAAGACATCATGGTACCCACACACCCCAATAGAAAGCGGAATACCCACAGAAGGGGAAATGACATAAAGAAAAATATCTAACAACATGAAAAATATTACCCCAACATTATAAAAAATATGCCATTACCTTCATGATAGACAATACAAATCACCCTAGAAAACATGAGTGATCTCATCAAAAGATAAAAAATAAACTCAAAGATAATAAAAGTCTACCTGGGACTTAATACTAATCATCCAATACCTTACATGTATCTGGATGAATATGTCAATAACGATAATCAAAATTTCACATATCACTATGTAGCATGTTATCATCACCCAACACATGGGTCACTTGAAACCTTGTTTGGAACTCTTTTAAAAAGGTGTCAAAAGATAAAATAAGGGAATAAATTCTAAATGTTATCCCAACACATCAACTAAATTTTAGGATATACAAAAACATGTGTAGCACCTATTTCAGAAAAACCTTGCACCATATAAGATGAAATAATATCGTACCTCTAATAGTAGATGGATCTATATCAGATTCTTTTGGTGAATAATAAATATTATAAATCCATACATCCTTAGCCACATGAAATTACCCCTTTTCCTAAGGATTAGACCCCCTAACCATGGATGCATTGGTAGGAAATTGTGTACCCATAGAAAGAGTGGATACTACCTTTCTTCCCTGGGATATCCTTTCACTAAAAATCCTTATATGTCCTAATAAGTCATAATAATGAAATTCCATAGGAGCTTATGTACCATTATTTTTGGTATGAAAACACATTCCTTACTTATAGAAGTCAGAATGGTAAAATCTTGAAGATTCCTCTAAAATTGGTCTTTTGAATAACTAACCACCCTTCTGCTTCCTTTTCTATATTTAAGACACGCCCATGATAACATATGCACCAACTGAGGCTCCAACCATATCTTTAATTCCACCTATGTATATCTCATCAAAATAATATTTATTGAATACATCCAAAAAAATTGGAAGGAACATGATAATAAACATTGAATGAATATCCGAAAGTAGCTCCAACTCAAAACTCTTAGCCTTCATTTGCTCATTAGTAACTATCTCTGGTGCCATATTCACCAGCTCTGCAAAGTGGGCAGAATACTCCAAAATGGTATTCTATCATAGCTCTAAGTTCAAAAACTCATGGGTCAACATCTCATGTAATGTCTCAGCATAAAAATAATTATTGAATATTTTTTATGAAATAAGTCTATGTAAGGTCCTCATGAAACTGTGCTTCCATAATAGAGTCACACCATCTTATACCAAGTACCATGGGAATGTATGTGGAAAACCCACAATAGGGTCCTCATGATTCTTTAAGAATTTTAAGACCCTCTCAATCTACTCATGAAACTCCTCATATTTAGAGGGTAATTTATCACCATGGAAGATAGGTGGATTTTGATGAGTGAATTTGGAGCCATGATCCACATCAAGCCTTGAGTTCCCGACACCCACTTGACGTGGAGTCTGAATTGTGTGGATGATAACTTACACTAAAGAAGGTTCTACTAGAGGATTTTTCTATGAATATACTATTTATTTTTCATATATAATAATTTGATGATATCTTCTTTGAGGATTTTTTTTTAAAAATAAGATGACTAATCAACTTTATTGAATATTCAAAAATAATTAGAACAACTTCAAGAATTAACATTCATGTTTGAAGAATTATTAATTTGAAGAAATTAGGAAATCCATGAAAAAAAATAAAACTTTAAGAAAAAACATTCCCATTTGAATAAACATCCCTTATAGTACATTCATGTAAGCTCAAAATACATGTATCATACATGGTAAAAATGTTTTGACCACCCATGGTAACTCAAGTGTAGATATGGGTGTGAGCAAGCCAAGAACCCTCCTTCACTTAATTTCCTAATTTTGACAGTCCTAAATCATATCTACCAAAGTAAAAAGCATAAACTCATGCAATTTTAATACACTCTAGGCTGATTATCCATTGATATAAAATTTCAACTGACCAAACAAAGCCAACCAGAGAGGTGACCCAAGACGACCTATCACGATAATGTATAATAATGATAATTGAAACAATTATTGAATATATACAAAACAAGAAATACAACTAGAGTAAAAATTTGGTGAAATATATATAACCTAATCCATAAAAATGAATCAAAATAGGCTAAACTAGAAATGTATGAATAAAAAAAACAATCCTCCATGTGATCAAATTTCACCTCCAAACCATCCTGAACTGAAGGCTATGAGAACAAGATAATCTAACATGGTAAAATATTTACTTACCTTTACCTAGACCCTAAAATAAAATATATAAAAATGAAAAATAGAAAATTAGGTTGTGAGGAAAATTCTAGTAGGATACCACAACAAAGTCTATACAAGGTCTAAAATCAAGAATGAAATAGTTCTATATTTTAAAACAAATCTAGTTTTCAAAATTATTTCATAATTACAAACCCATATTAAAATCATTTTCTTTTAGTTTTTAATTAAATCATTTCATATCCTAAATCATGGTAATATGAAAAGTATAAGGTATAAAAATGGAATACATATCCATACATCATGTGGTGATCAACTAAATTCACATCTATGAAATAGTCTATCATGTGAATCCATGTGATACAACCTAGTGTGAAAATATGTGAGAAAAAATACATAATAAAATCCATCATGTGATAAGTAAAAATAAATGAAAAATAACACCATATTGAGACATAGCCTATAAAAATACATACTAGAAAAAAAATCCTAAACCAAAACAATGTTGAAACCATCCAATATTGATTATTTTAAAAATGAATCAATATCAAAAAACCTATAGTGGAATAATGCACACTATGAGTGAAATGTATGTTCTCAAGACATCCAAGTTTCCCAAATTGAAATATTTGTAAAAATATATTTTAAATCAATTCTCAAAATTTATAAAATTATTTTCACAGATAATAAAATTATTCTTTGATACTTGAAAACACATTTACAAATAAAAATATACATTAAACCATTTAATACATCACTTGGTGTGTAAAAAATAATTTTTAAAGAGAAAACCCATTAAAAATGAATCTTTCTAAGAAATACATTGAAATAAAAAATAAATTTAAACCAATTAATAACCCAAAATAATATTACAGTAATGATAAATAATTTATATAATTGAGATAATATATTGAAAAAAATATCTCATTACAGAGGTAGAAGAAACTTCCCTTGAAAAGAGAGACCATAGAAAAGTTGATCAGGTCCTCAAGAACTTATATCTATAAGAAAAAATAAAAATCTTCCATAAAAACCATTAAATCTGTAATCGTATCATAATTGGGTTCTAATAATATTTGAGGATAAGATATCTAGAACTATTCTACAAAGAAGAGAGGAAACTGGATCAAAACCAAAAAATTCCTTAATGTGATCAATCATAAAGAAAAGTGTTTCCACTAAGAACCAAATGGATGAGACCTATAAAACACTAGGGAAGGTTTATCATGAGGGAAATTTGTATTTATTGTTGATTAGGGTTTAAAATGATAAGGATAAAAAAATCCCATTTCATAGCAGTTGGGAGGGAGGTCACAAGTTTTCCTAGGGGAGGCCACATGGTTAAACTAATTATGATTCCCTAATATCCATAATAGATGGGTGAATGGTTTAGCTGCATCATTATTTTAACAACTTACTAAACGTGCAACCCCATGAGTTGAAACGGTCCACATATTAAATAGGTGGCCACACAATTTCCATAATAATGATGAAACAATGTAAAACCTTTATTTTTAAGCTCAAATCCATACAACATGGTTATCACATGTTTAAAAAAACCATTATCCATAAAAACCTTTCTAATATTTCTAAAAAACCTCTTATATTCATTCTTTGATCCTCTGAATCATCCTAGATCCCAATAGAGATAAACCAAGGCTCAAATAAGTTTTACCTTTGACCGGGAGGGAATGAAATAAGCCTGAATGAGGATTTACATTTCCTCAATACTTGTAGACACAAAGAATTCTTAAAAATGTTTTTAGGTTTATATTTCCTAACTATCTTTAAATACTATGAATCACTATAACCTAGTATCTTCTGGATGCAATGTTACATCCTGTTAATCTATTTTGTTCATTAATGAAACACTAGATTCTTTGCTAAATGAATTTCATTATCACTATCATATTTGAGAAACCTTTCTCTAGACCACATCCACATTCTTTATCTAAATGTATTAAACACACTATATCCTTGCTATAATCCATAACACCGACTCAATCTGCATCTGTTAAAGATAGTGAAATCATTGATTATGACCCATACATCTAATTGACTAAAGTTCCACCAAAAGTATTAACAAACATGGTTGTCCTCTTACATGAATTAGAATAATTCAAAATGTAATCCTCTACAAATCCATGTACCAAATCATAATCTCTAAAACAATTATTTTTATCTGTTGTTCCTTTAAGATTCAAAATATCCAGCTTTACAGCTTCCAAATGATGATTCCTAGGTTTTTTCATTAACGAAATTACCACTCCCATTTCATGAGAAACATATGGGAATGGGTACTTAATAGAAAAATTCAAACATATAAATAATAATTCATATAAAAAACTCACCATATATATCATTTCATCATCCACTAATGGTTCTAGGCCCATATAATTTTAAAGGGACAAGAGAGAGAAGTTGAAACTAGATTACACATGCTCGGTATGAATCTCTCACTGATCATCCGAATGTAATACCTTTATGATAAAAAACATTATTATAGTTTTCCTATAATTTTCTACCCCCTCCCCAAGATATTCTAATATGTACCAAGATCATTCATCTAAAACATTCTATTTATGTACAAATTATACTTCTGTATCAGATGAATAAATTGACCTACTAACTTTTTATTAACCATTTAAAAGTGTATGATTTAAAATTAAATTCCACTCAAATTATTTAAATAATAGTAATGATCATACTAAATTTATGTGAAACAATTACCTTGCATGAAGGAATAAAATATCCACCCCCAACACCATGGGACTTATTTCAACCCATGAATTATCATTTTTATTTTGTATAAAATTCCCCGATTTTGAGTTTCCTAAAAACAAAATGGATCTTTCCTAAAAATTTAATACTCAAAATAACTATGAAGTAATATTTTCTTTATATCCATTTTATCAATCTAAAAAATTTCTAAAAATAATAAAGTCTTTAAAAATTTCTAATTTTAGTATATTAAACCATATGAGAAAATTTTTCTGAGAACTCAATACCTTCCTTCTAATGAAATACCTTCATAATAATCCCTGTTTTATATATTTCCCCCCAATTAGATTATCCTTTTAAATAGAAAAACCCACTTATTTTGATATTATTTCTTCCCTACTAGTAATCCATTTTACTCTTAGATGTTCTTAATTCTTTATGAATCTAACCAATCCTATATCTCTAACTCCTAAATTATTGAATTACCTATAGTATTTAGTTATTTTTGAATTTATGATTATCCTATATCTAATAAAATTAAGAAACATATAATATCCCTATACATCATCACCAGTCATTTAACCCTTTAAGATCATAAAAAATTAATGTGATATTCAGTTTTTTTCAGAACTATAACATTCATACCATAACCTTTTTGAACTCCATATCAAGATTCCCCATTTCAATTTTTTTTAATATTCCTTTCATTGAATTAATTTCTAAAACTTCTTCAAACCCTATGAACACCCCTCAATAAAATTTATTATTCTAATATACTCCAATACATATGAATTTTTTTAACATGTGATACTCTATTATCACCATTAAAAAAAACTTGAATCTATATTGAATATTTTCCAAAAAATATATTTTTATTATTGTTTAAATCATTCTAAATGTTCTTATAATTGAATAGAACATTTCACCTATAGAAATTTATTCTTTGATCATCTCAATGAAAAAACATAAATATTATTCTATAGTGATTATGTAGAATCATGCCCGAGACATTACATAAATCTTAATATTGTATTTTTCAACTACATGCATAAATTCTAAGATTTATAAGACAATGAGATATGAATATTTTTTTTACATTATCAGACCATATTTATTCATGTAATTGATATCCAAATTATGGATATGGAATTTGATTAATTAATTATGATGTCCTTTACCTGAAATAACCCAAAAAAGAATATAAATTAAAAAAATATGGTATCATACTAATTTCTATTTCCATAAATATAAGATTTATTATCCCAAAACAAAATTTTTTGAGTCATTCATGGAATAATGTTCTCATAGATGATTCACTTGTGTTGGTGGTACCTTCATAAAATCCAGATGGTAAACTCATATCCATTATTTAAGAGTTTAAAATGAATCTTTGTTTTAATTTCAATTCCAAACATATCATTATATAGATCATAAATTTAAAACAATTCACTTATATATTTTATAAATTATACAAATATTATTCTTGTAGAATCACCAATGAAGGTAACAATGTAACTGGATAAGAAATGAGAATAAACCGATCTGGGTTTCAAAAAATTTGTATGAACTAAATATAACTTACATTATTTTCCATTCCTTTAAAAAACATGAATATCACATTCCATTTATTCCCAAGTATACAACTATTGAATCTTATAGTGTCATAATGATACATATTTTTTTGACCTTTTCTACTAAAATCATTATTCTTTATTCACTTAGTTTCAATAAATGATTATTAATGTGTTGTGTACTTCCATAAGAATATGTTTCAACAAGTGTATCTCTGACTAAACTTATAGTTAGATATAATAAAAAAATATAACTTTTTCCGAGATAAGAGGTCAATGTGTAATATTCTCAAATCCTTCAATAAATATTATTTTTAAATATAAATTTTCATGATGGATAATAGAAATTATGTTCATCCAAAGATCTATAACATGTTTCACATCCTTTAGTAGAACGAAAAATACTTTATTTAATTGATTTTTCTCTTTCTGTTTACACATAATATTAAGATCATCATCATAAGTACAATATACTCTAACAAAATTTTGGGAATCATAATTTATCCTTCATCCTTTTTCTCAAAAGTGATGGAATAATGATCGAGAATCTATGATCCAAAATTACAATTCAATAAAAAATAATAAATTTTTTTACTCTAATCTCTATTGAAATAATTAGTTCTTTGGAAATAGTCATTATGGAGGTTTTCTTTCTATAATGATAATATTTCATGATGTGACCACTCTTTCTCTAAGTACAAATATAGCCCTTCTTCAAGAAAAATTTCCTCTACTCGTCTCCATTTATTTCTCCTCTAATTACATATAATTATTCCAATGAGTTCAGTTGATCTTCATTATGTATTGAATATATAAATAAAAGATGTTATACTCTCTCTTCATAAAAGATTCTCTTTGAGAATTAGGTTATGAGATTCAATAAATACTTTTTTTCATTCAAAAAAAAAATACTCCAATATATTACCATATAATCTTAAGATTACATTAAGGATTATAATAATGGTATCATAAAAAAATAATCCATGAATTCAACCATCACAGAATCCATCTAGAAAAGAAATATGTTGAAATAATTTAATATATCTGATGTATATATCCATTTAGATAACCTCATACTAAATAAAATTTTCATCAAGAACACATTATTAAATGATATATGTTTCCAATACACATATTCAAGTGTTGAAATATGGTACACTTTGGTTTTCTTCTTCTAAATGATTAATTCCAAATTTCATACTATGTACATTTGTATCCCTCCAAGTTCATTCAAATAAATATTTTCCAAATCACCATTATCAATTTATTAAAATTTGAAACACATAAAGGGAGCTATTTTTTTCCAAATGAGATTGTATTTAATTTATATTTTACATATACTGAAATCAATTCCATTAATTTTTTTCATTATAAACTTTCCCTTTATCCAACTCCATCATTCTAAAAAATAATAAATACTAATGAAATTAGAAAATATCTGTGTATAAGAATGTAACATGAAATATAAACTGAACTACAAATCCTCATTTGAAATAAAAATTTGACAATTATTTTTTCATAATCCCTATGGATTTTACTTTGTAATAAACAAATAGATTCCTTCAATCTAAAATAGAAGGAGAAAAACAGATTCTAGAATAAAATCAACAAGTTTAGTGATTCAAAACATGGATGAAAAAATGTTCACACAAATCACCAAACATTGTTCAAGGAAACTTCATACCTATTCAATCAAATATAAAAACACAATTCATAGATTGAATGTGAATATAATCAAGAAAAAACACTTTGGTGTCTATTTTTCATTTGAAATATACTACATCCACTCAAGAAACACTGCAACATTTCATATCATTAGAATAAAATTATACAATGAGTAAATGATCAGTAACATGGATTATATAATCATGATATCACATTTTATACAACCTAAAAAATTTTGTTTGACCCAATATATATAGATATTATAAATTGTCTTCATTTTCCACTAATAAGGGCATGAGTCTATCAATTTAACTATTCCAATGCCGATATCCTCTATCAATCATAAATGTTACCACTACCTCAGATGATTTAGTAACCACCATACCAATTTGAAAATAATAAATATTTTTGATGTACAATATGAACATTTTTAGAAATATAACATTTCATAGAGAAGATCAGAAGAACATTTATCAAAATTGATTCATGGTGGAAACAACCCTAAAAAAAGGAAAATATTTATGTTACATCAATATTGATGAAAAAAATATATTTTAGAACCACATATTCTAGTCAATTTGTTTTTAAAATGATGTATAATTTACAAAAATACCACTTCCATCATCTTACCATCAATAAAAAATGTCTCTGAAATATTTTTTTGGTAGGAAAAAAAACAAATACCTAATCTACTTTATGTCATGATATCAATCAATGTACCAAGGTCTTGTCAATTTCGAGGCCCCCAATGAATAATTATATCTAATGTATTTATATTATGAAAAAAATAATATACTATAAAATATATATATAATATAGATAAGAAATCAACATACATATACAATTGAATAAAAAGTACACTAACTTTCAATAATCCCCCATTCGATAAATGGAATAAGTTTACATCTAATAATCATGAAAACTAACTTTTTATAATGTAATGGGTATATATTTAAATTAATGATATACCTAATCAATTGTTTTATGGGATATAGGTGAGCACTCAATAATTATATAATGGAAATATATAGTATTTACAGATGAATTTCAATTTAAGAATAATTATTTATATAAATATTCATTAATTAGGAATAAAAAATATTTTTATGGATAATTTCATCAAGAAAAAATAAAATTACATGTACTAAAAAGTAATATATGGTGTGTTTTATCTTTTTATGATTATAAAAAATCAATAATATGATATATCAAGGTAAAATGATTACTTGAAAAATAATTTATAAGAGTTTTTAGAAAAATTAAATTAAAAGAAAGAATCATATATATATTGATATGGGTTTAAAATAAATAGTTTGTAAATATAGATGTTAAGAAATTATTATATAAACCATGAAAATATAGATATAATATTTCATATAAACAAAAAAATTATGTGGAAACATGTGTTCACATTGACGATGTTAAAAAGAGATGATTTTCATTATTTAACGAAAATAACCCATATAAGAATATTTAAAAATAAAAATAAATCATTTATAAAAACAATTATGGTATAAAATTAAAATATCAATAGATAATAAAATTAAAAAAATCACCCATTTAATATTAAAATTGGAAAAAGGACGTTCCAAAGAAAAAAAGAAAATGCAGAGTTAGTTTCCATACAATGGTTAAATAATATACCTTAGAGGGAAATGAAATTGGGAGAAGAAAAGTAAAAAAACATGAATTACTATAGGGGAATAAAATTATTGGGGTTTTAAATAGAAAGAACATAAATTCACTAGATCAATTATTTTTTTCAAAACTTGATTTGAAATTGATATTTGCATCCAAATCCCCACAAAATTAGTAACATAATAATCAATAGATATTGAGTGGGAGGTCATGAAATGGACATTAAAATATCATGAAATGGAGTATTTTTTATATTTAAAATAAAAAGGTTATTCAATACTCAATATAAAATAAACATTGGTGTACAATATAAATCATGACACATGGATTAAAAATTGGGACAAATAAACCTTTACAATAAAAAAATATTAATATAAAAATACCATGAAGGATATGATTTCAAATGGAAAATTAAATAACATGAATATTTATATTTTTTGGAAACAAAATATTAAATGGTAGTTTTATACACTATTTAAATTAATACAAGTCATATTATAGGAAATATGTTTGAATTCTTGAAAAATTTAGACAAGAAACCATTACATTATATTCTGACATCCCCAGAATCTCTTAAATCTAATATATATAAAAATAATTATCCTAATAACCAGTTTAAAAACATTATATATATATATATATACTTTTATATAATTAATTTATAATTCTACTCTATATTATTACTTTGTTGAGATTAATTTTTAAAATCCTTTGAGAGAAATATTTATCATTTTGAACTTGTTTTGTAATTGTGGTTTTTTTCTTTATTATTCTCCAAAATATTATCATTCACATATCAAAAAATGTATATGAATTAATTTTTTAAATTGTATTAAATTTTATAATTTCATTCTATTGTATTTTTTTATTATAATCTAAAAAATATAAAATCAGGGATGATTATGTTTCCGTGTTATTTTGTGAAAAAATGTTGGTAAATTTAATAATGAGTTGAATATTAGATGTCACTATTTTTTAACCAAAAAAAGTTCAATATTTATATATGTAAAACCTATATAATAAGAATTATTTTCTCATAGACAAATGTCATATTATTTTATAGAATTGTTTTTGGATGTTGTTATACAGAATCATACATGACTATTAAATAATTAATGAATAATTAGGATTATGAACGTTGTTTATTTTGGGGATAATAAAATTATTACATATTAATATTCATATTATTTATATCATTTTATTTTTGTAAATAATATTTTCATAGTTTTTAATAAGGAATAATTATTCTATATATAAAATGGTATATGTTATATTGCAGAGGCAGCAGTTCACGCAATGTGTGATTAACATTTTCTTCTGTCAAATAATGAGAGAGAAATATATTATATTATAATATATATTTTTTATAATCATTATAATATTATATAGGAACATATTTTTATAATTCCATGTTTATAAAGAAGAAATATAAGTGGTGGTGAAAAAATGAAACTAGCACTTCATTGAGGCCATAGTACAAACGATACATGACTGGCAATTTCATTTATCTAAATATAAAATGGAAAATGAGGTTATAAGTTATACAATTAGAATAATTAGGTTCAATATAAAATTAAAATTATTTTAATTATAAATTAATTATGAAATTTTAATTGGAATAGTTTGAATTAAAATAAATAATTTAACAAAAAAGTACTTGTATTAAGGACATCAGCTTTCTCTTGGAAGAATCCTTGGAAATGGAGGACTTAAGACAATGTCAGGTAATAATAAGATGAAGGGAATATAATAATATTATAGGGGAATGAAAAATTTCATAGTATTAATATAAAATGGTTGTTTTTTGGATTGGGTGGGGAGTGGTCCTTTTTTATGTGGTGAGAAAGTGATTTTAGTTTTAAAATTTTCAAAACAATATACAGAGAGAACATGTTTCTCATGTAATGAAGTTTTCAAAATGTACATTAATGTAGTGGGTGAAAATACAAGGTGGATAAACCCTAAACTATTCATTTTTAAAAAATGTTTTAAACCTGTTTATTATTATTTTACTCATAGAATTTTTGAATAAAACATTTTTGTTCTTACCATTGAAACTAGTTTTTACCTAATGAATTTACATTTATTTCATAAAAATAGAATGAAATTTATTATATAATATCGAACTTATAACTCCAAATATGAAAGAAATTTTATCATATAAAATTAATATTTGTAAGAAAATAAATGTTTATAATTTTTGTATGTAATGCATAAAATAAACCTATTGAGACTAAGTATATTATTCTGGTTAATTTTTTTGTATGATAAAATTATTTATATTTTAGATTTTAAAGAAAAAAATTATATTATTAGATAAAAATAAAGGCTATTACCATTTCTAAGAAATCCAAAAACAATTTTTTTCAAAATATTATTTAAATAAAAAGAAAGAACAAACACATTTGTTATTGGAAGAAACTAATTATGTCCTTTAAATGTCAATCATAGGTTTTCTAAATTAATAATGCAATTTAAAAAATATTCATTTTTACTCCTTAAACACTTATTTGATAAATTAGATGATTTATTAACTTCATTATATTTCTTATATAATTATAAAGTTACACTTTTAGTAAAATAAATACTTTTATAATTAATCTACATATGAATTATTTTAAAAAATTCTCAAGAATTAATTTTAAGCTAATATAATTATTATAAATAAAAAAATTAATTAAAATGGTAAAATTTAAATCCTAGAATTTTATATTTTAAATTTTGAATAAAAACCTATATATTTAAAACTGTTTACAATAGATAATTACTTTTTAAATTTTATATATATAAATATTCTTACAATATATAAATGTCTAATAAAATTATTTTTATGTATTATTTATAAAAATAATTTATTGTATAGATAACATATTTATATTTTTAATATAACATGTATAAAAATTTATTTTTTTGAGAGGTTACATTTTAAATAATAAATCAATATTATTAGTTATTTAATATCACTACTTGAATTTTCATCAATGCCTACGTAATATTAATGACCATTATTTTTTATTTCCACTTATATTTAATTATTTAGTTAGGTCTAATTTTACTCCGAAATTATATAGATACATATTATTGGCTATTAAAGTTAATTTTCTTTGTTTGGGGTTTCATTTATAGTAATCCATTGATAATATTACAGTTTTGAAGAATACATAAATTAATATCATAGGGTGTTACATCAAATAGACTTCATCCATTTCCATAGTGTGTATAAAAATTTCATATATATACTAATTTTGCATGTTGGCTCAATCCATAATGCACTGGATTATATCTATTTTTATTAGTAAACATTATCCCAAATAGAATAAAATTGTACCCATATCATAATTTCTTAGAAGGTATCATGTCCAACCAACTAAGTCACAAAAACATTGGGATGAATCACATCATCTATTCATCACAATCCCTACGACGTCAAAAAATCCTCATGATGTATGACATCTATCCCATATAAAAGTTCTTTAGTAGCCTCACATCTAACCAATATCATCTTAAATCAAAAAAACATTAAATACAACATTGGTTTTCATGAAGCTAATTTAAAACAAATTTTAATAACTATAATATACATTTACCATATTTATAATGAGTTCTCAATGAAAATTTACATCAAGAGATATTTCTAATGTCACCCTACACATTCCTTATACTCATTAATGATTTCCATGAACATAAAACTCATAACCCCACCCAAATACCACAATAAATAAATCATCCATGGTTGAAATGATCTCTCAACCAATATCACTAACTTCCCACCACTTGAATATTATATAATTCAAGTATTTTTCAATTCCATATCAACATTCCACCCCATTATTGTAATTTTCATACAAATTTTAAAACTATTTCACATCATACCATCACACATTCATGTGGATGGAATTCTTGACTAACCTAACATACGATTACACCTTGAATGCATGGTAAGAATTAATCAAAACTAACATAATCAATATAATTTTGGATTATCAATGATAATAAATCACAAAATATAGATCATTTCATCAATTATATAGATAGATAATGGGTTAAATAAATGATCAACCATGTATCATGAGGGTGAAGTTGTTTTGAATATTTTCCCAACAAAAAATACATTTATTAGGACTGAATATCAAGTATATAAAATATTCCCATATTCCACCATTTATATACTATAACCATGTAAGGAATATATTAAAACCCATTAAAATGAAAATCCAACAGAAAACATGGATTGTTTACATGATTTATGTGGTCAAATCATACTTGGTACACCACCTATTGATTCCCATGGGCTATTTATAAACAATTCCTTCATCGACCATCACTCAATGGACATAGTTTTATATAAAAATAAACAAATTTACATGGTTTTTTAATATATGGTGAAACCTTTGTAGAAAAAGTAACTCACAAAAGAGATTTCATAAAATATATCTCAGTCTCATAATCCCCCAAATTTGGTTCTCTCTTTCACAAACTATACATATATGAATTCAATGTTATACACACCCTTAAAAAATATAATAATGGGGATTACTCAATCACCTCACAAACTTATAAAATAGCTTGGACACTATAAGGTATATTAATATTTTTGATGTTTCTCAACAAATCTGACCATTCTTCTTCAAAACCATCCTTCATTTGGTCGAGACTAAGGGAATCTATCAATGATCAACTATTATTTTTATCCCCTAGGTCATATTAGTCATGGGATCACATATTACCTATCTTATACATTGAATCATGTCCATATCCTTTGGAATATAAGGCATCCATACATATTGATTTGAGGGTCTATCATATATCTAGAAACATCCCCCAATGTCAAAGAATTCAATTAGAAAAAATCATTTTATTTTAGGGTGATTTACACATGAGTGATGAGTTTACATATAACATTTCACATAACAAAATTATAAACCATAAAGGGATGTTTCAAGGTAACATACCCTAAATTAATTATGTTTACATCAATAAATCATAGCCACTATCATCTTACAAGATCAAACCAATACAATCCATCAAGAAAACAAACAATAATGTAAAAAATATTAATTAATTTTAAAATAATGTCAATTAAATAAAATATTAATTCATAAAAAAATTATAAATTAATTAATTATGAATGATCAATAGAGAAAATTTTTGACGACATAATGATAAAAAAATGACATCAAAGGGAGTGCATTTCACATGTGAAACATACCCTAACACACTAAACACTAAATACCAAATAATAAAAAATAATTCAATTTGAAATATCATACCTAATTGATTTAAAAAAACTATATATTAGTAGTGAATTACCTTAATTAAATTCTTCTAAAACATTGAGTGTTCCTAATCCCAAGACCCAATTTTGGAATGTATAAATAAATACCTCTGATATCAATATGTCTTCACCATTACTCAGTGAAATGTTCATCTATGACATTTAACTATAAATATAAATATCTAATGTCACTCAGATCAATGGATCAGTTGGATGGATATGTAAAGAATAAGGCGGTACATCCTCCCCTATATGGTCTACTAAAAAACAATATATAACACCTAATTCCTTAAACAACCCATAGTAATATTATTTATAATAATATTTTCACATTATTACATTTTTAGGATATTTTCACTTTATATTTTTAGTGAATGTGGTATATTATTACATTATAAAGTGTTAATTTCCAGACAACATCCATTTTCCCATAAAACACGTTCTTTATAATGAATCATCTGCTTCGTAGAAGGAAACCCCCATATCTTGAAATAATGAATTTATTAACATATCTACTGATACTTAAGTTTTTTAAAAATTCATTTGAGAATAAGAAATGATAAAAAATGTCATCAAGATACATAAACGATAAGAAAATCATTATTCCATTTTTAAACATGAAAATTCCATATGAAAGTTTTATTTTTTAACAATAAATATTTTATCTATAATTTCAAATTATTTTTCAATGTAAGAAACAAAATTACTTAATATAATTCATTAAAAATTTCATATACACTAATAAGAAAAAAATCATAATTATAATTTTTTCTTGGGAAATATTAAATCTCTTAAATACATTTCCTTGAAAAACAATCATCTCTCCTTTATAAAAATATATCATAAACATTCCATAAAATAATAAGTTCATTTTTTATTATTTGAAATCAATTTATTTCATTTATGAACCCTAAAAATCATATCATGTTGGTATATTATGAAATTATCATTATATTCACCCTTAAAGAAAGCTTATAATGTGATAATTTTACTGGATAATTCCCATATATCTTAGAATAAAACTATAACTAGTAATAATCACCACTTTACCTAGTACATTGGAGAGCTAAATCAACTTCAACTATCTTCATAGCTATAAAAGTCTCACCCATCATTCATATAAATTTAAAAATAACAATTTTATAAATAAAACATATATATATTTCACTGTAGTAATAAAACCCATTTAAGATGTAACTTATGACCAAAATCAATTAAATTTCACATATCTAATAAGGATGATAAATCATTTCTATTTCCTTCAAAAAACAAAAAATTCACATAATATTGAGGGAATGGTTTTATTTTAAAATATCTATGATATATTGGAATAGACCAAGATAATTAATAATAGATATGACATGAAAAAAAATCAGTCATTTCATATACAATAAAAAACAAACTTTGTCTACTTTGGTAAAAAACATCAAAATGTCATGCACAATAAACATTTAATTTTTTAATCTTTTTAAAATATAAATAAATTAAAGTATGCTAAATTTTTTTATGATATATAATATCATTCCGGAATCATTTTATGAAAATTTACATGGGAAATAGAGTTTAAAACATTTACAAAATCATTTTAAAGGAAAAACGCATAACATATCTCCCTTCCATATTCATACAAACTCAAAATCCTAAATAATCAAAATATAGAAGTTCTATACATTTTTTAATAAATTTATTCATTATAATTTCATTTAAATTATTCCTTTTATTGTATTTATTTTTAAATTATATTTAGCTACTAAATTTTTTTCATTTTTAATTGATGTTTTTGGGTCATTTGTTTTATAATCTCAAAACAACATTGGTACATTACCTTGGAAAAAGGGGTTATTGTTAAATTTTAAAATTATAATAAACATGTTATTTTTTATAAAATTTATAAATTAGGATCACTTTTAATACCAACCATATAAGGTGGTTATGGAAAATTGACCATATAATTTCCTTGAGATGGTAGTTAGTACATACACATGATCATCATTTCTATTATTTTCTAACAAGTTGAATAAAAATAAATTATAAAATATTTTACATTTCTAGAATAAAAAATATGATATACATGTCATATTTATTTATTATTTTCCATATTTTGAGCATTCATATGAAGTGAAAATGAAAAATAAATCCCATCGATTCATAGAGGTAGTATTCCCACCATAAGAAAGAGCAAGGTTTTAAATTTACATCAGATGAAAATTATAAGTAGGTAAGAAATATATTATACTTTCAGAATAATAATTATTTGATAAATATCAAAGATATTAATTTTTTTCAATGTAACCATATATATGATTTGGGGATAATAAACGAAACACCTGAGTTTTTGGAGGTGGTATTACACACATACACATGAGTGAATTTTTTATTTATAATAAGATGGAAAATGAGATTAAAATGGGTTATAACATAATAATAATAAAATTTTAGTTTGTTTAAGATAATTATTTTGTTATTTTATCATGTTTAAATAATATTTTTTACTGAGGTATAGGATGTAATAACCATGAAATATGTTATTTATGAATTATAACTTCTTTTTAGATACCCCCATTGGATTATAACATATTATTTCTAGGATTCGTCTTATGAGAATAAAATGACCATTAAAAATTCAAGAGGGACATTATGATGAGATTTAGGTAGGTATTTGATTAACTATATGGATCAAATTTTATGGTGAATGGAGGAGAGGTGGTCCTCTTTTATAAGTGAAGGTATTGAAACACTTACAATTATTCAATGATTTAAAATAATATAAAGACATATTCAAGAGAAAGTATAATATAAAAAAATAAAACTATAATATAAGATTATAATTATATTAATAATATCATAAAATTATAATTGGGGCATGGATTTTTGTCTTTATGACTTAATCTTTATAGTAAGTAACTCAATTTTCCCTTTACTACGGTGTCACATTTTTTACCACGATTACTACTCATAATGACTAAGAATAAAATTGACCGTATAATTAAAAATTTCCCACTAATTAAAAATATATAAGAATTATACATCAATAAAATTTTATATATGTAAGATATTATTTTATAATAAATTTGAAAAATTAAAATATTTTTTTTAGAAAAATGTGTTTTTTGTAAATAAAATAAACTTATACCAAAATAATATAAAAATAGAACAATTTTGAATATTATCAATCAAATTTATCTTATTTTACATTTAAAAATAGTATAAAACATAATGCAATATTAATTTAATTTATTTAATAAAAGGAAATGACATTTTTGAAAAATTTAGCATTTTCACTATTCACTCAAGAATCAATATTATAATTAAAATACCCAAATTTCATCATATTTTATATTTTAAATATTGATACAAAAAATGAAGTAATTTTTATGAAATTAAATTCTTAAAATAAAGAAATATGTCATTTAATAAATACCATGTATTTAAGGGGAAAGCAATTTAGTTCTATAAAAATATTCCCTTTTCAATGATAACCTTTATAAAAATATTTTGAAAACTATTAGGAATAAAAAACCATAAAATGAATAATTATAAATATTAAGGTATATTTATTTCTTGAATTTCCTAGGTTTTAACATTATTCCCCATTTAAGAAACATTGTGATATCAATTTTATTCAGTATTAAACAAGTAAGGGAATTTTTACCTTATGACATTTTTTAATTCCATTGTTGCTACATTGGTCATGTGATTCTTACTTTAAAACTTGACCTACTGAATCTCCTTATATCAATTCACCTTATTAGAAATATCCAAAACATGAATGAAATTTTCTTCTTAATATATATTATCTTATTACCATTTTATACTATTGATCAAAAGCAAGAGGTGTATCAGATATGTAAATCTATAAAAAAGAAAAATCTAATACATCATGTAACTGAGGTAAGCTCATCGATAATAAATTTTTATAAGAAAAATATGAAAAAATTTCTATAATATTATATAGATCAATAAATTATAGATTTAAATTTACCTTTTTTACAAAATTCATATCACGTTTACATGGATAAACTTAAAGAAAAACATTAATTCCTACCTCAGAGGGGATATTTTTCTCTAGTGATATTTTAAAAAATTATACCAACATTGATAAATCCTCAAGTTATGTTGAATAATACTTACCTGATCAACCATATGTTCTAAAAATTAATTTCTTATAAATTTACTTTCATTGATATCATCCCATCTAGTTTTTGACTGAAACAATTTTCTATATAATTCCACAAAAGTTGTAAAATTATACATGAAGAGAAATAGTTATTATATACAAATCCAACTTATGAAATATATTATATTTTATTACTTATAAATATAATTGGATAAATCTATGAATATAATCCAATGTATGAATTTTAAACTTCCACTATCCATCAGACCGAAGATCAAAATCTGCGCTAAATTTTATTTCTATACCTATCCACATATGATATGATTCCCAATTTTTTTTATAAATAAGAGATCAAAATAATATATAATATAAAGGGGAAAACATTATAATATGATTAATAACTTATTATGTAGTCCCACAAGATGATCCAAAGACATAATATCTTGTATATATAGAAAATATATATATTTATTCAAAAAATTATCAATAACCCAAATTGTATTATTACCTAAAGATATCTTAGGGAATACCTCCAAAAAGACATGCATATATTATCCTAGTGACATTTAGGAATAGGAAATGGTTGAATAATCCCCTTGGATAGATGTATCTTAGAATAAACATATAGAAAATTCAATCATTTAATTGTAAAATCATCAATATCATTCACAATACCATCCCAAAAAATATTTCTGAATGTATCTATACATTATAGTAAATCTAGGATAAATAGAAAATGGAAATATATAAGATTCACATAAAAATTACTTACTCAAAATGGAATCATTTAGAACACACAACCTCTTCCAAAATATGATAACACCTTCGTTGCAAACATTACACATAGAAAACATAACCTCCTAGAATGATTCAAATATTTCATGAAAAACTAATATCTTCCATTGGAGGATCCATAATTATTTCTGAAAAATATGAATGCATTAATAAAAAATAAAAAATTGAATATGTTTTTAATGCACAGTTTCTAGAGAAAAATTCATTGAATTATTAAATAAAATATCATGTTATAATAAAAAAATAATTAATAATGAATAATATTTTTGAATCTTGGAATCAGTTAATGTGTTTTAATTAACTAGATAAAATGTAATTTTGAAATCATAATCACAAATCAGTTCTACCCATCCCCTTTGTCTCAAGTTCAGGACTTTTGAATTAATTTATACTTTAAAACATTATGATTAGTATCTATTTCAATTTTCTTCCTATATAATGGATACCTACATATTTTTAGATGACATAATAATGAAACCATATCATGTCCAAGTTTATGATTATTCTACTCATATGGTTTCAATTGAGGAGATGCATACATGATAACCCAATCATTATGCATTAAGAAGCAACCAAGACCCTTTAATGAAGCACATATATAAATAAGAAACTCACCATTTAATTATAATAAGGGTAATATATGATCATTAATCAATATTCATTTTAATTATATAAAATAATCATTAAATTCACTTATTTAAGTTGAAATAATTAGTGGGATTTATATCTATGAAAATTTTTCAAAAAATTGTATATAGTGAGTAACTAATCCATGATAAAATCAAATATCAGTGGAATTTTTTATGTATTTTTATTCTAACACCACTTTAGTTTTAACATATCTAACTATTATGCAATATTTAGAAATAATATCCCCATGAAATGATGTCTATTACAACTAAAATTATCATTAATTATTTTCTATAAAATATAATTTATTTTATGGTATTTTAAAAAATTCTTAAATTCTTATCATCATTTAAATATATTTTATAGTATATAATAATATCATTTATAAATTAAAAAAATTATCCAAATACTCATTGAACACTAAATTCATTAGATTCATAAATATAACTACTGTGTTGGTCTACCAGAATTGATTAAATTGAAAATCCTAATGGCCATACATAGTATGGGACTCTATCCTTGAAAAATAAACCTCATTCACCATCAAATAGTAATAAATATGACTAAAATGAATCATTGAAATATACTTTACACCCATTATTTAATGAAAAAATTAATTTATTTTAGGTAATAAATATTTTTTTATTAATAGTGATGTTATTGAGTGATCTATAATCAGTGAACAATATCATCGTTCCATCATTAATTTTTAAAAACAAAACTATACCACACTATGGTGAATTTATATATTGTAAAAAATCATATCAGGTAACTCCAATAATTAATTTTTCAATTCTAAACACTCATCTTAATCTATTGGGTAATTTTTTTTGAAATTGTCTTAGCATGAAGCATTATGTAAATAGTAAACTCAACCTCTCAATCTAGAATACAAACATGAAAATAATCATGATATAAATCCATATATTCATTTAATATTAGTACCACACCATTTTTAATAATTCATTTATTCTCAACAATAATAACAAGAAAGCATTATCCTCCATATTTTATCAGTTTCTCAATATATTGATATATTATCAAAGGTATGGATTCATTCTTATATACTAATAGCATCTCATTATGAAAAGTAACTTCTTTATCTCTCTAATTTATAATATCATGATAATCTGAATTCCAATCCATACAATGAATAAAAAATAAATCTATAATAGGAATGAAAAAATGGTTACTAGGGAAAACCACTCCACAAATAGTAAATAGAATATTTTTATAAATTATTGTTTCCTTTGTATTACCCCCATGATTCTTTATAAAGAGTTCTAAGTTCATTTTATGAGATTATATTTCTAATTTACTATCATATTTAGTTGATATAAAATATTTAATGGGTCTTGAATAGAATACAATGACTTAGTCTAAATAAAAAATATTTTCCAATCACCACTTTATTTGAGTGTCGTTCATATGTTTATAATTGTAGTAAAAATAATTGATGCAAATTTATGTTTCTGATTATGAAGATTACCACATTATGTAACTAACATTTGGAATACATTAAATTAATATACTAAATAAAAAGAATAAAAACCTTTTTTTGAATTCAATTCATTACTGACTTGACCATTTAAATTTCTCTTTTGTTTCTAGTGTAGTGGCATGTTTTTAGGATTACAATATGAGTAACACTTCCTTGATCTCATAAAAAATTATCTATAATATATCTTTTGAAACTTATAATAAGAGGGTAATTGAAATATCAAAAATTTATGCTTCATTGAATAATTAATCCCCATTTCCTATATTATAGATCACTTCTTATCCTTAGTGTTGTAAAAGTACAAAAACACCATATAAAATTTCTCACCACATTGCACAAAATCCTCTTAACTAGAAAGTTATATCTTACCAAAGACCTTCATAAACATGTCTTTAATCCAAAGTAAAATTTTTTTAGTTATACTTTCATTGTCAAGAATGATATTATGTGAATACCTGCAAAATATAGTCAAATTAGATTTACAGTCATAAAAATTTTTCTCCTCCTTTTTCATCAATTCTCAAAATTTAATTTACATTGGATTTCAAATAACAATATAAATCTACATTATAAGAAATATATCATTAGATATCATCCATTCCATGGATTGAATTTTATACTTATCCTTTATATTCTTAATGAAAACCCATAATTGATCAGCTATAACATCAAAATGATAAATGTTAAGTATTTCCTTATGATTTTATATACATAAGAAAACATCAAATATATTCCCTAGTACAAGGATCCATCCTTAAACATTCAATGGGTATTAATATCTACTCAATTTCAATGGGTGTCATTCCATGTTATTCATGAATATATAAATATTAATCAATTTTATATTATTTTGTTTTCTTGAATTAGTTCCTACATTGATAGTATGTGTCAACTTATATAACAAAACTAAAAACTACTATTTTCCACTTCAAAGAATTCTAGGTTTCTAGTTGGTATGGATATTATCATTCTGATTCCTTTCTAACACAGTTTCAAATTCTCATTTATGGAATATAATTTTTAAGAGACATATATTATATTTAAAAACATTGAAATATTCAATACCTTTCTCAAAATAATATTAACACAAATTATATCCCCTATAACGTGTCTTTTAAATCACCATAACCTCTAATGTTAACTAAATATTTCCCATGATACTAAACATACTACCCATAAATTAAACAACACATAATTATATGATTTAGAACAAGGGTTTTAGTTTATCAATTTTCTAGGATCTTTTCATTTTAATGTTTTATAGAATTAATTATAGAATTTCATAACGATGTGGGAATTTCCCAAAATTACCCATTTTTTAAGAAACCTTTCTTCATTAAAGGTTACTCAAATATCTAGATTATTTGTCTTTATTAACTCATATACCCATCATTAATCATCAAAAAAATTAATTTAAAAACATTGGAAGGGAAAATAAACTCTTAGTTCGATGAATAAGTAACATGAACCATGTTAGTCCCTCTTTAAACAGAAAAAATCCTTAAGAAATATTTTATTCCAATAAAAATATTTACTCCAATATATATTCAACTTTAAATGAGAACTAATTAATTTCATATTATATTTCAAGAAAAATTTCTTATGAAATCATAAAGGAACAATAATAATCATAAGGGTTTTGTGGAAAATAAGAAAAAATTTTAATACCATTCTGTAAAAAAACAATTTCTTATTTATAAGTAAGTATCATAAAAATTGAAAAACATTATACTAATTTTCAAACCCTTTAAAATCAAATGATTTTAATTCTATACCATTTCATGAATAACTTGTTGATACCTTGCAACATTATCTGAAAATTCACCATTACAAGAAACCTTACAATGTAATCACCTAACTGGATAATTCCTCTATCTATTAAGTGTAGCCTATAACTGGTAAACTTTATTACTTTACCCAAAGAATTAGAGAGATAAATCTAGATTACCCATCACTAGAACTATATAAATCTCCTGTATAATTTATATAAAATTTCAAACAACCATAGAATGAAAAATAAATATAGGTTTGAATTTAATCTCAAAACCTATTTGAATTTTTGTTCAATCCAACAAGAAATAATAGTTTCAGTTATATCATAATGGTAAGAATTAATTATTTTTTCCATATAAAAACATAAAAATCAAATAATATTGAGATAATCCTATTATTAGGAATTAATAACTAATACATGTAAAATAATCTTGATAAAAAATAATGTCTATGATTGTGGAAAATATATTTCATGCCGTATATGTTAAAAAATTATTTTTGTACACTAGTAAAAATATTTCAAAATGATCCATCTGGTAATCATTTAAATTATTTCTTTTTTATACCATTAAAAATAAATAAAATATTATATCAATATTACATTGGAATATAATGACCCATTGTTTTCATACATAGATATTACATATAAGTAATTGATTATTCATTATATAAAATAAAAAAACCACACCAAAATAGTATGGGTTTATTGTCTTTGGAAACATGGACACATAAACAAATGGCTGATAAAACACCTACATCATCTCCCAACTAATCCTTCATAACTATAACCCTTTTTACATATCATATATAATACATTTATTTATATCATGTAGAAAAAATAATAAAGGGTGATCTCAAATTCTTAGTAAGGGTAAACATAGGACACATAAATCTATGATAATATGAAATATTAAGAAAGAATAATGTTATATGATCATGAACACAACTTATTATGTTCATATCCAATATTTTATAGATCATAAACATGATTCATGGAAAAACCGTTATCATTTTAAAAAACATGGACCATAAGAGTGAGAAATCATCATAAATAAATAATGTACCATAATATCAGATAATAAAATTATATAAACATCATAAATATAGAAAAACTATTTCTTATATCAAGTTTAACTACCAATACCATCAACCTAGTGGACCAAGACACATATATTTCCCATAGTGGATCAGGACGCACCTATTTCCCATAGTGGATCAAGCCAATTAACTTGTTTTCCATTGTAATCTAATGATATATAAAGCTTTACCCAATGAATTAGAGTTATTTGTAGGTCCTGAAATTCACATAATAAAATCCATAATTATGTGTTCTATAATTTCATAAATCAGTCATCATATCAAAACCCATGAAAATAAATGGGTTTCATAAACATTTAATCATTTCATAACCCATGATAAAGTAACATGATTCATAAACATTAATCCATCATAAAAATAAACTATATAGATAGATAATATAGATGGTATCCTTGGATTATATCCCTATTAAATCATAGGTAGAATAAAACAATGATGTCTTAGATAGAAAATTATTTACAAAGATCACTTGAAAGAATTCTTGGGGAAAATATCCTTTGAAATTTGAATACATTTTTTTAAAAAATCTATTAGAAAAGGAAATATTTTCTTTGATAATAATAATTTAATCATGTAAAGGAAACATCAATTAATTACAAAATCATGATGGTGGGAAAATATTCTCATGCTGTATATGTTTAAAAAACATTCCTTCTGTATTTGTTGTAAAAGTATCAAAGTAACTCTTTTAGAAAATGATAAAAATAATCCTTTCATTTTTTTAAAAAATAAATAAAAATTGATTATAAATGACTATAAACCATCATAAGATAATAGTACAAATTTTTTTGAAAACAATTTTAGAAAAAAGGACATGGAAGTAAAGGAGAGTTTTAAGGGAAACTTTAAAAATATATATATTTAAATGAAATTCACTTATTCATATAAGATCATTAAAGTGAGTATTAATAAAGTGAATCAATTATGTTTATAATAAGTCAATACACATAAAAAAGTGAAAATAAAACATAATATAATGAAAATTCATCTAACACATAATCTTAACATTGAATAATAAATGAAGTAGATGTTTAACCAAGTGAATGGATATTGAGTTAATAAATCCATTACAACTTTCATAATTAGTTGAATAATATGCCTAATAAAATTAATAATTATAAAATGAAACATTTAATATTATAAATATAATGATATTGATAAAATTATATATCAAATGGATATTTATACACCACTAAAAGAAATAAGTGGTGAATGAGGCATATATCTCAAAAAATGTGAATGTGAGATAAGAAAACCTTACCTCACTCTAACATTTAGTTTTACATAAATTAAAATCATTTAAAATAGTTTAATGAATGTTATTAATTTATTCCATAACTATAATCATATTTATAGTTCCTTATATAATATAGTTATACCATCTTACCACCCATTCATTAATAATATTACATTATTTTCATTGTTTCGGGTGCATTATTTTCATGGTTTCATGGTCGGTTAATTTGTGTATAATTATAGGTTATCTTGTCAAATGGAAATAAATATTCATAAGTGAAATGAAATACTATTCATGTTCATGAATAATTTTAAATACACATATAAAATATTTTATTTCTGACACGAGGTTTATTCATTTGATAACATGTTATTGATAAATGGTAGTTTATTTTGGTGGTTTTTCCAAGCATTATGAAATAATTTCTTTTTAGTTAATATTATTTTTATTTATTAGTTTTATAAAATGAAATAGGTTATAAAATACCTATCAAAATATTATTTAACTAGAATAATACTTTAATGACTATCCTTGAAGGTGGTAATGGAAAACAAAAAATCATTATCCATTTAGGTAGTTAACCGCCAAAATTTAGACAATGGTTTCATTTATTTTACTAAGAGTATATGAGAAAAGGGGTGGATAGAATATATTATATTAGAGATATAAAATTATATTATATACATGATATTGTTGTTTTTTTATTTTATTTGTGAATTAGGTTAAGAGATTGAATAAAAAGAAAAGAAATTAAGAGAGGTTGTTTAAGAAAGTTACCTATTGAATATCACCTCTTGGAAGGTCCCCTTAATAATCATGGAATTTCTATTTAGGTGAGATCAAAAGAATATAAAAATGGGAAGAGTGGGTATGTCATGGGTTTTCAGATACTTGAATAAGTTCATTTATTTTTAGGGGAAAGGGGGTGGTGAGGATTTTAATTTATACTTGAGTATGGGTAGCTTTAAGTGAGTAAAAAATGATTGTTTTATAATTATTAGAAACTAGATTTGGGTTGAATTAATTAAAAATAATTTGGTTGATAATTAATGTTTTGAAATACGGTTAAGTTTTATAAATACATTAAAAACCCATTTAATGTAATATTTTTTAGGTATTTTGATAATTTACATTTTAACTTTAACGTACTATATTATTTTTCCTATATTGGGTTAATGTTTTTTTACCACAATATCTTTTTTTGCATAAAAATAAAAATTACCATATGGACTATATTTTACCAAATGATTCCAAATATGGAATCCATTTTCAAAAAATTCAAAACATATATATTTCATGATTAAAATTAATATTAAATTGCCAAAAAGCCGTGAAAACAATTTTTTTTTGGAAAATGTGTTTTAATGAAAAAGATGCACCTATAAAAAAATAAGTTTTAAATATTGTATAAACGTAAGGAATTAGATTAAATAAAACTATAAATTAATTAATTTAATTTTTTATCAATTTAAATTCATAAATTTACTTTTAAATATAAATAAAATGAGAGTATTATAAAAACTAGTTTTTTTTATTATTTATTGAAAAATTAAATATTTC